>CM069154.1:22526806-23221806 GCA_035221665.1 Okamejei kenojei | reverse complement strand
CAGAGGCCAATTAACCTGCAAACTTGCGCGTCTTTGTAACGTGGGTGGAAAGCTGAGCACCCGGAGGAAACCCACGTGGTCACAAGGAGAACGTGCAAACTCCGTCCAGATAGCACTATAGTCAGCATCGAACCAGGGTCTCTGGTGCTGTAAGGCAGCAACTCTACCGCTACGCTGCTGTGTCGTCCTCTGATCCTCTGATCCTCTGTTCCTTAAATCCCACATAACCCCAGAGAACAATACTCAGATTCCAGCCCCCTGTATTCCAAAAAGTCTCTGGAGATATGCTGGAAATGTGAGCAATTCACAGTGCTGGAGGAACTCAGCAGGCTGGGCAGCGTCTGTGGAGGGAATTGAGAGGCGAAGTTTATGGTCGGGATCATTCTTCAGGATAAGGAAGGCTCTCAACCCAAAACATTGTCTGTCCATTCCCTCACATAGATGGCACCTGACCTGCTGAGATCCTCCAGCACTTCGTGACTTGTTGCGATCTATTGCATTTCACCATATATTTTCCACCATAGAGTCAGATTCTTATGTTATAACTCTCCTTTATATGGTCTGCCATTGGTGACTCAACTGGACTTTGTCCAAGTGTGCTCCACCCTCTTTACATCTTTGGGTGGAATGAAGTGAAACCCACAGTGGGTTTGTAAGTGTAACTGCGATGTTTTATAGTACTAGCAAACATTTCAGAAACGTACTAAATCTAATCAGTTCAGTTTAGCGATACAGTTTGGAAACAGTCCTTTCAGTCCACAAGTCTGTGCCGACTGGTGATCCCCGCACACTTACATTATCCTACACACACTAGGGACAATTCACAATTATACCAAAAAAATTAACCTACAAACCGGTACGTCTTTGCCGTGTGCGAGGAAACCGGAGATTCAGGAGAAAACCCACGTAGGTCAAGGGGAGAACGTACAAACTCTGTACAGACAACCACCCGTAGTCAGGATTGAACCTGCGTCTCTGGCGTTGTAAGGCAGCAACTCTACCACTGTGCTGCCCATTGTGGTGTCTTAGATTTTAAACATCTATGCTGAGAAGTTCCAGTGCCTCAGGTACAACTGACAAGGCAGTTCACATTTTCAGCATTGAAAATGCCTGGCTTTTTGGTGGTCTGAATCTATAAGCCGTGTGCTCAATCAGATCCGTGCGGTGGCTTGGGAGGGATCGGCATTGGAGCCTGATGTATTAGGCGGCTCTCAGATCGTTTGCTAACTGAGGAAAAAAAAAGAAAAAACCCACTCCGATTCACCTCTGCCCTTTTGACGACATTGGACTTTGTCAAAGAACTGCTGCCCTATAATGCGGATTACAAGAACGGGATGAAACAAAGTGTAAGTCGTTTATTTTACATATAATCTTGCTTCTTGGGATGGGTTTAATCTAATTTTATGTTGCGAATATGTGATTTGGGCCCCGTACGAACCAGTGTTTTTCCTGCCGATATGGAGTTAAATTCACCGCTACCGCAACGTTCCAATCGATTGCGTTCCAGAAGCAAGATGATTAAAATGCCCATTTTTTTTGGACAATCATGTCATAAGCCGTCCAAATTGTCTATAATTTGTGTTCTTCCCTCTCCATGATCATTATTTTTTAAACTAAATATTCACAACAGTTTGAGTCACAATAAACTGACCTTGAGAGGATGTTTCTGGATTAATTTATGGGAATTCAACATTAAATTCTTTCCATCTGGGATATAAATTCATGACAGTGAGATTTTAAAATCATGTTATATTATGAATTCTTGTGTGAATGGGATTAGTTTGTTATTTGGATACAGGCTACTTAAACAAATTATCCTTTTCTTAAGGAATGTAGGAGTGGCGGCGCTGCCCTGGCAGCAGCGGCTCGCCTGCAGTCCGTCTGTTTTTCTTTTTATTTGTTGTTTTCTTGTCTTGTTTTTTGCGTTAGTTTGAGTTATTATGTAGTGTATGTGTGTGTGTGTGGGGGGGGGGGGGGGGGGGGGGGGGGGGGAGAAACGTTCTTAGTCTCTTCCTTTTGGGGGGACACGACTTTTCTTGTCGTAACCCCCGTCTCCGTCTCCGTCTGAGCTGAGGCCTAATGGCGGAGCTGGCGGCCTCCAACTTTAACTGCGACCGACCCGAGGCTCCAGAGGTAGAGCCAGCCAGGACTTACCAGCGCGGGGCTGGCCGACTTCGGGGCTGTGGCGGGTTCAGGCGTTCCCGCGGCGTGACTCGGAGCTGTGGCGGCTTTCCGGTGGCGGGTGGCGGCAGCAGCGACTTCGGAGGTTCGGCCGCGGGCCCAGTGGACGACATCGTCGGGAGCTCGCAGGTCACAGGTTGGTGACCTGTTTTTCCGGAGCTCCCGCGGCAACAGCTGCGTCCGCTGGACTGGAGGGCGGCAGCTTCGGCAGCTTCGACCGCCCCGGGCCGCGGAGTTGAACCAGCCCGCTCGCGGAGCGCGGTTCACCCGCGGGACTTATTTACATCACCCGGTGCGGTCACAACATCGGAGGCCTGGGTCGCCTCAGCGCAGAGGAAGAGGAAGAGGAAGAAGGGAAGGGACAAAGACAAGATTTTTGTCTTCCACCACAGTGAGGAGGTGTCTGGTGAACTCACTGTGGTGGATGTTAAATATGTGTTTATTGTGTGTTTTGTTATTTACTATATGTATGACTGCAGGCAACGAAATTTCGTTCAGACCGCAAGGTCTGATTGACAATAAAGTTTTCCAAGTCCAAGAATGGAATCTGCAGGACATTGTTAATTGTAAAGTAGTGGGCAGAAAGGCATATCATGTGTGTTTTGAATAGCAAAAACTTGTAGTTTACAGTGCCAAAATTGAAAAGTTGAGGAAAAACAAGGTGTACAGAGTTGCTTATTGGTTACAATCTGAGGAGAATGATGATGCTACTGAGGCAGCGGCCCGGCATTGGCGCTCCGGCGGCTCTCCAGCGGGTGTTCCAGCAGCGGCCCGGCTTCGGCGCTCCGGCGGCTCCGGCGGCTCCGGCGGCTCTCCGGCGGGTGTTCCAGCAGCGGCCCGGCATTGGCGCTCCGGCGGCTCTCCAGCGGGTGTTCCAGCAGCGGCCCGGCTTCGGCGCTCCGGCGGCTCCGGCGGCTCTCCGGCGGGTGTTCCAGCAGCGGCCCGGCTTCGGGGCTTCAGCGGCTCTCCAGCGGGTGTTCCAGCAGCGGCCCGGCATTGGCGCTCCGGCGGCTCCGGCGGGTGTTCCAGCAGCGGCCCGGCATTGGCGCTCCGGCGGCTCTCCAGCGGGTGTTCCAGCAGCGGCCCGGCTTCGGGGCTTCAGCGGCTCTCCGGCGGGTGTTCCGGCGGCGGCCCGGCTTCGGCGCTCCGGCGGCTCTCCAGCGGCTCTCCAGCAGCGGCCCGGCTTCGGGGCTTCGGCGCTCCAGCGGCTCTCCAGCGGTGCTCCAGCAGCGGCCCGGCTGCGGCCCGGCTTCGGCGCTCCAGCGGCTCTCCAGTGGCGGCCCGGCTTCAGAGCTCCGGCGGCTCCAGCGTTCCCGTGGTCGATCCTGGCTGGGGGCTGTGGTGGTGTTCCGGCGGCGGCGGCGGTGGCGGCCTGGCTTCGGAGGCTCGGCCGCGGGCCTGGTGGACGATGACATCGAAGGCCTGGATTGCCTCAGTACAGAGGGGGAACAAGTAGGGGAAAATGACAAAGACTTTAAGACTTTTGCCTTCCACCACAGTGAGGAGGTGCTTGGTGAACTCACTGTGGTGGATGTTAAATTATGTGTTTATTGTGTGTTTTGTTTTAATTTATTACATGTTATGACTGCAAGGTAACAAATTTCGTTCAGACCGAAAGGTCTGAATGACAATAAAGGAATCTGAATCTGAATCTGAATCTGAATTATGATATCCCAGCTAGCAACTGATCTTCTCCATAAAGACTTGGTCTATTGCTAGAAATTGTAATTTATTTACCTATCTGTTATGGACTTACAGCATATTATACAATAATATTAAAGTTCTGATCTTGAGAATATCACATTTTTGAATTTTCAAGGCAGTCTGGGTGTTTATTACTATTTCCGTCACAACGGTCAATTTTGTAATTAGCTACAATTAGGTAATTAACTAATTATATGCTTTAATTTCAGGTCATCCAAGTAAGATGTTGTATATTTGTTTCAGAATGCTTCAATCTATAATAACTGAACATTTCATTCTGTTCCTCTTAATTTTTAAGAAAGTTATGGGCTTTTGACTGTCCTCGATCACAGCTTTTGTGTTAAGTCAATGGAAAAGCAATAGGGAACAAGATGCTAATTTCCGAGTGTGAAAACTATTATAATACTGAAGATATGAAAGTGAATTAGGTGTCAAATTAAACCTTTTTATCCTTTATCTGATGAGATAAATTGCAGACTTGATTTTTTAAATCTCAAAATTTTGTAACATTGCTACTATGTACACTATAAGATCACCCTTCGTCCTGCGGACAAAGGACTGAAGTCCTAGCCTGGTCATCCTCTCCCTAAAGAAAGGCCCTCGAGTCCTTGAACACTGCACAAAACTATCCTCAGCAACTTTGATCTTGTTATCAAATAGAATAGCTAAGGCCACAAACTTGAATGTGAGCAACATAGATAAGTAAAATATGAAGAAGAAGAAACTGCTGGAGGAATTTGATGAGAATGGACACACACTGTGATGGGACATTTGAACTGAATCAATAGGTTCTGTGCTGTAAATTAACTGTACCATGCAATACAATTAAATATTTTATCCTTTATGTTGCTGGGTGCTAACACAATAAAGAATGATCTTGCAAAGTTTCAACCTAATTAATTTAAATGCATAACCTGGTAAAACATTAATCCTAAATCGTAGTCTGGTTTCTATTCAGAATCCAAGGCACCTCTTGACGTAATCTCAGGGTCATGGTCTTGAAAATTAATTGTCTTCAATCCAGTGGCATGTATGTGGGTAAGGCATGCACTTCAAGGTTTCAAGGTTTCAAGGTCAGTTTATTGTCACATGTACCAATTAAGGTACAGTGAAATTCAATTTACCATATAGCCATACTCCAAAAAAAAGCACCAAGACATACAACTACATAACTACGGGCAGGAAACATAAAAACTGACTGCAAAAGTTTTTATCGATATGTGAAGCGCAAAAGATTAGTTAAAACAAATGTAGGTCCCTTGCAGTCAGAATCGGGGGCATTGATCATGGGGAACAAGGACATGGCAGACCAATTGAATAACTACTTTGGTTCTGTCTTCACTAAGGAAGACATAAATAATTTGCCGGAAATAGCAGGGGATCGCGGGTCAAATGAGATGGAGGAAATGAGTGAAATCCAGGTTAGCCGGAAAGTGGTGTTGGGTAAATTGAATGGATTAAAGGCCGATAAATCCCCAGGGCCAGATAGGCTGCATCCCAGGGTAATTAAGGAAGTAGCCCCAGAAATAGCAGATGCCTTAGTAATAATTTTTAAAAACTCTAGATTCTGGAGTAGTTCCTGAGGATTGGAGGGTAACTAATGTAACCCCACTTTTTAAAAAGGGAGGGAGAGAGAAAACGGGGAATTACAGACCAGTTAGTCTAACATCGGTAGTGGGGAAACTGCTAGAGTCAATTATTAAAGATGGGATAGCAGCGCATTTGGAAAGTGGTGAAATCATTGGCCAAAGTCAGCATGGATTTACGAAGGGTAAATCATGTCTGATGAATCTTATTGAATTTTTTGAGGATGTAACTAGTAGAGTGGATAAGGGAGAAGCAGTGGTTGTGTTGTATCTGGACTTTCAGAAGGCTTTCAACAAGGTCCCACACAAGAAATTGGTATACAAACTTAAAGCACACGGTATTGGTGGTTCAGTATTGATGTGGATAGAGAACTGGCTGGCAGATAGTAAGCAAAGAGTAGGAGTGAACGGGTCCTTTTCAGGATGGCAAACAGTGACTAGTGGGGTGCCGCAAGGCTCAGTGCTGGGATCCCAGCTATTTACAATATACATTAATGATTTGGACGAGGGAATTAAATGCAACAACTCGAAGTTTGTGGATGACACGAAGCTGGGGGACAGTGTTAGCTGTGAGGAGGATGCTAGGAGGCTGCAGGATGACTTGGATAGACTGGGTGAGTGGGCAAATGCATGGCAGATGCAGTATAATGTGGATAAATGTGAGGTTATCCACTTTGGTGGCAAAAACAGGAAGGTAGACTATTATTTGAATGGTGACCGATTAGGAAAAGGGGAGATGCAGCAAGACCTGGATGTCGTGGTACACCAGTCATTGAAAGTAGGCATGCAGGTGCAGCAGGCAGTGAAGAAAGTGAAAGGTATGTTGGCATTCATAGTAAAAGGATTTGAGTACAAGAGCAGGGAGGTTCTACTGCAGTTGTACAGGGTCTTGGTGAGGCCACACCTGGAGTATTGCGTACAGTTTTGGTCTCCTAATCTGAGGAAAGACATTCTTGCCATAGAGGGAGTACAGAGAAGGTTCACCAGACTGATTCCTAAGATGGCACGACTTCCATATGAAGAAAGACTGCATGGACTTGGCTTGTACTCGCTGGAATTTAGAAGATTGAGGGGTGATCTCATAGAGTCTTACAAAATTCTTAAGGGGTTGGACAGGCTAGATGCAGGAAGATTGTTCCCGATGTTGGGGAAGTCCAGGACAAGGGGTCACAGTTTAAGGATAAGGGGGAAGTCTTTTAGGATCGAGATGAGAAAATCGTTTTTCACACAGAGAGTGGTGAATCTGTGGAATTCTCTGTCACAGAAGGTAGTTGAGGCCAGTTCGTTGGCTATATTTAAGAGGGAGTTGGATGTGGCCCTTGTGGCTGAAGGGATCAGGGGGTATGGAGAGAAGGCAGGTACAGGATACTGAGTTGGATGATCAGCCATGATCATATTGAATGGCGGTGCAGGCTCGAAGGGCCGATCTACCTGCTCCTGCACCTAATTTCTATGTTTCTATGTTTCTATAAAAGTTAACATAAACATCTGCCACAGTGGATTCCCCACATTCCTCACTGTGATGGAAGGCAATAAAGTCCAATCTTCTTCCTCTTTATTCTCCCGCAGTCGGGGCAGTCAAACCATCTGCAGTCGGGGCGATTGAAGTGCCCGTTGCTGGCGATCGAAGCCCCCGCAGCCGGCAATCGAAGCCCCCGCATCGAGGTGATCGAAGCTCCCGTGCTGGGGCGATTGAAGTTCCCGCGATCGGGGTGGTCAAAGCTCCTACGGCTTGGAGCTCCTGAAGCCTGTCTCTAACCAGGGACCGCAAGCTCCCCGATGTTAAATTCCGCAGGCTCCCACGGTTAGAGCTCCCGAAGTCGGTCTCCAGCAAACGCTGCTAACTCCTCGATGTTAGACGGGGGGTTGTACTGTGTAGCTAGTAATATGAGTAAAACACAAAGTGCTGGACGAACTTAAGGGGTCAGGCAGCATCTGTGACAGGAATGGACAGATGACCTTTCTGGCTGAGACCCTTCTTCAGACTGAGAAACATGATAATTTTCCAAAAAATGAAACTGGACTTCTTTCAGGGCCCAATTGTAATTGTAATTTGCAATTGGAGGGTGGCACAGTGGCGCAGCGGTATAAATCCGCAAGTCTTTGGGATGTGGGAGGAAACTGGAGCACCCGGAGGAAACCCATGCGGTCACAGGGAGAATGTACCAACTCTGCACATAGACAGCACCGGAGGTCAGGATTAAACCCAGATCTTTGGCGCTGTGAAGCAGCAACTCTACCAGCTGTGCCCTCCTCTTAATAAATGCACCCACTTCATTATTTCTTGGCAGAGATGAATAGATTTCAGATACCAGAGGAAACAAGAATTAGGGGAAGAGCACAGGGAGATGGATTTGGATGGAAGGTCATGATGAACATATTGAATAGCAGATAGTCTTGAGGGGACATATGATCTATTCCTGCTCATATTTCTTGTTCTTATGTTATATGCTAATCTGGGAGCCACAGTCATTATTCTCCTTGTTAAAGTATAATTAACTGCGTTGCAAGCAAACAGGCAGACATAGGGATGCAATAATTGGAAATGTTAGAATCATAGCATCTCAATTTCCCCAGTCATTACTGGTTAATGATTCATGACCTTATCAAAAAAAATGTTTGATTCTAACTCTGTCAGAGCATAAAATAGTAAGATTAAATGAGAACTTACCAGTTTGAAATTTGATCTTTATTTTATGAGGAGTTACGATGAGGGATTACATGAAGACCCCGCCAGCACGCATGCGCGACATTCTTCAAAGCAGCGGTGTGAAATCACACATACCAGAGTTGACTAACATAGTAAGATAAGAGAGAACTTATCCAGTTGACCTTTATAATAGAGGGTCTGGGAGCAGAGGGCACGTAATCCCTCATCGTAACTCCTCATAAAATAAAGATCAAATTTCAAACTGGTAAGTTCTCATTTAATCTGACTATTTTACTTCGGAGTCACGTGAGTGACTACGAGAAGATTTCAAAGCTCTGTGATTTCATGCCGTGGACGAGTCCATGCATCACACACTGCAACAGTGAAGAGCTAATTTTAATAATGCATTCAGACATGACATAGGAATAGACATGTTGATGCTATAATGTACACTTAGTGATAATAGTACCTCCTGCACCCGGGAGGAACTATAACACAGACTTAAAAAGTCGGCAAATACCCCTGGTCTGGCAAGGGTATTTCTACATGTTTGGAATCGTTTGTAGACCATCCTGTACCCGCTAGAATGTGTTCCCGTGAACGTCCATCCCCTGCTGCTGATATAGTTGCAGCATGGGTGGAGTGAGACTTGTATGTCAGTGTTCACTCCTGCCCCCAGAACCCATATAAACCACCGGCCGATGGTCTGTAGTGATTCTCTAGTGAGGCTCCATGTGACTATCAATCATTGCTAGTTCAGTCCCTAAGGCTCTAGAGACCTTAGCATACTGGTGTAGATGTGTGCCACATGCAACCGAAGGTCCATGGGATATGCCAGTTTGACATTAGGACATTAGGACATTAGGTCTCAATACTAGTTTGAGACCTAATGTCCCTGGCAATATCTGCTGATTAGTGATAACATAAATGTAATTCCATGCAGAATAATCATCTTGTCCAGTCACAGCTAAGCAACTGGACCCATAGTGCTGCCTCAGTGCCATGAGCATAACCCTTGGTATAGTGAGCCCAGGGCAGGGATGTTCCAATGTTAACATCCCATATCTCAGCGTACCTCCCTGGGGGGTGTCGAGTTTAAGACCCTATCTCGAACAGAAGGTGACCCGATAAATGGATTCTGCTCCTCGCCGCCAAAATGCTGAGAAGGCACGTGTGGCACAGTAATGGCACTCTAGAATGATTGTCAGCCCCATATGGAACTGAACTTAAGACGTCAGTCATCCGTGTCAACTTAGTTTGGTTTGACAATAGTAAGCCGCAGGAGCGGTCTTCCCAGTCTGCAAGTCAATGACTAGATTAAAGAATGCAAGGGATGGTTCCCTGGTCACGGCTAACCAGCCATTTTGTGCCTGCAACCCATTTAAGGTTCTATCATAATACCCAACATCAGCGGGATCATGGCTGTATTGGCCAGTCAGGCACTCCGAAATGCCTGAAGCGGGAAGCTGAATTAGCAAGACCCGTCTGGTAAGGTAAATGGATGAACACAATGAACATTACCCCTCAGTGTAGTAAGAAATGCATCCATCCTTAAATGTACCTTAAATCCTGGCGATTCCACATCCATTCTCGTTTTCCTGCTGATATGCCAATGCCAATGAAGTTAGGTAAACTATTCCCGGATACTTTTACTAGATTGCACCCATGTGATTTACATATAATAGCACCAGAGTGTATCAAGTTAGACTTGAGCATGCAGATGTGCATATTCGCACAACCTTTATCCACAGAATGCACCTAATGTGAATAGGTAACTCGTGCAAACCCCATCCGCCTCCGTAACTAAAGATGGTATATAGTAAAAATCCATCTTTAACATAGCATCAGTTAGTAATTAACTGACGATTATTGATGAAGGTTAGTGGGGCAATGCTGAATACTGTTTGTCCACAATGGTGACTTTGCCAGCTGGGACTAGCCTGTGAGCTTGCTCCTTTGCACGCCGTAAAGCTCTGATGGTGCAGAAGGCGCAATAGCACAGCTGACCAATATATATCAATCCCAGACAACTTATAATTTCAGTTTGTATCAACTTAAATTTACTGGATGGATAAGAATCAAATTCCTGCAGAATGGTTTGTGGCTGATACCGCTGATTAGGCAAAATACAGTGTTTTAGAACATCATCCAGATAGCCCATAAAATAATATCTTAGGTGAGCCCAGTGGAAACTGTTCTCCTGTTGTTAGATAGTATAGCAGTTTTCTATTTAGAAAGTCTATACTGCTTATGAACCGGTATCTTTCATAGTGATAATGAACGGCTCGCACTGCGGCCTGTCTTGAAAGCCAACTCGTCTAGCATAAACAAGTGTAATTTTACCAACTTGTAAATGGTCCACATACCTCATATATCGGAAAAGAACCAGAACCACCTCCCTTCATGGTTATAGGTGGTCTTATGGTAAGCCCAAGGCTCCTGGCGCGGGTTCTTATTCCGTCCCAATTTTGGAGAGTAGGATTGCTGGGGTGTGTGGACCCAATTCCCTGAGGACCAGTTAGGCCTTGGCCTGAAAGCCTGCACCCAGTTTTGAAGCTGCCCCCAGCTTCAGTGAAACCTTGCTGCCGATAGAGGTGTTGGATGTGTTGCCGTGGTCCCTTGATAAGCCGGACGGCTTAAATTCTTCATCCGGGTCTTACATGTTTGGGCAGGTTCCTGAAGAGAGGATTTTGGCGGCTAGACATTGCTGGCCTCACTTCAACCTACAGATTTGAAATTTAAGGCAGGTCCGATGGCGTTTTTCTGGAAACAGTTCATTTTGAAGTGTGCATTGTACCCCCATATAGCGCTGTTCACTGCTGGTCCTTTCAGGGACAATATTGCAGGTGTATGGTATTCCACCGCCGGCACATGTGATGTGGCGTGAGGTGGCTGTTCCTTCACGAGAGAACTCTGGCCTTCAGGCTTCGTTTAGCGAAGATCTTGATGCCACGCCAGAATATTCTGGAACCTCACGTTTGTACTCTAGTATGTTCCCTGGCCATACTTCCAAGTCTTCCGCTTCATGCGGGATGCGTAGGCGGTGGACCTTCTAGCCCGGCCCATGCTGAGTCTCCGAGGTTATCCGCCGGCAGGAAATCCCTCCGCAGGTGGTAATCATAGGGCCCGGACCCTCCGAGTCTACGGGCTCAACTGCCGGTGGTATATTCGCAGCCGGATACTGCAGGTCTTTGGGCTTACCGTAGGCGGTATATCTCTACTGATATGCCATGCATGGACCATATCAGGAGGGAGCATTAGTGGGATGAGCGCTCTCTGACGCTATCCATGCTCCTCATGGGTAAACGGCCGAGGACGTACCCATGTTGGATGGAACCCTCCTGGCTTGCCTAGGCCTTTCAGACTCCATTGAACTCTTCTGGCCCGCTTGAGTCTGCAAAAATTCCGCCGGCTATCCTCACTTCTGCGGTCCGTAGCCGTGTCACGTGGTCCCTGCGGCCGGGTTTCCACGAGCCGGGTTCATTCCGCGGTTTGCCTTCCCGCGGTCCCCGCAGCCGGGTTCCCCCGAGCTGGGTTCATCCCGTGGTCTTCCCGTGGTCCCAAACAGCAGGATTTCCCCAAGCTGGGTTCATCCCGCGGTCTTCCCGCGGTCCCCGCAGCCGGGTTTCCCCGAGCTGGGTTCATCCCGTGGTCTTCCCGCGGTCCCCGCAGCTGGGTTTCCAGCTACCACAAAATGATTTGAATAGAATGTTCTGTAACAGGTTGATTTTAGAATTTATTGTAACGTTTTTGTGAATGGTGAATTGAGTTTGCAAGCCTATATTTTGTATACTTTTGAGTGAAACGTAAAGTGCTAGAGGAACTAAGCAGGCGCTATCGCAATGTTTAAGAAACATTTAGGCAAGTACATGGAAAAGGCAGGTTTAGAGGGATATGGGCCAAATATAGGTGGATGGGACTAGTTTAGATGGGGCATGTTGGTCAGTATGGGTACGTTGGGCTGAAGGGTCCATTTCCATGCTGTATGACTCTATGTCTCTATAACTCAACGGGTCAGACAGCATCTGTGGAGGGAAATGGACAGATGACATTTCAGTGTGGGAATGAGCTGCAGGTGGTGGTTTATACAGAAAATAGACACAATATGCTGGCGTAACTCAATGGGCCAGGCAGCATCTCTGGAGAAATAGAATTGGTGGCATTTCGATGTTTCGAGTCGGAACCCTTTTACAGAAACGCTGTTTGTTTCCTTGGCACTTGCCTGCACCTCTATCTTGCACCTCATGGCTTCCAACTTCGGTTCCAGATCTCCCAGTTCGGCTCCAACCAGGATTACATGTACCGACAGTCAATCCGCCACTTCTCACAATAGTTCTCCTTCCGTGCCCTGCGTTCTACACTGGCCACCATGTACCGGCACCAGCTGACCCTCACTCTGATTCTCCCGCAGCTCCGGGCATCGCTTAGCCACACCTGCAACGGACCCCAACTTTACTTCATCCTATGCCAGATCCACACATCTTGGAAACTTTATTGTCATTCAGACCTTTCGGTCTGAACGAAATTTTGTTGCCTTGCAGTCATAACATATAATAAAATAACAAAAACACACAATAAACACAAATTTAACATCCACCACAGTGAGTTCACCAGGCACCTCCTCACTGTGATGGAAGGCAAAAATCTTAAGTCTTTGTCTCTTCCCTTCATGCTCTTTCTCTGCGCTGAGGCGATCCAGGCCTCCGATGTTGTGAGCCCACCGGGTGATGGTAGGTAAGTAAGTCCCGCGGTTCAACCGTGCTCCGCGAACGGGCCAGTTCAACTCCGCGGCCCGGGGTGGTAGAAGCTGCCGAAGCTGTCGCCCTCCAGTCCAGCGGATGAAGCTGTTGCCACGGGAACTCCAGAAAAACAGGTCACCAACCTGTGACCTGCGAGCTTCCGACGATGTCGTCTACTGGGCCCGCGGCTGAACCTCCGAAGTTGGGTCGCCGCCGCCGGAACCCGCCACAGCCCCGAAGTCGGCCAGCCTCGCGCTGGTAAGTCCTGGCAGGCTCTGCCACTGGAGCCTCGAGGTCGGTTGCAGTTGGAGGCCGCCAGCTCCGCCAGTAGGCCTCAGCGCAGACGGAGACGGGGAATACGACAAGAAAAGTTGCATCTCCCCGAAGGAAGAGACTAAAACACGTTTCTCCCCCCCCCCCCCCCCCACACATACACAACCTAATTACTCAAATTAACAAGCTAAAACAGGACAAGAGGAACAGGACGGACGGACTGCAGGCGAGCCGCAGCTGCCAAGGCAGCGCCGCCACTCCAAAAATGGTTCTTTGCCTACTTGGACTCTACTAAGGAACTGAAGAAAGGTCCCGACCCAAAACATCATGTGTTCTTTTGTCTCCAGAGATGCTGCTTGACCCGTTGAGTTACTCCAGCACAGGGGATGTTTTAGGTCAGGCTGATGGCTTTGCGGAGAGAAGGCTGGAAAAGAGACGTGAGGGTGGAGGAAAGCCTGGCAAGTGATAGGTGGATATAGGTGGGGGGGGGAGGTGGAGGACGATAAAAAGAATCTCACTGTACCTTGGTACACTTGATAATAAAGAACCATTGACCCATTGGACCATCTTATGTACTCTCGTACCTACAGTTAACTTTGCTCCAGCTTTGAAACACTTTCTAAAGTGTACAAGGAGCTCATCAGCTGTCAGCATGCAACCTTGCTCTCCACTCTGATCAAAACGCAAACCATTCAGACGATGTTAATCCCAGTGATAAGTGAATAAGCGTCAACGTGTGTTGACTGGGATTCTATCTGGTTGGTAGAATTACTAAACTATTCCCACTTCATGTAGACGGGATCTTGCAGTTGTAGTTGGAACAAACACACAATTAATAAATCCAATTCAGAATTCAGGGCATATATTTTCAGCATAAAAATAGGTTCATCTTGATACTATGATGAAACGTTGGGACAAATAGATTAGCTACACTTAAGATAAATACTGAGAGAAAAAGCATGAGATTAGTTTAGTTTATTGTCACGTGTACTGAGGTACAGTGAAAAGTTGTTTTTTGCATGCTAACCATTCAGCGGAAAGACTGTGCATGATTACAGTGAAGCTTTCCACAGTGCACAGATAGAGGATAAAGGGAATAGCATTTAGTGCAAGATAAAGTCCAGTAAAGTCCGAATAAAGAGAGTCCAAGGGGCTCCAGTGAGGTAGATGGGAAGTCAGGACTGTTCTCTAGTTGTTGATAGGATGATTTAGTTGCCTGATAATAGCTGGGAAGAAAATGTCCCTGAAACTGGAGGCATTAAAAATATAACAAAGTGCTGGAGTAGCTCAGCGGGTCAGGTGGCATCTCTAGAGAATATTGGCAGGTGGCATTTCAGGTCGGAACCCTTCTAAGAAGGATTATTCTAAGAAGGATGGGAGGACACAGGTGTTGCCTTGCCACTGGGATCGTCGATTTGTGGTAATGATTTGTTTCTGTGCAGTGGGTGTAATATTATACGGTGGAATGGTAGTTTGTATGTTGCTGTGGCCACAGGCTATATATAGTCAAGGAGTAGGTAATGTTCAATAATGCGAGTCACATGTGCAGCCAGACCGTAGTGCGAGGGGCGGTGGACATGGGAAGGTTTCCTACCACAGCTGGGGGCCAGGGATGGGTCTGGCTCTGCAGCTGGGATTAGGAGGGAGAGACCAAAGTGTCCCCCAGAGTGGGGAGGGGCGAGGAGTCGGGATGGGAGGGGGGAGGGAGCAAGGGGCGTTATGCACTGTATATGTTCATATGTGTGTGCGCGTGTGTGTGCGCGAGCAAGCCTGTGCGTACAAGTGAGCATGTGCGTGTCCATGCAAATGACTGTGTGTAAGCGAATGTGTGTGGCTGTCAGTGAGTGTGTGTGTGCGAGTGAATGAGTGAGTGAGTGAGTGAGTGAATGAGTGAGTGTGTGCGTGTGCGTGTGCGTGTGCATGAGCCTATGTGTATGAGCGTACATGTATGTGCATATGAGCTTGTTTATGTGTTTATGTGTGTATGTATGAGTGTGTGTGTGTGAGCAAATGTGTGTGCGTCTACAAGTGTATGTGTGTGAGTGTGTGTGAGTATGTGTGCGTGTGTACGAGCACGTTTGTGTTTATGTGTGTAGGTGTGAGTGAGTGTGTGAATGCTTGTGTACAAGGATATGTGTGAGTCTGTGTGTAGCATGTGTGCATGTGAGAGTGTATGTGGGTGTGAGAAAGAGCGTGTGCGAGTGCGTGTGCAGTCCCCGCACTAGACTCAGTAGTCAGCTCTGGAGCCTCAAGGTGGAATGAAGTCAAACTCAATCTCGAACAACAAACTGAGAAGATAAATATTCTCTGCTAGGTTCTCACTGAGGTTGCAATTTCGGTTTATTATTGTCGCGTACCGAGGACCTATGAAAAGCTTTGTTTTGCCTGCTGTCCAAACAAATCAGATAGACCATCCATAAATAAAATCGTCAAACTCAAGCACGATAGGAGAGCAAAGGCGGAGCTATGGAGTACAGAATATAGTTCCTTGCATTGTAGCGCGTCGGTTTAGTTTAGAGATACAGCAGGGAAACAGGCCCTTCGGCCCACTGAGTCCGCGCCGACCAGCGACCACTCGTACACGAGACATAGAGTTTTACAGCATGGAAACAGGCCCTTCGACCCAACGTGCCGACATTGACCAGTGTGTCACATCCATATTAGTCCCACCTGCCTGCGTTTATTCCAGTTTTGCATCCTACTACACACTAAGGGCAATTTACAGAAGCCTATTAATCAACCATTTAACCTGTACGTATTTGAGAGGAAACCTGCGTACCCAGGGAAAACCCATGTGGACACAGGGAGAATGTACAAACCCCTCATGGACAGGATCAAAACCGGGTCTCTGGCGCTGCAAGGCATCAACTCTACCAGCTGCGCCATTGTGCCACCTTCCATAGACAAAGTCTGATGTCCGATTTCTGAAGAAGAGTCCCGACCCGAAACGTCACCGGTCCTTTTTCTCCAGAGTTACTCCAGAACTTTGTGTCTATCTTCAATGTCCGTAATATGGTAGAGGTGAATCAGACAGTACCCTAGTTTATGGGAGGCCCATTCAGAAGCCCGATAACAGAGGGGAAGAAGCTGTTCCTGAGTCTGGTGGTGCCACTTTTGAGCTCCTGTATATTCTGGCAGGGGAATTTAAGTTTGCGTCTGACCAGCAGATGAGACACTCAGCATACTACACATGAGTTGCATTATCTGTCAAGATCAATACTTTGTAAATATTATTCTTCTCATAGGCACGGGAAATATGCCAAGCAATACGGAGATCCTGCAATCTATGAAAAAAATGATGTGGTGTAAATTAAATAACGCTCTGGTAAACTAGCTGTGTGGAAAATTGTGCAACAATATTCTTGCAAACCACATTTAATGATTCTCACACATTCCTGCGCTACCCAATGTCTAGGATTTATTTCCTGAGGGGAAAACTCTTGCTTATACTGAAGGCTCAATTGTTGTGACGTTACTTTAATCTGCCCATTGCCGTATTAGATAATGTCTTCTTCAAGCCATACACACAGTGCCTGCCTCCAATTCTCTGCAAGTGTCAAAGCTGGTTTAGCTTTTAAGCTTATTAGTGATAAAACCATTGTCACGTGTTGGGAGGGGCGGGATGCTGGTTTATGCAGGAGTAGCAGCATTATGGAGCAGACTTCGCATAGAATCCAAGGGAGATGCAACTGAGAACATACAGTAGAATGGCACAGTGACACAGCTGGTGGAGCCACTGCTTCACAGAGCCAGATACCCGGGTTCGATCCTGACCATGGGTGATGTCTGTGTGGAGTTTGCACGTTCTCCCTGTGACCGCGTGCATTTCCTATGGGTGCTCCGGTTTCCTCCCACATCCCAAAGACGTGTGGGTTTGCAGGTTAATTTGTCCCCTGTAAATTGACCCTCGTGTGTAGGGAGAGGATGAGAAAGTGGGATAACATAAAACTAGCGGGAACGGGTGAACGATGGTTGGCCGGACTTAATGGGCAGAATGCTGTATCTCTAAACTAAAGAACATAATACATAGAAGAGTAAGGTACGGGAACAGTCCTTTCGGCCCACAATGTCCGTGTCGAAGATGATGTCAAGAGAAACTAATCTCCTCTGCCTGCATGTGATCCATATCCCCCCATTCCTGCATATCCATGTGCCTATCTGAAAAACTCTTAAACACCACTATTGCATTTGTCTCCACCACCACCCTTGATAGCACATTCAAGGCACCCACCATCCTCTGTGTAAAGTACTTGCCCCTCACATCTACTTTAAACTTTGCCCCTCTCCACAAAAGCTATACCCTCTAGTCTTTGATTTTTCCACCTGGGGGGAAAGGTTTTGACTGTCTACCCTATCTATGTCTCTCATTAAGATCTGAATAGTGTTATGGGCTTATTTTCTGTTATTTATATGGTCTTCAGTGATTAAAGTATACAGCATGGAAACAGGCCCTTTGGCCTGCCGACTCCATGCCGACACTAGCTCCATGTTATTCTGCTTTCTCATCCTACGTACTAGGGCAATTTTACTGAGGCCAATTAACCTTTGAAACCTGTATGTCTTTGGAATGTGGAAGGAAATCAGAGCTCCTGGGGGAAATCGACACAGTCATCGGAGAACGTGTAAACACCACACAGGCAGCACCCGAGGTCAGGATGGAACCAGGGTCTCTGGCGCTGTGAGGCAGCAGCTCTACCCGCTGTGCCACTTTTCCAGTCTATGATTCAGTTGCTTGACTCAGTTAGGAAACAAAGCACTGGAGTAACCCAGTGGGTCAAACAGCATCGCTAGAGAACATGGATAGGTGACGTTTCATGTCAGGACCCTTCTTCAGACTGATTGTAGGGGGGGAGAGAAAGGCGGAAGAGAGGAGAGGGAGGACAAAGTGTGGCAGGTAATAGATGGACACAGGTGAGGGGTGTTTTTGATAGGCAGATGGTTGGGCCAAAACCCAGAGATTTAAGCAGAAGGTGCGAGACAGAAGGATTGAAGAGTTGAAAATTGTGAAGCCTGAGGATGGAACGGTGGAGCCAGGTGGAGCAGTGGTGTTGTTAGAGGTTAACTAAAATTGGAGAATTCAATATTCTCAGTATTCAATAACTCAACTCAACAACAAGACACAATCCCGGGAAACATGGAGCGTCAGTACATGAGGCCTCATCACAGAGTCATAGAGTTATGCAGCGTGAAAACAGGCTCTTTGCCCAACTTGCCCATACAGACCAACATGTTCCATCTACACCAGTCCCACCTGCCTGCTTTTGGCCCATATCCCTCCAAACCTGTCCTACCCATGCACCTGTCTAATTGTTTCTTAAATGTTGCAATAGCCCCTGCCTTAACTATCTCCTCTGGCAGCTCGTTCCAAACACCCACCGCCCATTGTGTGAAAACATTACCACTCGGATTCCTATTAAATCTTCCCCCCTTCACCTTAAACCTATGTCCTCTGGTTCTCGATTTCCCTACTCTGGGCAAGAGACTCTGAGCGTCTCCCCGATCTATTCCTCTCATGATTTTACACACAAATCTTCCACAAATCATCTACAAATTATCACACTAACATAATCGAAGCTAAATTGGTAGAAGTGCAAATTCCAACTAGAAGTCAGTGGAGGCCGAATCACACGATGCATTCGAAAGAGAGTTAGATAGAGCTCTTAGGTGCTAGCAGAATCAAGGGATATAGGGAGAAAGTACGGGGTACTGATAGTGGATGATCAGCTGTGATCACATTGAATGGCGGTGCTGGCTAGAAGGGCCGAATAGCCTACTCCTGCACCTATTTTTTATGTTTGTACGTTTCTAGAACTAAGGACACCATCCAGTCCATGGAGAAAATCTGATCTGATAAGATGCAGAGTTGTTTTCATTCATTTATAAGCATGCTGATTAAAACAGATCGCTTCCATTGTGTTTTGGATTGGAAACAGCTGCTTCCAAGAAAACCAAATGTACAGCTGCGATGTAAAGGCTGTAAAACAAGTGGGCTGCTGTGTGAAAATATAAGGCTGGATTAAATTAAGACACAAATCTACTTGTAGATCACACAGAAGAAGCCTTGTGTAAACATAAAGAAATCTTTATAAAGAAAGATTTAATAGGAACCTGATGAGTAACTTTATCACACAAAGGATGGTGGGTATAACAAATGAGCTGCCAGAGGAGGTAGTTGGGGCAGGCATTTCAACAATTTTTTTCCCAAAAATAAACAATATTCAGGATAAAAAATATATACAAAACCATAGCCGTGCAAAAGCTCTTCCTACATTCTTGGTGTCCATACATTCAGTAGTGACAGAGTCAGAAGTGTTTGCACCTATCTTTACTCATAAAATCCCCTGCCATTCATGTGATATATGGATAGGTGCATGGGTAGGAAAGGTTTAGAAGGATATGGGCAAATGGGATCGGTCTCACCCCGGTCACTCACTCTTCTTCACGTGAGGTCCATGTTATCCCACTTTCGGATCCACTCCATGCACAATATATACGAGGCCAAATCACCTACAAACCCGCCTGCCTTTGGGACGCGGGAGGAAACTTTCAATGCACAGAGTCTTTTATTCAGGATAGGGGAGTCAAAAACAAGAGGTCATCTTTTTAAGGTGAGAGGGACAAGATTCAATAGACAATAGACAATAGACAATAGGTGCAGGAGTAGGCCAATCGGCCCTTCGAGCTATTCAATGTGATCATGGCTGATCATCCCCAATCAGTACCCCGTTCCTGCCTTCTCCCCATATCCCTTACTCCACTATCCTTAAGAGCCCTACCTAGCTCTCTCTTGAAAGTATCCAGAGAACCGGCCTCTACTGCCCTCTGAGGCAGAGAATTCCACACACTCACAGCTCTCTGTGTGAAAAAGTATTTACTCATCACCGTTCTAAATGGCTTACCTCTTATTCGTAAACTGTGGATCATGGTTCTGGACTGCCCCAACATCGGGAACATGTTTCCTGCCTCTAGCGTGCTCAAACCCTTAATAATCTTATATGTTTCAATAAGATATCCTCTCATCCTTTTAAATTCCAGAGTATGCAAGCTCAGCAGCTCCATTCTCTCAGCATATGACAGTCCCGCCATCCCAGGAATTAACCTTGTAAACCTATGCTGCACTCCCTCAATAGCAAGAATAATGAACCAGAGGGGCAACTTTTTTACTCAAAGGGTATTGGGTATATGGAACGAGCTGCCAGAAAAAGTAGTTGTGGCAGGTACAATAACAACATTTTGAAAGGTACTTCGACAGGTACATGAATAAGAATGTTTCAGGGGGATATGGACTAAATGCGGGTAGGTGGGACTAGCTTGGATGGGGCAACTTGGTTGGCATGGACGTGTTGGACTGAAGGGCCTATTTCCATGCTGTATGACTGTATGACTCGCAGTATATGACATGATTTCAGTAGCTTTACATAAACTTGATCATTAATCTGTTGCCAAGATGTTAGATGAACAGCAAAGCTCTGGGCGAATTTTAACTTGTTAATGGATAACAGATAATTCCAACAAGCATCAAAGGGCACAGCCTTCATAAACCGAACACCACACCGCACATTCTGATTTCAAATATATTTTTATGATTTAATCAGCATTGATGTAAATCAGCACTTTCCCCAACTTGCCCTCACGGGTACTGACCTCTCCACCATCGAAGGGATCTACAAGAGGTGCTGCCTCAAAAAGGCAGCCAATATCAGCAAAGACCCACACCACCCTGGCCATGCTCTCATCTTGCTCCTAACATCGGGAGGTCCAGGAGCCTGCAAACCATGCATATGACAAGTAAATACTCTTGACTCCTAACACTTGATTCTTTTGTTCAAACTCTTGATATTGGGTGTGACTCCACGATGACCATGGGTTGACCAGTCATGTAGATATAATAACATTGGACCAGAGAAGGATACAAAGTGCTGGAGTAACTCTGTGGGTCGGGCAATATCCCTGGTGTATGTGGATAGGTGACGTTTCGGGTCGGGCCCTTCTTCAGACTTCTCACTGCAAGATAGCCAGCCTCTGACCTGCCTTTGTAGCCATGCAGTTTAGAGTCTACAGTGGGCGATATCAAAGCTGTGTTGGGGATGATCAGCATATGGTCACACAAATGGGCACAGTGGTGCAGCGGTAGAGTTGCCGCCTTATGGTGCCACACATCCATGTCCCATCCTGACTACGGGTGCTGTCGGTACAATTTTCCAGACAAGTTTGTACATTTTCCCTCTGTGGGTTTGCTCCGGGATCTCCAGTTTCCTCGCGCACCCCAAAGACATACGGGTTTGCAGGCTAATTGAATTGTATAATTGTACTTTGCCCATGGTGTTGTAGGATAGTGTTGTCGCGTGGGGATGCTGGTCGACCCAGACTCGGTGGGCCGAATTGCCTGTTTCCGCGCTCTTTCTCTCAACTAAACTAAACTAAATATTACTTGCTACTTTTCAGCCCAAGACTGGATGTTATCGAGGTTTCCTGTTGCCACAAATAAGACATAAGATGCTGGAGTAACTTAGCGGGTCAGGCAGAATCTCTGGAGGACATGGACAGGAGTTACAGCAGCACTCTGTGCCTTTTTATAAATTGTATGCTCGCCGTTATTGTAAGTGGGTTGGAGTGATAAAAGAAGTAAAATGGAGACACGAGGAACTGCGGATGCTGGTTTACAAAAATAGGCACAAAATGCTTGAGTAACTCAACGGGTCACACAGCATCCCTGGAGAACATGGATAGGTGATGTTTCAGAGTGCTGGAGTAACTCAGTGGGTCAGGCAGCATCTCTGGAGAACACGAATAGGTGATGTTTTGGGTTGGAAGCTGAAATCACATCCAATTTGCTTTGTGCAAGTGTCTCCAACTACCACTGCGATCGGGTGTTTCTTGGGGCCACACTTGTCAAATGTTGACCAAGTTTAGATTAGCTTAGTTTAGTTTAGAGAAACAGTGCAGATGCGCCGACCAGCGATCCCCACACATTAACACTATCCTACACACACTAGAGACAATTTACAATTTTACCAAGCCAATCAACCTACAAACCTGTATGTCTTTGGAGCGTGGCAGGAAACCGGAACTCTCGGGGGAATTCAACGCCATCGTGGGGAGAACTTACAAACTCCGTACAGATAAGCACCCGTAGTCAGGATCGAACCCAGGACTCTGGCGCGGCAAGGCAGCAATTCTTACGCTGCACCACCGTGCCGCCCACGTTATGGACGAGAGGTCCTGACTATCGATCTGGAAAAGCAAGTTTTTATCCTTAGTCTAAATCCTTAGAAAAGTAAATAGAATCTGATTTAAAAAGGCAACGTTATTGATGGGCAAACAACCAGATTGTTGTTAAATGCTCGCCTGGCTCACAAACCCCCTCCAGAAAAGTAAACCCGCTAACCTTATCCACAGCAATGCTATTGACTGTGAGGCTGCTCACTGCAATGAGCAATGCAAGCCAATCTAACCACAGATGCCCACATCTAGTTCATGAATGACTTCTTTGTCCCAACTCACACTAAGTCCCATTCACTCCTCCTCCCTCTGCTTGTGAACCTCCATTGGCATCATCAAGGACCCACACCACCACTGGCCATGCTCTCATTACACTCCTGAAACCGGGAAGAAGGTACAGGAATATGATGCTCTTACTTTCAGCTTCTTCCCAACTACCATCAAGCTATTAAATGCGACAAACTCCAATTAAACTCCAAACAACGAACTGCCTGGGTTGCACATGGGACCTTGGGCCTTATTTTGTATTTTGCACTATATTAAGATTTATTTACTTATTATCCTTTTTTAATTGTTTGTATATTATATTATTTATTGAGTACTGTGTTTACAAACCCCGTTTTATTACTGCACGTAAGAGTTTCATTGTTCCATTTGATAAATAGGACTATAAAACACTCTTGACTCCTGACTCTTGACTCCCCAACTATACCATAAGAATATTTAAAAGACAGGTACATGGATAGGGGAGGGTTTCGAGTGATATGGGCCATGCAGTGGTTATTGTCTGCAACCTTCCTTCCATTGATGAACTGTGCACTGCAAGGGCCAGGAAGCGAGCGGGCAAGCGGGTGTACACTGGTGTCTATGCACACTGTAAGTGGTGGCACAGTGGCACTGCCGTGAGTTGTTGCCTTACAGCGCCAGAGATGCAGGTTCATTCCTGACTATGGGTGCTGTCTGTATGTAGTTTGTACGTTCTCCCTGTGACCACGTGGGTTTACTCCGGATGCTCTGGTTTCCTCCCATATCCCAAAGAAGTGTAGGGTCGTAGGTTAATTGCCCCTGGTGTACAGACCTAGTGTGCAAGTGATTGTTGGGTGGTGCGGACTTGGTGGGCCGAATAACCTGTTTCCACGCAGTGTCTCTAAACCAAGCTAAACGAAACTAATCTTGAGACAGGCATAAGGTGCTGGAGTAACTTAGCGGGCCGGACAGCATCTCTGGAGAAAAGGGATGGGTGACATTTTGGGTCGGTACACTGCTTCAGACCGGTTGAGTTACTCCAGCACTTTTTGTCTACATTTGCTGCAAACCAGCATCTGCAGTTCTTTGTTTCTAAACTAATGTTGAGGCAGCCATGTACAAACCATGTCGGGATACATATTTCCTCCTTCTCTGGAGATTTATACCATGTTGTTTTTGCAATAGGCAATCCATTTTTGATCCACAGATAAACTGGAAAGGCCTCAGGTGTAGGGCAAGGTGAGATACACTTGTAACACAATCTTTCCCATAATTGGGAGGTAACACCGCCGCCAAAATCCTATATCCTTTTTACTTACACACTTTGCCCAAATTTTGATGTTTGCACGCTTGTTGTTCATCTTTTGCACACTCTCCAAACCACATCACAGGCACCTTCAGTGAATTAGAATTGATGATGAAAGGAACATAGGATAATCAGATCATAATGACCCTCCTCCGTAGGCTTATCTCCCTTCCCTGAGTCCTTTATTTCCCTTTTATCCATCCTCTTTCCTCTCCCAACTGTTCCCTTCCACCCACATCCCTCCCTCCCTCAGGCATTACATTTCATTCCTTCTCTCCATATCTGGCACCCTTTTGTCTCCTTTTCACCTCCAGCCTTTGTAACGTACTCCACGCATCTGTCAATCGCTCCCCTCACCTGCATCCACAATCAGTATGAAGAAGGGTCCTGACCCGAAACATTACCAATCCATGTTCTCCAGAGATGCTGCTTGACCCGTTGAGTTACTCTGGCTCTCTGTGTCTTTTTATGTAAACCATCATATCAAGTTCCTTGTGTGTCCACCTATCACTTACCAGACTTTACCCCACCCCCATCTCTCTTATCCACCCTTCTCTGAAGACGGGTCTGACCCGAAGCATCGTCTGTCCATTCCCTCCACAGATGCTGCCTGATCTGCTGAGTTTCTCCAGCATTGTATTTTTTGATCAAGATTCCGCCACCTTCTTGAGACTCCATAACACCAGGGGCGGCACGATGGCTCAGCGATAGAGTTGGCCACGTCAGCGACCTGGGTCGATCCTAACTACAGGTGCTGTCTGTACGGAGTTTGTAGGTTATCTTTGTGACTGCTCCGGTTTCCTCCCACACTCCAAAGTCGTATGGGTTTGTAGGTTAATTGGCCTGGTAAAATTGTAAATTATCTCTAATGTGTGTAGGATAGTGTTAGTGGGTGGGTGTAGCTGGTCAGCATGGACTCGGTGGGCCGAAAGGCTTGTTTCCACGCTGTATCTCGAAACTAAACTAAACTAAACTAAATTAAACAGTCTTTTCTCTCTGGTTAATAGACTGCTGGTATTCAATGTTAAGATTTACACATAACTGATAGCAACATGACACAGCATTATGAGCTGAGCTTAACCTGGGAGCGGTGCGAAGAGCTTTGGAGCTCTGTTAAGTGACAATAGATTAAGTCTGAGATGTAAATGTGTAGAAGGTTGGCTGATTTTACTCTCTTTTACTGATTACTGTTTTGACTCACTGGTTTAAACAAATTTTAATCCATCAGCATTTGTGGCCCCATTTTGCTATGTTTTTATGTTTTCTCAAAGTCAAGCCACTTGGTGTTTTAACGTCACAATTTCTGGCAAAATAAATTATGCTTGTTCATTTCAGAGAAACGAGTCCAAGTCGACCATTGACCACGCACTCACATTAGCTCTATGTTATCTTACTTTTGCAGATGTATAGAAGTGTAAAAGTGCACACCACCACACTCAGGAACAGCTTCTTTCCTTCTGTTGTCAGGCTTCTGAACGGTCCTTCCATAAGTTAGGGTACTGTCCGATTCACCTCTGCCCCATTGCGGACATTGGACTGTCTATCGAACCGGTGCACTACAATGCTGAGAACTATATTCTGCACTCTGTATCGTCCCCTTTGCTCTACCTACAAATTCTGTACAGTCAGCACACGAGGTTCGGATCGAACCCGGGTTTCTGGCGCTGTAAGGCAGCAACTCTACCGCTGCCTGGACCCTGTGGAAGACTGAATCTGCTAGTTCATTCCTCAGATGATCTCCACGTGAAGCCCAGTGTTAGTGGAATTTCCTGGCATTTCCGATAGTGTTATTGCTTCTTGCATCTCGTGCCAGGATCCAAGACTCCATTGATTTTTCTTGGAATTGTAAGGCGGAAGATTAGAAGGCAAAGTGGGAAAAAATATATATTTAGTTACACTTTAATTTACTGTATATCATTATTTATGTCTTCACTATTTATACTTGTTTCATCTGCTTTTACTTTTCAAGAATTTAAAATCCGATAAAGGCCTCAAAAAGGCAGCCAGCATCATCAAAGACCCAAACCACTCTGGCCACACTCATCTCACTCCTATCTTTGGGAAGAAGATACAGGAGCCTGAAAACCACCAGGTTCAACAACAGTTTCTTCCACCAGGCTCTTGAACACTACACAATAATAACCAAACTCTGAACTATGGATTGTCTTTGGTTGCTTTGGGCTTTTATGCACTAGTATTGGGGTTATGAATTTATTGATTCTTGTTTATAATATGTTATCTATGAGTATTGTGTGAACAGGCCTGTTATGCTGCTACACGTGGGAATTTCATTGTCCCGTTGTCGGTGCATATAACAGCTAAACACTCTTGAGTTGAACCTTGAACCAGGATCCAAGACCACGTTGACCTTTATTGGAATTGTACGGCAAACGATGAGAAGGCAAAGCAGGAAGGCAAGTTACTTAAACAAAATATTTAGTAATACTTTTATTTACTTAATGATTTATGTCTTTATCGGTTTTTACTTGTATTATCTGCTTTTATTTTTCAAGATTATTAAATTAGCGAAAGATCCAAAATCTTCTTATCGAGTCCACATCACAAGATTGGAAATTGTTCAGCCAGAGCTGAGCACACTTCTTGGCATCTGCATACAATGGCATCTTGTGCTTCTTGTGCGTAGTGGTGGAAAGATTGGTGGAAACAGGGCCGTGACATGAACAGTCTTTCCTTGACCCCAGATACGAAATGACAGAGAAAGCAAGTCTTGGACAGAAGGAGCAGAGAGGTGTCACAGACACAGCAAGGTGGTCATCTGTGTAATGTGGACTTCCGCAGTTCTGAAGATATTTTGGGCAGCTCACGGTCTGAAGAAGGGTCTCGACACGAAACGGCTCCATTTCATCTTTCCAAAGATGCTGCCTGTCCTGCTCAGTTACTCCAGCATTTTGTGTCTATCTTGGACGCCAAATGGCTCAGGAAGATGCCAGACCCGATACCAAATGTGAATTAGCTGGTATTATTTTTTATATATTAGTCTCGATTTGTTCAGGTGCCAGGGGTTATGGGGAGAAGGTAGGGGTATGGTGTTGAGAGGGAAAGATAGATCAGCCATGAATGAATAGACTTAGTTTATTTTAGTTTAGTTTAGGTTAGTTTAGTTTAGAGATACAGTGTGAAAACAGGACCTTCGCCCACCGTGTCTGCACCAACCAGCAATCCACACACATTAACACTACCCTACACACACTAGGGACAATTTTACATTTCCACTAAGCCCTTTAACCTACAAACCTGTACGTCTTTGGAGTGTGGGGGGAAACCAAAGATCTCAGAGATAACCCATGCAGGTCATGGGGAGAACGTACAAACTCCGTACAGACAAGCACCCATAGTCAGCATTGAACCCGGGTCTCTGGCGCTGTGCGGCAGCTGCTCCCTCGCTACGCCACCGTGGTGCCCTCATGGGCTGAATGGCCCAATTCTGCTCCAAGAACTTATGAACTTATAATGTAAATGCTTCTTTTAATTTACAAAGAAAATCATGTCTCACAAATCTGAAGAGGTTTCTTGAAGAGGTGCCTGTTTATTAGTGGTATCACTGATAATACCTATAAATAAGTGACATTATTAATACTATAGATATACTGATTATGGATTTATTGTATTATTGATTATTTATTGCGTGAATGGGCTTGTAAAGTTGCTGCAAGTAAGAATCTCATTGTTACGTTGCCTCTACGTGTGACAATTTAACTCTTTAAATCACTTCTCAATACAATTCAGCTTAGCAACCCACACCAATGTTGATGATGAAGGGTCCTGACCCGCAACGTCACTTATCTGTGTTTCCAGAGATGCTGCCTGACCCACTGAGTCACTCCAGCACTTTGTGTCTTTTTTTGAAAACCAGTATCTGCAGTTCCTTGTTTTTACCAATGTTGTACCTCTTGATGTGGTAATGTGTTCAACGAAAGCAAGATTATTTTCCAAAAATAAACTTTATTTAGAAATAAAAGATATATACAAAATAGAAACTCTTTAAGCATTCTCAGTGTCTATACAATTTCAGTAACTATACATTCTGGAACTTTACACTGAATAGTGCTCGCACCTAAAGCAAGAAAGCACACCAACGCCTCTACTTATTTAGAAGGCTCAGGAGGTTCGGCAGATCCCCAACAACCTTCACCAACCTCTACAAATGTGCCGGGATGCATCACAGCATGGTTTCTGAACAGCTCCATCCATGACTGCAAGAAATCGCAGAGAATTGTGGACGCAGCCCAGACCATCACTCAAACCAGCCTGCCTTCCATTGACTCCATCTACACTTCTCACTGCCTAGGCAAGGCCACCAGCATAATCAAGGATGAGTTGAACCGTAGCCACTCCCTCTTCTCCCCTCTCCCATCAGGCAAGGAGGTACAGAGGTGTGAAAACGCACTACTTCCAGATTCAGGGACAGTTTCTTCATGGCTGTTATTGAACCATCCTATCAAAAACTAGAGAGTGGTCCCGAGCTACTATCCAGCACATTGGAGACACTCAGACAATCTTTAATCAGACTTAACTGGACTTTATCTTGCATTAAACGTAATTCCCTTTATCTTGGATCTGTACACTGTGATGGCTCGATCGTAATCATGTATAGTCTTTCCACTGACTGGTTCGCATGCAACAAA
Source organism: Okamejei kenojei (assembly GCA_035221665.1). Lineage (NCBI taxonomy): Eukaryota > Metazoa > Chordata > Chondrichthyes > Rajiformes > Rajidae > Okamejei > Okamejei kenojei. The sequence goes on along the minus strand of CM069154.1, from coordinate 23,193,253 downwards.
AGCTTTTCACAGATGACAATAAACTAAACTCAACTATAATGCAAGAAATGCAAAGCTGCTTTAACACACAAAATGGTCACACTTTCGCCTGTGTTGACACTTACTGACAAGGACCAATTAGGTTCCTAGGTCACCAACAAACAATTATGTCTGTTCAATAAGGAACCAATTTACACAGGGCTGATAAGGTGACAAGCAGTTTGTTGCAGTAGCTCAGTGCCTGACCTCATCCTTTTGAAACCAAATGTCACAATTCTGTTCTGTGCATGTAAATGAGAGAGAATAGCAAAATGTCAGTGCATAGTTACAAACTAGTCGGTATTTGGTTTGGAAAAATACCTTGGAAAGTCAACGAAAGACAATTTTCCCTTCAAAGATGAATTCCGATCTTCAAAGAGATATTTCGTCAAACCACAAGCCAGAAAATGTTATGCAAAGCTGAGATGAGGGAGGACTCGAGCGCACAGGTTTAAGGTGAGAGGGGAAATATTTATTAGGAACCTGAGGGGAAATTTCTTCACACAGACTGTTCTGTGTATATAGCACATGCTGCAAAAGGAGGTAGTTGAGGCAGGTACTATAACAACATTTAATAGACACTTGGGACAGGTACATGCATGGGAAAGGTTTAGAGGGATATGCACCAAACGCAGGCAGGTGGGACTGTCTGGCATAGACAGTGCATCTTGGTCGGCATGGATGACTTGGGCCGAACGGCCCGATTCCGTGCTCTACGATACTATAACTCTAAAGACAAAAAAAAATAGTGGAAATTTAAGCAAGGAGAAAACACAAGAGGAAACAATAGGTTTGGGCGTCTTGGACCCAAGGATTTAGGAAGTTTGAGGATTGTCGCACGCTTGTGCATTCCCCATGGAGAACTCTGTCTACAAAAAGCATACGCTGTGAGCCCAGATTGTTGTTCTGGGATCCCATCGGCAATGGCCATGCTGGTAGTTTGGATTTGTTTTCCTTATTATGTTTCTCAAGTAAGACCCACGAGACTGATTTGCAAAGTCTCATCACATGTGCAGCTCACACTGTCTTCCTGCTGATGCTCCGAATTCTGCATCTGAGCCACGAAGTGTAACATTGCAGAATCCACTCACAACAACATGATTGGAAAATAAACCTGAGACTAAATGGCGATTGCTTTCTTAGCCCTGCATTGCTGAAAATTCTCTTCGCGTTTCTGAGGTCAATTCGAATGGGATCGCTATCTTTTATGTTATCCCTCCTTTCTCAGCCACTCCCTACACACTAGGGGCAATTTACAGAGGCTAATTAAAACATGTCTTTGGGATGTGTACTGTTTTACATGCTCCCCAAACAGATCAAATGCACTATACGTCAATAAAATAAAATCAAACTCAAGTGTAATAGGTATAGCAGAGGGGAAGATGCGGAGAGCAGAATATAGTTCTGTGGCATTGTAGAGCAACAGTTTAGTGTAGAGATATAGCACAGAAACGGGCCCTTCAGCCCACCAACCCTGCGCCGACCAATGATCACCCATACACTAGTTCTATGTGAGCCCAGTTTTGCATCCTATACACTAGCGGCAATTTATAGAAGCCAATTGACCTACAAACCTGCATGTCCTTGGGATGTGGGAGGAAAACGGAGCACCTGGAGGAAGCCCACGTGATCCCAGGGAGAACGGTCGAACTCCACACACAGACCGCACCCAAGGTCGGGATCGAACCTGGGTCTCTGGCGCTGTGAGGCAGCAGCTCTACCCGCTGCACCGCTGTTTTATCCACTCCGTGCAATCCTCAATCTTGAATTCGAATTTTTCATGACCCTCTGAATTTCTTCAAGGAATTAAGATGAGTCACAGGGCTGGGCTAACCTCTCCAACCATACGGGTTTCTTAGAAAAATATTTGCCTGGGTTGTTTCCTAGAATAACAGCTCTGTGTAAGGATGCATTACATTCAACAGTACTTCTGAGTCAGAATACCCGAAGTTTAAGTTTTAAAATATTGTTTTTATTAAACCTTAAATGTGGATTTCTTTGTGCATTTTCATTAAATAACTTTGGGCTTACACAGTGGCGCAACGGTAGAGTTGCTGCTTTACAGCGTCAGCGACCCTGGTTCGATCTTGATTATGGGAGCTGTCTGTACGGAGTTTCTATACTCTCCATGTGACAGCGTGACGTTCTTCCGGGTGCTCCGGTTTCCTCCCACACTCCAAAAACGTACTGGTTTGTACTACGTTGTAAAATTGTCCGCGGGGTGTGTAGGTTAGTGTATGGGGTGATCGCTGGTCAGCCTGTAATTGGTGCGCTGTATCTCTAAAGGTCAGCCTTTAGACTTTCAGACTTTAAAGTCTGACTTGTGATTGCAAGTTAATTATGTCAATTGGTCTATTATGTCGATGTTGGTCCACATAGTCCCGTTCCATCTCTCTTTATTTCCGTGAAGTACATCTCTTTATCTCTCCCTCTCCCATGCACACACACACATACATACGCCCACACATTATTCAACAGTCATAGAATCATAATCATACAGCTCGGAATGACCAGAACCAGGCCCTTTGGCCCAACTAAGCCATACCGATCTGGATGCCCCATATAAGCAAGTCTCATTTCGGCCCCTATCCCATTAATATTTCCATGACCTGTCCAAATGTCTTTTAAATGTTGTTATTGTACCTGCCTCAACTATTTCTGCAGCCAGCTCGTTCCATATACCCACCACCATCTGAATGAAAAAAGGTTGTCCCTCAGGTTCTTATTAAGTCTTGTCCCACTCTGGTTCTTGAAGCCTCTTCCCTGAGGGAAAAAAAAGACTGCATTTATTCTGTCTGTTCTCCTCATGATTTCACGCACATCTATAAAGTACACTTCAAGCTGGTATTGTTTGTCTCGTAGAAACCTGGGGAGTGAAGTTCTATTGCAACTTCGGCTATCACCACCCACAAGTGAGAATGAGCAACTCATCGCAACCCGGGAGCCCACAAGCTGCCAGAGTTACTGTAACGTTTTGTTAAAGAAGGAACTGCAGATGCTGGAGAATCGAAGGTTACACAAAAGGCTGGAGAAACTCAGCGGGTGCAGCAGCATCTAAGGAGCGAAGGAGATAGGCGACGTTTGGCTCGAGACCCTTCTTCAGACTGGTCAGGAATCAGGGAAACGAGAGATATAGACGGTGATGTGGAGAGATAAAGAACAATGAATGAAAGATATGCAAAAAAGTATCGATGATAAAGGGAACAAGCCATTGTAAGCTGTTTGTGGTGTGAAAATGAGAAGCTAGTGCGACTAGGGTAGGGGAAGGAGATAGAAATAGAGGGAATGCCAGGGCCCGAGGGCTGAGGGAGAGGTGGGAAGGAGAGGAGACAGCAAGGGTTAACAGAATTGAGAAAATTCAATGTTCAAGCCCAAAGGGTGCAGACTCCCCTAGCGGAATATGTGGTGCTGTTCGTCCAACTTGCGGTGTTGCTCACTCTGGCCGTGGAGGAGGCCCAGGACCGAGAGGTCGGATACGGAATGGGAGGGGGAGTTGAAGTGCTGAGCCACCGGGAGGTCAGGTTGGTTTTTGAAGACCGAGCGGAAGTGTTCGGCGAAACGATCGCCAAGCCTCCGCTTGGTCTCACCGATATAGATCATCTGGCATCTGGAGCAGCAGATGCAGTAGATGAGGTTGAAGGAGGTGCAGGTGAACCTCTGTCGGACCTGGAAGGACTGCTTGGGTCCCTGAAAGGAGTGGAGGGGGGAGGTGAAGGGACAAGTGTAGCATTTCTTGCGGTTGCAAGGGAAAGTGCCCGGGGAAGGGGTAGAGCGGGAGGGAAGGGAAGAATTGACAAGGGAGTTGTGGAGGGAGCGGTCTTTGCGAAAGGCAGACAGGGGGGGAGATGGGAAGATGTGGCGAGTGGAGGGGTCACGTTGGAGGTGGCGAAACTGGCGGAGGACTATGTGTTGTATTTGCCGGCTGGTGGGGTGAAAGGTGAGGACCAGGGGAACTCTGCCCTGTTTGCGAGTGGGGGAATGGGGAGAGAGGGCAGTGTTGCGGGGTATGGAGGTGACCCTGGTGCGAGCCTCATCTATAGTGGGGGAGGGGAATCCCCGTTCTCTGAAGAATGAGGCCATTTGTGATGACCTGGTGTGGAATGGGAAGAGATTTTGAGGAACTCACCATTTAAATACAGGCTAGGTTGATTTCCATTGGCTGCTGATGTGACTCTACATGTGTTTAGAGCTTTCTGTAGTTGTTTCAAAGTAGAAACATCTGCTGGGAGCGGGAGAGCAGATGTTGGAGGAAGTTTTATTGGTTTCACGACAAATCAAATGCTGCCATTTAAGAACTCATTAGGCGGCACAGTGGGGCAATGGTAGAGTTGCTGCCTTACAGAGCCAGAGACCCAGGTTCGATCCTGACCTCGGGTGCTGTCTGTACGGAGCTTGTACCTTCTCCCTGTGACTCTCTTCCCTGGACGCCCCTCATTTCTCCCATTCTCCTGCCCCCCTATCCCATTCCACCCCTCACTTTGACCACATTTCACACCTCTTTCATTCCTTCCCTCACAGCATTTTGTCTCCTTTTTCATCTCTAACCTTTGTCCACCCATCAGCCAACCAAACCCCCCTCATGTGTTTCCACCTATCACTTAATGATAGACACAAAATGCCGGAGTCACTCAGCGGGACAGGCAGCATCTCTGGTGAGAAGGAATGGGCGACGTTTCATTTTTTTTTTTTGTAAGATATTTTTATTAGAAGTAATTACATATTAAGAAGAAATATAAAATCCAATTAAAGCAAAAGAAAATATTAACGTCACATACATTCTTAATATTTTTAAAATTAACAATCAATCTTATTTGTACTTCTATAATTTTACTTTTTTATTTTATAGCAGTAGGAAATAAAAAAGGGAAAAAGAAAAGAAAAAAAAGAGAGATAAACTGATTGAGTGGAATATTAAACAAGATATTCTTCAATGGAGATATATTTATGATCTATTGTCTATAATTCTTCATCCATTCATACATTCAGGCTTCCGTCATGGTTTCGAACCGGACCATCTTGACCCTTTAAATATTCAATAAATGGAGACCATATTCCTCTGAACTGGTCCAGCCTGTCCATCAGGGCAAGCCTTAATCGTTCCAAGTGCAACGTCTCCGACATTTCTGTAATCCACATTTTAGTTGTGGGGGAAGTAGGACCTTTCCAAAATCTTAGTATTATTTTTTTACCAATTATTAAACTATAACCGATAAAAATTATTTGTTATGTTGTTAATATCTGATTTGTTTCCAATATTCCCAATATAATTAGTTTTGAGTCTGGAATCAACTTTGCATTAACTACAATTGAGATTATCTTAAAAATCTCTATCCAAAAATTACTGATTTTTATACATTTTGTAAATGAATGCGTTAAATTAGCTTCTAATTGTTGACACTTATCGCATATTGCAGACACATTTGAGAAAATTCTATTTAATTTGGACTTTGAGAGATGTAATCTATGTATAACTTTAAATTGTATCAAGGAGTGTCTAGCATTTAATGAACAATTATGTATATATTGTAAACTTTCATTCCATACTTCTCTACTGATTACTTGACCTAGTTCATTTTCCCATGCTTGTCTATATTTATCCGTATTTGGTAAATCATTTTCCAATAAAATATTATAAATATATGATATTAATTTCTCTGTATTCGGATGTTTATTTAAACATTCATCTAAGATTTCTGTCTTTCTATTCCTAAAATCCAGTGTATTTAATTTAACATAATCTCTAATTTGAAGATATCGAAAATATTCTTTAAAATGTAATCCATAATTTTGTTGTAATTCCTGAAATGAGAGAAATAAGTTTTCCCTATAAAGATCACCGATCTTATTTATTCCATGGTTCTTCCATTTTAAGAAACCTTTGTCCATCAGTGAAGGTTTAAAAGAAATATTGTTTACTATTGGAAGAGCTAGTGGTACATTCTGTAATTGTAATGTTTTTTTAAATTGTTTCCAAATACGTATTCCACTTTCTATTAATGGATTTTCTTTATAAGTTTTCTTATGTATTGGAGTATTAGCAAATAAAATCGAACCAATTTCAAACGGGGTACAGTCTTCTTTTTCCATCTTTAACCAATTTGGTTGTTTATCTAGTTTACCCAACCAAAAATTCATATTTTTTATATTAACTGCTCAATAATAAAACATAAAATTAGGCAGTGCAAAGCCACCATTTATTTTTGATTTACATAGATGCTTTTTAATTATTCTATGATTCTTATAATCCCAAATAAAATTAGTAACCATGGAGTCCACTTTCTTAAAGAAATTTTTAGGAAGATATATCGGGATCATTTGAAACAAATATAGTAATTGTGGAAGAAAAATCATTTTTATCGCGTTAATCTTACCTAACATTGAAATAGGTAATGTTTTCCAATATTGAATATTCTTAAATAGTTTATTCAATAAGGGTAAAAAATTAGATTTAAATAATGAATTATATCTTTTTGTTACATAAATTCCAAGATATTTTTTTTTTTTTTTCATTTGCAATCTTAAAAGGGTATTGTTGTAATATATGTAAATTATTTCCCATTATTGGCATAAGTTCACTTTTATTCCAATTAATTCTATATCCTGAAAACGATCCAAATTGAGTTATTAAATCTAACAAGTTAGGAAGACTAATTTCTGGTTTTGTGATATAAAGTAATACATCATCTGCGTACAATGAGATTTTATTTTCAGTTTCTTTAGTTTCATACCCATATATTTCAGGGTTTGATCTCACAGATTTTGCTAATGGTTCTATTGCAAGTGGGCGACGTTTCAGTTCAGGATCCTTCTTCAGACTCTCCCTCTGTGATTCATCTGCTCCACCTATCACTTGCCAGGCTTAGTCCAACATCACCTCTATTCCAGCTGTCTCCCCCGCCTATTCCATCATACTGAGGAAGGATCCCTACCTGAAATGTTACCTGCTCATGTCCTCCAAAGATACTGCCTGACCCGTTGAGTTACTCCAGCTCCTTCCGTGTTTGTTTTGGAAAAGATAGTTACGTTTCCATCATTTTTGGATTTTATTTGAGATTTTAGAGGATGAGATGCTTGCTTATTTTATATATATTTTTTAAGTTTATTATTGTCACAGAGGTACTGTAAAGAGTTTTGTTTTGCATGCTATCCAATAGAACAGCACACCAGTTCCTTAGATAAGGAAAGCCACAAATTGCTGGAGTAACTCGGCGTGTCCGGCAGCATCTCTGGAGAACATGGATAGGTGATGTTTCAGGTTGGGACCCTTCTTCTGACTAATTGTTGAAGGGGTGAAGAAGCATTCTAAGCCAAAACGTCACCTATTCATGTTCTTCAGGCATGCTGCCTGACCTGCTGAGTTACTCCAGCTTTTTGTGACTTTCCTTTGTAAACCAGCATCTGCAGTTCCTTATTTCTACAGTTCCATAGACAAAGATTTTTGAGTTAATAAATGCAAAGAGCATTTAGATTGTGCTGTCCTTTTTAAAGCAGTTTTAACTTAGGACCTAGCAGAAACCATTGTAAGCAGATACTCAGTATTTATTTAACATCTGCATATATTTTTCCAGAAGGGGTTGCCTTTAATGGAAACAATTGCTTATGGAATGTTTTGGGTGAACTAATTCCACTTGGAAACGCAAGTCTGATATTAAGATATACTTCTGAAACTCTGAAGAAAGTGGTAAATCCCACATTTTATAGGGTACTTTGTATTCTAATTGACCTCAGTGTTCTTTGTGTTGCTGGCTTCTGAATTAATAGTTAGACAACTGAAATTCCTGCCTGCTGCTCATTATACATTAGTTCATACTGACCTCGAGGAATTTTTCCAAAAGGGCAATGTCAAAAAGTGGGAAAAAGGAGAGAGAGAGAGAGAAAGAAGGGAAGGCAAGAAAGGGAAAAATAGCAGAGAGGAAGACAAAAAGGAAAACAAAAGTGGAGACTCAACTGCAGATGCTGGTTTACAGAAAAAGACAGAGAGTACTGGAATAATGCAGCGGGTCAGGCAGCATCTCGGAAGAAGGGTCTCGTTCCAAACATCTCCCATTCCTTCTCTCCAGAGATGCAGCCTGCCCAGCTGAGGTACTCCAGCATTTTGTGTCTATCTTTGATTTAAACCAGCATCTACTAAACCAGTTCTCTCCTAATCACCTCTGGAGAATTTGGATAGGCGACATTTCAGGTTGGGACCCTTCAATGGATTGGTCTAAACATGGTGGTTGAGCAAGAGAGCAACAGTGATCACAAACGGGGAGAGAGGATCACAGAACTCCCGTTGAGGAGAGGAGGAGAACCTCTTCAGAGTAGGAATGCCGAGGAAATCTCACAGTGGAGTTGTAAAATGGAGAAAAAAGGAACAAAACTTGTTGATATAAAGTTTATATACAATATCTATATATGAGTCAAGAGATAAAAGTGTATGCACCAAGATCAGAACAATAAACATTTTACTTGCTGTATTCTTACAGGCCCATTAACAAGAAAGGAAGGAAGGGAGGAAAGAAAGAAAGAAAGGAAGGAAGGAAGAAAGAAAGAAAGAAAGAAAGGAAGAAAGAAAGAAAGAAAGGAAGAAAGAAGAAAGAAAGAAAGAAAGAAAGGAAGAAAGAAAGGAAGGAAGGAAGGAAGGAAGGAAGGAAGGAAGGAAGGACGGAAGGAAAGAAAAAATAAATGCACAAATAAATAAATAAACAAACACAAACAAATAAATAAATATAATTTTACAAATATATAAAAATCAATAATCAAATAAATTATCTGTAATACTAGAGCATAATAGTGCAAAGCAAGGTACCCAGTGCAAACAAAACAAAGTCCATGGTAGATCGTTGCTGAGATAGGGCTGTGGTTAGGGCTGTGCAGTGTGGTTCAAGATCCTGATGGTTATTGGGAAGAAGCTGTTCTTGAACCTGGAAGTCATAGATCTCAGATTCCGGTACCTTCTTCCCGATGGTAGCGGTGAGATGAGAGCATTGCCAGGGTGGTGTGGGAAGGAACGATCAAAACGTCACCCATTCCTTCTACACAGAGATGCTGTCTGTCCTGCTGAGTTACTCCAACATTTTGTGGCCAGGGTGGTGTTGGTCCTTGATGATATTGGCTTGCTTTCTGAGGCAGCGCCCCCAGTCAATCCCTTCAATGGTAGGGAGGTCAGTACCCGCGATGGACTCTCTGTAATCTCCCTCATTCCTGGACACAACCAGTGAGAAATACTGTCAACTGTTAAAGTCTTGAGTAAAGTGTGTTTATTTTTGTTAGATATTATTAATATACTTCCTTAGAAGGCTTAAGGAAGTTTGGCATGTCCCCAACAACTCTCACCAATTTCCACACACGCGCCATAGAAAGCATTTTATTGGGATGCATCACTGCACGGTTTGGGAACAACTCCATCCAAGACCGCAAGAAATGACGGAGAATTGTGGATGCAACCCAGACCATCACACAAACCAACCTCCCTTCCATTGATTTCATTTTACACTTCACGCTGCCTCGGCAAGGCCACCAGCATAATCAAGGACGAGTCTCATCCTGGACACTCCTCTTCCCCCCTCCCATCCGGCAAGAGGAACGGAAGTGTGAAAACGTGCACCTCCAGATTCAGGGACAGTTTCTTCCCAGCTTTTATCATGCAACTGAACCATCCCATCACCAACTTGAGAGCATTCCTGAGCTGCTTTCTACCTCATTGGAGACCCTCAGAATATCTTTAATCGGACTTTACTGAACTTTGCACTGAATCTTGCACCACAGGTTATTCCCTTTATCTGTACACTGTGGACGGCTCGATTGTATCCATGTTTTGGCTTTCCGCTGACTGGATAGAATGCAACAAAAGCTTTTCACTTTACCTTGGTACATGTGACTACAAACTAAATCAAACTAAACTAAGAAATTGTCTGAAAGACTATACTAAGAAAAATAGTTTATACATAATGCAGTGACATTTTATCATATAATTGCTTCTCATGTGCTGGGTTTGTGGCGTGTGATTAATCCAGGCCATTCAACACACTGCTCAATCTTTAGGTAATTTACGCACCTTCCTCATTAACCTGATTTCAGCAATTGACCTGTGCTAATTCAGCCACAGACACAATGAACTGCTGATGCCAATTTACAAAGAAAAGCCACAAAGTGCTGGAGTAACTTAGTGGGCCAGGAAGCATATCTGGAGAAAAGTCCCGACCTGAAACATCACCCATCCAGACACGGAAATCGCTATCAAAACATGCGAGGGACACAATTTCATGGCGGCCGCACGCGCATGCACATACACACACATGTGCACGCACACGCTCACACACACGTGCGAGGCTTCGGCCGTGGGCCCTGTGGACGGTAACATCGGGAGCTGACCTGGTTGGTGACCGACTCCGAACTCCAGCAACAGCAGCTTCGTCCGCCCCGAATCATGGGGCTTGAATCGGCCAGTTCACGGGGCCTTTCATCAGCCGGCGGGGGCTTCAACATCGGGAGCCTCGATCGCCTCGATGCAGCAGTTTGATTTTAAGCCGTGCCGGGAGCTGAAAGGCCCCGAGAACGGACCGATTTTGCCCTTAGAAAGCGTCTGATAAAGTCCGGATTACAAAACATGGGGGCGGGGTTAATCGTCCCCCACCTCTCAAAGTGTCCCTGTACCCCCCCCCCCCCCCCCCCCCCCCAGGATTTCTGCCCCTGCACTTAGATGCTACTTGTCCCGCTGAGTTACTCCGGTATTTTGTGTCTAAATATGAGTTGATTGTCTTTGTGCTTCAGTATAGGATCTCATGTGAGAGGTGCGAATGCCGCTCAGGTAAGTATGTACTGTGGAAAGCCAACTTGCTATTGTTAAAGGTCAAATTCATTTGCAGGAAACAAGTCTGAAGATGGGTCCCAACCTGAAACGTCACCTATTCATGTTCTACAGAGATACTACCGACCTGCTCAGTTACTCCAGCACTTTGTGTCTTTTTTAAAAAAACAGCAAAGAGTTATAGTCATTCGGCCCAACTTGCCCATGCCGACCAACATGCCCCATCTACACAAGTCTCTAAAAAGTCTGCTCCTTTATTTCCTCAGGTTAAGGCCCGGTGTCCTGGCAGCATTGCATCGATGAAATAGGGGTCGACCTGGCCCAGCACGATGCTGTCGCCTCCTTCCACCGCCTCCCCTTCCTCCGGCACTCGATCCGCACAATGCCTGATTCTACAACCTCCCTAACCTACATATTTCCAACATACGGTAATGTCACACACTCTGGCATATTTTCCATTATGGATGGCACACTTTCATGCTGCGGAGATGCACTAAACACTTGCTAACTTGGACGCCTCTAAGCATCTTTCGACTTTCGACTTTAAAGATCCAGCGTGGAAGCAGGCCCTTTGGCCCACCGAGTCCGCACCAACCAGCGATCACCCTGTACACTGACACTATCCTGCAATTTCCAATTTTACCAAAGCCAATTAACTTACAAACCTGTACCCCTTTAGGATGTGGGTGGAAACCGGCGCACACGGAGAAAACCCATGGGGTCACAGGGAGAAGGTGCAAACTCCACACAGGCAACATCCGTAGTCAGGATCGAACCCGGGACTCTGGCGCTGTATGGCAGCTACACCACTGCTGCGCCACTGTGCTGCCCACGGTGCTCTGCCACACGGTTGGATCTGTGATCTGAACGTTAGCAATAAACTATTTTTCCTCTGCCATGACACATGTCATATTATGGTTATATTCTGAGTGCAGGTAGATGGGACTAGGGGAAAACAAATGGTCGGCACGGACTGGAAGGGCCGAGAGGGCCTGTTTCCGTGCTGTAATTGTTATATGGTTATATTTATATGGTTATGTTTACATGCCCTTTCTTTCAAAGGATAGCGTTGGCATGACAATGCGTCCCACGAGACAGTTTAATATGAGTATCAACTTCAAAATAGAAGCTGGCATCGTCGGAGGTGGAATGAAATTGTATGATAGCGACATGTCAAAAGTATTTCTATTCATCACAGTCAGAATGCAGGCACTGTTATTGACGAACTCTAGTGATATATACAGCGCTGTGTTATTTATTGGACCACTTTGGAAGTTCAGTATGAATCACCATGGAATTTCAGCTATTAGAGTCATGGTCATACAGCATGGAAATAGGCCCTTCAGCCCAACTCATCCATGCCGACCAACATGCCCTATCTAAGCTAGTCCCATTTGCCCGCGTTTAATTTAGGTTAGTCTATTATTGTCGTGTGTACTGAGGTACAGTGGAAAGCTTTTGTCTGCATGCTGTCCAGTCAAATAAAAGACAATACATGGTTATAATCAAGTCGTCCGCAGTGTGCAGATTCACGATAATAGGTGCAACGTAGCGCAAGATAAAGTGCGATTAAAGATAGTACGGTCTCCAATGAGGTGGATGGGAGGCCAGATCCACTCTCTAGCTGGTGAGAGGATGGTTCAGTTGTCCATATCCTTCTTAACCTTACCGTCTACCTCACTGGAAACCCTCGGACTATCTTTAATCAGACATTACTAGACATTATCTCGCACTAAATTCCCTTTACACTGTATCTGCACATTGTGGACGGGCTCGGTTGTAACCATGTATGGCCTTTCCGCTGACTGGAAAGCTCGTTTTTCGCTGTACCTCGGTACAGGTGACAATAAACAAAATTAAAAGCTAAACTATCCATGTACCTGTCCTAGTGTCTTTTAAATGCGGTTGTAATACCTGCCTCAACTACCTCCTCTGGCAGCTCATAACTGTGGACTTTTCATTGTACCTCAGTGCACATGACGATAAACTAAACTCAAATCAACCTAATCTCAGTAATGCGGTTACAAAACAACCAGGCATGACTGTATTTTATAGCTGAGTGCCCAAAGGTGCGTACACAAGACCCAGCAGTGGAGTGAAGATTTAAATTAATTGTAACTTCAGTAACGGAGCACGTTTAATTCATCATTGTGGAAAAAGTACTGCGTCGCGGAATCAATCACATCTTCACTACTGAACTGTCCCTGAATTAAATATCCTGAGCAGCCTCCAAAACTGAATGTAGATTAGGTAAATTATCCCAGAGACAGATGTTCATCTCTAACAAGGGATTTAAAAGAAAGTTCTTTAGCATTAGCTCTTCTCCATATTTTGTGCTGCTTTCTCCTTTTTTAAAGTTAGCTTGGAGATACAACGCGGAAACAGACTCTTCCGCCCACCAAGTCCGCGCCGACCAGCGATCACCATACGCTAAAACTATCCTACACACTGAGAACAATTTACAATTTTTACCAAAGCCAACTAACCTACAAACCTGTACGTCTTTGCAATGTGGGAGGAAACCGGAGCACCCGGAGGAAACCCACACAGTCACGGGAGAAAGTGCAAACTCTGAACAGACAGCACCTGAAGTCAGGATTGAACCCAGGTCTCTGGCGCTGTAAGGTAGCAACTCTACACTGCATCACCATGCCATCCTTATTTTAGGATATTTTACAGTGGATCTCAATGAAACCTATGAGATAAATGAAAGGCCTAGATAGAGTAGACGTGAGAAGGATTTTTCCAGTAATGGGGCAGTCTAGAACCGGAGGGCACAGCCCTCTTATGTCTAAGGACATAAGAAAGGAAATGAGGAGGAATTTATTTTGCCAGAGGATTGTGAATCTTTGGAACTTGTTACCACAGATGGCAAGTCATTGGGCATTTTTAAAGCGGAGACTGATAGTTTTTGATTAGTAAGTGCATCAAAGGTTACGAGGAGAAGGCAGAAGAATGGGGTTGAGAAGGAAAAATATACTAGCCATGATCAAATGGCGGAGTAGACTCAGTAGGCCAATGAGCTAATTTTGCTCCTGTGTCTTATGGTCACTGTTTCTAAAGTGAGAGAGATGGACCGATTAGCATTTTAAATATTACAGGGTTCTGCTGCTTCTCAGTCAGAGACATGTGTTAAAATTTTCTTATCTTTCTTCACGTTTGACTTGGGCATCTTACAACCCAACAGTATGAATATTGATTCCTCCAACTTTAAATAACCCTTGCATTCCCTCTCTCTCCGTCCCTCCCCACCTTAGTCATCAATGTACACTAATTACACTGTCGTCCTGCTTAGTTTCACTATTTGTATCCACTCGTTATCACCTTCTCCACAGCCACCAATGGACCATTGTGGGCTCCACCTTTCCCTGGACATCGTTGCTGGCCTTGATTTGTCCTTTTCATACCTCTCATTCATTTGTTCTGTACCTTGGCATACCTCTAGTTTCCCTCTCCCCTGGCTCTAAGTCTGAAGAAGGGTTCCGACCCGAAACGTTACCTATTCCTTTTCTCAAGAGACGCTGCCTGATTTGCTGAGTTACTCCAGCATTTTGTGTTTATCTTCAGCATTTGCAGTTCCTTCCGACACCACAACACTCTGCTTCTCCCTGGGATGTTTTAGCAGACTTTGAAAATAACTGCATGGTGAACCAGACAAATTACTATCAATTACAGGCACATCTGTATCAGACGTTAGACACTAAGTTGGTCCAAATAAATCCATATTTGGATCTTTCATAATCCATCTCCATTGGCTCAATTTGAACCCATCTGTAGCACTTCAAAGTGTTTATATGGTGAAATGTCACCGCAACCCGATGAATACATATCAAGCTGACAAAGTAAAAGCTTGCCAGGAAAAGCTGATGTGCTGTGTCTACATAGTTTAACAGTGGCACATCGATGCGAGAGACTCCCTGACAGAAGAGACAAGAGACAAGACAAGTGTTTTATCATCATATGTCCCAGACAGAACAATGAAATCCTTACTTGCAGCAGCACAACAGATTATGTGAACATAATACTCTGATAACAAAATAATTAACGAGAAAAAAAGGTGATAGTTAATGAGAGAAAGTAAAGGGCCTGTCCCACGTGGGCAACCTAATCCGCGAGTTCTGGCGAGTTTGCCCTCGACTCATACTCGCAGCATGGTCGACACGAGGTCATAGGAGGTCTTCGTAACTCACCTTCATGCTCGAGAGTGGTCTCCGCGTACTCGAGGCCTCAGCTAGGGCGCAGCGCTTTTTTCAATATGTTAAAAAGTGCCCGCGAGTAAAAAAAGGTTGCCATGGAAAAAATCAATAGTTTTTTTACTCGTAGGTTTAGTCGTAGTAGGTCAGGTCGGCATGTTAGTCGTAGGTAATCGAGGGTAGTCGTAGATAGTCTTCATCAAAGTCGAGGGGAGGTCGAAGGGAGGTCGAAGGGAGGTCGAAGGAGATCGAAAGAGGTCATCTTCACTCTCAAGTCAAGTCAAGTTTATTCGTCACATACACATACGGGATGTGCAGTGAAATGAAAAGTGGCCGTGCCTGCAGACTTTGTGCAAAAAACAAACAAACAAACAACCAACAAACTACAAACAGAATCACATGTTCTTTTTCACATTAAATATTGTGGGCGGTATTGTGGTACAGTAAGTTAGTAGAGTTAGTCCCTGGTGAGATAGGAGTTTACAGTCTGAATGGCCTCTGGGAAGAAACTCCTTCTCATCCTCTCCGTTCTCACAGCATGGCAACAGAGGTGTTTGCCTGACCGTAGCAGCTGGAACAGTCCGTTGCAGGGGTGGAAGGGGTCTCCCCTGATCTTATTGGCTCTGGAGTTGCACCTCCTGATGTATAGTTCCTGCAGAGGGCGAGAGAAGTTCCCATAGTGCGTTCGGCCGAACGCACTACTCTCTGCAGAGCCTTCTTGTCCTGGGCAGAGCAGTTCCCAAACCTGATTGTAATGTTTCCGGACAAGATGCTTTCCACAGCCGCTGAGTAGAAGCACGGGAGGATCCTCAGAGACACTCTGAATTTCCTCAATTGCCTGAGGTGGTAAAGGCGCTGCCTTGCCTTACTCACGAGTGCTGCCGCGTGCGATGTCCATGTCATATCCTCAGAGATGTGGACTCCCAGGTATTTAAAACAGCTCACCCTCTCCACAGTATCCCCATTTATCCTCAATGGTGTGTACGTCCTCGGATGATGTGCCCTCCTAAAGTCCACGATCAGCTCCTTCGTTTTTTTGATGTTCAAGAGGAGGCTGTTGTCCTGACACCAGAGTGCCAGATCAGCCACCTCCTCCCGGTAGGCCTTCTCATCGTTGTCTGAGATCAGGCCCACCACCAACAGTCATCAGCAAACTTGATTATCGAGTTGGAGCTGAACCTAGCCACACAGTCATGTGTGTACAGGGAGACGCAACCCTGGGGGGATCCTGTGTTCAGGGTGAGGGACTTCGATGTATTCCCTCCCATCTTGACTACCTGGGGCCTGGCGGTGAGAAAGTCCAGGGCCCAGACACACAGGGGGGTGTTGAGCCCTAAATCCAGTAGCTTCGCGGCCAGTCTGGTGGGGACTATCGTGTTGAAGGCTGAACTGAAGTCTATGAACAGCATCCTCACGTAGCCCCCCTTCTGGCTGTCAAGATGGGAGAGAGCGGTGTGCAAAACCTGGGAGACAGCATCGTCCGTGGATCTGTTCGGACGGTATGCAAATTGTAACGGGTCCATGTTGCGAGGGAGGAAGGCGCAGATGTGTTTCTTTACCAGCCTCTCAAAGCATTTCATGACAACCGAGGTGAGGGCCACCGGACGGTAGTCATTCAGACAGGCTGGGGAGGCATTCTTTGGTACAGGTACAATGGTGGATTTTTTGAAGCAGGCAGGGACTATGGACTTGTCCAGGGAGAGGTTGAATATTGTAGTGAACTCCGGAGCTAGCTGCGTAGCACAGGACGCAAGTGTTCACCCGTGTCAGAGCCCTCCTCATGTCGTGCTCGGACAGCGAGAACGTGTGCTCATTCCTCCCATCAGCTTTGTTAGCCAGCCCGCTGGTGGTATTGTCGATAGTCGGCAGACCTGGGGTGGTGCTGCCCATCTCGAACCAAGCATAAAAAGAGTTCAGGTCATCAGCTCGGGAGGTGCCGGCACTTGCGGATGAGGGTGGGGTGCTCCGGTAGTTGGTTACAGTCCGTAGCCCCTGCCACAGGCGTCTGGTGTCCTGCTGCTCCATCTGTGACTCCATCTTGTCCCTGTACCTCCTTTTTGCGTCCTTCACCGCCCTTCGCAGTCGGTCGGACTCTACCTTGTAGACGTCCATGTTTCCTGATGCCAGGCCAGAGTTGTAGGCAGCATTCAAGGCAACACGAATGGACCTGTCTACCCAGGGTTTTTGATTAGGAAAAATGCTAACCCTTACCGTGGGGACGATGTTGTCGGTTATTGTTGCGATGAAGTCCGTGACTGCCTCCGCGAACTCACTGACGTCGCTGGAACTTGCTTGGAACATATTCCAGTCGACATCGCTCAGTGCATCTTGCAGCATGGCCTCTGACTGGTCGGACCACCGCTTTATGTCCCTCGTCTCTACCACTTCCCGAACTATCCTCTGTTTATACTCCGGCAGCAGGAAAATGGCAGCGTGGTCAGATTTTCCTAGGGGAGGGAGTGAAATGGCCTTGTAGCCCTTCCGGAACGGCGTATAACAGTGGTCCAAAGTTCTTCCCCCCCTATTTCTCCACTATTTCTCCACTATTCGGTGTCCAATTCTCCCGAAGTTAGTTGTAGCTAGTCGAAGCTGGTCTTCAACATAGTCGAAGGAAGTCTTCAACATGTCATTTTTTCAAACTCTTCTAAACTCGCCAATTAGGTTGCCCAAGTGGGACAGCCCCTAAAGTTCAGTGTATGTATATATACACAACATCTGTATGTATATGTATATATATGTATATATATATATACAATGTCTGTATGTATATATATCTACGTATGTTTATATATATATACATAAACACAAACTGTCTGTATGCATGTGTGTGTGTATATATATATATATATATAATATAAATACACACATCCACACATGCACATGTACGTACACACACATGACATTTAGTGTGTGTGTGTGTGTGTGTGTGTGTGTGTGTGTGTATGTATGTATATATATATATATATATATATATATATATATACACACACACACACACACACACACACACAAACATGTAAATATAAAAACAAACACTAATAGTGGAAAAAGACAAAACCAATGCCCCCAAGTCTATGTAATTCAGAGCCTATTTGGAGATTGTAGTGTTTAATAGCCTGATGGATGTAGGGAAGAAGCTGTTCCCAAACGTTACAGTTTCCAGGCTCCTATATCTTCTTCCTGATGCCAGGAGTGAAAGGGGCCAGGGTAGTTAGGCTATCTGATGATGCTGAATGCCGTGAATGTTCAAAAGCGGATGATATAAAATATCAAAGATCTTACAAAGAGGAACTAAGTACAATGTGATTTGGTGGAACTGTGCAAATAGAACTGTGCAAAAGGAGTTGAAATTTATGTAATCGTCAAGCCAGCCACAGTTAAAGAACATAGAACGTAAAACAATACAATGCAGGAACAGGCCCGTTGGCTCAGAATGTCCGTGCCAAACATGACGCCAAGTTGTAGAGAATAAACAAGGAACTGCAGATACTGACTTTCCAAAAAAGGACACAAAGTGTTGGAGTGACTCAGCGGGTTAGGCAGCATCTCTGGAGGACGTGGATAACTTGACATTTTCAAGTTAAACTAATCTCATCTGCCTGCATGTGCCCCATGTCCCTCCACCCCTGAATTATCAAAAAATCTCTTAAATACTGCTATCGTAACTGCCTCCACCACTCTAGGCAGTGTATTCCAGGCACCCACCTCCCTCTGTGTAAAAAAAACGTGACCCACACATCTCCTTTAAAATGTGGTCCTCTCATCTTAAAGCTACGTCCTCTAGTCTTTGCAACGCCCACTCTGGGGAAAAAAGCTCAGACTTCCCCTGAAGGTTCTGAAGAAGGGTCTCAGCCCGAAACGTCACCTATTCATGTTCTCCAGAGACGCTGCCTGACCTGCTGAGTTACTCCAGCACTTTGCATTATTTTCTGACTGTCTACCCTACCTATACTTGCAATAATTTTATATACTTCGATCAAGTCTCCCAGCAGTCTCTGATGGTCCAGAGAGAAAAAAAATGCAACATCTCCTTATACTGTAGGCAGTTTTCTGGTAATTCTCGTCAGTACCTTCTCCAAATCCCCCACATACTTCCTGTAATCTTCCAGTAATATTCTAACAAGCTATTTTCCAGAGACATGTTATCTCATACACTATCTGCAAATGTCATGCTCACTATAGTGATACTATCTTAGTCTGACTTCTTTCCTGGAAAACAAAAGGTTGACATTTAAAATTAGAATGAAATGACAAAGGCTGCATTTTTCCAACTTGTTTCCAACTGTAAGAAACAAGTAATTTCACAAAACATTTTATTTGTGGAAATACTGTGAATTTCTGAAATAGTCTTCCTGCTGGTGAATCTGTGGAATTCCATGCCACAGAAGGCTGTGGAGGCCAAGTCAATGGATATTTTTTAAGGTGGATGGATATTGACAGATTCTTGATGAGTAATGGTATCAGGGGTTACGGGGAGAAAGTGGGAGAATGGGGTAGAAAGGGAATGATAGATAGGCCATGATTAAATAACGGAGTAGACTTGGTGGGCCAAATGGACTAACTCTGCTCTTAAAACTTATGAACATAATGGAAATACTTCATTTATTTATTGATCTCTCAATGTATTCTGAGGACATGGACTTAGCTGGCATCCATCCCTAAGTGAGCTTCCACTGAAGGACAAGCACTTTGGTGTGTCTGGAGTTACTTATGAGTCAGACTGAGAAAAGATGCCACGCCTTGAATCAATCCAAAGATGGGTCCTAACCCAAAACATCGCCTATCCGTGTTCTCCAAAGATACTGCCTGACCAGCTTACTCCAGAACTTTGTGTCTTTTTCTGGGAAAAGAAGGGGAGATGGGTTGAATGGCCTAATTCTGCCTCGAGAACGTATGAACTCAGGAACTAAACTGATCGAAAACCTACCATTATGATGCCATTTCCTTTGCAGTTAGATAGACTGTTTTTCTTTTGATTCTAGAAAAGTTGAGACCATTTCTGTAAAATAATTGACAACAAAATAATTTTAAAAACAATTTTGCAAACTCTGACGTCAAGTGATGTATGGAAGTCCATTTGTTAGAGCAAACTCAGACAAATCACTTCAGGCAGAGGTCTGTTTACATTCATGTTTGTCTGATATATTGTTACTTGGCCATTGAAGTGGTTTGAAATTCATGGAATGCAGGCTATAAATAACTCAAGTGTGTAGTGTTAGCAATTGTCATGAGGCATGTACATATATTGCTTAGGCATACTGTAGGCGTCAATGCTTTTCAATTCCGGGATATTGTTATATGGTCTTAATGGCTCTGTCCTACAGAGAGTGTCATCTCAAAGCCTAAAGGTACTATATGGTCATAGTGACAGATGTTCATCATAAACAAAACACAACAGAGATTTTATAAAACAAATATACAATTCATAGTATTCTGTAACGTAAATGTTGGATATTCAGTTCACGATTCAGAATATGGGGCGGCAGCAGTGCTGCAGCATTGGAGCTGCTGCCTTGCAGCGCCAGAGACCCGGGTTCCATCCTGACTACGGATGGTGCCTGTACGGAGTTTGTACGTTCTCCCTGTGAACATGTGGGTTTTCTCCGGGTGCTCCGTTTTCCTTCAACACTCCAAAGACGGTCAGATTTGTGGGTTATTCGACTTTGGTAAAATGTATAAATTGTTCCTAGTCATGCTGCACTAAAGCCATTTGGCCCAACTTATCCATGACAACCAAGATGCCCCATCTAAGCTGCAAACATTTTGCCCATATCCAGCACAGTCAACAGCGACAAGGATGCCATTGAAGACAAGGGCTCCCATTCTGAGTGTTAACAACGAGATGCTCCCATTGTATTGTGTTAGCTCTGTCTGTGCCTTGGTTGAATGTTCACCCTTGAATTTTAGTCAGCAATGTGCATTCCACACTCATCAGGAATGTCCAACATTTTCATGAGTTCATAGAAACATAGAAACATAGAAAATAGGTGCAGGAATAGGCCATTCGGCCCTTCGAGCCTGCACCGCCATTCAATATGATCATGGCTGATCGTCCAACTCTGTATCCCGTACCTGCCTTCTCTCCATACCCCCGATCCCTTTAGCCACAAGGGCCACATCTAACTCCCTCTTAAATATAGCCAATGAACAAGCCTCAACTACCTGCTGTGGCAGAGAATTCCAGAGATTCACCACTCTCTGTGTGAGTTCATAAGTTGCAGGAACAGAATTAGGCCATTCGGCCCATCAAGTCTACTCTGCCATTCAATCATGGCTGATCCATCTTTCCCTCTTATCTCCAGTCTCCTGCCTTGTTCCCACAAACCCTGACACCCTTATTAATCAAGAATTTGTCAATCTTCACCTTAAAAATATCCATTGACTTGACCTCCACAGCCGTCTGTGGCAATTAATTTCACAGATTCACCAACCTCGGTCTAAAGAAATTTCTCATCTTCTTTCTTAAGCTACAAGTCTGGTCCTAGACTCCCCCACTATTGGAAACATCCTCTCCACATTCACTCTTATCCAGGCCTTTCATTTTGGGCAAAGATACAAATGGAACTTTACATCAAGAAAACCCCAGACAAATCTTATACCAATCTATTATTGTTATGCGGTAACTGCTAAAAAATGGAACATTTTTGGCAGGGAGAATAACTTGCAATGATGTATTACTGCACGCAAATACTGTACGGCTTCTAACACTCTTAAGAACTCGCACAGTCCAACTTTATGGTGCTGAACTGGTGTAGAATGCGGAGAATTTTTGCATATCTAATAAGAGTCATTGCTTTCCAAGAAGTAATTTGTCATCTGAAGTGAAGTGAGATTCCAACAATTTGATAGATACCATTTTGATGTATTTAACATTATTGCTTGTATGTGAGTGATAAAGAATACTTCTCTCGTGCTGAGAGCTGACAGGATAAGTGTTACAAATTATTTGAACCGTATACATTATACTAACATTCTATGGATGGAGAGACTTTGTAACTCTTTCTCACTTGAATGATAAAAATCAACCTGAAAAACCATAAAGTTATTTTCTAAACCATATTTTCACCTGTTTGATTAATGTACAATTCTCCACTTGTTAAATATGGAGTCATACAGCATGGTTGTTAGTTAGTTAGTTAGTTAGTTTAGTTTATCGTCACGTGTACTGAGGTACAGTGAAAAGCATTCATTGCATGCTACCCAGTCGGAGGAAAGACAATACATTATTACAATCGGGACATCCACAGCGTATGGGTACTATATCAACTCATCCATGCCGACTCATCTAAGCTGGTCCCATTTGCCTGTGTTTAGCCCTCATCCCTCTACTCCTGTCCATATACCTGTCCAAACTCTACCCCCGCACCACTGTGCTGCCCATTTACCTTCCTCTCCAAGGTCAATACTCGCAGAGCTCTGGGTTTAATCAGACTCACATGCATGGGGTTCCTGGGCCAAGTTTCAACTCCAGCAGGCCTGTTTTGGATGACTTTACATTTATGAAGGGGCCTTGCCAGGAGTTTATTGGAACAGTCAAGTCTCCTGCTGATTTAGTGTAAAGATACAGCTTGGAAACAGGCCCTTCATCCCACCGAGGCCAAGCCGACCATCGATCACCCGCTCACACTGGTTCTCTTATCTCTCTTTCTCATCTCACTCTCTACACACTAGGGGGCAATTTTACACAGGGCCAATTAACTTACAAACTCGTACGTCTTTGGGCTATGTAGGGAAATCGGGAGCATCCGGGAGACAGGGAGAACGTGCACATTCCACACAGGCAGCGCCTGCGATGAGGGCCGAAGCTGGGTCTCTGGTGCGGTGAGGGGAAAGGCAAAACCAGGGGTTTTATCAGAACAGCAGGGCTGGAGTTTGGTCATCCTACTGAGGTGAAAGATCATAGTGATCATGGATAAAGTCAACATCCCATTACTTTTTCTAATTTCGGATTCCTTGCTTCATGTACAAAGACACCCAAATCCACCCTAACAACCCATTTATGAATTTCTCAACCTTTATTTAAAAACATCTGTGTTTTTAAATTAAAAATGAATAATTTAGGGCAGCACAGTGGTAGAACTAGAGCACAGCACCAGAGACCCAGGTTTGAACCTGATCTCAGGTGCTGTCGGTGTGGAGTCTGCACGTAAAACACATAAACAAGTTGCCCTCCCCACAAGGAAACATGGTGGCGCAGCTGGTAGAGCTGTTGCCTCAGAGCGCCAGAGAAGCAAGTTCGATCCTGACCTCAGGTGCTATCTATGTGGAGTTTTCACGTTCTGTGACCAGATGGGTTTCCTCCAGGTGTTCCGGGTTCAACCCACCTTTCAAAGACATGCGGGTTTGACACATTTAATTGGCCTCTGTAAATTGTCCCTAGTGTGTAGGGAGTGGATGAAAAAGTGGGTTAACATAGAACTCGTGTAAATGGGTGATCAACGATCGGTTTGAACTCGGTAGGCCAAATGGCCTGTTTCCATTGCTGTATTGTGACTGCGTGGGTTTCCTCTGGGTGCTCTGGTTTCCTCCCACATCCTAATGACATGCATGGTGTGCAGGGTCAATTGGTCTCTGTAAATTATCTTGTGTATAGTCTTTCCGCTGACTGGATAGCATGCAACAAAACGCTTTTCACTGTACCTCGGTACACGTGACAATAAACTAAACTAGGGAGTGAATGAAAAATTGCCTTCACTTGCGTCTACTCATCATATACGCCCATGTAAACCCCTCACATCCTACCTCTGCAGTGTGTTCTTTTAAAATAGATCACTTCAATGGCCTATTTAGAACAATCTAATTTACGACTGTGTGACAACTTAGCAGTGATGTAAAGACTTAGGAACGTCTGGATGAGGACAAATATCGATATAACTTGAGTAGTGAGATGAACCTATTAAGGAGATCACTGATCTCGGGGCTAATTCATGTAGTATGTGGTCATGGCCAAAGGCAAACCCAAGTATACACACATCTATTTTTTTTTCTCAATATGGACATATTCCAACACAAATTCCAGCAAGTTTCTGTTTTAAACATTTGAAATATCACCAACTGTTCTTGCTCCTTGCCGAGACTCAACTCCACACACAGGAAAGGAAGGAATGAGAAAACTAAACACACATCGACGTTGTTTAGAAATGAGATGGAAATCATTCTAAACTTTCGAGTAACTGAACAGAATTCCTAGAACTGTACTCTGAAGCGCAATTAAATGCAAAAACTATGCCGAGCTAAACATGAACCTAAAAAGGGTCAAAAACTTCAGTGTTTACAGGAGGCGTTTGGTTGGTTGCTATGGTTTCAGATAACTCATCTCAGTGTGTTCATGTCAGTGCTGCCCTGAAGTCATTCCAAAAGAATTTACATCTATTACATTTTTAGCGCTTTTCATTGTATTCATGATCGGCTTAAACGGAATTAATAGTAGGAATTATTTCACAGAGCCTGTGCAAATTTAAACCTCGTCATCATTTTTGGGAGCTTGCGAACGGCGCCTTAGGTTGTTTGAAGATTATGAGGTTTATTTTCAATTTGCCTTCTAACAGGCTCCCATTGTAGGCTGGAGGCACAAGGAACTGCAGATGCTGGAGTCTTGAGGAAAAGACAACGTGCTGGAGGAACTCCATGGGTCATGTAGCGTCTGTGGAGGGAACGAACAGACAACACTTCGGCTAGGGCCATCTTCAGATTGACGCAAATCATCGCCACCTCCCGCCGCCATCTTGCATTCTTTTCTTGATGCAAGTAAATGGTATTATGAAGAGTCCTCTCCAAATCTTTCCTTACCACTGGTGAGAGGCTCACTCGCATAGAACATACAACATGTGGGCGGCACCATGGCATAACGGTGGAGCTAGAATTAATTTTTACAGCGCTAGAGACCCGGTTTCGATCCTGACTATGGGTCCTGCCCTGTCTGTACTGAGTTTGTACATTCTCCCCGTGACCTGCATGGGATTTCTCCAAGATCTTCGGATTCCTCCCACGCTCCAAAGACGTACAGGTTTGTAAATTAATTAGCTTGGCATAAATGTAAATTGTCCTTCGTGTGTGTAGGATAGTGTTAGTGTGCGGGGATCGTTGGTCGGCGCGGACTCAGTGGGCTGAAGGGCCTGTTTCCGCGCTGTATCTCCAAACTAAACTAAACTAAACAGGAACAGACCTGAGGTTAGGATTTGAGTGGCAGTGCACTGCCTTACAGCACGAGACCTGGGTTTGATCTTGAATACATGTGCTGTCTGTGTGGAGTTTGTATGTTCTCCCCGTGACCACATGGGTTTTCTCCGGGTACCCCGGTTTCTTCCCACAATCCATAGGTATGCAGGCTTGTAGGTTAATTGGCTTTTGTAAATTTACCCCAAGTGTGTAGGATGTGAAAGTGGGATAGCATACAAACAGTGCGTAGGAAGGAACTGCAGATGCTGGTTTATACAGAAGATAGACACAAAATGCTGGAGTAACTCAGCGGTCAGGCAGCTTTTCTGGAGAAAAGAATAATGTGACGTTTGGGGTCGAGACCCTTCTTCGGAACTAGTGTGAATGGGTGATCAATGCTCGACGCAGGCTCAGTGGGCCGAAGGGCCTGTTTCTGTGCTGTATCTCTAACCTGCACCTGGGTCTGTGGTGCTGTGAGGCAGTAGCTCGACCAACCGCACCACTCTGCCGCCCTTAAGGGAAAAAATAATTTCATGTGAACACCCTTCTTATATAGATCGAATTGTAAAATTAACTGAGCATTCCTTTTCCAAACCCTAGGAATGTGTGGCATAATCTATTCTTATGATATTGTCCTTTAAAAATACCTGATAAGGAACACTCTGCCTAATGGAAAATTTGAAACTGCTTTCTATCTTTGCTCATTGGCCTCATTCCTCTTAATGGAAAAAATTCACTTTGAGAATTCCATTGAAGACAGTGAAGGCTTCTCTGTAAGGATTACGCATTTCACCGTGTTTACATCTTTATTTGGTTACATAGATAAAAAGGTGCAGGAGTAGGCCATTCGGCCCTTCGAGCCAGCACCATCATTCAATGTGATCATGGCTGATCATCCACAATCAGTACCCCGTTACTGCCTTCTGCCCATACCACTTGGTTCCGCTTGCCCGAAGAGATCTATCTAACTCTCTTTTGAATGCAGAACAGGTTAAGCCCTGTTCTGTGCTATCTCAGAGACTGCCAGAGTGACTCTAACACCCTGCTAACCAATGATTTATTGGACAAAGTCGAAAACCTTTTTAGATTTTAAACTGCAATTTGAAGTATGCTGGATTCATTTCAATTTCCATTTAAAATTTTCACTTAAGAGGAATTTACCTTAAAGGGAATTGATTGCACTGAGCTAAGAGACTGTCTAAAGATTTTCTTGTTCTCAAAAACATTTTGCTTGCCATGGGTTTTTCTACATGGGAGGAACAGTTGGGAGATTTGCTTTTAGTTGGAAATGAAATCATTTTTCATTCTACTAATAGTGTATTGACATTTCTCTTTATTCAAAGCACAGTAAAGCTTTTGGTCAAAGTACATTTAATGGTGAATGATGTAAAATTCAGCCTGTATACAAATTATATTGTGCATAGAAAAGGTTCCTGGATCTGCTTTAGAAGTGCACAAGCACTATTTTTAACCAACAAGTGGATAAAAATTAATTAAAATATTCAACAGTATTTTGACATAAAATAACAGGGTTGTGCAGTGGTGCAGCTGATAGAGCTGCTGTCTCACCGAGCCAGAGACCCGGGTTTGATCCTGACCTCGTCTGCTGTCTGTGTGGAGTTTGCATGTTCTCCCTGTGACCACACGCGGGTGTCATACGATTATAGTCATTCAGCTCAGAAACTGGCTCTTCAGCCCAACATGTCCATGTCAGACAAGATGCCCCATCTACATTAGTCCCACCTGCCTGCGTTCGGCCCATATCCCTCTAAACCTTTCCTATCCATGTACCTGTCCAAGTGCCATTCAAAGGTTGTTATAGTAACTGCCTCAACTACCCCCTCTGGAAGCTTGGTCCATATACCCACCACCCTCTGAGTAAATAAGTTGCCCCTCAGGTTCATTAAAACTTGTCCCCCTCACCTTAAACAGATGTCCTCTTGTTTCTCCTGTCCTGAAGAAAATACTCTGGCCATTCAAAGTTTCCTCCCGCATCACAAAGATGTACAGGTTTGTAGGTTATGATAATGTCCTGCTATGCTTTGCCCTCTGAAGAATGCTCCTGACCGGACACGCCACCTCGCCATGCTCTCCAGAGATGCTACCTGACCCACTGAGTTACTCATCAATCAATCTATCAATCAAATCAAATCAATCAATAAATCAAACAAACTTTATTGCCATTTAGAAATACATCGATGTATGCAATTCCAAACAAAATTCCGTTGCGATAATAAACAGAAAGATAAAATGGATAAAATGGATTAAAGGATAAGATGGATAAAAGGTTAAAATAGACAATGGTGGCAACCCATAACATGGCATTCAGGAGTCTGATGGCTCGTGGGAAGAAGCTGTTGCAGAACCTTGATGTTCTGCTCCTTACGCTACGATATCTTTTGCCCGAGGGCAGCAGAGTGAACAGTCCGTGATGGAGATGTGTGGGGTCCTTTATAATACTGCTGGCCTTAGACACCCAACGTTTGGTCGCAATATCCCCGATTGAGGGGAGAGAAGTCCCGATGATTTTTTCAGCTGTCCTCACAAATCTCTGCACGGACTTCCAGTTGGAGGTTTTAAAGTCCCCAAACCAGACAGAGATACAGCTGGTCAAAATACTCTCTCTATGGTGCCCCTGTAGAAAGTGGTGAGGACGGGATGGGGGAGGTGAGCTCCTCTCATCCGGCGCAGGAACTGCAACCGCTGCTGCGCTCTCGTAACTGTTGATGAGATGTTATTTGACCAGGTCAGACTGTTAGTGATCTGCACCCCCAGGAACCTAGTGCTACTGACCAACTCCACATCGCTGTCATTGATGTGAAGTGGTGTGGGACTGTGCCGGTTTTTCCTGAAGTCGACGATGACCTCCTTTGTTTTTTTGACATTCAGGATCAGGTTGTTCGTATTGCACCAGTCCACCAGTTGTTTCACCTCCTCTCTGTAAGCCAGCTCATTGTCGTCCCGGATGAGACCCACCACTGTTGTGTCATCTGCGTACTTCATGATGTTGTTTGTACTAAACCTGGCACAACAGTCGTGGGTCATCAGGGTAAACAGCAGTGGACTCAGGACACAGCCCTGAGGGGAGTCGGTGCTCAGAGAGGTGATGTTAGAGGTGTTGTTTCCAACCCTCACTCACTGGAGTCTGTCAGTGAGGAAGTCCAGTAGCCAGTTACACATGGGGGTGCTGAGGGCCAATGGACCCAGTTTGCTTAACAGGTGCTGAGGGATGATTGTGTTGAATGCTGAACTAAAATCCACGAACTGCATTCCAGCATTTTGTGTCTTTCCTTGGTAAACCAGCATCTGGTCGGCATGGAATTGGTGGGCAGAAGAGCCTGTTCCCGTGCTGTATCTTTCAATCGTAAAGAATGGTGGAGGTGGATAGGTAAATGATAACTCAAGGAGACAGAAGGTCAGGTCAGGGAAGCAGGAGTACAGAGGTGAACTTGCACTAAGATTAACCATGATATTGTAAATGGTGGGGTAGGCTTGAAGGGCTGAATGGCCTACTGCCAAAGGTTTAGATTAAGTTTTATTGTCACATGTACTGAGATACAGTGAAAAGATGTGTTTGCATGCTATCCAATCGGATCAGATATACCAGACATAAATACAATTAAGTACAATAGATGGATTAACTGGAGTAACTCAGCAGGACAGGGAGCATCTCTGGAGAGAAGGAATGGGTGACGTGAATGGGATGATCGAGTGCAGAATATAGACCCCAGCATTGTACACATCAGCTCCGAAGACAACGTCTTCAATGGGGGGAGAGGTGAATCGGACACTACCCTAACGTAAGGAAGACCATTCAGAAGCCTGATAACAGAGGGGTTGGAGCTGTTCCTGAGCCTGGTGGTGCGCACTTTCAAGCTTCTGTACCTTCTGCCCGATGGGATTAGGAAGAAGAAAGAATTACTGGGATGGCTCGTCTTTGATTCTGTTGGCTGTTTTTTCCTAGGCAGTGTGAAGTGTAGATGGAGTCACTGGTGGGAAGGAAATGAAATGGCTAGTGAATAATATATCTTTGATTTTTACTGCAGTTAATTCTGGCAGGAGTGAGTGGCAGTAGTTTTATTTCCTACAACGATACACCAGAGATACCATCTGATTTTAGCCGCTAGGCATCTTTTAAAATCTGCCCAGCTGAGTCGCCACAGATAAATGGGGGAGCAATTTCACCAGACATGACGGAAGAGAACCACTATGAAGCAATTCACTTCGGCTCTTAATTAAGATGTTTTTAACATTCACAACGCCACGGATTGTAATCCTATGACTTCCGAAACTCAAGACAGTATCACTAATGAAAAGCAAACAGGAGCAGATGCTGGAATAACATTCACACGTTTTCTGCTTATTTGTGGGACGTGTTGAGCAGTTTTTTTAAATAAGACAACACTGTGGGGTGGCACAATGGCACAGTAGTAGAGTTGCTGCCTCACAGCACCAGAGACCCAGGTTCGATCCTGACTATGGGTGCCATCTGTACATGGAGTTTGTACATTCTCCCTGTGACTGTGTGGGTTTTCTCCGGGTGCTCCGGTTTCCTCCCATATTCCAAAGATGTGCAGGTTTATAGGTTTTTAGGTGACTAGTGGGGTACCGCAAGGCTCGGTGCTGGGACCGCAGCTATTTACAATATATATTAATGATTTGGATGAAGGGATTAAAAGTAACATTAGCAAATTTGCAGATGACACAAAGCTGGGTGGCAGTGTGAACTGTGAGGAGGATGCTATGAGGGTGCAGGGTGACTTGGACAGGTTGGGAGAGTGGGCAGATGCAAGGCAGATGCAGTTTAATGTGGATAAATGTGAGGTTATCCACTTTGGTGGCAAAAACAGCAAGGCAGATTATTATCTAAATGGTGTCAAGTTGGGAAAAAGGGAAGTACAATGGGATCTGGGATGTCCTTGTTCATCAGTCACTGAAAGTAAGCATGCAGGTACAGCAGGCAGTGAAGAAAGCGAATGGCATGATGGCCTTCATCACAAGAGGAGTTGAGTATATGAGCAAAGAGGTCCTCCTGCAGTTGTACAGGACCCTAGTGAGACCACATCTGGAGTATTGTGTGCAGTTTTGGTCTCCAAACTTGAGGAAGGACATTCTTGCTATTGAGGGAGTGCAGCGCAGGTTCACAAGGTTAATTGCAGGGATGGCGGGACTGTCATATGTCGATAGATTGGAGCGGCTAGACTTGTACACTCTGGAGTTTAGAAGGATGGGAGGGGATCTTATTGAAACATATAAGATTATTAAGGGTTTGGACATGCTAGAGGCAGGAAACATGCTCCCAATTTTCGGGGAGTCCAGAACCAGGAACCATAGTTTAAGAATAAATGCTCTGCCATTTAGAACGGAGATGAGGAAAAACTTTTTCACACAGAGAGTTGTGAGTGTGTGGAAATTTCTTCCTCAGATGGCGGTGGAGGCTGGTCCTCTGGATGCTTTCAAGAGAGAGTTAGATAGAGCTCTTATGGATAGTGGAGTTAAGGGGTATGGAGAGAAGGCAGGAACGGGGGAATGATTGTGGACGATCAGCCATGATCAAATTGTATGGCTCGAAGGGTCGAATGGCCTACTCTTGAACCTATTGTCCATTGTCTATTTATTGCTTTCTGTAAATTGTCCGTAGTCTGTAGGATAGAACTTGTGTATGGGTGATTGCTGGTTGGCGCGGATTCGATGGGCTGAAGGGCCTGTTTCCACGCTGCATCTCTAAATTATAAAGTAAACCTTGTCCATTTCCTTCAGCTCAAATCATTAGCAGTAAGTATTTCTTAATACCTTTCAAGATAGTTTTCAAATGTACATTTGAGAAAACTGACTGATCAATGTGGCAAGTCATTTCTCGTTTTGTTAAAATTGTCTCACAATCGCATGTTAAAGTACTGTAAACTAACATTATTTCCATAAATGGGCAAGAAATATCATTCAGTCATGATCAAAGTACATGTTGCTGATGTAGATTTCTGTTTAGAGTTGGGTCTGGGTGTATTATTGTCACGTGCACTGAGATACAGTGAAAAAGTCACAAAGTGCTGGAGTAACTCGGCGGGTCGGGCAGCATCTGTAGAGAACATGGATAGGCGATGTTTCGGGTGGGTACCTTTCTTCACAAGCATTTTGCGGCATCTCTGCACATGTAACAATAATAAACAAAACAAAATCCAAGCCAACCGCCTGTTAGATCGACACAAAGTGCTGGATTAACTCGGCAAGTCAGGCAGTGTCCCCGGGTGGTGTTTGGCTCGCGCGGCCCTTCTT
Source organism: Okamejei kenojei (assembly GCA_035221665.1). Classification (NCBI taxonomy): domain Eukaryota; kingdom Metazoa; phylum Chordata; class Chondrichthyes; order Rajiformes; family Rajidae; genus Okamejei; species Okamejei kenojei. The sequence goes on along the minus strand of CM069154.1, from coordinate 23,161,819 downwards.
CAGACTGAAGGGAGGGGGTGGGGTGGGGTCGGAGGAGGTGAAGAGAAGGTGAGAAAAGACCGGGACCAGTCAGGGCCGGCAACAAATGAGCTCAGGCAGCGAGGTGCTCTGGGTGGGCCCATTGTTGGCCAAGGAGGGTGTGATCTCAAAAGGGATACAATGTGGTGAACAGTGGAACTGGTCAAATGACTCAGATGGAGAAAGGGGCAAGAGGGGAGGGGGTAGGGGAGGGTTAGTAGATGCTACTTAAAATGGGAAAATTCAACGTTCATGCCACTAGGTTGTACGCTGCCCAAGCGAAATATGAGGTGCTTTTTCTCAATTTACACGTGGCCTCACTCTGGTAATGGATTACACAACCATTTTGTCATTCTGCATTAAATGTCTTCAGTAAAAGTGGGAATAAGGAACTGCAGGTGCTGGTTTATACCAAAGGAAGACACAAAGTGCTGGAGTAGCGCCCAGCACTGAGATCGGAAGAAGAGTCCAGACCCGTAATCTCACCCACCCATTTGCTCCTGAGATGCTGCCTGACCCACTGAGTTACTCCAGCAGTTCATGTCTATGCGTCAGTAAAAGTCTCCATGTCAGCTACGTCTATGTGTATTTGGGTGGCATGGTGGCACAGCAGAAGACTTGCTGCCTTACAGCGCCAGAGACCTGGGTTCTGTCCTGACTATGGGTGCGGTCTGTACGGAGTTTGTATGTTCCCCCCATGGATTTTCCCTGGGCGCTCTGGTTTCATTCCACACTTCAAAGACGTACAGGTTTTTTAGGTTAGAAATACACAAAATACTGGAGTAACACAGCAGGTCAGACAACATCTCTGGAGAAAAGGAAAAGGCGTTTCAGGTCAAAACTCTTCCTCAGACTGTTCTGACCCAAAATTCACCTATTCCTTTTCTCCAGAGATGCTGCCTGACTCCAGCATTTTGTGTCTGTCTTCTGTGTAAACCAGCATCTACAGTTCCTTCCAAGACAGGATTTGTAGGTTAATTGGCTTCTACAAACATTTTTAATTGTCCTGAGTGCGAAGGATAGTGCTAGTGTGAACGCTGGTCAGCTTGGACTCGCTGGGCCGAAGGACCTGTTTCTACACTGTATCTCCAAAACTAAAAACTAAAACTAAGCTTCAAGAATGGCAGCTTCCTCTCACAGTAAAGGGAGTCTGTGTGGTTCGAGCTAATTATTAACTGACATCTCCTCATTTTCTGTCCCTGTTGGACCACCATCGACACTTACTCTGAGGCACGATGCCGTACGCTCATTGAAGCTGGGCCGCACGAGATCAAAGGCTCCATCCCCTCACACCCCAGGTGGCTATTTCATGCTCAGTGTGCGGAGTCAGAGTGTCTGCTACTGGTCTTCCAAACAAAGCCAGTGCAATTGCAGACTTTACTACCTGTTGCTCTGCAGAAATCCTGTCAATGAGCACAGGATAGTGAAGTAATTTCTTCATTGACAAGTGATTACCAGACGCACACGGATGCAAGGGCCAACAGCTGCTAATTTACACTTCAGTCAAGCATTAAAGTTCCACTGCCTCAGCTTTGGTCATTTAGAGAGGAACTGATATTTTCTTGTTTGCTTGTTTGCTACGGAATCAATGAGGGCTAGGAGATGAAACCCGAGATTGCAAGGTGTAGACTTTAGATTTTATAGATACAGCGCAGAAACAAGCCACACCGACCGCGATCGTCCCGTACACCAGCACTGTCCTACGATACAATAAGATAAAACTTTATTCATCCCCGGAGGGAAATTGGTCTGCCGACAGTCACAACACACAAGGTACACAAAAACTTGAAATTAAAAGTGAAAACAAAAAGCAAAAGACAAGCGACTGTTGTCGTGTGCACAGCGCCTTTACCGGAACAAACAAATAAACAAACAAACAAACAAACGAACACACAAACAAACACAGACTTATCCCCTGGACAAAGGATTCTAAACTAGAGTGCCCCCCCCCCCCTCACCACCCCCCCTACCCCCCACCATCGGGTCCCCCTTTGTTCTTCCACCGTCCCTCATGGGGGTCCCCCCACGCCGGGTCCCCATTGTCTCCCCCTCCCCCCCCCCGCTCATTGACCACGAGGCCCCACCGCCGCCGAGGCTCCCGTCGCCGCCACCGCTGAGGCGCCTTCGGCCGCCCGGCTTCACCACAATCCCCTGGGAGGCCTGTGGGGCGAATTCCAGTCTTCCGTCGTCGTTCTGGCCGTCGGCGCCACGGTTATTCGGCGGGTGGATCGGGCCCTCGCGGCTCCCCGGGACACACGAGCGATAAATTTTACAAGTTTACTGAAGCCAATTAACCTACAAACCTGTACGTCTTCAGAGTACTTTAAAGATACAGCATGGAAAACGGGCCCTTCGGCCCACTGGGTCCGCGCCGACTAGCGATCACCCTGTATACTAGCACTAAGGATAATTTATTATTTTTTTTACTCCAAAGCCAATTAACCTACAAATCCGCATGTCTTTGCAATGTGCGTGAAAACTGGAGAACCCGGAGAAAATCCATATGGTCACAGGGAGAACATAAAACTCCGTACAGACAGCACCCGTAGTCAGGATCGAACCCAGGCCTCTGGCGCTGTGAGGCAGCAACTCTACTGCTGCACCACTGAGACCCGTTGTAGGCTAGGATTTAAAAATCAGTAATACTAGGTAATCAGACCATAATAGTGCAAAACCAAAGTCCGTAGTGCAACCAAAATAAAGTCCACTGTAGATCACAGAGGCACAGCGAGCTGCAGATGCTAGTTTACAATAAAAGACACAGGTCAGCAGGTATCTGTGGAGGGAATGGATAGGCAACGTTTCGAGACGGGATCCTTTTTCAATCTGAAACATCGCCTATCTGTGTTCTCCAGGGATGCTGCCTGACCTGCTGAGTTACTCAAGTGCTTTGTGTCTCGTAGTGTTGTGCAGTGTTCAAGAGCCTGATGGTTGCTGGAAATAAGCTGTTGTTGAAGCTGAAGGTCACGGTTTTCAGGCTCCTGCACTTTCCTCATGATGTTGGCAGCGAGATGAGAGCGTGACCAGGGTGGTGTGAATCTGTAGATATATTTGCATTTGTTTTGCAATAGAATAAAGGTGAGGTTAGGATGTGAATTAAACTGCACCTTCCTGTGTTTGTGCCAATGCAGTTAAGTATAAAGATCACATTCTTGCTGTCTGTATTGCTTCTGTCCATAGAATCTTCACACAGACATTATCATCGAGGCATATGAAGGGGAGAAATAACTATCCTTATCTGTCAGACACGTGCCACATTCAGCAGACTACATTTTTGGTTGTCCTTTCAGGTGGAAGCATGTGTTTAATTATTTTATAAACCTTAATTAATTGCAAAGTAATTGCAAGGGAGGCACAGTGGGGCAGAGGTAGTGTTGCTGCCTTACAGCGCCAGAGACCCAAATTAGATCTTGATTACGGGTGCTGTCTGTACGGGGTTTGGACGTTCTCCCAGTGACCACGTGGGTTTTCTTCGGGTGCTCCGGTTTCCTTCCTTTGGCTTTGATAAAATAGTAAATTGTCCCTCGCGTGTAGGATAGCGTTAGTGTGTGGGGATCGCTGGTCGGCGCGGACTCGGTAGGCCAAAGGGCCTGTTTCTGCGCTGTATCTCCAAACTAAACGAAACTAAATTTCTTGGGTCTGATACTTCTTTGAACAGTGTGGAGCTCCTGCTGCGGATTACCTCCTCCTCGCTATTCCCGGAGATTTTAAAAAGTAAAGACTAGTGTTTCAATAGTTTCTTCTCACCAGCCATTAGGTTCCTGAACACTGCACAACACCAGACTCAGTCTAAAGAAGGGCTCCAACCCGAAACGTCACCTATTTCTTTTCTCCAGAGTGTCGCCTGACACGTTGAGGTACTCTAGCAATTTGTGTCTATCTTCAGTGTAAACCAGCATCTGCAGTTCCTTCCTACACACAAAACTAACCTCAGCAGCGATGGTCTTCCATGACTGAGCCTTTTGGTTGATGTCAATATCAATATCAGAAATACCTGCCGTTGTTGTTCCACTGTGATCCCTGCTAGGATCTCTTTCCAGTCAACTTTGGCCAGCTCCTCCCTCATGCCTCCATTGTCCCCTGTGCTCAACTGTAATACTGACACTTCCGATTTTCCCCTCTCCCTCTCAAATTGTAGATTAAAACTTATCAATTATACTTTATTGTCACTTGTACGTAAGTACAGTGAATTTCTATTTTTGTCTACAGTTCAGTAAAAATCTTACTGTAATGCTGTAGTACAAGTAGGAATAGTAGGAATAGTAGATTACACTGGGGCAACACACACAAGTCGCCACGTTTCCAGTGCCATTTTGTGGATTCAAGTCCAACATTTCTAAAAATGTACAGTCTTAACTTGGCCTAAAATGCCCGTTGTCTTGACGACGGCACTGGGTCGGAGTTGTAGGTGTTGGCCTGGCCTGGTGATGTTGTCGATATCCACCACACGCCGCTCCGTGCCGCTGCTGGCCATATCCGATCCACATGCTCGGCCTCTTGGGGTGGCGGCCGATCTAATCGAGCCCCAGGCTGCTGCAGTGCCTCCAGCGGCCCACTCCACCGACAACTTGACCTGTGATGGCGCCCTCCCCTCACCTCACCTCAGCCTCCCTGCCTCCCACAGCCAACCTCGGAACCCCAAAAGCACCATCGAGGGCACAGGAGCTTAACCCCAGCCCGCTCACTGACGCCGACCCACTCGTCCGTCTGCCGCCGCCATCTTGAATCTTGAAGCCCACCTTGAAGAATATCATGGTTACGTCGTATCACTGTTATGAATTAATTGTATTATTAATTACTATATATTTATTTGAGTATTATTTGTTCATAGGCCTGTTAAGCTACAGCAAGTAGGAATTCCATGGAGAACGCTGGTGGAGGGGAAGGTAAGTGTTTGCATGGGCTGCCTGAACAGAATATTCAGTGTTCATACCATTAGGTTGCAAGCTACCCAAGAGAAATATGAGGTGCTGTTCCTCCAATTTGTGTGTGGCCTCACTCTGGCAATGGAGGAGGCCCAGGGCAGAAAGTTCCTCCCCCCTACAATCAGTGTGAAGGAGGATCCCGAGCCGAAACTTCACCGATCCATGTTCTCCAGAGATGCTGGCTTACTCTTGCACTTTGTATCTATCTTAAGAACTCCATTGTTCCATCACCGATACACATGACAATTAAACAATCTTACTTTTGACTCCAAAAACAGCACATTTTCTTCCGGGGAACAAGTTTTGTGGGAATTTGAGTGGTTGATTGGAATTTTGTGATGCTCAGCAGCTTGGTTCCAAAAATATACTCAAGCATTTGGAAGCAAGAAATGTGTTTTTTATTTATTCTTTGAAACTGCATATTAACAAATAATTGTGGCAGTTGGCAGTTTCTATAAATGATTCATATTTCTGATGTTGTGGTAGTTTTTTTTATTTGCTGAGTGCCTTTCTATATATTTCATATTTTATTCACCAAATGGAATTGTCTTTATCTCAATACTTGTTTGGCTGATATTTGAATTGAATTGAGAGCGAGGAAACAGACCCTTCGGCCCACCGAGTGCATGCCGACCCGTTCACACTAGTTCTATGTTATTTAGTGAGATCAATTAACTTACAAACTACACGGGTTTCCTCCAGTGGCTCCAGTTTCCTTACTCTTTAAGATGTGGGAGGAAATAGGAGCACCCAGAGGAAACCCACACAGTCACAGGGACAACATGCAAACTCCACACAGACACCACCCAAGAACAGGATCAAACTTGTGTTCCTGACGCTGTGAGATGCCAGATCTACCAACAGTGTAACTGTGCTGCTTAAATGCCTATTATAAAAAAATAAAAAAAGGCACAGTATGGAGTAACTCAACAAGTCTGGCTGCATCTCTGGATAACATGGCTGTTGGCATTTCAGGTCAGGACCCTTTTAAAGTCTGGCTTCTCTTTCAGTTGGATCGGGACTTTAAACACAAATAGATTGGGTTTTCTTCACAAAACTTAATTGATACCATTGGAATGCTCCGATGTTAATATCAATGTTAATAAGGTGAGCGGGGACAGATTTAATAGGAAACAGAGGGACAACCTTTTTCACAAAGAATGTGGTGGGTATATGGAACGATCAGCCAGAGAATGTAAATGAGGTAGGAACAATGACAACATTAAAATACATTTAGACAGGTACATGGATAGGAAAGGTTGAGAGGTATATGGACTAAATACAGGCAAATGGAACAGGTTTAGATAAATTATCTTGATTGTGCATAGACAAGTTGGGTTTCGGCCCGAAACGTTGCCTATTTCCTTCGCTCCATAGATGCTGCTGCACCCACTGAGTTTCCCCAGCACTTTTGTCTAAGGGTTTCAGCCCGAAACGTTGCCTATTTCCTTCGCTCCATAGATGCTGCTGCACCCGCTGAGTTTCTCCAGCACTTTTGTCTACCTTGGGCTGAAAGGCCTGATTCAATGCTGAATTCCTCTATAATCCAGAGGTGGCAGGCTTATTGTATGGGACTTCAGCAAAATGGAACATGAAATGAATTACAGTGTTTAAATCTAATAGCTAGCAAATTCCTGCCCAACCTGGACAGGTACACGGGCAGGAAAGGTTTAGAGAGATACTGGCCAAATGCGAGCAAATGGGACTAATGTACATGAGGCATCTTCATTGGCATGGATGAGTTGGGCCGAGGTTCGGTTTCCGTGCTCTATATCTCTAAACTTCTAAATACAAGCCCCTACCAATTTAATTAAGCTCTTAATTCAAGTCTCATTCAAAACATAACACTTACAGTGGCTTGCAAAAGTATTCATACCCCTTAAACTTTTCCACATTTTGTCACGTTACAACCACAAACGTAAATGTATTTTGTTGGGATTTTATGTGATAGACCAACACAAAGTGGTGCATAATTGTGAAGTGGAAGGAAAATAATACATGGTTTCCAAATTTTATTACAAATAAAACACTGAAAAGTGTGGCGTGCAAAAGTATTCAGCCCCCCAGAGTCAATACTTTGTAGAACCACCTTTCGCTGCAATTACAGCTGCAAGTCTTTTGGGGTGTGTCTCTACCAGCTTTGCACATGTAGAGACTGACATTTTTGCCCATTCTTCTTCGCAAAATAGCTCAAGCTCAGTCAGATTGGACAGCAATTTTCAAGTCTTGCCAGAGATTCTCAATTGGATTTAGGTCTGGACTTTGACTGGGTCATTCTAATACATGAATATGCTTTGATCTGAACCATTCCATTGTAGCTCTGGCTGTATGTTTAGGGTTGTTGTCCTGCTGGAAGGTGAACCTCCGCCCCAGTCTCAAGTCTTTTGTAGACTCTAACAGGTTTTCTTCCAAGATTTCCCTGTATTTGGCTCCATCCATCTTCCCATCAACTCTGACCAGCTTCCCTGTCCCTGCTGAGGAAAAGCATCCCCACAGCATGATGCTGCCACCACCATGTTTCACAGTGGGGATGGTGTGTTCAGGGTGATGTGCAGTGTAAGTTTTCCGCCACACATAGCGTTTTGCATTTAAGCCAAAACTTAAATTTTGGTCTCATCAGACCAGAGCACCTTCCTCCACATGTTTGCTGTGTCCCGCACATGGCTTGTGGCAAACTGCAAATGGGCCTTCTTATGGCTTTGTTTCAACAATGGCTTTCTTCTTGCCACTCTTCCATAAAGGCCTGATTTGTGGAGTGCACAACTAATAGTTGTCCTGTGGACAGATTCTCCCACATGAGCTGTGGATCTCTGCAGCACCTCCAGAGTTACCATGGGCCTCTTGACTGCTTCTCTGATTAATGCTCTCCTTGCCCGGCCTGTCAGTTTAAGTGGACGGCCATGTCTTGGTAGGTTTGCAGTTGTGCCATACTCTTTCCATTTTCGGATGATGGATTGAACAGTGCTCCATGAGATGTTCAAAGCTTTGAATATTTTTTGTTAACCTAACCTTGCTTTAAACTTCTCCACAACTTTATCCCTGACCTGTCTGGTATGTTCCTTGGGCTTCATGATGCTGTTTGTTCACTAATGTTCTCTAACAAACCTCTGAGGACTTCACAGAACATCTGTATTTATACTGAGATTAGTTTACACACGTGGACTCTATTTACTAATTAGGTGACTTCTGAAGGCAATTGGTTGCACTGGATTTTATTTAGGGGTATCAGAGTAAAGGGGGCTGAATACTTTTGCACGCCACACCTTTCAGTTTTTTTATTTGTAAAAAAATTTGAAAACCATGTATCATTTTCCTTCCACTTCACAATTATGCGCCACTTTGTGTTGGTCTATCACATAAAATCCCAATAAAATACATTTACGTTTGTGGTTGTAACGTGACAAAATGTGCAAAAGTTCAAGGGGTATGAAAACTTTTGCAAGCCACTGTAAGACATCGCAACGGGGTGGCATGGTGCCATAGCAGTAGAGTTGTTGCATTGCAGCGCTAGCAACCCGGGTTTGATCCTGACTACGGTGCTATCTGCACAAAGTTTGTACGTTCTCCCTGTGACAGCGTGGGTTTTCCCCGGGTGCTCCGGTTTCCTCCCACACTCCAAAGACGTGCGCATTTTTAGGTTACGGCTTCTGTAAATTGTCCCTAGCATGTAGGATTGAACTAACGTACGGGATGATCACTGGTCGGCACGGACTTGGTGGGCCGAAGGGCCGTTTCCATGCTGTATCTCTAAACTAAACTAAACACTTTCTCTGGATATCTTTGCCAACCCAGATCATTTTGTTTTGTAGATTCTTAAAGAGATAACTTTATGACTCAAATTTACATTTCCTTATCCATTTGGTAACTACAAAATAGATTGAATAACTTCAATGTTTAATAAACGCATTAAACATTAAACCAACCGATTGTGTACGGGAAATGCCAATTAAAAGGCAAGACCAGTTTTGAACATGAGGTCACAGGCAAAATAATTAATTATTGATTATAATGAATAAGTAATAAAAATCATCACTGTTGCAAATCAAAATCTTAGCACCAATATCAATACTTGATCAATAGTAATTACCCAGAATGGTAATCAAAGAAAATTGCAGTAAAAACCGTAAATATTCATATTAGTATTACTGCTTTGGAACATTTTGTGATAATGGTGCCTATTTCATTTGTTTAATAGATTTAAACACAAGTAGAAATGGTTGGGTATGCTGTGAAAATAACACTGTGAAAAAAAAGTAAATAGACATCATTATTTATGGTTCAAATTGCATATCAACTTCCTCTTAGCAAGCTTGTTTATTTAACCATGAAAGGATATGGTGTCTGATCTACACCACTAAATAAGTTTTGCAAAAATGCAACGTTTCCCTCACAGTGCTTTGAATATCTGAGCTTTCGTGCATGGAATGCAGAGCAGAGTGCAGTACAGCACAGGAACAGGCCCTTCAGCTCACAATATCTGTGCTGCACACGATGCCAAGACCAACTATAATAAGGGACGTGATCCATATCCCCATATTCCCTGCATATCCATGTGCCTATCCAAAAGTCTCTTTGATACCACTATCATATCTGCCTCCACCACCACCACCACCCCCGACAGCGTGTTTGCAGAACATACCATTCTCTGTATAAAAAACCTACCCCCCACACATCTCCTTTAAACTTTGCCCCTCACACCTTGACAGACCAGATGTGAATCAAATTTACCAGAAAAAAAAAATGGTTTGTCTATCTCAGTGCACAGAAGATAATGAGAGAATAGGTGCAGGAGTGGATAACTCGACTTCCCGAGGCTACCGAACCATTCAATGGAATCATGGCTGACAAGTCCCAAGTTTGAAGAAGGGTCTCGACCTGAAACGTCACCCATTCCTTCTCTCCAGAGATGCTGCCTGTCCCGCTGAGTTACTCCAGCGTTTTGTGTCTATCTTAAGTCCCAAGTCCCATCTCCTCTTCTGTGCCAGTTCCTTAGCCCACCGAGTCCACGCCGACCATGATTACCCCTTCACTAGTTCTATCCCACACACCAGGGACAATTTACAGAAGCCAATTAACCTACAAACCTGCACGTCTTTGGAATGTGGGAGGAAACTGGAGCAAAGTGGGGAAAACCCACGCAGTCACAGTGAGAATGTGAAAAAACTCCGTACAGACAGCACGATCCAACCTGGGTCGCTGGCGCCGTAGGGCAGCACTCTACCACTGCACCACTGTGCTGCCCTTGATCGCTAATCTGGAGCAATTTGTTCAATTTTGTGCAACTTTCACTGTGCAAGTTCCATGTGTCTAGGGTCTGGATTGTTTTATTTTCATGTGTCCCAGAGTGGAACAATGTAATTCTTACTTCAAGCAGCTCAACAGATATGTGAACATAGTGCTCTGTAAAACCCATAATGATCAACCAAAAAAAGTCCAGTGAATATATATATATATATGTATATATATATATATATATATATATATATATATAACAAACAGACAAATGGACAATAGTAATGTAAAAATAATTGCATTAAACATTACAATACAATGTATGATCATAGAGTCAAACGGCACTGAAGTACATCCTCCGGCCCACCAGGTCCAAGCTAAACATCAGCCATTTGTACTAATTCTTCACTAGACCCATTAGAGAACTGGTTACATCATGGCCTGGTTCAGTAACTTGAAAGCCCAGGAAGGAGGAGGCTACAGCGAGCGGTGGACAATGCCTGGTCCATCACGGTACTGATCTACCTTCGAAGGGGTCTGCAGGAGGCGCTGCCTCTAAAAAGGCAGTCAATATCTTCAAAGACCCACACCATTCTGGCCATGCGCCTATTCCACTCCAACATCATAGTTGAGGTTGATGCTTTACAGTGCTTAAGAGCCTGATGGATGTTGGGAAGATGCTATTCTTGAACCTGGTAGACATAGTTTTCAGGCTCCTGTACCTTCTTCCCAATAGTAGGAGTGAGATGAGAGCATGGCCAGGGTGGTGTGGGGTCTTTGATGGTGCTGGCTGCCCTTTTGAGGCAGTTTTTCCAGTACACCACCATCCTATGGGGATCTATAGGAAGCCCTGCTTTATGAAAGGCAGCACAAATCATCGAAGACCCACACCACCCTGGACACACTGTCATAAGGGCATAAGATCATAAGTGATAGGAGCAGAATTAGGCCATCCGGTCCATCAAGTCTACTCCATCATTCAATCATGGCCTATCTATATCTCCATCTTAACTCCATTCTCCTGGCTTCTCCCCATAACCCCTGACACCCATATTAACCAAGAATCTATCTATCTCTGCCTTAAAAACATCCATTGACAGCCTTCACAGCCACCTGTGGCAAATAATCCCACAGATTCACCACCCTTTGACTAAAGAAATTCCTTCCCATCTTTCTAAAGGAATGTCCTTTAATTCTGAGGCTATGGCCTCTAGTCCTAGACTCTCCCACTGTCACAGGGAACGGTGAACTGAAAGCTTCATGTTCTTCTGACACTCGTGTAGGGAGAAAAGGTGGCATGTTTGATCTTATATTTTACCTCAACCGCAAGACCACAGAGGTGCAATGGTGTTTATTGGGCTGGATGTATTTAGTTTATCGTTTGCTAAAAAGAAAATAAGTTGTGCTGAATCTTATGATTTATTTATTGAATATTTGCACCTTTGAATGTTTGCATAATTCTGTTGTCATTTGTTTCTTTAACTCTTTAGTTTGGCCACGGATTATATCAATTGCCTTAATTGCATGAGGATAGCGGCAGAGGTGGAGTTAAATACATCATTGACAAGTGCAAGTAGGTGTGACATACCAGTTGTGTTGCACTAATATTTGATGCATCTTCCAGCTGTGGAAATGCATTTCTGAGTGAAACATCTGGAATTGCAGACTCTTTGAAAACACAACAAACTTATAAATAAATCCTTCACTTTAAAATGTGTGTAATGTTCCAGTTTCTCAATGAAATTTTGAATTAAAAGGAATAATCAGGTGCCCTCTTGAAGGTAGTGTTAAAAAAAACATTCATGAGATGCACTGAAAATAAACAAAAAATACTGGAGTAACTCAGCTGGACAAGCAGCAGGAATGGGAAGAGAAGGAATGGGTGATGTTTCAGGTCGAGACATTTCTTCAGATGCAACTTTATTTTATCATCAGCAATTGCAAGTGCCACATTGTAGATTTGGGTCAATTCAACTCAGAAGAAAATGATGAGAATGATTGTAGTTTGGTAAAATATGAGTGTCAGTATCAAGAACAATTTGAGTTTAAACTTTGGACAAGTGGGAAGGAAGTTTACAACTTGTGTTACAAATAGCAAAACTGGTGCACAAAACTCACAGTGACTAAAGCAGGATAAGGGTTACCACATCCTGTGATAATGGCGAAAAAGTTAGTAAATAAGGTGGAGCTTGAGTGTTGTCTTGATTTTGAGATTTGTGCAAGATAGTCACTCTTCAGTTATGTGTCATTTGTTTCAACATGCTTAACACCCTTAAACTTGGCCACTCCTCAGGCCTTGCTCAACTGCCTGAGCCACATATTTCTTCAGAACCATGTTCAGGTTACTACACGATTCGAGTTTCAAATGAATATCATTCCTTGACTATTTCTGCTACATTACCTTTACACATCGAGGTGGCATTGAATATAATCATGTTCGAAAAGCAGCTTTGAACTAGTCACGCACAGTGGCGCAGTGGTACAGTTGCTGCCTTACAGCGCCAGAGAGCCGGGTTCAATCCTGACTTTGGACGCTGTCTGTATGGAGTTTATACGTTCTCCCTGTGACCCCGTGGGTTTAACTCCGGATGCTCCGATTTCCGCCCACATTGCAAAGATGCACGGGTTTGTTGGTTAATTGACATCTGTAAATTGTCCTTAGTGTGTAGGACAGATAACATAGAGCTGGCGTACGGGCGATCATCGCTGGGCGCGGACTCGGTGGGCCGAGGGGCCCGTTTCCATGCCGTATCTCTAAATTAAGTGCAATCAAACCAGTCTCAAGGACAATGGATAGAACAAAGAGAACAACTCCAAGAGTAGAGAACCTGTGTTTCCTCAGCATTGTAGTGTAAGATTTACAGAGGAAAAGTCCAATGACTGCAAATAGGCAGGTTAGAAGATCAGAACTATACCCGAGTTTATGGGATTATCTTTGGAAAGTAGATTAAGAGGAATTTATTTAGTCAACGGATGGTGATTCTGTGGATTCATTGCCACAGAAAGCTGTGAAGACCAGGTCAATGGATATTTTTAAGGCAGAGATTGATAGATTCTTGATTAGTACGGATGACAGGGGTTATGAGGAAGGCAGAAGAATGGGGAACGCAGGGAAATATAGATCAGTCATGATTGAATGGTGGAATAGATTTGATGGAGCAAATGGCCTAATTCTGCTAATATAGCTTATGAACTTATGAGGACCATGCAGAAGTCTGATAGCAAAGGGGAAGAAGCTATTCCTGGGTCTGGTGATGCTCGCTGTACAGCTTCTGTATCTTCTTCTGCAGATCTAGCCAGCAACATGTGTAGGATGGAACTGTCGGTGCTGGTTTACACAGAAGACAGACACAAAATGCTGGAGTAACTCAGCGGGACAGGCAGCATCAATGGAGAGATGGAATGGGTGACGTTTCGGGTCGAGACCCTTCTTCAGACTGAGAGTCAGGGGAGAGGGAGGCACAGAGATATGGAATGGTGAGGCCCAACGGAAATTGAAAGAACAGCACCTTATATTTCGCTTGGACAGCTTACAACCCAGCGTATGAGTATTGATTTCTCTAACTTCAAGTAACCCTTGCTTTCCCTCTCCCTGTGGCCCTCCCCATCCTAGTTCTCTGACCAGTTTTACTGTCCTCCTGATTAAATGTTACTGATTGTACACATCGTTGACATCTTCCCCATAGCGAATAATGAACCATTCTAAATTTTCCTTGATCATCGACGACTTTGATCTGTGTTTTCACACCCTACCCCTTTCTATATGTCTATGTCTCCCTCTCTCCTGACTCTCAGTCTGAAGAAGGGTCTCGACCCGAAACGTCGCCCATTCCTTCTCTCCAGAGATGCTGCCGGTCCCACTGAGTTACTCCAGCATTTTGTGTCTACAGTCAGCAACATGTTCTGCATTCATGTTAATCACAAATACAGTGCACTGCTTGTATTAGGAATGAGGACAGTGAATAAGAAATGGCTGCAGTAACCATAAAGATGTCAACGCAGTCTGATTGCTTACAGTTTTTTTTAGATGCTTTTAACTCCTTAAATCAAATTGAAAGCTACTAATTCCCATTTATTCTTGTTCAAAGTCTGGAATGTGTGTGGTGTGGTGAATATCACACTTTAATAAGCAAACGTTGATAAGGTTCCCATTTTTATCCCTCATGAATCAGCCGTTGCATACTTTAATACGGTAAAATGATAAAGGTTCTTTCCACAGGAGCTCAGTTCGCATTCCAAAAAATGCCCATGGTTTTGCCTGTGCTGTGTTTAACAAGTTTGTCATGGACATCATTAATAACACTGGGAGCTTCTCTTCCGAAAATAAACCACCGGTCAATGAGAAGGCCTCCATATTTTCTAATGAGGCAGCCATTGGCTTAATGTGATTTTTGTGAAATTTGAACAAATTCTCTGGGTATAATTAATAGCAGAGTACGTCGCAAGGACAGACCCTTCACTCCAAAGATGTACAAGTTTGTAGGTTAATTGGCTTGGTATAATTGTTTGTGTGCAGGAATCGCTGGTTGACGCGGCCTCTGTGGGCCAAAAGGCCTGTTTCCTTGCTGTATCTCCAAACTAAACAAAACAAAACTAAGCACCCGTGGTCAGGATTGAACCCGGGTCTCTGGCACTGTGAGGCAGCAACTCTACCGCTGCGTCACCATGCCGTCCTGTTCGTATGTTCTAAGAAGGGAACCAACCTAAAACATCACCAATTGGTGACACAGGTAGTCAGGGGAGGTGATGGAGGCATCAGGCAAGCTTGCCTGCATTGGTCAGGACACTGAGTATAGGACAGGCAGCATCCCTGCAGAGAAGGAATGGGCGATGTTTCGGGACGAGACCCTTCTTCGGACTGGGTCTAAGGAAGGGTCTTGACCCAAAACGTCGCCCATTCCTTCCCTCCGGGGAAGCTGCCTGCCCCGCTGAGTTGCCCCAGCATTTCTTGCCTATCTTCAGTTTAAACCAGCATCTGCAGTTCCTTCCTCCACACTGAGTATAGGAGTCATATTGCAACTGTACAAATGGACGGTGAGACCACACTTGGAGTGCTTGAACATGTGGTCACCCAGCGATAAGAAGTTGCTATTAGGCTAAAAAAGGTGCAGGAAAGACTGACAAGGATGTTACCGGAATCTGGAGGGCTTGACATAAGATAAGGGTGGTACAGGGGCGTGGGTGGTAGAGCCGCTGCCTCACAGCGCCAGAAACCCAGGTTCGATCCTGACTCGGGTGCTGTCTGTAAATGGAGATTGCACCTTCTCCCTGTGACCGCGTGGGCTTCCTCCGGGTGCTCTGGTTCCCTCCCACATCCCAACGGGTTTGCAGGTTGATTTACTCCTGCAAATTGCCCCAAGTGTTCAGGGAGTGGATGAGAAAGTGGGATAACATAGAATTAGTGTGAACAGTTGATCGATGGTCAACATGGCCTGGTTCCATGCTGTATCTTTCAAGGGGCTGGAAAGGCTTGGCTTTTTTTCCCCTGGAGCAGAGGAGGCTGAATGAATGAATGAATGAATGAATGAATAAATGAATGAATTAAAAAATTATTAGCTAAGTATGTATACATACAAAGATACATACAAGAATACATACGTCACTGAGGGGTGACTTTATGAAGATAGATAACATCATGAGAGGTATAGTTAGGGTGAATGGTTACGGTCTTTTGCCCATAGTTGCGGATTCTAAAAGTAGACGTGGGTTGGACTGAAAAGTGGAATAGATGATGTACAGTGATCCACAAAAAATGTAGACATTGGGCAATGCAACACTGTTGATCAGTGCTTGAAGTCAGATTCTGTAACTTGAATCGATTAACCTCAATGGAGTAACTCAGCGGATCAGGCAGCATCACTGGTGACGTTTTGGGTCGGAACCCTTCTTCAGCCTGAACGATAGAGGTTGGGAAGGAGGGGAATTGGAGGCGAGAAATGACCCGCTGAGTTACGCCAGCATTTTGTCTCTTTCTTTTGTAAACCAGCATCTGCGGTTCCTTGTGTCTACTATTGGCCTTTTGAGCAGATTCCATTCAGATTCATTGTTTAGTTTTCAAATAAAAAGGCAGATAAACATTACATTCATGCCTTTTGATATTTTCCCCCGAACTATCTTGTTTTACACCTTCTCTATGGTTTAGTTTTACTGCTGAGTTTCTTCGCTTCACAAGAGCAGTCAGCCTGCACGGTGTTTTGGGATGTGCAGCTCAGTGGGTTGCATTGCACACATCACAATCTATTGTTGCTGCTCTTCTGATTAAAGCTGTTTGAATGTTGATGTGACACTAACAGAGCCCTGAGGCTCGCCACTCACTCACACGAGCACCAATTATATCAAAAGCTTCGCATGTTTATGTGGTTTTTCAAATTTGGCTGTAGTGCATTTTTTATTCAACTTCCTTTAAATTCCTGTTGAAT
Organism: Okamejei kenojei; assembly: GCA_035221665.1. Lineage (NCBI taxonomy): Eukaryota > Metazoa > Chordata > Chondrichthyes > Rajiformes > Rajidae > Okamejei > Okamejei kenojei. The sequence continues at coordinate 23,145,225 of CM069154.1, read as the reverse complement.
AAACACATGGCACGCACAGACAATATTGATAACTACATTGACCTTTTCACTGTTCATCTTATTAATTTACGATGGGCGGCATGTGGTGTAGCGGCAGAGTTGCTGCCTTGCAGCACCAGAGATCATCCGGGTTCGATCCTGTCCATGGGTGCTGTCTGCACGCAGTTTGTATGTTCTCCCCGTGACCTGTGTGAGTTTTATCCGGTTTCCTCCCACATTCCAAAGACGTACAGGTTTGTAGGTTAATTGGCTCGGTATAATTGTAAATTGTTCCCAGGGTGAGGGAGAGAAACATAGAGACATAGAAAATAGGTGCAGGAGTAGGCCATTCGGCCCTTCGAGCCTGCACCGCCATTCAATATGATCATGGCTGATCATCCACCTCTATCTCCTGTACCTGCCTTCTCTCCATACGCCCTGATCCCTTTAGCCACAAGGGCCCCATCTAACTCCCTCTTAAATATAGCAATTGAACTGGCCTCAATTACCTTCTGTGGCAGAGAATTCCACAGATTCACCACTCTCTGTGTGAAAAAATGTTTTTCTCATCTCGGTCTTAAAAGATAGTACTGGTCGGCATGGACTCTGTGCGTCGAATGGCCTATTTCCGTGCTGTATCTCTAAACTAAACTGTATTTATAATGGTAGAACTGCACTAATGTTGTTAGGAGTCCATACAGGTCCACCTCGTCACATTGTCCGGCAACTGGGGGTCCAGCGCCTCCTTTAATCTGAACAAAATCACAAGAGTGCATTTGAACTCGACACTTGAACCCCCTGCGGCCGGGGCTCTGGAACTCTGGTCCGGCTGGTGCTGGCAGATCCATTCCCATAGCCGACTTCCAAGGCCGGAATCTTTCTCCCCCCTTACCAAGGCCGTGATCTCTGTTGGGCCTGTAAAGCGGATAAAACGGCAAGACTCTGGAACCAAGAATGCTGGAAAATCGATGGGGGGCCTGTAATATGGAGTCGTCATGTAATCTCTAGACCATAGATGACCACAGCCCACCCTTGACTCCATCTACACTTCACACTACCTCAGGAATGCAGCAAACGTAATCAAACACCATTCGTATCCTGACCATTCATTCCCCATCCCCCCCCCCCTCCCCCGCTCCTATTGGAAAGAAGATGCAGAAGCAGAGTCTGGTGGTGCAGATGCGTGCACCAGCAGATTCAGGAACAGCTTCTTCCCCTCTGTTATCAGGCTTCTGATCTCTAAGGTTCTGTCCGATTCACCTCTACCATAAGAGATCCTTCCATAAGCACGGTGGCGCAGCAGTCGAGTTGCCGCCTTACAGCGCTTGCATCGCTGGAGATCTAGGTTCCATCCCGACCACGGGGGCTGTCTGTATGGAGTTTGTACATTCTCCCCATGATCGTGTGGGTTTTCTTCGAGATCTTTGGTTTCCTCCCACACTCCAAAGACGTACAGATATGCAGGTCAATTGGCTTGGTAAATGTAAAAATTGTCCCTAGTGTGTGTGGGATAATGTTAATGTGCGGGGATCGCTGGTTGGTGCAGACCCGGTCGGCTGAAGGACCTGTTTCTGCGCTGTATCTCCAAGTTAAACTAAACTAAACTAAAAACTTCCACATGTTATTATTCCTATGAGAAGCAAGTCTCAGAGCTTACAGCATTGTTTCATAGTTAGGTCCCAAACTTGCCATCTCCCTTTAAAGTCTGAGAAAGGAACATGGACCTCCAATTACAAAATCAGTAAGTGGGGGAAGAAAATTATTCTGATGTTTCCACTTTGAGATCAACTGAAGAAACAAAATAAAAATTAAATGATGCCAAATGGCTGCTGTTGTGAAAATTACGATGTGGCCAACCATCAAGCAAACTGGAGAAGATATGGTGATGACTGATAAGATATGACATTTTACATTTCTGTATTTTTGGGATTTTTAGAGATACAGTGCAGAAACAGGCCCTTCGGCCCACCTAGCCCACGCTAACCAGCGATCACCCCATACACTAGCACTATCCGACCATATACAATTATTTTACCTGAAAACAATTGACCAGCAAACCCAGGCACGTATGAAGCTTTTCCAAAAGGAGGGTGGCATGACAGCATTACAAAAAAATTAATGTGTGCGCCCTTAAGGGCCCTGGAAGCTCTGGCGTGATAAATGCTCACTGGCGCATTCTGAGCCATATTTTGGAGCATTTTTTGCATCAAATTTATGCCAATATATCAGAAATAATTTTGATTGAGTCAAGGGTAATGAATGGGTGGAATGGGATGATTGGGATCATTGTTGTATACAGTTATTTAAATCAAGGATTGTTGTCCTTGTTTAAATAATCAAGTTGTACTGTTGTAAAATGTTATGTAAAATATAAAGGAGCACGCAAAAACTGTAAATAAAATACTGTACCTTTTTGCAGTAAAATAAAACTTTTTTTGGAAAATGCTTTGTGTGTTGATTTGATTGCCTGTTACTGTTAGACTGTGTTAGTGTGTGCAGTGCACCTTTAATGGTCCTCCTGACCTAACAACTTCACATCACATCAATTTCAACATGGAACAGTGATGTGAATACAACATTTAGTTTGACTTCAATTTCCATCTTGAAAATTGAAGTCAAACTAAATGGTGCATTTACATTACTATGACTGCTTTCAAACTAACCTATTTTGCAGTCATACTATTATAACAAATTCCAGTTCCATGATGACTCAGAAACAAGATCACAAATCACCTTTTGAATTCTCAAACATAGTGTGATTGTGAATAATTGTAGAGCTGCCAAATTTCACCGAGCATTTCCCTATTTGATGGCTGAATATCAGTATTTTGTTGGGGAAATCAGTATTTCTCACATAAATGCAATAGAACGTACTACACAGAAACTGCATTTTTGAAAATCAGTATTTTGCATGCAACCCCATGTATTCTCAAATATCAGCATGGAATACTGAAAATCAGTACTACTGAATTGTGAAACCATTTTTGAAATGTGAATTTATAATTTTTGATTTTGATTCCATAACATAAAAATAAATAATAACATAACATAAATTTCACAATTCATCATATAGTTTACCAAACATAAGGTCACAGGGAGAAAGTACAAACTCCATATGGACAGCACCCATAGTCTGGATTGAACCAGGGTCTCTGGCGCTCTAAAGGGCCTGTCCCACCAGCATGCGATTGCATGCGGCTAGCGCGACCTAACGTGGTCGCTTGAGCCATACAGCCTCGCGGGGCCGGTCCCACTTCGATCGCCGGAGGCGTATGGAGTTGTGCGGGGCTGGTCCCGACATCGCGCGGGGCTCCGAGAAACTGACACTGTCCAAAAATTCCGCGCACCTACGGCCTGTCGGCCCGCAGTCGCATTGAGGACGTTCGCAGCGTCTTGACATCGTATACAGCGTTTTGACGGTGTACGCCAAGCGCGTGGTGCTGTGCGATGACGTCACCGCCCGGCGTGCCGTTGTGTGATGACATCACCGCCCAACGCCCTGCGACGTCCAAATTCAGTCGGCCCGCCTCCTGCCCAGCTGATTGGTGAGTATGATATCGGGACCAGCCCTGCACAACTCCATACGCCTCCGCGGTTCGAATTGGGACCGGCCCCGTGAGGCCGTATGCCTCAAACGACCACGTTTGGTAGCACTGGACAGGCCTTTAAGGCAGCAACTCTACTGTTCCTCCACTGTGCTGCTCAAAGCATGGATAGAGACTATGTAGATGCCATTGACTCCAAGAAGCTTGGCAATGCTGTCAGACTGTTCGAGATAACACAACTTTCAAAAGTAACAAATAATTGTTACAAATTTTAACCAATAACCCAGAATTTACATTTATCTTTTAATGAATTAGGAAAACTTGTCTGGTGGAGCATATCCACGTTTTGTGACTGAACCTTAAATCCCCTTAGAGGATTTCTACAGCATGTCTGTAGTGAAACAATTTATTTTAATATTAATTGCAATTCAGTATGAATTTGTTCAACGGATTAGCATCTAAGCTCTTCATAGTTTTGTTGGCTGTTTAATTGGATACAAGCAAAAATAAAACAATATGATTTAGCTAACTTTTGTTACTACTGAGGTTATCAGTGGAAATATTATGAATACATTTTGATCATAAATAAATGCAAGAAATTGGCTAAGTTCAATTTAGTTGGGTTTAGAGATATAGCAGGGAGTTCACATTGACCATCGATCACCCATCCACACTAGTTCTATTTCACCCCACTTTCTCATCCACTCCCAACCCGCTACGCGCAGACTGTGGAAGGGTCCCAACCAGAGACCACCTATCCATTTTCTCCAGAGATGCTGTCTGACCCACCGATTTACTCCAGCACTTTGTGTCTATCTTTGGTATAAACCAGCATCCGCAGTTCCTTCTTATTACATAACAGTCAAGGTTGTTTAATTGTCATAAGTGCTGACAACAGAACAATGAATTTTTTACTTGCAGCAGCATCAGCAGTCTGTGGAACAGGATTAAGGAACCATGCAGCTGTGAGTCATTCTCTGTGTTTTATATAATTTAACTTTGTCCGCCATGAAATGTAACAAATATAAAAGGAATAAAAAATATATTGAGGAAAGTGCCCTCGTGTGAACATCTTGCATGTGCCTTGCCTGATGGAATATAGTATATATTGACAGTATATACCTGTAGTACATATCAACACCGTTAAAACTCTGCTGGGATTTATAAATCTAGGCACTCGAATCTGTAAGCAGCTGTGGCTAGATTAATGAACCAAGCACTGCATCACTGTCACCATCCGACTGCAACCTACACATAACCAACAAGCATCTGTTTATTTTAATTAAGTGAATGTAGATATACTCCTATTTTTCACCCACTAACTACCTCCTTTCTATTCCTTTGTTGACACATTTTTAAGGCACCTGATGAATGGCATTGTGCAAAACAATATTTTTTTTAAGTTATCTTTCATCGTTCTACTACAATCAAGAGGCATAGAGTCATAGTCATAGAGTCATACAGTGTGGAAACAGGCCCATCGGCCCAACTTGCCTAAACCGACCAACATGTCCCATCTACGCAAGTCCCACCTGCCCACATTCCAAAGACGTGCAGGTTTGTAGGCTAATTGATTTCTGTAAATTGTCCCTTGTGTGTAGGATTGGACTAGTGCATGGTTGATCATTGGTTGGCATGCTCGGTGGACGGAAGGGCCTGTTTCCACGCTGTATTTCTAAACTAAACTAAACTAAACTAAACTAAACTAAGTAAGATTCCAGCACCTGTAATATCTTGTGTCTTCATATCTTATGTGAAGACCTGCCAATGCTGATAGCTACTGCTCATACATAACAAAGTGCCTTTCTTTGTGATGACATAATCTTCTGACACTTCTGAAAATTAAAAAAATAGATGTTCCAATTTTTAGAATTTTAATTTTGATGATCATCAGTTTAAAATTATCAGTTTTATTATTAGAAGATTACTAACAGTTAAAATATAATCAAAATAAAAGGAGATATATTGATGGGAAAAAATGTGTTCCTTTTTATCCACAATACAATAATTTCAATAATTTCAAAAGAATAACCTTTAATAACTAAGGAATAAGCTTTAATAACCTATTACTGGAACATGGAATTCCTGCCCTCACCTTCCCATGGTGAAGATTGTATTGAAATATTTCAATGGGATGGTATAATGGTGCAGCGGTAGAGATGCTGCCTTACAGCGCCAGAGACCCAACTTCAAACCTGACTACGGGTGCTGTCTGCACGGCGTTTGTATGTTTTTCCTGTGGCCACGTGGGGTTTTCCCCAGGTGCTTTGGTTTCCTGCCACACTCCAAGGACGTTCAGGTTTGTAGGTTAATTGGCTTTGGTAAGTTGTTAAATTTTCCCCTAGTGTGTGTAGATCAGTGCACGCGGTTATCGCTGTTTGGCGCGGACTCAGTGGGCCGAAGGTACTGTTTCCGCACCGTATCTCTAAAGTCTAAAGTCAAATCCAGGCAGCCTCCTGGTCAAATGTAGAGACGCCGATATGACAATTGAAATTCCACTTGAAAACACGAAAAGTTTGCACATTGTAATCACTTTATCCACGTTCCAATTGTGAATCGTTCATCATTCATTCCTCCATTCAAAAAGTAAACAAACTATGTGCCACGCTGCTGATAACAACACACGGAAATGTACGTGTTATAATAAAGATATCAATAGTGCAAAATCACTCACAACTCGCAAAGCTCACGTACTATGCTGGTAGCGGACACCCACCACAAACCTCAACAATAAACTTGGGGTAAGCACAAAATGCTGGAGAAACTCAATGGATTCAGGCAGCATCTGTGGAGGGAATGGGTCCTTTCTTCAGACTGGGTAGCTGGGTTTGAGAGAAGAGTGCAGTCGCGCAGCGGTAGAGTTGATGCCTTACAGCGCTGGAGACCCAGATTCAATCCGACCTCGGATGCTGTCAATGTGGAGTTTGCATGTTCTCCCTGTGACCACGTGGGTTTCCTCTGGCTGCTCCAGTTTCCTCCCACATCCCCATAACATGCAGGTTTGAAGGTTAATCAACCTCTGTAAGTTGCCCCTAGTGTGTAGGATGCGAGACTGGGATAACATAGAATTAGTGTACGGGTTGATCGATGGTCGGCGTGAACTTGGTGGACCGAAGGCCCTGTTTCCCTGTTGTTTCATTAAACTAAATATAAGAAAGTTATTTTAAATGGCAGAATGTCTTTAAATCCACTCTGGGAATTAAGGTTTATAAATATGAAAAGGAACACAAGGAAAAGGATGCAAATATGTCATCATTACTGTTTAAGATTCTTCTTTTGTGACCTAGTTATAGTCAGAGATTGCCTTACTCTGAAATAACAAAATACTATGTGCACATCTCAAGCAAATTATGTAACTTAAGCACCTTACCAACAACTGGAGAGCAATTTTGAGCTACTACGTACCTCATTGGAGACCCTCGGACTATCTTTTAATCGGACTTTACTGGACTTTATCTTGCACTGAATGTTACTCAAGTGATTCCTTTTATCATGTAACTATCAACTGTGGATGGCTCGATTGTAATCATGTATTATCTTTCCGCTGACTGGTTTGCACACAACAAAAGCTTTTCACTGTACCTCAGTACACGTGACAATAAACTGAACTAAATGATTAATATTAAGGCCTACAAGACTTCCTCATGATGAAGATTTATCTAAACAGTTCTGCTAAAAGACTGGCAGATCACCGAGGCTGTAAGATTGCTGCGTGGAAGTATTGATTTCCATCTGACAGTGTGGTGGTAACTGCAAAGAACATCTTCGGAATTCCTGTATGATTTGTCTATATTTTCTTGGCAGCTTGCCAACACGGTTCCAGTAAGTTCAGTTGTACCCACACAGACACCTCACCCTCTGACAGGCACCCTTTTATAGATGTCAGTTTTCTATTGAAGTTAAGTTGTCGGTAAGATCGAGATAAAAACTGACGTCGATAGTGGGCGGTAAACCTGAGCAACCATATTTCGCCTCCACTGTGTGAAGATAATAACATCTTTTCCTCTAATAGTTCTGTTATGGAATGGAGTTTTATCAACTGATGTGAAAGATCTGTTTATTTTTTGGAGTGACAATAGCTACATGGTACAATTACAATGAAACTGTTCAAAAATATATATTTCCACTTTTATAACACTATCATGGGTAACAGAGTGGTTCCAGTCAAGTACAGTCATAGAATCATTGACTTATACAGCTCGGAAACCAACTCTACTGCCCACCTTGTCAATGCCAACCAAGATTTATTTCTCGGCTGGTCCCCTTTGCCTGCATTTGCCTGCATTTGCCTGCATTTGCCTGCATTTGCCTGCATTTATTCCATATCCCTCTAAATCCTCCTGACCATATATCTTTACAAATGTCTTTTAAAGGTAGTTAATGTGGGGAGGACATTTCCACTAGTAGGAGAGTCTAGGACCAGAGGGCGCATTCTCAGAATAAAATGACGTACTTTTAGAATGGAGTTGGGGAGGAATTTATTCAGCCAGAGGGTGGTGAATCTATAGAATTCATTGCCACAGTCAGCTATCTGTAGCAATGAATTCTCCTTTCTCCAATTATCTCCCTTCCTCCCTGTCCTCATCCCCCCTGTTGCCTTCCACCTATATTCCCCTCTCTGGCTTCACATTTCATGCAATTGCTCTCCTTATCTCTGTATCTCACTGTCTTTTCCTTTTCATTTCTGACCTTTGTCCAACCATCTACCAATCTAACCTCCCCTCCCTCACCTGTACTTGCCAGGTTTTGTCCTACCCTCACCTCTCTTCCAGCTTTCTCCCCCCTGCTACAATCAGTCTAAAGAAGAATCCTGACCCAAAACACCACCTATTCGTGTTCTCCAGATATGCTGCCTGAATCACTGAGTTTAGCTTAGTTTAATTTAGAGATATGGAAACAAGCCCGTCGGCCCACCGGGTCTGTACCGACCAGCGATCCCCGCACACTAAAGCTATCCTACACATACATGGGACAATTTACAATTATACCAAAGCCATTTAACCTATAAACCTGTAGGTCTTTGGTTTGTGGGAGGAAACCCGAGATCCCGGAGAAAACCGACGCAGGTCACGGGGAGAACGTACAAACTCCGATACAGACAGCACCCGTAGTCAGGATCGAACCCGGGTCCCTGGCGTTGTAAGGCAGCAACTATCTCTGCTGCCATGGTGCTGCCCTAGGTTACTCCAGTAGTTTGTGTCTTTATTTTGCAAACCAGCAACTGCAGTTCCTTGTGTCTACATTGAAATGTTGCAGTTCCATGTTGAACAAATATTGTTTCTGTGGGTGGGAATTGTTCCAACCGTGGGCCTGTTATGGTTCTGAAGCACACTGTCCATCAAATACATTGCCATTAATTATCATAGAATCATGTTTCAGAGTCATAAATCAATAATAAATACATATCATGAGCTTCCATAACACAATTGCGAATCTGTTTTGTTGTCATAAGGAAATTAGATGTATTCAATGTCAAAAATATTAATGAAAAGGGCATTAGAATAATGGCTTGTGAAAGCAAATGGATCAATCATGTATTTCATATCTTTGTAAAACAGCTAAATAATGGCAGGCAGTGGATAGAATTGAATTCAAGTGAACTAAATTGGATTGAATTGAAAGATATAGCATGGAAACAGGCCCTTCGGCCCACTGAGTCCACGCCGACCATCGATCACCCATTCACATTAGCTCTATGTTATCCCTCTTCTTCCATTCCCTACACATGAGGGGCGATTTATAGAGGCCACTTAGGGGAGGCAACTGGGGCAGCGGTAGAGTTGCTGCCTTACAGCACCAGAGTCCTGGGTTCGATCCTGACATTGGGTGCTGTCTGTCTGCAGTTTGTACGTTCTCACTGTGACCGCATGGGCGTTTTCCAAGTGCTCCAGTTTCCTCCAACGCTTTAGATGTACAGGTTTGTAGGTTAATTGGCTTTGGTAAAATTGTAAATTGTCCCTAGTGAGCAGGATAGTGCTAGTGCACGGAGTGATCGCTGGTTGGAGTGGACTCAGTGAGTTGAAGGGCATTTTTCCTCACTGCATCTTTAAAATCTAGTCTAAGGTCTACATTAATCTGCAAACATGCACGTCATTGGGATGTGGGGAGGAAACCAGAGCACCCGGAGATAACCCACGTGGTTACGGGGAGAATGTGCAAACTCAAGCAGCATTTCTGGGACACATGGATCTAAGACGTTTCGGGATGGAAACCTTCTTCAGACTGATTGTGGTAGAGAGGAGGTGCTGGAAGAGAGGTGGGTGTTGGACAAAGCCTGGCAAGGGATAAGGGGATACAGGTGACGGGGTGAATTGATTGTAAGATGGGTGGACAAAAGCCGGAGTTGACAAGGAGACTAAAGGCTGTGAGAGAAGGAATGAAGAGGTGTGAAATGTGAAGCCAGAGGATGGGATAGAGATGGTATGGGAAAGGGTGAAAGGGGGGAGAAGTGGTAAGAAGAAAGCGGGGGGGGGGGGGGGGGGGGGGGTGAACATGACAGTGGGAGAAAAACGGTTGACACACTCGGGTGGGTGAGATGGTGAGAGGGAGGAAAGGGGTAGGAGAGGTGGGGAGGATATTTCAAACCCATTTCATGGAAACCGTTTGCCCAGAAATGAATCTACCCTGCAGAGTCGATGCAGGAATTATAGTTGCTCCCTCTCTTTCTCTCTTTCTCCCCTTCCCTCCCTCCCTCTCTCTCTCCCTCTTTCCCTCCCTTCTCTCTCTTTCTCTCGCTCCCTCTCCTTCTCTCCCTCTCTCTCTCTCTCTCTTGAGTGTTTTCTATAGGTTTTGGTTTATTATTGTCACGATACAGTGAAAAGCATGCATCAGATAGTACTGTACATGCATACATTCAAGCCAGACTCAAGTACAATTGGTAGAACAAAGGGGAAGATACTGAGTGCAGAATTTTGTCCTCAGCATTGTAGCACACCAGTTCCATAGACTAATGTCCGCAATGGGGTAGAGATGATCGGACAGTTGCCTAGCTTATGGGAGGACTGTTCAGAAGCCTGATAACAGAGTGGAAGAAGCTGTTCCTGAGTCTGGTGGTGCGCACTTTCACGCTTCTGTACCTTCGGCCAGATGGGAGCGGGGAGAAGAAGGAATGTCTGTGGTGGGACAAGCCTTTCATTAAATTGGCAGCTTTTCTGAAGCTGAAGTGTAGATGGTGGTGAGTCTGGTCTGTGTGATGGACTGGGCAACATCTACAACTCTCTGCAATTTCTTGCAGGCTTGGGCAGAACAGTTCCCAAACCAAGCTGAATATTTTTTTTTTAAAGACTCAAAATAATGCTGGATTAACTCAGCAGGTCAGGCAGCATCTCTGGAAAACATGGACAGGTGACGTTTTGGGTCAGGACCATTCTTCGTGTATAGTTATTTTGAAATATAAGAGGGAGGAAACAAAATAGCCGAAGACTTAATATCTTCAGCAGTGTAGGTCAACTGCATTTACAATATCAATATCTCATTTGTTTATTAAGCTCGTTCCAGGAAAACCCCACATATTATGCAGCAGCGTAGACAAATTCCTCACTGTCTAGATTGCTGGACGGGATCTGTCCACTGAACTTGTGGTGGTAACTGTCTTACTTTCTTGGCTTTGTTTGTTACAGCAAGCATCCTTCTTGGGAAGAAGTCCAAGGGACATGGGGTATCACAGATGGCTTCTCTCTCAGACTGCTACTCATGCCAAATGGTTACTGGTCACTGCCTCCCCTCTGCCTTTCCAAATGTTTTATATTGTTACTCACCGACTAAATCATATGAAGGCTTATCTTTCAACAACATAATTAACGAGGCCTGTTATTTTTCCTTAAAATAGTTTAAAGTTCGGAGACTGCAGATTTTTTTCCTGGTTGCATATAGAAAACAAACTCCCTCACATTCCGTGCTGGACTTGTGAAATGGTATTTTAACATCAGCATGAAATTAAAATGTGACTTTGAATATGTGGTAACATTTTGGCCCGCCGACCAGCGATCCCCGTACACTAGCATTAACCTACACACTATGGGACGATTTACAGTTCTTACCAAAGCCAATTAACCGACAAACCCGCACGTCTTTGGAGTGTGGGAGGAAACGGGGAGGACGTACAAACTCCGTACAGACAGCAGCCGTAGTCAGGATCGAACTCGGGTCTCTGGCGCTGTAAGGCAGTAACGCTACCGCTGCGCCACCTTTAAAGAGAGAAATGTCTGAATTTAAGAACTTGAGAAAAGGATGAAGAGGGACCTCTGAAACTTACCGAATAATGAAAGGTCTGGATAGAGTGGATGTGGGGAGGATGTTTCCATTGGTGAGAGAGTCAAGGAACAAAAGCCACAGCCTCAGAAAAAAAGGGTATACCTGTAGAAAGGAGATGAGGAGAAATGTCTTTAGTCATTGGATGGTGAATCTGTGGAATTCATTGCCACAGACAGCTGTAGAGGCCGTCAATTTGTATTTTTAGACGCAGAGTTTAACAGATTCGTGATTAGTAAGGGTGTCAGGGGTTGTGGGGAGAAGGCAGGAGAATGGTGTTGAGAGGGAAAGATAGATCAACCATGATTGAACGCTGGAGTAGATTTGATGTGCCGAATGGCCTAATTGTGGTCCTATAACATTATGAACGTCTGTATTATAGCAACCTGAGGGGCAGCTTTTTTACACGAAGGGTGGTGGGTGTATGGAACGAGCTACCGTAGGAGCAGGTGCTAGACAGGTACATCAATAGTATAGGTTTAGAGAGATGTGGGCCAAACGCAGGCAGGTGGGACTAGTGTAGATGGTCGATGTGGGCAAGTTGGGCTGAAGGGCCTGTTTCCATGCTGTATGACTCCACGACTCATTGACTCTATAATGGAAGGACCATTCGGAAGTCTGTTCATTCTTCCATTCTCTACATATGACAATGAATCACTCTTGAAACTCATGTCTTGACAGTCATAAAACAGGGAAGTGGCTTTGTGCCACGGCGCACACAGCTGGTACCGCGTAGGTGGTGACTGGCCGCTGTGGGATCACATTCACAGATTACACTCCCTGAAATCACGTAAGCTCCCTCTGTCCGCAATGTCCCTCGTCAGCAGGATTCCTGTGGTGATGATGTTTCACAAGTCCCGCAAGTCCACGTTCCCTACGACAGGGCAAATTAAGTAGGAAGTATTGGATTGCAAAGAGGAAGTACTTTCCAAATAATTACTTTCCATTCAGGAGTGATGCAAGAAACAGCAGTCGCTGCAATCTCGAGCAAAGATCACGGTGCTGGAGGAATTGCAGGTCATACATCATCTGGACAGGCAGTGTTTTTGGTCTTTGGACTTTAGAGATGCTGTGCGGAAACAGTCCACACTGACCACACAGAGAGTGGTGAGTCTCTGGAATTCTCTGCCACAGAAGGTAGTTGAGGCCAGTTCATTGGCTACATTTAAGAGGGAGTTAGATGTGGCCCTTGTGGCTAAAGGGATCAGGGGGTATGGAGAGAAGGCAGGTACAGGATACTGAGTACAGGATACTGATACAGCCATGATCATATTGAATGGCGGTGCAGGCTCGAAGGGCCGAATGGCCTACTCCTGCACCTATTTTTTATGTTTCTATGTTTCTATGTGACCAGCGATAACACCATACACTAACAGTATCAGACACACTAGGGCCAATTTTTATAATTTTACAATTTTCTCAAAGCCAATTAATCTATAAACCTCTGCGTCTTTAGAGTGTGGAAGGAAACCAGAGCACCCAGAGAAAGCCCACACGGTCACAGGGAGAATGAACAAACTCTGCACAGACAACACCTAGGGTCAGGATCGAACCTGGGTCTCTGGCACTGAGTCCCGTGTTCGATCCTAACCCCGGGTGCCACCTGTATGGAGTTTGCACGTTCTCCCTGTGACCTCGTGGGTTTCCTCCAGGTGCTCCGGATTCCTCACACACTCCAAAGACGTGCATGTTTGTAGATGAATTGACCTCTGTAAATTGCCTCTAGTGTGTAGGATAGAACTCGTGAATGGGAGATTGTTGGTCGGCTGGACTCAGTGGGCCAAAGGGCCTGTTTCCATGTTGTATCTTTAAACCTAACTAAACTAAACTAAACTACAAGATGCATGTCACTATTATGACAACGACCCTTTTAAGGCTTTTTGTCAAATCTCTCAAGCAATTATCCACTCCACCAACGTAGGCGTTTCAAAGTCTATCATTGCCTTATGTAATGGTCTGAGTAGCCTAATAATCCCGGAAGCGTTTTTGACCATCAGCAATAAATTTGCAATAAAATAGTGCTTTTTACGTTGCATTGTCTCATAAAAAGCATCATAAGAGCTCTATCAAACAAAACATCAATAGTCAACGGGGCATTGGAAACGTGGATATGGATCGTGCATGATTTTCTAAATCAGTAAAGCTGCAAAATCTTGTTGCAATCTGCAATAAATTCTCAACCATTTCCATAGTCAAGAGTCAAGAGTATTTAATTGTCATATGTATTGTCAACTGAAATGTGAAATTCCTAATTGCTGCTTCTTTACAAGCCTATTAATGCAAGATGCGGCATCGGTAGAGTTGCTGCCTCACAGCAACAGACACTTGGGTTCAATGCAGACCTCAGGTGCTGTCTGCACAGGAATTTGTACGGTCTCCCCGTGACCGGGTGGGTTTTCTCCATCTGCTCCGGCTTCCTCGCACACTCCGAAGACGTACATGTTGGTTGGTCAATTGGCTTCTGCAAATTGTCCCGAGTGTGTAAGATGCGAAACTGGGATAACGTCGAACTGGGATAACATGTGAACGGATAATCGTTGGACTTGGTGGGCTGAAGGGGCTGTTTCTATGCTGTAGTTCTAAACTAATCCAAACTAAACTAAACTCAACTAAATGCAATAATGCACAAATAAATACTGTAATCCAATAAATTAATGACAAGTAATATCAGGTAACAAGACCACAAGAGTGCAAATCTGAACAAAGTCACGGTTTTCAGGCTCCTGTACCTTCTTTCCCGATGGTAGCAACGAGATGAGAGTGTGGCCAGGGTGGTGTGGGTTATTGACGATATTGACTGCCTTTTTGAGGCAGACCCTTTCGATGGTTGAAAGGTCATTACATGTGATGGACCGGGTAGTGTTAACCACTCTCTGTAGTCTCCTTCGTTCCTGGGTGCTCGAGTTGCAGAACCAGGCCGTGAACCAACCAGACACTCTCTACTGTGCACTGGTAGTAGTGCTAAGCAATGGAGACACCAGCTACAATTTAAACTCATTGCCTCTTTTTTTTTTCTTTTCGCTTTGAACTGCGATGTAAAATTTACACATCCTAGCTTTGAAAAGAACTTATTACCTTAGTGTTACTACAATTAAATTAACAACCCTAAGCCGCTACATTTGGAATCTGTGAGTGTTAAATATTTAAATTTTCATGTGGATTAAAATTAAGTTAATTAACCTTGTATGTAAATTAAGTTACGAGATGTGCTTACCCACTCTTGTAGAAAAATCTTAATATGCACCAATTCTGATGAGCTCAAACTTGTAGGGCATCTCGATTGCTTTGCTTTGCTCAAAGGAAAGTCAAATAAATATATATGTGAAATTAAAACTGATTATTACAAATGAAATGAGAATAAATACAAAATGGGTTTCCCCAACAATAAAGTTCCAGCTCTTTGGAATTGTTTTGTATTGTATTCAATTTATTGTCATTATCTCATTTTAGAGACAATAAAATGGATTTTGCTTACAGTCAGTAGCATCAAAAGTAAATAATAAATAAATAAATAAATATTTTTTTTAAAAGCACAAACACAGAAGTCCACACACAACATAACCCCACAGCGGCACCAGTCAAGGAAGGTACCATAGTCCAGCCAGCCTCCCTGCTGATCTTCCCAGATGTCCACCCGTGGTCGGGGCCTCCCGAGCACCCGCAGGCCCTCTCGCCGGGAACGATGCTCAGGCCCTCTCGCTGGGAACGATGGAACCCCGACGGAGAACATCCTCAGCGGCCCGGACCTCCAGATCAGCCACCTCCCACCGGAGTGCGCGGCTCCCAAAGTCCACAGGCCGAGCCGGGCGGAGTCGCAGGACTCCGCGATGTTGGTCAGCGCCGCCCGCGTTGGGAGCTCCGCGAACCGCAGCTCCGCGATGTCGGTGCAGCAGGCCCAGCACTCCGGACCTCCAACGCTGATCCCCGGTGAGGCATCGCCCGCCCCTCGATGTTTCCAACGCTGCGCCGCTGCTGCTGGAGCTCTGGTCGGTCCCGGCAGGAAAGGCCGCGCCAATCCAGCAGGTAGGCCGCGGGGGGGGAGGGGGGGGGGGGGGGTGGCGAGGAGGCGACTCGAATAATAGTCGCATCCTCTCCAGGAAGCGACTGGAGGACGGTATCCCCCTTACCGTACCCTCTTCCCCTCACATAAAGACATTAAAAAAAACACAAAACACGACTTCAAACATAACAAAAAAACAAAAAGATACCGGACTGAAGGCGGAGGCAGCTAGCAACAGCGCCACCGGATGTCCAAGATTGAGATCAAGGGTCAAGGGTCAAGAGCGTTTTATTGTCCAGACAGAACAATGCAATTCTTACTTGCAACAGCATAACGAATATGTAATCTAACCCTAACCCTAACTCTGTAAACAATGTAATGAACAGGAAAGAAAGTTCACTATATATATCATTGCCTACTGTCCATTTAGTTCTTGATTCCCCTAACACTGGGTAAAAGACTCTGTGCATTTCCCCTATGTATTTTCCCCTCGTGATATTATACTAAAAAAATCACCTCTCAGCCTCTTGTGCTCCAAGGAATAAAGTCCTAGCCTGCTTAATCTCTCTCTATAGCTCAGGCCCTCGCGTCCTGTCAACATCCTCGTACATCTTCTCTGCACTCTTTGTTAAATCTAAGTACGACCTTGTGTCACTGTGCCTGAGCCAACAGTGCATTGACGATACGTTTTTCAAATTGTTTGCGGAAGTTCATAAGATCATATGATCGTACGTGATAGGAGCCGAATTAGGCCATTTGGTCCATCAAGTCTACCCTCCCATAGCTGATCTATCTCTCCCTCCCAACCCCACTCTCCTACCTTCTCCCCATAACCTTTGACACCCGTACTAATCAAGAATCTGTCTATCTGCCTTAAATATATCCACTGACGATCTCTACAGCTTTCTGTGGCAAAGAATTCCACAGATTCGCCATCCTCTGACTAAAGAAATTCCTCCTTATCTCCATCCTAAAAGAACGTCTTCCTAGAAGAAGAAAGCAAGAGTGGCGCGCCTCTGATCTGCAGGGGCACCGCAGTGGCACAGCTGCTAGAGTTGCTGCCTCACAGCACCAGAGACCCGGGTTCGATCCTGACCTTGGGTGCTGTCTGTGTGGAGTTTGCGCATTCTCTCTGTGTCCACATGGGTTTTCTCCGGATGCTCCCGGTTCCTCCCACATCTCAAAGGTTTGTAGGGTACTTGGCCTCTGTAAATTGCCCCTTAGGATGCAAGTGGGATGACATGGAACTAATACGAGCAGGTGATCAATGGTCGGCATGGACTCAGTGGGCCGAGGGGCCTATTTCTGTGCTGCTTCTTTAAAAAACACGGCAAAGCATTTGAAAGGGTGCGGCTCAGTGGCGCAGCAGAAGAGCTGCTGCCTCACAATGCCAGAGATGCTGGTTCAATCCTGACTAAAGGTGCCGTCTGTATGGAGTTTGTATGGACCCTGTGAATACGTGGGTTTTTTCCAGGAGCTCTGGTTTCCTCCCACAATCCAAAAACGTTCAGGTTGGTAGGTTGATTGGCTTTGGCAAGTTGCAAAAATTATCCCTGATGTGTCGGATAGTGTTGGGGTGATCACTGGCCGGTGCGGACACGGTGGGCCAAAGGGGCTGTTTCCGTGCTACATCTTTAAAATCTAAATCTAAAATCTAAAAGTAACTAGCTTCAAAAGGCAGCTTGTCCAGCTGATCAACGCTATTAAAACTGACGTACCCGCGTCAGCTGCAAAGTGCAAAGCAAACTTGACTGCTCGAGCTACTCAGATTAGACCTCCCACCAGGTGAACCAGAAGGTCCGGAGATCCTTGGTCTCTAATTAAGTTTTGAAGTGGTCATTTTCTGCTTGGTGGCACAGGCCACCTGGAGATGATAGCGTTTGAAAAGCCGGACAGCTGGCAGGGTGTGTGGAACTAACTGGTCCCCCACGTCTCGATAACCTGCAATTTTCCAAATCTTGTGCTCGTCCTTCTGTTGCGACTGGGGCAGCCATGGGAAAAAAAGTCTACTAAAAGTCCGAGCACGGTCACTGTCACTGCCAAGCGGTGAATCAACCCTTCGATTTTAGAGGTACATTGCAGAAACAGGTCCCTTTGGCCCTCCGAGTCAGTGATTACTCCATATGCCAGCAATATCCTGAACATTAGGGACAATTAACAATTTTACCTAAGCCAATTAACCTACAAACGCAAACCTGTACATGTTTGGAGTGTGGGGTTAACGGGAGCACCCGGAGAAAACCCGCCCAGTCACAGGGAGAACGTACAAACTCCGTACAGATAGTCCTCTTAGTTAGGGTCGAACCTGGGTATCTAACGCTGTAAAGCAGCAACTCTACCGCAACACCACTGTGCTGTGCCGTGCCGACTGATTCAGCACAGAACGAGGCCCCACTGCCCAGCAAGTCCACGGCGACTATAAGTCACACGTTTGCACTAATCCCTTTTTCTATTCACCCCACAGAGCGCCAAAGACCCAGGTTCGAACCTGACCTTGGGTGTGGAGTTTGCACGTTTTCCCTGTGGCCACGTGAGTTTCCTCCAGGTGCTCCAGTATTCTGAAACATCTCAAAGACGTGCAGGTTTGTGGGTTAGTTTTAGATTTAGTTTTAGAGATGCAAATTGGAAACAGGCCCGTCAGCCCGCCACGTCCGTGCCGACCAGCGATCTCCCACAGATGCCACTGAACCTGCAAACCTGCACATCTTTGGAATGTAGGCGGAGACTGGAGCACCCAGAGAAAACCCACGCAGTCAAGGGGAGAACATGCAAACTCTACACAAAGACCACCTGCAGTCAGGATCGAACCGGAATTTCTGGCGCTGTAGGCAGCAACTCGACAGCTGCGCCACTGTGTTGGTTAATTGGACTCTGTAAATTGCCCCTGGAGTGTAGGGTGTGGGTGCGAGAGAGGGCCGAATGGCCTGTTTCAATGCTGTATGGGGTTCATTCAATCATTTAATCAATCAAATCTTTCATGTTGATGTATCATCAGTGAGGTTAGCACTGTCAATTAATGATGTATTTTTCACTCAGTAGGTGGAAGGTATACTACTGCAGAGTTTTTACAGGTCAAAAATAGCGAAAACTTTGTTGGACAAAAGTACTGACTATTTAAATACAGACTAATCTCCATTAAAATGAAACAAGAACACAAAACATAGAACAGTACATTCAGGAACAGGCCCTTTGGTTGATAATGTTCATAATGAACATGATGCCAAGACTAACTCTTATCTGTCTGCACGTGATCCATATCCCGCCATTCCCTGCACATCTAGAACCCTCTTAAATGCTGCGTCAGTCAATTCAGTTCAAATCGATTCAAATCAATTCAATTCAATTCAATTCAATTAGATTGCATGGCACAGTGGTGTAGTGGTCGAGTTGCTGCCTTAGAGCGTCAGAGAACCGGGTTCGATCCTGACCTCAGGTGTTGTCCGTGTGTGGAGTTTGCAAGTTCTCCCTGTGACTGCGTGGGTTTCCTCTGGGTACTCCGGTTACTTCCCACATCCCAAACACGTGCGGGTTTGTAGGTTAATCTGTAAATTGCCTCTGGTGTGTAGGAAGTGGATGAGAAAGGGGGGTAATGTAGAACTCATGCGAACGGGTTATCGAGAAACGCGTAGAAGACAAGTAGTATTCTTATTGTGGTGAAATAATTTCAGCTTTATTGAGTGCTTGGACCATTAGGGTTGGGAGAATTTATATTGCTGGGAAATGAATATGTTGCTTGCGATCAGGAAAGGATTGCTTTACTGGTTCTCTTCTGACAAAACAATTCCACATAATTAGCATAATGAGCACTAATATTAAAAGTTTAAGAGTTAATGACCTTGAATTGAACCAAAGCACACTCAATTGAGAAATCCCCCAGCAGAAGCAATTATGTGTTGTGTGTGCGTGCGTGTTTGCATATGTGTGTTTGTGTCCGTGTGTTCTCAAGGCAATTTCTACTCTGGACTCCCACCTACTTTGTCCCTCCAATGACCCCCTCCCCTCCTGCGACTTGCTTCCCCTTGCCTCCGGTTTCACAATTTAAATTGCTCTTCAAACCTGTCTCATACCTTCTGCTCTTATCTCTGGCCTCTGTTCCAACCATCTGTCTATCCAACATCCCCCTTACCTGTGTCCACCTGTTACCTGCCACTCTTTGTCCTGCCTCACTCCTTTTTCTAGTTACTCCTCTCCACACACACCACCCCCCCCCCCCACCCCCCACACCCCACCACCACAATCAGTCTGAAGAAAGGTCCTGACCCGAAATGTCATTTATCGATGTTCTCCAGAGGTGCTGTCTGACCCGCTGAGTTACTCCAGCACTTTGTTTCCTTCAATGTGTTAACCAGCATCTGCACTTCCTTGCGCCAGCATTAAGGCACGCTACCTTGCTATCCTTTGGCACCGGCATGAGAATGGTCTTCTATTGAGAGTACAGTCAGCCGACATGGTCAATAAATTGTAGGAAGAAGGAACTGCAGATGCTGGTTTATGAAAAAAGACACAAAGCGCTGGAGTAACTCGGAAAGTCAGTCTGCATCTCTGGAGAACATGGATGGGTGATGGTAGTTTTGATGTATCTCCTGCAGGAAACACCTCTGATAGTACAGCACTCCCTCAACTCAGCAGTGGGGGCTCCAAGATTTGACAATTAGATACTCTAGACTCTTGATCTGAATGTCAGCCTGGATTCACCTCCCTTGGAGTGTGGGAAGGCTCTGACCTCAGCTGCGACCTGAGCACCCGGAGGTTTAAAGACCCAGTCGCCCAACAATGGTCACAGGGAAACCCTCGTGGTCACAGGGATAACGTACAAACTCCGTACAGTGCGTAGGACTCATAGTCAGGTTCAAACCGGGGTCTCTGACGCTGTAAGGCAGCAACTTCACCGCTGCGACATTGTGCCGCCCAAAATGCCGGGGTTATTCCACTACTTTGACTCTTTTTACAGTGAATATCGTGATCTACTTCTTCAGGTGGAAAGAATAAAATGCGTGGAAAAAAATCTTCAAAGCTAATTAAGGTCTATGCACAGGTCTCACCAACATAAAGACAACATCAACCTAAAGCTCTGAAAACCTCTTCCCTTTGTCTCTTCGTTAACTGACCTCCATTCCGCGATGATCTTCATTGTAAAACCCAACACAGGTCAGTAATCTGTATAATCCATTTACTCAAAGTTCAAAGGTATTAAGTGAGCTTAATAAAAAGTAAATGATACCATCTGGGGTGCTCACGAATCTGTGTTTATTAACTAAAATGGTCTCTAATTACCATTAAACCCTTTCTTGCAACAATCCTTTTGGCCATTTCATGCCGACCATTAATTACCCATTCACACTAAAAGGCCATAGCATGACCATGAAAGATAGGAGCAGAATTAGGCCACTCGGTCCATCGAGTCTGCCTTTCAACCGTGGCTGATCTATCTTTCCCTCTCAACCCCGTTCTCTTAGCTGCGAGATGATAGCAGTGGCAGCAAAAACAAAGTAATGAACCATTTGAATCAGCCTGAGGGTTAAAGTTCAGCTATTTCTGAACAAGGAAAGAAAAGGGTCTTGTTAAAAAATTGCCGTGTTCACAGTCACTACAATTGCAAGCATAAAATGCTGACAGATGACTGGAAGCGGCTCCAGCTGAGACCCATCATCTGCCTCCAGTTCATTATTTGCGTTCATAAATCAATTTCACGATTTAGGAATTGTGTTTCCAGTTCATGGCAGTTAAACAGCTGACGTAGCAGTTATTGAATTCATGCAGCGTAAACGCGATGTGTTTGTGTACATTTGCAAGCTCTGACCTGCTTGTGGGTAAGGTGCTGCTCACTCTAGGCAGCATAGGAACTCACTGCAACTACCTAAGGTGCTGAACAGTGATGTCACAGGGAGACAGGGCGGTGATGAAGGCTTTTGCCACATTGGACTTCATCAGTCAGGGAATCTTCTCCCTGCCCGTCAGGTAGAAGGTATAGAAGCTTGAATGCACGCACCAACAGACACAGGAACAGCTTCTTCCCCTCTGTTATCAGGCTTCTGAATGGTCCTTCCCATACGCTAGGGTACTGTCCATTTCACCTCTACCCCCATTGTAGACGTTGGACTTTGTCTATGGAACTGATGCGCTACAACGCTGAGAACTGTAGCTTCCCCTTCACTCTACCTTTTGTACTTCTGTAGGGCTTGATTGTATTTATGTGTAGTATTATCTGTTCTATCATCAGCTCTGCCCAAGACCACAAGGAATTGCAGTTATGGAAGTAGTCCAGTCCGTCACACAGACCAGACTCCCCACCGTTCACTCCAGCCACACTTCATGCTGCCTCGGAAAAGCAGCCCGTATGAACAAAGATTTTGTCCCACTCCAGTCATTCTTTCTTCTCCCCACTCCTGTCGGGCAGAAGCTACAGGAGCTTGCAAGCGCGCATCACTAGACGCAGGCACAGCATCTTCCCCTCTGTTATCAGGCTTCTGAACGGTCTTTCCATAAGCTAGGGTACTGTCCACTTCACCTCCAGCTCATTGCGGACATTGGACTTTGTCTCTGGAACTGGAATATATAATAATGAATAACAAAATAAATTCATAACTGCAATTGAAGTTCTGGGAATAGTCTCAAAACGTTGGAGTAGTTAGTATAGTTTAGTTTAAATTAGAGATACAACGTGGAGTCAGGCCCTTTGGCCCACCGAGCCAACTCCGACCAGTGATCTACCTTATATCAGTTCTACACTCGGGACATTTTATAGAAGCCAATTAACCTACAAACCACACGTCTTTAGAATGTGGCACGAAACTGGAGAATCCTGTGGTGATGAAGTGCATCGAGAGGTTGATCATGGCGCAAATCAACTCCTATCTTGACAAAAGCCTGGACCCACTGCAGTTCGCTTACCGCCACAACAGATCAACGGTGGACGTGATCTCGCTGGCCCTCCACTCCGCTCTGGACCACTTGGACAACAAAAACTCATATGTCAGGCTGTTATTCATTGACTACAGCTCGGCATTTAACACAATCATCCCCTCCAAGCTGGTTACCAAACTCGCAGAACTGGGTTTCTGCACATCCCTCTGCAATTGGATCCTCGACTTCCTCATTCACAGACCACAGTCTGTTCGTATTGGTGGAAATGTGTCAGATTCGATAACAATCAGCACGGGAGCACCTCAAGGCTGCGTGCTCAGCCCCCTGCTGTACTCACTCTATACTCATGACTGCGTAGCCGGTCACAGTGCGAACTCCATCATCAAGTTCGCTGACTTCACCACTGTAGTGGGACGTATCACTGATGGGGATGAGTCGGAGTACAGAAGAGAGATTGAGCGACTGTCCATATGGTGCCAGCACAATAACCTGGCCCTCAACACCAGCAAAACCAAGGAACTGATTGTGGACTTTGGAAGGAGTAGGATGGGGACCCACAGTCCTGTTTATATCAACGGGTCAATGGTTGAAAGGGTCAAGAGCTTCAAATTCCTGGGCGTGCACATCTGTGAAGATCTTTCCTGTGGTCCGAGAACACAGATGCAATTATTAACAAAGCTCATCAGCGCCTCTACTTCCTGAGAAGATTACGGAGAGTCGGTCTGTCAAGGAGGACTCTCTCTAACTTCTACAGGTGCACAGTAGAGAGCTTGCTGACTGGTTGCATCGTGGCTTGGTTCGGCAACTTGAGTGCCCTGGAGAGGAAAAGACTACAAAAAGTAGTAAACACTGCCCAGTCCATCATCGGCTCTGACCTTCCTTCCATCGAGGGGATCTGCCACAGTCGCTGCCTCAAAAAGGCTGGCAGCATCATCAAGGACCCACACCACCCTGGCCACACACTCATCTCCCTGCTACCTTCGGGTAGAAGGTACAGGAGCCTGAGAACTGCAACGACCCGATTCAGGAATAGCTACTTCCCAACAGCCATCAGGCTATTAAACCTGGCTCGGACAAAACTCTGAACATTAATACCCCACCATCTGTTATTTGCACTTTATTAATTTATTAATTAATGTGTGTATTTAAGTATATAATTGTAGTCAATGCCTACTATGTTCTGTTGTGCTATGCAAAGAAAGAATTTCATTGTCCTGTCAGGGACACATGACAATAAACTCTTTTGACTTTGTCTTTGACTTTTTGATCTAAACCAGGTCTCTGGAGCTGTGAGGCAGCAACACTACCACTGCGCTACTGTGCCGCCCCCAGAGAAACTCGACGGTCCAGGCAGCATCTCTGGGTGTCTGTGTGGATCAGAACCCTGTTTCAGACTGAGAGATAGAAGTGGAGGGGAAGGGATGAAACTAGAAGCGAGAAAAGGCCAGAACAGAAAATGCTTCCAGTTCCCCCCACCTACTTCTATCTCTGTCTAAAAAAGGTTTCTGACCCGAAACGTCACCCATTCTTTTTCCCTAGAGATGCTGCCTGATCTGCTGAGTTACTCCGGCATTTTGTGTCTGTCTTCTGTATAAACTAGCATCTGTAGGTTTATACCTGCACAAGTCATTGAGTTTGCTTAACAAGCCTATTAATGCAATAACACACAGGTACATATATAATAACAAATAACAAAATCAATTAATAACTAAATAACTGTCATTAAAATCATGGGGTTTCTGCTAATCTGGAGATTGGATCCTGATTAGAAAACTCTGAAATGGTTCATAAATTCACAAGTTCGTAAAACATAGGAGCAGAATTGGGTCATTCGGCCCTACAAGTCTACTCTGCCGTTCAATCATGGCTGATCTATCTCTCCCTCTCAACCCCTTTCTCCTGTTTTCTGCCCATAACCTCTGACACTCGGACTTATCAAGAATCTGTCAAACTGCACCTTAAAAATACCCAATAAATTGGGCCTCCACAGTCATTTGTGGCAATGAATTCCGCAGATTCAAAGAAATTGCTCCATATCTCCCTTCTAAAGGCACGTCATAGTCATAGAGTGATACAGAGTGATACAGACCCTTTGGCCCAACTTGCCCACACAGGCCAACACGTCCCAGCTACACTAGTCCCACCTTCCAGCATTTGGTCCATATCCCTCCAAACCTATCCTATCTAACTGTTATCTACCTGTCTAACTGCGTCTTAAATATTGGGATGGTTCCTTTTATTCTGGGCCGGTGCTCTCTGGTCCTAGACTCTCCCACTTGTGGAAACATCCTAACGAAAATCCAGGAGCAGATATGAGCTCCTGCTGCTGACAAGTTGGTTCAGTTGGAACTTTCCCGCAAACTGGGAAATTTAGCATTTGGGGCTTGAGTGCGTGAAAGTCCCATACCTGGCAACATGGATGTGGAAAACTGCTGGCAGTTTGCTTCAGACTTATTGACGTCTCCTAGAAAGATTCAGTCCATTGGGAAGCCTTTCAAGGCACGACAACCTAATAGCTCTAATTATAAGGAATAAAAATGTATGAACATATAAACTAAAAAATTAATTTGAAAGACAAAGCCCTTGAGCAGCATAACATGTGTGGGAGGTATAAGATGAAATTAATGCTCTGGTGACTGGTGGCTGCCTCTATAATTCCCTTGGGAACTTCTCTCTTGTGTTATCAGCTCTGCTCTAGATCTTGTTTTACCAATGCCTCATATTAAAATTCTCATCTTTGTTTTCAAATTTAGTTTTGTTTTAGTCTTTAGAGGTACAGCGTGGAAACAGGCCCTTCGGCCCGGAGAGTCCTCGCTGACCGGCGACCACCCGCTCACCTTAGTTCTGTGCTATGCGCTAGGGACAATTTACAGAAGCCAATTAACCTACAAACCTGCACGTTTTTTGGAATCGTTTTTCCAGTGTGGGAGGAAACCGGAGCACCTGGAGAAAGCCCACGCAGGTCACGGGGAGATCGTACAAACTCCGTATAGACAGCATCTGTAGTCAGGATCGGACCTGTGTCTCTGGTGCTGGGAGGCAGTAACTCTAGCGCTGTGCCACTGGGTCCAGGAACGGACCCTTCAGCCTACAATGCTTGTGCCGAACATGATGCCAAGTTAAACATCTAATATGCCTGCACATGATCTATATCCCTCTGCTCCTTTGTACTTCCATGTGCCTATCTAAAAGTCACCTTGCACCCTTTTCACAATATAATCGCTCCCGGTTTTACGATCCTTCGACATATCGCTGACTGTCTACGTTTGGCCTTGACACCACGACCATTGTCTCATTTAATTACTTCACTCCCAGTTCTTGCACCTTCAGTTGCCCGAGGCAATTCCCCACCCCTCCCACTCCATTTACCTCTCAATCCTTCCTCTATTGCACCCACTCCGTTGGCCGAGATTTGTAATATTTGTCCCTACTCTGCACTCACTTGGCTTTCTATCAACATTTCCATAACAATTCTCGCGCAAAATTCTTCTGCATGATTTTGTTATGTTTAAGTTTCAACATAAATGGAAGTTGATGCGGATTCTTTATAAAATAATCCACAAGAGACCCAGCACTTTCAGTTATTAAATGGCCAAATTTAGTAACAAAAACACATGGCATGCTTCTTAATTTTCACATTAAGGATGTATTGAGTAAGTTTAGACTTGCCTCAGTGCACTGTAACTCTTTAGACTTTAGACCTTAGAGATACAGCGTGGAAACAGGCCCATCGACCCACGGAGTCCATGCCAACCACTGATCACCCTGTACACTAGCACAATTTACAATTTACAATGTGATAACATGGAACTAGTGTGATCTGGTGATCAATGGTCGGCGTGGTTTCGATGGGCGAAGGGCCTGTTTCCAGGTTATATCACTAAATTAAACTAAACTAAACTAAACTAAACTAAATAATGCATCTAAACCTTGAAGACCACGACAGAATTTGAATAAACTGTAAATTTTCTCTGTGTTTCAGAACATATTTGTGCTTAAGAAATTCTTCTAAACTGCACTCCAGTTATACAGGTCCACCACCGCTTTTCCGGTAACTGGTGGTCCGGCACCTCCTGTAATCCGGACAAATTTATGTGAGTGCACTCGTCAGGACTTCCGTGGCCGATCAACGGGTCAAATCTGCCCCTTGCGGCTGGGGCTCTGCAATTCCAGCCCGGCCAGAACCGGCGGATCCGTTCCCAAAGCTGATCTCTGAGGCCGACCTTCCGAGGACGGTGTCCCGGCCCCTCGGCTGCCAAGGCATACAATTCACGTTCCGCTGGACTCCTCTCGGAGGCCGTGACCTCTGTTGGTCGGCAAAAGGGAACGTCCAGAAGGCTCTGGAACCAAGGGTGTCGGAAAATCAGTGGTGGGATCTGTATATATTTTCTCTGGGTTCATTAAAGCAGACCATATTTTTGGAGGTTACAATCTAGAGGTTGAATTAAGTTAAGGGGTTGTCCCACTTGGGCGACCTAATTGCCGAGTTTAGAAGAGTTTGAAAAAATGACATGTTGAAGACCTCCTTCGACTATGTTGAAGACCAGCTTCGACTAGCTATGACTAGCTACGACGAACTTCGGGAAAATTGAACACGGAATAGTGGAGAGTGAAGATGACCTCCTTCGATCTCCTTCGACCTCCCTTTGAATATGATGAAGATTATCTATGACTACCTTCGACTACCCTCGATTACCTACGACTAACATGCCGACCTACTACGACTAAACCTACGAGTAAAAAAAGTATTGATTTTTTCCATGGCGACCTTTTTTTACTCGCGAGCATTTTTTTACAATTGAAAAAAAAGGCGTTGACCTAGCTGAGGCCTCAAGTACGCGGAGACCACTCTCGAGCATGAAGGAGAGTTACGAAGACATCCTACGACTTCGTGTCGACCATGCTGCGAGTATAAGTCGAGGGCAAACTCGCCAGAACTCACGGATTAGGTCGCCCAGGTGGGACAGGCCCTTTAGTACAATCTAAGTGAATTTTGTTGGAAAACAAACTGGAATATATAAAGACGATTAGAAAATTGACTGGCTGTTTTAACTGATTTGATAAAAGATTGTGACACCAAGCAGTAAATTAAGTGCATTACCATTTTGACCCTGAGGAGACAATCTTAAATCAGGCTCAGAATCAGTGACTTAACTTTTTTTTCTCTCATATTGGGTAGTTTAGTTTAGTTTAGTTTAGTTTAGAGATACAGAGCAGAAACAGGCCCTTCGGCCCACCGGGTCCGCACTGACCAGCGATCCCCGTACATTAACACTCCCCTACATACACTAGGGATAATTTTTACATTTACAAGGCCAATTAGCCTACAAACCATTGTACGCCTCCGGAGAGTGGGAGGAAACCGAAGATATCGGAGAAAACCCACGGGGGAAAATGTACAAACTGCGTACAGACAGCACCTGTAGTTGGCATTGAACCCGGGTCTCTGGCGTTGCATTCGCTGTAAGGCAGCAACTCAACCGCTCCCATCCTGACCGCCGTTGTTTAGAATGAACGTCTTAAAAATGCATGGCAGTGGATATTTCCCCTTCTCAGAATGGATAGTCAGAACATTTTTCCCTGGGAGGAAATGTTAAAGGCTAGAGGACATAGTTTCAAGATGAGAGGGGCAAGGTTTATGGGAGATATGCGGGGCTAGTTTTATTCACTATCCTGCATACTAGGGTCAATTTACAATTTACAGAGGCCAGTTAACCTTCAAACCTGCACGTCTTTGGAGTGTGGGAGGAAACTGGAGAAAACCCACACGGACACAGGGAGAGCGTACAATCTCCACACAGACAGCACCCGAGGTCAGGACTGAACCCAGGTCCCTGGCACTTTGAGGCAGCAACTCTACCGCTGTGACATGGTGGCACTCCAGCTGGAGAGGTCTGGCAGTCTACTGAAAATATCCAGCACAGGTTACACCTGTGAACATCCTATACAAACTCATGGGTATTGTTCGAGTGAAAATAACAACCTTCAGAAACAACAGCCCCAATCCCCAAGTGCCTTACAAAGTTTGGGAGTAAGCAATGCAACACTCAAGGTAAGGACTAGCAGAGGGCATGGAAACACCACTTCTCAACAGGTGTACAGTTCCCAGCTGTTATCAGGCGACTGAACCATCCGACCAACAACTATAGAACAGTCCTGAACTTTCAGGTTAGGCAGAGGTTCACTTGCACCTCCTCCAACCTCATCTACTGTATCCGCTGTTCCAGGTGTGGACTCCTATATGTCGGCAAGGCCAAGCGCAGGCTGGGCGATCATCCCGCTGAACACCTTGCTCAGTCTGCCTAAACCTACCTGATCTCCCAGTTGTCAAATACTTTAACTCACCTTCCCATTCCCACACTGACCTTCCTGATGTGAGCCTCCTCCAGTGAAGAGAAAGAGATTAGATTAGTTAAAACAAATGTAGATCCCTTGTAGTCAGAAACAGGTGAATTGATCATGGGGAACAAGGACATGGCAGACCAATTGAATAACTACTTTGGTTCTGTCTTCACTAAGGAAGACATAAATAATCTGCCGGAAATAACAGGGGACCGGGGGTCAAATAAGATGGAGGAACTGAATGAAATCCAGGTTAGCCGGGAAGTGGTGTTGGGTAAATTGAATGGATTAAAGGCCAATAAATCCCCAGGGCCAGATAGGCTGCATCCCAGAGTATTCAAGGAAGTAGCCACAGAAATAGTGGATGCATTAATGATAATTTTTCAAAACTCCTTAGATTCTGGAGTAGTTCCTGAGGATTGGAGGGTAGCTAATGTAACCCCACTTTTTAAAAAAGGAGGGATAGAGAAAACGGGGCATTACAGACCAGTTAGTCTATCATCGGTAGTGGGGAAACTGCTAGAGTCAGTTATTAAAGATGGGATAGCAGCACAGTTGGAAAGAGATGAAATCATTGGACAAAGTCAGCATGGATTTACGAAAGGTAAATCATGTCTGACGAATCTTATAGCATTTTTCAAGGATGTAACTAGTAGAGTGGATAAGGGAGAACCAGTGGATGTGTTATATCTGGACTTTCAGAAGGCTTTCGACAAGGTCCCACATAAGAGATTAGTATACAAACTTAAAGCACACGGTATTGGGGGTTCAGTATTGATGTGGATAGAGAACTGGCTGGCAGACAGGAAGCAAAGGGTAAGAGTAAACGGGTCCTTTTCAGAATGGCAGGCAGTGACTAGTGGGGTACCGCAAGGCTCAGTGCTGGGACCCCAGCTAGTTACAATATATATTAATGATTTGGACGAGGGAATTGAATGCAACATCTCCAAGTTTGCGGATGACACTAAGCTGGGGGTAGTGTTAGGTGTGAGGAGGATGCTAGGAGGCTGCAAGGTGACTTGGATAGGCTGGGTGAGTGGGCAAATGCATGGCAGATGCAGTATAATGTGGATAAATGTGAGGTTATCCACTTTGGTGGCAAAAACAGGAGGGTAGACTATTATCTGAATGGTGGCAGATTAGGAAAAGGGGATTAACGAGACTTGGGTGTCATGGTACACCAGTCATTGAAAGTAGGCATGCAGGTGCAGCAGGCAGTGAAGAAAGCAAATGGTATGTTAGCATTCATAGCGAAAGGATTTGAGAATAGGAGCAGGGAGGTTCTACTGCAGTTGTACAGGGTTTTGGTGAGACCCCACCTGGAGTATTGCGTACAGATCTGAGGAAAGACATTCTTGCCATAGAGGGGGTACAGAGAAGGTTCACCAGACTGATTCCTGGGATGTCAGGACTTTCATATGAGGAAAGACTGGATAGACTCGGCTTGTACTCGCTAGAATTTAGAAGATTGAGGGGGGATCTTATAGAAACTTATAAAATTCTTAAGGGGTTGGACAGGCTGGATGCAGGAAGATTGTTCCCGATGTTGGGGAGGTCCAGAACAAGGGGTCACAATCTAAGGATAAGGGGGAATTCCTTTAGGACCGAGATGAGGAAAACATTTTTCACACAGAGAGTGGTGAGTCTCTGGAATTCTCTGCCACAGAAGGTAGTTGAGGCCAGTTCATTGGCTATATTTAAGAGGGAGTTAGATGTGGCCCTTGTGGCTAAAGGGATTAGGGGGTATGGAGAGAAGGCAGGTACAGGATACTGAGTGATCATATTGAATATCGGTGCAGGCTCGAAGGGCCGAATGGCCTACTCCTGCACCTATTTTCAATGTTTATGTTCTATTGCCAAACGCAAATTGGAGGAATAGCACCTCATATTTCACTCGGGCAGCTTATAAGCCCAGCAGCATGAAAAGTGATTTCTCTAACTTCAAGTAACCCTTGTATCCTCTCTCCCTCCGTCCCTTCCCTACCCTAGTCATCGTACTAGTTTCACTGCCGTCCTGTTGAGTTTCACTGTTTGTATAACTCGTTATCACTTAGCCCACAACCAATGATGGACCATTGGGTGCTCAATCTTTCCTTGATCATTATTACTTCATTCATTTGTTCAATATCACGTCACTCATGTTATTCCCTTTATCCTGTGTCTCTACACTGTGGAATGGCTCGAGTGTAATCATCTTACAGTGTCTTTCCCACTGACTGGTTAGCACGCAACAAAAGCTTTTCACTGTACCTCGGTACAAGCCACAATAAACAAAACTCAATGTGGACAAACACAGGGATAAATAGGCCTTGCACTTATGCAGAACAAGAAGTTGCCAAATGTTCCCACAAAAAAATGGTTCATTTAAGTTTCAGGTTTGGGGAGAACACATATTTGAGTTAAAAATTCCAGGTTAAAGGACCCCTGGCCAAAATATGTATTTAGACTTTAGACATACAGTGGCGGCCCACTGTGTCCACGTAGGCCAGCGACCACCCTGCACACTAACAGTATCCGACACACTAGAGACAATTTACAATTTACACAAGCCAATTAACCTACAAACCTGCATGAACTGTAGGAGGAAATCAGAGCACCTGGAGAAAGTCCACGTTGTCACAGGGAAAATGTAGAAACTCCTGACAGGCGGCACCTGTAGTCAGGGTAGGACCCGGGTCTCTGGCACTGGAAGGCACCAACGCTACCGCTGCGCCCTCTCAGCGACGTAAGGAACTGCAAGGTGTGAAGACGGGTCTCGACCCGAAACGTTGCCTACTTTTCTCCATAGATGCTGCCTCACCCGCTGAGTTTCTCCAGCATTTTTTGTCTACTAAGGAACTGCAGATGCTGGTTTACAAAAAAAAAGACGCATAGTGCTGGGGTAACTCAACGGGTCAGGCAGCATCCCTGAAGAACATGGATAGGTGACGTTTCAGGTCTGGACTCTTCTTTAGACAGCATTTTGCGATACTGTTTCATTTCCTCCTTGATCGTGGCACACAGGAAGATGGAGTGGTGAACTCATTTAGATACATTGGACTTCATCTATCAGGTAATTTCCCCGCCATCTCCATCGGGTAGAAGGTGCAGTATATTGACAGCACGCACCCCCACTCAGGAACAGCTTCTTCCTCTCCATTATCAGGCTTCTGAACAGTCCTTCCATGAGATAGGGGAGTGTAACTTGAACTCGACTTGTACAATTTGTACTCAAGTTGATGAGAGGACGGTTCCGATTCTGGGAAGAAAGTGTCTGTATCTGGAGGTGTGCATTTCATACTCTGGTACCTCTTGCCTGATGGGAGGGGGAAGTACAGAAAGTGACCGGGGTGAGACTGATCCTTGATTATGCTGGTACCCTTGGCGAGGCAGCGTGAAGTGCAGATGGAGTCAATGGAAAGGAGGTCATTATGTGTGATGGTCTGGGGCTACATCCACAACTTGCTGTGAACTTGGGATGGAGCTGTTCCCAAACCATGCTATAATGCATCCCGATAAAATGCTTCCTGTAGAAGTTGGAGAGAGTTGTTGGGGACGTGCCGAACTTCCGAACCCTTCTAAGGAAGTGGAGGTTTTGGTGTGCTTTCTTGGGCATTGCTTTGATGTGGTTGATCCAGCACAAATTGCTGGTGATATTTATTCCTTGAAGCTTTCGACCACCTCAACATCATTGTATACTGGGGTATGTGTACTGCTTCATTCCCTGAAGCTGTTGCTTCCATGTGGTCACAGGGTGAATGCACAAACTCTGTACAGACAGCACCCGTCGCCAGGGTCAAACCCGGGTCTCTAGCACTGTAAGGCAGCAACTATACTGCTGCATCACTTTGCCACTTGGACTAAGAGAAAATAATTCTGTGCATCCTACCATCACGTCAACTTGTATAACTATCTGTCCGGTTCCATAATAATG
Source organism: Okamejei kenojei (assembly GCA_035221665.1). Lineage (NCBI taxonomy): Eukaryota > Metazoa > Chordata > Chondrichthyes > Rajiformes > Rajidae > Okamejei > Okamejei kenojei. Next base: position 23,112,332 of record CM069154.1, on the reverse strand, counting down.
ACATTGCTATTGTACAGCATCAGTTGAACAGATACCAAAAGTTTGCTCCTGCTATGCATGTCAATGGTTGTGGAAAAATTGGCTTCTTATTATTGATGTGAGGCAGGTGTAACAGATGCTCTTGTTTAAGAGCAATTTCCTTCGAAAGACATCTGGTTTCCTGGCAGAAGATGGCTTGAATTGTGCCATCAATTTAAGTGTCCCTGCTTGCAGCAGTTCACCAGAGCTCCATGGGGAGCCACCACCATGGCTCAACGGTGGACCGGGCCACTACCCGCAAGCAGCGGACCGGGGCACTCCCGCCGCGGACCAATGTCGGAGGAGGACTCGCCGGCAGAGGAACCCGTCTGGTGGGCTTGGATCGACCACCGTCGACTAGGAATCAGCCACGAGTCAGTCGGCCAGGACGGGAACCGGGCCACCGAGAATGAGGAGCGACTGAGAGCGAGGTGGACCAGCAAGAGTAATGGGGGTCCTGGCATAGGGGTGTTGAGAACAAAGGAGAGACTCGGCGTTGGGGGGGGGGCGCTGAGAATAATTGGGAAACTGGGAGCGGGTAGGGGGGGGCTGCTGCCATGTACAGTTCACACCGTAGATAGTAACTGTTTGTTACCTTTGCAACTTTATCAGCACCAATACGTGACGACACTTGTGTACAGCCTAGGTTGTGCACAAAACAAAGCTTTTTACTGGATCTAGGTACAATAGGTACATGTGACAATAAGGTTTCACTCATTCATTCATTCATTCATTCATTCATTCATTCATTCATTCATTCATTCACCATAGCTCAATGGGAAGTCTCCACCAAAGGATCAAATTAAGCCCCTTGTTTAGACTGAGAGTCAGGGGAAAGGGAAACTGGAGGTACGAGAAGGTACAGAACCGATCAGAGCCGGCACCAAGGAGTAAAGAGCCCACAATGATCCATTGTTGACTGCGGAGCAGGTGGTAACGAGGGGATACTAACAACAAAACTAGCAGCATGACTAGGGTGGGGGAGGGATTGAGAGAGGGAATCCAAGGGTTATTTGAAATTAGAGCAATCTAGATTCATACCGCTGGGTTGTAAGCTGCCCAAGGCCACGGGTGCTCTCTGTACGCAGTTGGTACGTTCTCCCTGTGACCGCATGGGTTTTTCTCCGGGTGCTCCGGTTTCCAGTTGGCGTGGACTCAGTGGAATGAAGGGCCTGTTTCAATGCTGTATCTCTAAAGTCTAAAATAAAGACTGGGACAGTAAGGGATTAAAGTAAAGGGTGACGAAGGCCGGCAGTCCTGGCCTTAATTACTATCTGGTGATGCATGCCTGAACTATGCATGCCTGTTGAGCGAAAATGGGATTTCTTTGCACTCTGCCTCCTGTGATAAAATGTCCAGTGACATTTCTGTAACAAAAAGTAATGAGAAAATACATTTTTTATTCAGTAATTTATTACCCATTAACAGAATTGCATGGATACTTGGCTTTGCAGTTATTGGAGACATGATAACACACCATCAGTTATGAAGAAAGACTCTCCTTTCCTCTGCTTTTCATTAGATGAAGAATTTCACCCAGATTTTCCAGGTTGTCGTGCAAAGTATTATTATTTTTTATGAAGTACCGTAGTTTCAGCTGGTCTCCATGTCAGGGGAAAAGAATGAAGGTCTAAGAATCACATAAGGAATCAGGTCAGATATTTATGGGAGCTCATAACGTGATTTAAAATGGGCCTTATTATCTTACATTTAAACGATCTGATATTCGAATGGATTCAAACAGAACTGCAAGCACGAAAGAGACAGCTGTGCTTCAATAAATAGATACTGAGGGCAAGTTGGAAAACTCGCAATGCAAAGATTTAATGACATTTTTGAATTTTAACAACTAAGGACTTAATTATATCCAACCACATTTATCATCGCCGTGCCAAAATGTATCGACGCATTTAAAGAATGAAAAAAAAACTGGTTTTGTGCCAAGTCACAGATGTTTGTAAAATCACAGGATATAATAGTTTCAAAGGAGTGGCTCCATATCGAATCTTTTATGAAAAGAATTTATGAAAAACTGATGTGCACTTTTGACAGAACCTTGTTTTGCCTTTAATCTGCAGTGGTTGGCAGGTTAACAGGGTTTCCCAGGAATCGCCACAATTATTTTCACAAGAATATTATTGATCGGTTGAATTGATTAAAAGATACAGCATGGAGACAGGGCCTTCAGCCCAACGAGTCCACACCAAGCATCGATCACTCATTCACGCTAGTTCTATGTTATCCCACTATCACATCCACTTCCTACACACTAGAGACAATTTACAGAGGGGCAATCAACCTGCAAGCCCGTACGTCTTTGGGAAAGTGGAGCACCCGAAGGAAACCCTCACGGTCACAGGCAGAACGTGCAAACTCCACAGAGAGAGCACCCCAGGTCAGGGTCGAATCCAGGTTCTCTGGTGGTGTGAGTATTTTTACCTTTGGAAATTTTTCTTTATTATTTGAGAGGTTTTACTTTTTGAAATGGTCGCCAACAGTATATATGCAGAGGTAGACAAAAATGCTGGAGAAACTCAGCGGGTGGGGCAGCATCTATGGAGCGAAGGAAATAGGCAAGGGTTTCGGCCCGAAACGTGGCCTATTTCCTTCGCTCCATAGATGCTGCCGCACCCGCTGAGTTTCTTCAGCATTTTTGTCTACCTTCGATTTTCCAGCATCTGCAGTTCCTTCTTGAACGTATATATGCAGAGTGAATGTTAATCAAGTGAAACAGTTCCTTCATACATACAGATAGAGGTGTGGGGTGGAGGGGGGAGGGGGGGGGGTGCTAATGAAGATGAGAAAAGACCTGAACAAATCAGGGCCAGCAACAGATGACCTCAGGAAGGGTGGTCCATAAAGGCCCATTGTTGGCTGGGGAAGATGTGCTAACGAGGGGGATACAAGCATGTGAACAGTGGAACTGGTGGGACCACTAGGGTGGGGGGTAGATTGAGAGAGGGAAGGAGAGGGATTGTAGGTTACAGGAAATTAGAGAAATCAAAGTTCATATCGTTGGGTTGTAAGTCACACAAGCAAAATATGAGGTGCTGTTCCTCCAATTTGTGTGTGACCTCACTCTGACAGTGGAGGAGGCCCAGGACAGAAAGGTTAGTATGGGAATGGGGGGGGGGGGGGGGGGGTTAAAATGTTTGGCAGCTGGGAGATCCGGTAGGGCAAGGCGAACCGAGCGTAAGTGTTCAGTGAAAGGATCGGCTCGTCTACGCTATGTACCTTGGCAGTTATTGTTGCTAACAACTGTTGCTAAGTTGTGATCCCAATATAAACCCAGGACCCTTGAGGGATTCTCATCATCATTCAGGAGATAGAGATTGCCCAACAAGGTGTAAAATAAAGCAACAAAGAAATTTTAACAAAATTAAATGTTTAATTAAAAGTATTTCCATGTATCGACCAGCCCTCTTATCATTTCCTCAGCTAAGTCCAGGAGCCATACCTGATAGCCATTGGAGACACAATGAACTGCAGATGCCTCACTCATGGGTCATGGAGTCATAGGGCATGGAAACAGGCCCTTTGGCACCAGTCTGCACTAGTCCCACCTACCTGTGTTTGGCCCATATCCCTCTAAACCTGTCCTATCCATATATCTGTCTAAATGGTTCCAAAACGTTGCAATAGTACCTGGCTCAACTACCTCCTTCAGTAGCTCGTTCCATACACCCAACACCTTTTCTGTGAATAAGTTAACCCTCAGGTTCCTATTAAATCTTTGCCCCCTGACCTTAAACCTATGTCCGTCCTCTGGTTGTCGATTCCCCTTCTCTGGGCACGAGACCCTGTGCATCTACCTGATCTAATGATTTGGTATACCTCTATAACACCACCCCTCATCCTCCTGCACCCCTAGGAATAGAGCTAGCTTGCTCAACCTCTTCCTATACTGTAGCTCAGGCCCTTGGGTCCTGGTAACATCTTCTCTGCACCCTTTCCAGCTTCCAGATTCTTGAGTAAAGCACAACGTACTCTACTAAAGGGATCACGATGCAAGGGCAGAAGTAATCTTCGGATCTTGAAGCTTGTTTCTTTGTGAACAACTTTCACCTTGCCAGCAGTTCTACAGCAGCAAGGCTTTACTGACCCAATCTTTATTCTCTTAAATGTCAACAGCCGCAAATGATATCCAAGCTACTGGTAAAAGCTTACATGCTTGTAAAAATCAGTAATCCGGTTAAGCAGTCCGACAACGTGACTGCTTAATTTATTTCCGTTTCCCTTCTGAACCCCACCATTAGATTACCGTCCATAATGTAATATCTGGAGCCCTGATATCATTTCTAATATTTAGGTGTTAGTGATTCAATGCCACAGAGGACATTCTGAAATTTGATTTTTGAATGCTATTCCGAGATAGCTCGGCACGGAGAATTGCAATAAAATATCCTTCTCAGCTAACACTGCCGTTATCAAAGGCAGGACTGACCTGTATGATCCTCACCAGTGGTGAAGCACGTTTAATTGACTTCCGAATTCCCTGGTCGGCACGAAAATGAAAATTGACTTACAGATCGCCACTTGACCGAGCAAAATCATCTTGTTGTCTTCAGACCCAAAGTCACAGAAGAGAAAATTACATCTTTGGCACTTTGATACCATCCCAAGAATGTGCATGAACAAAAGTCAAGAGTCACTTCAGTTTAGTTTAGTTCAGTTTATTATTATTGTCACGTGTACTGAGGTACACAGTGAAAAGCTTTTTTGTCCCGTGCTATTCAGTCAGCGGAAAGACTATAAATGATTAATATCAAATTGTCCACAGTGTACAGATGCAGGATAAAGGGAAAAACGTTTAGCGTAAGATAGTGTCCAGTAAAATCCGATTAAAGATTCCAGTGAGGTGATTGTGAGTCAGATCCACTCTCTAGTTGTTGATAGGATGGTTCACTTGCCTGATAACAGATGCGATGAAACTAAACTGTCCCTGAACCTGGAGGTGTGCGTTTTCACACTTCTGTACCTCTTGCTTGGTGGGAGAGAGGAGAAGTGGGAATGCCTGGAGTGAAACTGGTCCTTGATTATGCTGGCAACCTTGCTGAGGCAGTGTGAAGTATAGATGGAGTCAATGAAAGGGAGGTTGGTTTGGTTGAGTATTTTATTGTCCCGAAACAGAACAATGAAATTCTTACTTGCAGCAGCACAACAGAAATGTAAATATATTACTCCGTAGACACTATAATAAACAACTAGAAACGGAGTTCAGTATATTAAAAAAAAAACAAATAGTGAACAAGGAAGTACCTGGTAGGCCATTGATAGCTTGACTGACTAAATAGTTATGCTGACGCTCCCTTGCCTCGAAATTGTAATTTTGACTGGAATTGGTTTAGTTTTAGGCTGCATAGTGGCACAGCTGGTAGAGCTGTTGCTTCACAGCGCCTGAGACCCAGGTTCCATCCTGACCTCGCGTGCTGTGTGTGTGGAGCGAGCACGTTCTCCCTGTTAGGTCCTCTAGTTACTTCCCGCATGCTAAAGATGTAGGGCTTTGTAGGTTGATTGGCCCTCTCCTTAGAGTGTAGGGAGTGGCTGCGAAGGTGGGATAGCTAGAACCAGTGTGAAAGGGTGATTGTGAACGGGTGATGGACGGTCAGTGCGGGCTCGGTGGGCTGAAGGGCCTGTTTCCATGCCGTACCTTTCAATCAATCAATTTAGGGTACACAAAAGGCTGGAGAAACTCAGCGGGTGCAGCAGCATCTAAGGAGCGAAGGAGATGGGCGACGTTTCGGGTCAAGACCCTTCTTCAGACTTCGGAGCACCTGATCTGAAGAAGGGTCTCGACCCGAAACGTCGCCTATCTCCTTCGCTCCTTAGATGCTGCTGCACCCGCTGAGTTTCTCCAGCCTTTTGTGTACCCTCGATTCTCCAGCATCTGCAGTTCCTTCTTTAACAATCAATCAATTTATTTTAGTTTAGCGTAAAACATGGCTATTTTCAGACGTCTTTGGGATGTGGGAAGAAATCGGAGCACCTGGATGAAAACCACGCAGTTACAGGGAGAACGTGCAAACTTCACACAGACAGCACCCAAGATCAGGATCGAACTCGGGTCTCTGCCGCTATGATGCAGAGTATCACAGCGGCAGAGCTATGTGCCTACCAGCTCTACCACAGCTGGTACTGGTAGGCACAGCTCCACCACAGCTGGTACTGGTAGGCACAGCTCTACCACAGCTGGTAGCGCTGGTAGGCACAACTCTACCAGCTGTGCGACTGTAGCACCCTTAAGAAGGCACGCATTGACATAAATAAAGACACCACTAATAAGATACAAAGAAAATCACAAGGAGAATATTTTAAATTCATAATATAAAAAGGATAAAATATGTTGCCACCCATTAGAAACTACCTTACATCCGTTATTTGAGTTGTTCATAAAAGACGGACATTTGTCCTAAAACATACTTTGCTGTGGGAACGAGGCAAAAAAAAAGACTTTATTTTGAATTTTCAGGAATAAACTTCACAACAAATCCATTACTGATTGCAATTTAGCTTCCCTGTAATCTTGTTTACTGTGAATAAATATTAGTTTCCATGTTCTACCCTTACTGAGTGCAGACTGAACAAATGGGCCACTGACAATAAATTGTAGTTTCTTATTACAGTTATGTGCTGTGAGGATTATGCATGTTAGTGTGTGCATAATTTATTTTTGCAGTTATTAGGACTACTATAATGGAAAGCGCTGGTGATCATAATTCAGTCTTCCTGAAATGTCAGCAGTGGTTTGTGACATTTCTGCAGAATAGATAAAGCAAATCATTTGAAAATCACTTGACAATTATCATATTTCCCAGCTGCTACCATTTTTTTGTGTCAGCTTATAGAACAACTTCCGCGCTGCATCAAAACAAAAAAATTGTGCACGTTGGAAGTGTGAGGCTTGGAGTTCGGTCGGCAATTCAAAGCCTTGTCACAGCGAGGTCTTGTGAGACTGAGGATTTTAAACTATGGAACACCTTGGATGATTCATGTAAATAACAGCACAGAGAAACCTCCAAGTAGTCGCCTGGATCTATTTACATTCTGCCCGTATCAGAATTTAGACTTTATGCTTTAGAGATATGGCGCGGGAACAGGCCCTTCGGTCCGCCTAGTCCTTGCTGACCAGTGATCCCCGCACACTAGCTCTATTCCACACACTGGGGACAATTTACAATTTTACGAAGCCAATTAACCTACACACCTAAGATAAACACAACATTATGGAGAAACTCAGTGGATCAGGCAGCATCTATGAAGAAAAGGAATAGGTGGCGTTTTAGATCGAGACCAAGTGTCAGGGAGGGGGAAACTGTAGGTATGGGAAAATCCAAAACAAATCAGAGCCTGCATCGATGACTCAGGAAAGGTGGAGCTCACAATGGTCCATTGTTTGTTGGGGAATGAGGTGCTGACGAAGGGATACGAACGGTGAAATTAGCGAGAGGACGAGGGTGCGGGAGGGGCAGAGAGAGAGGGAATGCAAGGACTACTTGAAGTTAGAGATTCATTATTCATGTTGCTGGGTTGTAAACTGTCCACGCGAAATACGGGGTGCTGTTCCTCCAATTTGCGTGTGGCCTCACTCTGACAATGGAGGAAGCCCAGGACAGAAAAGTCAGAATGGGAATGGGAAGGGGGAGTTAAAATATTTGGCAACTGGGAGATTGCATGGGGCTAGGCGGACTGAGCATTCAGTGAAACGGTTATTGAAACTGTTCAGTGAAACGGTTATTGATGTTTAAATTGCTCACAGTCCCATACACAGGCACTTCAACCTCAGTGAAGGTCTCAATTATGTCTTTAGCACTTCAACACGGGCTGAATAGACTCGTATGTTGTCTGAGTCTACCGATTTAATTGAGATTTATCATGGAGACAGGCTCTTCGCCCACCCAAGTCCATGCTGACCATAGATCACCCGTAGTTCTATGTTACCCCATTTTCTCATCTACATTCCTACACACTAGGGACAATTTACAGAGGGCCGATTAATCTACAAACCACACGTCTTTGGAATGTGGGAGGAAACCAAAGCACCCGGAGGAAACCCACGCGGGCAGAGGGAGAGTGTGCAAACTCTGTACAGAGCACCCGAGGTCAGGATCGAACCCGGGTTTCTGATGCTGTTAGGCAGCAGCTCTACCCGGTCTCCACTGTTGCCTCCACGTTGATGCGGCTGTGGGCAAGATTTGTCATTGTGCCTCTACTGCACTGTACTCGTGCACGTGACAATAAAGCGTGCACTTGCACCCTACCCGGCCAACAACCTCTTTGCTTCACTCAATCCCTTCTTGCCCCAAGTCTCAATCCTTTACTTGAAGCCAACCTCGTGACCACAAAATCATCTCCAGAAATTCTACCTCGTTCCACCTGAATTGATCGGTTACGTTTCTGGAAGAATGGCAGAATTCCACTTCCGTTTTGCTCTGTATTTCAGTTAGTTTTCGCCTCGTGTTTGAACACTCCTATATGAGAGCTGGCAGCTGGTGCAGATTTGGGGGGGGGACAGGGAGGAAATATATACTTTAAAAAAAAAAATAACCAATTGCAAATTTAAATTGGACTCAATTAACGGTTAAAATAACTGTGGATCATTCAGACATTAAACAGATCTTGGCAAAATGCATCTAAATTCAGACATTTCTTAAATTACAATGTGGCACAAAGTGCAGATTCCACTGTACCAAACATCTACCGCTAAGAGTTGGATCATTCCTGCATCTGTGATTGCTGGCCGCCTCCCCAGCCTCTCCCAGGATTTGTCATCTCCCCACCTAATCCCCAAGACTGGAGCCTCATAGAGTCAAACTGCACGAAAAACAGGCCCTTCAGCCCAAATCGTCCACGCCGATCAAGATGTCCCCTCTACACTAGTCCCGCCTGCGTGTGTTTGGCCCATATCCCTCTAAACCTGTCCTATCCATGTGCCTGTCCTATCCAAGTGTTGTTAAAATGCTGTCATAGTATCTGCCTCAACTACCTCCTCCTGCGGCTCGTTCCATATGCCCACCACCCTCTGTGTGGAAACGTTGCCCCTCAGGTTCCCATCCAATCGATCCCCTTCTCACTTTAAACTTATGTTCTCTGGTTCATGATTCCCCATCTCTGGGTAAAAGAGTCTGTGCATTCATCCTATCGATTCCACTCATGAATGTATATGTCTCTATAAGACACTGTGTATCCACCCTATCTAATCCCCTGTAAAGTTATAGAGCTATATAGTCATACTGCATGGAAACTGGCCGTTCAGCCCAACCTGCCCATGCCGACCAACATGCCCCATCTACACTAGTCACACCTGTCCGTGCTTGGCCCATGTCCCTCTAAACCTACCCTATCCACGTACCTGTCCAATTGTATCTTAAATGTCACAGTTTAAGGATAAGGGGGAAGTCTTTTAGGACCGAGATGAGAAAAACTTTTTTCACACAGAGAGTGGTGAATCTGTGGAATTCTCTGCCACAGAAGGTAGTTGAGCCAGTTCATTGGCTATATTTAAGAAGGAGTTAGATGTGGCCCTTGTGGCTAAGGGGATCAGGGGGTATGGAGAGAAAGCAGGTACGGGATACTGAGTTGGATGATCAGCCATGATCATATTGAATGGCGGTGCAGGCTCGAAGGGCCGAATGGCCTACTCCTGCACCTATTTACTATGATTCTATGTTGTTTTCATAGCTGCCTCAACTCCCTCCTCTGGCAGCTCGTTCTAATCACCCACCACCCTCTGCGTTTAAGAATTGCCCCTCAGGTTCCTATTAATCTTTCCCTCTCACCTTAAAAGAGAGAATCTCAAATTCTGTTCCTTTCTTTGGAGAGCAGACTTATATTAATTATGCGTGTGTTGCCTCTTGCTTAGTTACATGCACGAAGCTAACGGCGGCTTGCATGTAATCCCAGTGTCCCAGGTATGAAGCAGGCAGTTATTTGACAGGCTGCCCTGCACCTGAAATGTGTCAGTTCCCCAGCGAGGTTCATGGCTTGCTGAGCTCTTTTGAGAGATGGGCAGCTTATTTCTATATCACTCTCTCTATTATATCCACTGAATTCGTCCTTCTGTGTGGTTCTAATTGTCTCAGGCTCTTGGTTACCTGTCCTGTGACCACGTGGGCCATACCAGGGGAAAGTTGATGAAATATTCATGCCCATGTCACGTTTTTCTCCAAAGGTTCATTCGTTCAATGGTTCTATGGTCACCTTTATTTTCACGAGCGCCTAGATACAGTGAGATTCATTGTTTTGCGTACAGATCTGTAAGACCATGGCCACACACATGAACAATACCCGGTTAAACAACTAATGTATAGAAACAGCGCACTGATTCTATATGCAGGAGTCGCCAGGTCTTTTTGCTGACTGGGGAGCACGTGACGATTAAAACCCTTTCACTGTACCTCGATACATGTGGCAATATTTAACTAAACAAAACAAATTTCATTAAATTTAGAAACAAGGAACTGCAGATGCATGTTTACGCAAAAGGACACAAAGTGCTGGAGGACCTCAGCGAGCCAGGCAGCATCTTGGGAGAACATGGATAGGCGACGTTTCGGGTCAGGACCCTTCTTCAGATTGATATTTAATTTAGCTTAATTTAGTTTAGGGATATGGCATGGAAATTGGCCATTGGGCCCACTGAGTCAACACAGATCATCAATGAGCAGTTCACACTAGTTTTAGTTTAGTTTAGTTTAGTAATTCAGTATGGAAACAGGCCCTTCGGCCCACCAAGTCCACTCTGACCATCGATCATCTATTCACACTAGTTCTATGTTATTCCACTTTCTCATCCGCACCCTACACACTTGGGGCAACTTACAGAGGGCCAATTAACCTATAAACCGGCACATCTTTGGGATGTGGGAGGAAATCAGGCAGTCACAGAGAATGTACAGACTCTACACAGACAGCACCCTGTGTAGGTCAGGATTGGACCCAGGTCTCTGGCACTGCTCTACCTCAGTGCCATTGTGCCACCCAGTTTGTTGGAATGAAGTGCAATTTTAATACATTTGGGGTTAAAGGTAAATTTAACGTTTCATGTATTGGAATTGATATATTGATATCTTAATCCCAATGACACGATTATCAGTTTAATGGAGGCTAATACCTAATTTAAAGCCATAACCATGAATAGGAGGATGTTTATCTTGTTTAACTTCACTCTGATATCGAAGGAGATTTATTGAATATAATATGACCCCATGTAAAGGTGGTCGTTTAGCTCAGGGGAACCATAGGTTGCCATTTCATTTCATGTTTGAAACTTAGATATGAATACATTTGATCACAAATGTTCCTTTACAGGGACAAAAGAATGTAAATTGGGCACACTATCTATCACTTGGAGTCCAGTCTGACTACCCTGTTGTAGGAACAATGCTAGTAAGCTGGAAAGAGTGTGGAGAAGAAGGAATGGGTGACATTTTGGGTCGAGAACCTTCTTCAGACTGAAGAAGGGTCTCGACCCGAAATGTCACCCACTCCTGCTCTCCAGATATGCCGCCTGTTTGGCCTGAGCGTTTTGTGTCTATCTTCAGCGTAAATCAGCATCTACAGTTCCTTCCTACACAAGAGTACGGAGATTTAGGACGATGTTGCTAGGACTCGAGCTACAGGGAGAGGCTGGGCAGACTAGGACTTTATTTCTTGGAGCACAGGAGGCTTAGAGAGGTGAATAAAATCACGATGGGAATAGAAAGGGTGAACGCGGAGGTAGTTAAGACAGGTACTATAACAACATTTAAAAGACATTTGGACAGGTACGCGGATAGGAATAGTTTAGAGAGATAGAGGACAAACACGGGCAGGTGGGGCCAATGTTGATGGGGCATCTTGGTTGGCATGGGCAGGGGGTATGACCAACATAGATTTAAGATGAGAGGGGAAAGATTTATTGGGAAACCCGATGGAAACTTTTTCACTCAGAGGGTCGTGGGTATGTGTAATGAGCTACCAGAGGTAGTAGTTGAGGCAGTGTGATAACAAAATTGAAACAACATTCAGACAGGTACATGGATAGGATATATTCAGAGGGATGTTGGCCAAATGCAGGTAAATAAGACTAGGTCAAGTGGAGCGTCTTGTTCAGCATGGGTGTTAGGCCGAAGGGCCTGTTTCCGTCCTCTATCAAAGCCACAAAGTTCATTCATCCTTCAGCTTAATGATCACAAATATTGCCCCAGTAATAGTCAGGATCTCATAGTTAGCGTGATCAGGAGTTTCTGCCTTACAGGACCAGTGACCCGGGTTCAATCTTGATGATGAGTGCTGTCTGTACGGAGTTTGTACGTTCTCCCCGTGACCGCGTGGGTTTTCACCGGGTGCTCTGGTTTCCTCCCACACTCCAAAGACAGACAGGTTCGTAGGCTAATTGGCTTCGGCAAGAAATTGCAAATATTCCCTGGCGTGTAGGATAGTGCTGGTGTACTGGGGGATCGCTGGTCAGCACAGGCTCAGTGGTTCGAAGGGCCTGTTTCCGCGCTGTATCTCTAAAATAAACCAATAAATTAAGCTCAATGCTTTTGTTCAGAAAATAAATAACCTTTTGGTCCCAGAAATTTTCACAGAAGTGCTTCCGCACTATTAATGTTTTAGATATGTATTAATAAACAAATGGAGAAAAGTACCCAGTGATGATGGAGTGTAAAAACTCCATTGCCTTTTTGAATAGAGAGCCAATTATGTATTCCTGTCTAAATGATCCTAGTAAGCTCTCTCTGTGATATTCCACTACAGTCGGACCGATATAATACAGCACGTTAAGGAGGTACAATTTGTTCTTACAATGAACAGAATGGTTCTGCAGTCAAAGGCTCTGTGGATGCCTGGTTTTCTAGTAAGAATGCAGTGTTACCGATTATGCTATTCATCTCTCTAAGGGCTTGGAATTCTGCTTTTAACGCAAGCATCGTGTGTTCTTTTTGGAAAATTATTCAGCTCCGGCACACGAGAAAGCTTGAGTGCCTTCATTATGTGAATACAGATGATGAACCATGCTTCAATAATCAGTAATGCCAGCGACTCCCCTGTGATTACATGAAAGTGGGACCTTATCAATCAAAAGCACAATGTGAAATGTCAGCAAATACTCCACAACTGGGACAAACTTTGTCTGTCACAAGGCCTTGCTACTCCGGGATTAATAACCTTCAGTCAGTTTTTGCGAGACCAGCAAAAAACAGGTGCGAGCCAGATGGCGGCAATTTTCAGGAGCGACACTGTTTTCCCACTTGCAGGCTTTCCACAAGTAACATGTTCATGTCCCCAGCCAGTGCCCACTGGACCTGCTGAGGTGTGAGGTGGCACATACACGGAACCCATTGGCTCTTCAGAAGTCAGTCCTGTAGATCACGGTATTTATTGGACCACAAAATAAATATTTGAAGAAGGGCCTCGACCTGAAAAGTCACCCATTCCTTCTCTCCAGAGATGCTGCCTGGCCCGCTGAGTTACTCCAGCATTTTGTGTCTATCTTCAGTATAAACCAGTACCTGAAGTTCCTTCCTACACATAAATATTAACAGTTTAGTTTAGAATGTGAAAACAGGCCCTTCCACCCACCGAGTCCACGCCGATCAGTGATCCCCGTACACTAGCACTATCCTACACACACACTAGGAACAATTTGCAATCTGTACTGAAGCCAATTAACCTACAAACCTGGTCGTCTTTGGAGTGTGGGAGGAAACCGGGGAAAATCTACACAGTCACAAGGAGAACGTACAAACTCCGTACAGACAGCACTTGTAGTCAGGATCGAACGCGGGTCTCTGGAGCTGTAAGGCGGCAACTGTATCGCTGCGCCACTGTGCTGTTCCGTTCCACAGTTCCACTAACTCACCAGTGAAATACTTGATAATGTGTCTGGTTTAAGAATTGCACAGACTGTCAACAGCATCAGATTCGATCAGTATTGTCTCAATTTAGATTTTAGTGGGGGTAGAGTTGCTGCAACACAGTGCCAGAGAACCAAGTTCGATCCTGACTACGGGTGCAATCTGTACGGAGTATATGTGCGTTCTCCCTGTGACCGCGTGGGTTTTCTCCAGAAGCTCTGGTTTCCTCCCACATTCCAAAAACATTCAGGTATGGAGGTGAATGGCTTTGGTAAAATTGTAGGTTGCCCCCAGTGTGTAGGATAGTGGTAGTATGCTGGTCGGCACTGACTCGGTGGGCCGAAGGGCCTGTTTGCACATTGTGTCCCTAAAGTCTAAAGTATTTGCCCAGATCCGGTGAAGCTTAAGCAATAACAGTCCCCGCAATTCATTAGCAAAAGAGAGAACAATACAAAGGAAATTGCCAGCAGATGAATCCTAGGTTTAAAAGTTCAAGAATTTTATCGCTCGTTTGCCAAATAATATATAAAATGTACATGCTTTTTTGTTTGTAGTTTAGTTCATAGATACAGCGCGCAAACAGACCCTTTGGCCCACCAAGTCCGTGCCAACCAGCGACCCCGGAAACGAACACTATCCAACACACAGTAGGGACAATTTACAATTTTACTGAAGCCAATTAACCTACAAACCTGTACGTCTTTGGATTTTTTTTGTCTAGCTAGTTTTTGGTTTTACTTGATGTAACTGCTTTCTCAACAAAAATGTTGAATTTTAAGTAGGTTCATCTTGCAATTGATGAACATCAATCTTATTTGGTGCACCCACAAATCAAAATAAAAATCAGGAGGCAGCAAATCACATTTCACAAGTGCACAGCACTTGAATTATTGACAGAAGTGTGTGCACATGGGTTCAATATGTGGTTTGGCATGACATTAAAATAAAATGGAAAAAAATCAGCATTTGACTTAATGTAGCTAGTGATATTTGCTGTATTGTTAGTTGCCACTTCTTTAACTTTGTTTAATTTAGACATACAGTGCGGAAACAAGCCCTTTGGCCCACCGCGTCCGCGCGACCAGCGATCCCCGTACACTAACACCATCCTACACACAGGAGGGACAATTTTACATATTCACCAAGCCAATTAACCTACATACCTGTAGTACATCTTTGGAGTGCGGGAGGAAACCGAAGATCTCGCAGAAAACCCACGCGGTCACAGGGGAACGGTACAAATTCCGTACAGACAGCACCCATAGTCGGGATCAAACCCGGGTCTCTGGTGCTGCAAGCGCCATGAGGCAGCAACGCTACCGCTGCGCTACTGTGGAGTGGAATATCCAGCGGTCTGGGAGAAGGAGATAGAGCAAGGATACGCAGCCAGCAGATGGGACATTAATTATCAGGGGAGCCAGGCGGAAGCCCAAAGTCAATGAGGAAAGAGGAGGATTTGTAAAGAGGTTTCTGTGGTCTAAGCTGACTAGTTTCAGCTGTTACAATGTAATAAAAAAGAACTACAGATGCTGGTTTATACCAAAGATAGACACAAAGTGGTAGAGCAACTCAGCGGGTCAGGGAGCATCTTTGCAGAACATGGCGTTTCAGGTCGGGACCCTTCTTCAGACAGGGACCTTTCTTCAGGGTCAGCTGTTCTTTTCTTGCTTAATTTTCTAACAAGCAAAAATAGTTAGTTTAACCTATAGAAGTGCTGCAAGAATGGGTGTGCTGTTCCATTTATCACTGTCAAGTTGGTAATTATTCATTCCCCATCAACCATCCTCTTGAGAATCCTTTATATTAGTTTTGTTTAGAGATACAGCGTGGAAACAGGCCCTTTGGCCCACCGAGTCCATACCGATCACTGATCATCCCGTACACTAGTTCTATCCTACACACTAGGGACAATTTACAGAGGCCAATCAACCTACAAACCTGCACGTTGTTGGAATGTGGAATGTGGGAGAAAACTGGAGCACCTGGAGAAAAACCCACACGGTCACGGGGAGAACATGCAAACTCCGTACAGGCAGCACCTGTAGCCACCTTATCAATCCTCCTTAACAATTTTCCAGGCCTTATTTTTCCTCCGTCATTCCCCTCATTTAAGACCTCTCACATCCTCACTCTGATGTTCTCTACTGACGGGGTCAAAACCAACTGCGCAATTCAATCATGGCTGATCTATCGTTCCCTCTCAACCCCATTCTCCTGCCTTATCCTCATAGCCACTGGGGTGGAAGATTGCAACCTTCACGTGGTCCGCCCGCCCTGTTTCGACTAATGCAATCAACTCGACGTGCACAAACGGAAGATCAAATAGAACAAGTTGTCCAACAACTTTAGTTGCACGAAAGAAGAAGGAGAAGATAGCCACTGACACCCGTATTAATAATTTCACTGTATCCCTGTGGTTTTAGTTTAGAGATACAGGGTGGAAACAGGCCCTGCGTCCCACCGAGCCTGCGCCGAGCAGAGATCCCCACATATTAACACTATCCTACACACACTACTTTTACCGAGCCAATTTACCTACATACCGGTACGTCTTTGGAGCGTAGGAGGAAACTCAAAGATCTCTGTGGCTGCAAGTGCTGTAAGGCAGCAACTCTACTGCTGCGCCACTGTGCCGCCCAAACATTGTCACTGGACACGTGACAACGATACACTAAAACTAAGTGCTGGTCTAGAATTGCCGACTGATATTTGTGTCTCTAATATTGTAGTTTGTGGTGTGTCTCCTGTTGACTCACGACTAATTGAAGGGTGCATTGCTTTACCAGCTGATGTGAGGTGCAGGGCATTATTTTGCTGCCTTATTCCAGCTGTGCATAACTTAGTGTTTCCCTTTAAAGCCACAAAGTCTATTTGAAGTGTCTTTCTGAGGTCAATTAAAGACTAATTGGCCTTATGCAAATCCTGAGGGCAATCAGAGTGCAAACGAAACTCAGCAATAAAAGTCTGGATTTCTGTGATTGTTTTCATGCTCACATGGGTCAGGGCTGTTGCTGGTTAGTTGTCGATCCATAATTGACCTTGAATTTAAATCTTGCAGAACAAGTCCTGGGATGATTGAACGACATCTAGGTTTGTAGGAAGGAACTGCAGATGTTGGGTTTACAACAAAGACAAACTCAAAATGTTGGTGAAACTCGGCAGGTGAGACAGCATCTCTAGGGAATAGGTGACGTTTTGGATCAAGACCCTTCTTCAGACTGAGAGTCGGGGGAGAGGGAAAGTAGAGGTATGCAAAGGTACAGACCAAATCGGAGCCAGCTCCGATAACCAATGAAAGGTGAAGCCCACAATGGTCTTTTGTAGGTCTGGAGTTATGTAGAGTCTTGGTTTAGTTAAGAGATATGGCATCGAAACAGATCCTTTGGCCCACTGAATCCATGCTGACCAATGATCACCCTTTCACACTGGTTCTATCCTAAGCACTAGGGACAATTTACAGAAGCCAATTAACCTACAAACTCGCACATCATTAGGATCTGGGAGGAAACTGGAGCACAAGGTGCTGTCACAGGGAGAATGTACAAACTCCGTATGGCCAGCACCCATGGTCGGGATCGAACTTGGGTCTCTGGCGCTGGAAGGCTGCAACTCTAACGCTGTGGCAATATGCTGCCCATTATAACTCCCGGGGAGAGAAATTTGCGTGAATGATGACTTGGAATATGATAAATAAACATCAAAACTTTTGTACGTGTTAATTTCCATAAAATCTCCGCAACGTGTTTAAGAGGAGGTCTGTTTACTGTATTTAAAAAATCATTTGAAACTTTATTATTTACCATAATTGAATATGAAGAAATATACTTTTCTTTGTACATGAATACCACGTTATTCTGCAAACAATATTATGAGACTTGAACTGTGTTTTCGTTTCTTTCACAATATATTCTGGGAGGCAGTGATAATTTATGCTGAATTACTGATGCTGATTTGTTTTATGAAGTCTCCCTTTGCTAAAACCGAATGAACAACCAAACCGAGCTTCAATGACTCTGAAAACAGGACACATTATGGGCAACTTTTCATGTACAAAAGGAAACGAGGCAGCGTAATCTGGGGCAGAGCAGGTGGCTCGTTGAGATAATCGCCTGAATATTATGACTGCTCTCTTGAATGTAATTTACATACTTAATAGGAGTAAATTCCAAAAATAAAAGGAACATCAATTTTATTGCTTCATAGTCCTTGATAAATACCCACTGAGTAATTTAACTCTTTGGCTTCTACTAATGCATTTTTTACATTGTTAATAGGTATTCTAATGATGCCATTATTTAAATAATCGATTATCCTTCTGGGATATAGAATTTCGTACTGATAGGGCAGTGGGTTGTATGGAACGTGCTGCCAGAGGAGGTAGTTGAGGCAGGTACAATAACATTGGCACAGTGGTGCAGCGGTAGAGTTGCTGCCTGACAGCGCCAGAGACTCGGGTTCGATCCTGACCATGGGCGCTGTCTGTACGGAGTTTGCATGTACTCCTCATGACTGTACTATAGCTTAGTTTAGTTTATTGTCACTTGTACCCAGGGACAGTGAAAAGGTTATTTTGCTTACTGTCACCAGGCAACTGAATCATCCCATCAACTACTAGAGAGCTGTCTTGAGCTACCACCTACCTCATTGAAGACCCTGGCACTATCTTTAATTGTACTTTCCTGGACTTTATCTTGCGCTATACATTATTCCCTTCATCCTTTATCTGTACACTGTGGATGGCTCGATTGTAATCATTGCTGACTGGTTAGCACGCAAAACAAAAAGCTTGTCACTTAACTTCAGTACGTTTGACAATAAACTAAACTAAAAAAAAACTGTAAACGGGCAGGCAACCTGGATTTCTATTTTTTTTTAAATCATTTTCCGTGAATTACCGCACAGTAGCGTACCTCACAGCCGTGACCCGGGTTAGATCCTGCCCCTGGGTTCTGTCTGTATGTAGTTTATCCCTGTGACGCTATGGCATTCCTCCGGGTGCTCTGGTTCCTTCCCACACTCCAACAAAGTGTAGATTGAAAAGTTACTTGGCCATGTAAATCAGTGGTGGGATAGGACATAGAATAAAGAGTAGCCCAGTGGAGCAGCGGTCGAGCTGCTGCCTCACAGCACCAGAGACCTGGCTTCGATTCAGACTGTGGGTGCTGTCCGTACGGAGTTTGTACCTTCTCCCTTTCACCATGTGGGTTTTCTCCAGGTGCTCCAGTTTCCTCCCATATTCCAAAGATGTACAGGCTGTAGGTCAATTGATTTCTGCAATTTGTACATACTGTGTAGGAACTTCTTTACTCAGAGGGTGGTGGCTGTGTGGAATGAGCTTCCAGCAGAAGTGGTGGAGGCAGGATCGATTTTAACATTTAAAAGTAAAGTGGATAGGTATATGGACGGGAAGGGAATGGAGGGGTATGGTCTGAGTGCAGGTAGATGGGACTAGGGGAAAACAAATGGTCGGCATGGACTGGAAGGGCCGAGAGGGCCTGTTTTCGTGCTGTAATTGTTATATTATATGTTATATGTTATATGTTGATATAAATAGTGATAGTTGGTCGGTATAGACTCACTGGGCTGAAGGGCCTGTTTCCAGTTGAGCTAACATTAATTTCTTAGGGGTCTGTAAACTATGACCTCCAGGTTCAGGAACAGCTTCTTCCCAACAACCATTGGGCTCTTAACAGTACAAACTTAAACTTGAACAGTACAAACATAAACTGTCTTCCTTGCGCTAGGGACTTCGGGCTTTTGTTTTGTTTTGCACTAATATTGTTTCAGTACATATGACAATTAAAACGCTTTTGACTCCTGACTCTCAAACTTGCTGTTGTCATATGCTTTGAAATGTCATCAAATCTATTCAGCTGTAACATAATATTACAGATTTTGAAATTAAAAATCAAATTGGATCATTTTCAAACGAGAAAGCAATCTTACCATAGCAAAGTTCACAGTAAATGAGTTCTACAATGTATTTGGTCCAGATAGTTTCTATTAATTATATTTTTTCAGTGTAATTTGCAACAGACAATGATAATATTCTCATGCTGTATCTCTAATCAATGGAAACAGATAACTGGAACAGCTGTTATGTCTATTATTAATGTTCTGCATTTAACTGTAAATGTACAGATCAATTAAATGAAAGAGTTTAATAGTGAAAAAATCATTTACTGAATCTTGCTTGTATGTTTAGCACCTTTGTGACCGGAAATATGCTCAGTTAATATTCATCAATTATCAAAGCAGTGAGTGCATTAAGGAAATGGAAAGGATATTATCAAGTCAAATAATTCAAATCAAATGCGTTGTGTCTATTTGTGGGAGGCATGAGGAAAGTCTAATGGGAAACGGCCATTAAAAAAAATTAAATGCAGTGAAGGCTACAATTAGAAGCTGCTCGCTGACAATTTTAATCAGTATATTAAATGGAAAACTAGTAAATTAAAGAACCAATACTCACCATCCTTAAAAATGCACGTTATGTGACTGTTAGCATGTATGATAGTGCTAGTGTACGAGCTGATCGCTGGTCGGCGCGGACTCGGAAGGCACAAGGGTCTGTTTCCGCATTGTTTGTTTTAAGCTTTAGACTTTAGAGATATAGCGTAGAAACAGGCCCTTCGACCCATCGAGTCCACGTCGACCAGTGATCACCCTGTATGCTAGCACTATCCTACTCACTAGGGACATGTCAGGGCAAATGGGACGAGTTCAGTTAAGGCATCTTGGTCAGCATGGCTGAAGTGGATATTTCCATGATGCATGGCTCTAAGAGCTGTGGAGAAGTTAATGTCACTCTGTATTTGGATTCGAGAACCAGATGACGTGGTTTTACGATGAGGGCGGAAAGATTTAATAGGGACCTCAGCAACTTTTACACAAAGGGTGATGGTTGTATGGAATGAGCTGCCGGAAGAGGTAGTTGAGGCAGGTGCTATCACAACGATTAAGAAGCACTTAGACAGGTACAAGGATAGGATAAGTTTAGAGGGATATGGGCCAAATGCAGGCAGGTGGGACTAGTGTTGATGGGGCAGGTTGGTCAGCGTGGGCAGGTTGGGCTGAGGGACTTGTTTCCACACTATGACTCTATTAGACCAGGCACCGTGCTGGTGAGATCAGGCACCACAATCCAAATTCTGGACATAAATATGAATTACTTTGCGAGTATGCAAAATCTAATTATTTGTTGCATTTAAATGGATAAAAAAGGTTTTCAGGGACATGGACCTAATGGGACTAGCTCAGACAGACGTGTTGGTTTCAGTCTGAAGAAGGGTCTCGACCCAAAAGTTACCCATTCCTTCTCTCCAGAGATGCTGCCTGTCCCGCTGAGTTGGAGTAACTTTTTGTGTCTATCGTTGGCATGGACCCACTTGGGTTAAAGGGCCTGTTTCTGTGCTGTATGACACAGTGACTTAATAAGAGGGGCAGAGATACCAGGTTAAACGAAATATTGTGCATATTAACAAAGCAGTGCAGGGATCCTCTTCTTCTGTCGTGTGTCTTTTAGACCTGCAGCTCCGTTGAGGCGAGCCAGGCCAACGTATCATTGTCCAGGTCAATCAGACCTCGTTCACCATTCGGTGACCGGTGTTTGGGGCAACTGGTGACTATGTGCTCCAGTGTCTGTGTTGGGTCCCCACACTCGCAGGAGGAGCAGTCCACGAGGCCCCACCTCTTCGTCGCTACTCCATAGCGTCCGACGCCTGGCCTCAAGCGGTTGAGGGTTGTCCACTGCTTTCGGGGCAGGTCCTGGCCAGGGACGTCCATGTGGGTCATTGATGTAATGGTGTAGCCTAGCTGGTTCCGCTGACTTCCACTGGTCTCTCCGTCTCGTCTTGACCCAGGCGGCCTTAGAAGCGTCAGCCGGTGTTGTGCAGAGCAGCTCTTGGGCTTGCGTGGCAAAGGGGCGCCGTGACTTGAGGCGCACTCGTCGCGGTGAGTACAGGGATGATTTTGCATTATGTAGCGCCAACTGGCATTGTTCCATTCTGCCAGAGGTGACTCCAATATTAATCTCTAATTACTGTACTCTGCCTGCAGCATCACAGCGGAGATCGCATAAATCTGTCTTGCAGTTGTAGCTCTCACAAAAAAAGTGCAACTCAGACAAGCTGGTAGAGATGTTGCCTTGCTGCGCCAGGTTCCAACCTGACTGCGGGTGCTGTCCGTTACGGGCCTGTCCCACTTAGGCTATTTTTTAGGCGACTAGGCTGTCGCCACATGATCACCGGGGAGTCACCTGTATGGGCGTGAGTAGTCTCCTCAAGTCGCCCAAAAAGTCGTAGCGTCTTTCTGGTTGCGGCTGGATTTTCAACATGTTCAACATTTTTCGGCGACAGTGGGCTGGACGCCAATGAGCGCAGCTTGACCTCTCCTGATGTTGGTGCTGTCGTAGGTTGTCGCCAGGTGACGTAGGTTGTCCGCCGGTGCTGACTATGGTGAATTCCATTGGCGACTACCCACGTCAACCTACGTCAACCGGCGACAGGTACCAACGACTGAATTGTCTTCGGTTGTCATCAATTGTCGCCGACAGGTTCGTAGCTTGTCGTAGCTTGTTGCGGGTGGACATAGGTTGACTTCGGTTGTCGTAGGTGTGGTCGTAGGTGTGGTCGTAGGTGTGGTCGTAGGTGGACATCCTAACGGGTCGCCGGCAGTCGCCTAAAAAATGGGTCACCTGCTACGACTATGACAGTCGCCGGCAGTCGCCTAAAAAATCGCCTAAGTGGGACAGGCCTTAAGGAGTTTGCACGTTCTCCCTGTGGCTAACATCCCAAAGACGTGCTGGTTTGTAAGTCCATTAGTCCCTGTAACTTGCCCCTAGTGTGTACTTAACCTTAGACTTTATTGAAACAGTCACATTTCCATGGCACATTCCGGGGAAAGGTTGGCTTTAGGGTTCAGGTAAGAATTCCAATGGTCGAACACTGAGTTTTGGTCTACACATTCAGCATAACCTCTCCTCACTTGCCAAGCCTACAGGGTCATTGTTTTGGGCTCCTCGTCTAAACTTTTCCCTCTGCCTGTAAAATCTCTATGTTTACCCACTATTTCTTTAAGTCCTCTGTCTTCCTCCATCTCTCTATTTTTACTTTTATAGACTTTTTTTTAGGCTTTTAGTGATACAGCGTGGAGACTGACCCTTCAGCCCACCGATTCCATGTTGACCAGCGATCAGCCCGTACAGACTACACACTAGGGACAAATTACAGTCTTTGGAGTGTGGGAGGAAACCGGAGCACCCGGAGAAAACCCACGTGGTGACAGGGAGAACGTACAAACTGCTTACGGACAGCACCCATAGTGAGGATTGAACCCAGGTCTCTGGCGCTGTAAGCAGCAGCTCCATGGCTGCACCACCCTGCCACCCGTGGTTCATGCATACTGCAACAAAAAAAAACAACCATTAAATTCTGTTCCTGTCACAGTCAGATTTTCAGGACACTTTATACATCTGCAATTATGGAAAATGCTCTCTGAGATCTGCTTGAGCACTAATCCTGATTTACTGCAGCTAACAGTAATGTCTTTGTGCTCTTTCCTTAATTTCTTTCGTAATCAACCTAAGACACCGAGACAAGAATTGTCAGACTAAATAATTAACCTTTCCTCTCATCCATAATTAGTGTCTGGGATTTGTATTCTGAAAAAACACGGTGCAGTCAATACTCTTTACATTTCCCAGTAAGATTTCTTCAGTGTGTGTCAACTGCACCTGTCGCCAGTCACCAGAGTTCCCTAATCCCTGCTTAAAAATCACATTGGCCTGGCGAAGTAGTCACAGTCATACTCATAGAGCGTGTCAAGTCAAGTCACTTTTATTTCTATAGCATATTTAAAAAAACAACTCTCGTTGACCAAAGTGCTTTACATTGGTGGAGGTACAAACGTTATACAACATTGGTTCATAGATTAAGTACATACATAAATACATACATATAGCCCTCCCTCAGAGGACGTCAAGAATGGCTTGAGAGTAAAGATGAGTTTTAAGTCTCGACTTAAAGGAGTCGATAGAGGGGGCAGTTCTGATGGGAAGAGGGATGCTGTTCCACAGTCTAGGAGCTGCAACCGCAAAGGCGCGGTCGCCCCTGAGCTTATGCCTAGACCGCGGGGATGTTCAGTAACCCCAAGTCGGCCGATCTGAGGGACCTGGAGGCGGTGTGGTGGGTGAGCAGACATTTTAATGTAGGTGGGGGCAAGCCCATTAAGGGCTTTGTAAACATAAAGAAGGATCTTGAAATTTATTCGGAACCACACAGGGAGCCAGTAGAGAGAGGCCAGGATCGGGGTGATGTGGTCCCTTTATCGGGTGTCCGTCAGGAGTCTCGCTGCGGCGTTTTGGACCAGTTGCAGGCGGGGCAGGGAAAATTGGCTGATCCCAGTGTAAAGGGAGTTGCAGTAATCTAGGCGGGAGGAGATAAATGTGTGGATGATCTTTTTGAGATCATGAAACTGGAGGAATTGTTTTATTTTAGCTATCGTCCGAAGCTAGAAGAAGCCAGCTTTTACCACAGCATTGACTTGTTTGTCAAATTTCAGTGCTGAGTCAAATATCACGCCAAGGTTTTTGACGTGAGGTTTGAGTAGTGGGGTAGGCTTCCAAGGCTGCCTGCTATCGTTTTGATTGAGTCTGAGGGGCCGAGAAGGATGACTTGCTCTTGTTTAGTTGGAGGAAGTTCTGGGCCATCCAACACTTTATATCCTCGAGGCAGTGGATAAGGTTAAGTAGATTTGATCGTTTTTTGGGCTTCGGGGGCAGATAGAGTTGTGTATCGTCTACATAGCAGTGGAAGGAAATGCCGTGCCTTTCAATGACTTGGCCTAAGGAGAGCATATACAGGGAGAAGACAATGGGGCCAAGGATGGAACCTTGTGGAACCTCGCAGCAGAGGCTAGCTGGGGAGGAGAAAGAGTTGCCTATGTTAGTAGAGAAACTCCTATCTTTGAGGTAGGAGATCAACCAGCTCAGGGCGTGGAAACAGGCCCTTCGATCCAACCTGCCCACACCAACATACCCATCTACACCAAACCCTCTTGCTCACGCTTGGCCCATATCCCTCTAAACCAATCCTATCCATGTGCTTATCCAAATGTCTCTTTTTTTTCCACTTTAGTTTTTATTGCTTTTATGTATACATAAATAAAACACAAATATAACAACAAAATATACAACGTTACAATGAAACGTACAACAGTGTAGCGGGGAGTTCAGTTTACAATTAATGATGCAGTATACAGAACTATTTTCATATTAAAACATTTTCCAATAACTTACATTATTGTCTATAAAATTATACAGTGTTGATGTCTTTATTTCTATACCTAATCCATTTTTCCCATTTTCTGTTAAACTCGTCTTCTTTCACTCTTAGAGAATATGTAATTTTCTCCATGACAAATATTTCCTGTACTATGTCTAACCATTGTCTAAGTCTGGGTGTGTCCGCTGCGAGCCAGTTTCTTGTAATGGCCTTTCTGCCAACTGTGAGTAGGATTTTAACCAAGTAATGGTCTTCCTTCAGCACCACTGTAGTTATATTACCCAGGTATAAAATGGAACACTTCTTGCAGACTATATATCCTAATACCTCCGTTAATTCTGAATTCACTCTGTCCCAAAATGGTTCTATTTTTGGGCAACTCCAGAAGATATGTGCATGGTTTGCGTCTGTTTGACCACATTGCCTCCAGCATGTTTCCTGCCTTAGAATTTGCTTGCTTTTTATGTTAGGCGTAATAAAGCAACAAATCAAATTTTTCCAATTAAATTCTCTCCAATTTTGTGAATTGGTGGATGTCTGTAGTGTTACACACATATGATGCCATTCTTCTTCTGAGATTGTAATGTTCAATTCCTTTTCCCATTTAAATTGTACATAAAATGTAGTTTTAGCTTGACATTCCATTAAACTATGATAAAATTTAGAAATAATCCTTAATGTTTTTTGATGATACGCACTAACTATCACTTCTATCACTGGATTCTTTGCTTCTAGTACCTCCCTTTTTACCTTTTTATTGTAATAATCTCTCAGTTGGAGGTATCTAAGCAAGTCTTGGTTCCGAAGTGCAAATCTATCCTTCAAATCTTGAAAACCTCTTAGGTCTCCATTTTCAATAACAGTACAAAATGCAGTCATTCCTTTCTTCATCCACTCTTTAAATGTTGAGTCATACATCCCTGGTTTAAATTCATTTTCCAAAGCTATCCATCTTTTGTCGTTTATTCAGTTTAAGTTGTCTGGTAAGAGTGAACCAGGTTTCTAAAGTAAATATCGTTATTGGATCGATTATACTCCTGATATGTCCAGGAAGCGCTTTTTCTCCCAGAAGTGTTTGGATGTGGAAGTCAGGGATATCTGTCTCAATCTCTTTCCACCTAGCTATATAGCTGTCCTCACACCAATTAATTAGTGGTCGAAGTTGGGCTGCATAGAAATATATCCTAAAATTTGGAAGTGCCATTCCACCTTTGTCCTTTGGAAACTGTAGTGTAGTGTATCGAATTCTGGCCTTCTTTCCTCCCCAAATAAATCTAGCTATTAATTTATCCCATTCCGTGAATTGTTTTAATGGTGCCTCTATTGGCAGAGATTGAAACAAGTACAATAGCCTTGACAAAATATTCATTTTCACCACATTTATCTTACTACTAAAATCCATTGGGTAGGTGGACCATCTTTCTATATCCTTTCTTATGTTTTGGTTGATGTGATTATAATTGGCCCCATACAACATTGATATATTTTTTTTATATGTACCCCTAGGTATTTGATTGATTTTGAATCCCATTGAATATTATAATTTTGTTTGATTTCTTCTGGAGGACAATTAAATAGGAGGATTTGAGTTTTTGAAATATTCACTTTATATCCTGCATAAAAATTAAATTTATGTATGATCCCCATCATCCTTGGAAAGGAGGTGTTTACTTCCATGAGATACATCATTACATCATCTGCGAAAAGGCCAATTTTATGTTCTCTGTCTCTTATAGTTACTCCCCTCAGTTCCCCATCTTGACGAATCGCTTGAGCCAATGGTTCAATATATATAGCAAACAGGGTAGGGCTAAGACAACATCCCTGTCTCGTTCCTCTTCCTAACACAAATCTCTCAGTTAAGGACCCATTCACCTTTACTCTTGCAGTAGGTTGCTGGTAAATTGCTTTAATAACTTGAATTGACTCTTCGGTAAAGCCAAACCTTTCTAGTGTTTGATATAAGAATTCCCAATTAACCCTATCAAAAGCCTTTTCCGTGTCTAGACTTATCAGGACAGCACGCGTACTTTCCATTTGAATCTTGTGTATTATGTGTAAGGTTCTTCTAATGCTGTCCTGTGTTTGTCTGCTTATTATAAAACCAGTCTGGTCTTCATCAATTAAATCTGGCATGAACTTTTCAAATCGTTTGGAGATAATTGAAGAATATAATTTATAGTCCACATTTAGAATTGATATCGGTCTGTAGTTGGTACAATTTTCCTTGTCTTTGTTCTCTTTGGGGATTAATGTTATAATTGCCTCTTTCCATGACGGGGGTGTCTTGCCTTCTTTGATAATCCAGTTAAAGGTTCTCAGAAGAAGTGGGTTCAGCTCATTCTGAAATATTATATACCATTCTAAAGGGAAACCATTGCTGCCTGGGGCCTTGTTTGATTTCATCCTACCAATTGTCTTCTCTATCTCCTCCAGTGATATTTCTGCTGTGATTATTTTATTTTGTGTCTCTCCAATACAGGGCAGATCTATTGTACTTAAAAAAGTCCTCATTGATTCCCCGTTTACTGTAGATGTTTGTGTATATAATTCTTTATAATAATCCTGGAAGATATATTCTATTTCTTTTGGATCACTCTTCAAATTCTGTGTAAAGGTGTCCTTAATTTTGTGCATGGTGTTGTCAGCCTGTTGTTTGCGTAGCCTTCGGGCAAGTATTTTAGTGGATTAGGGCCAAGCTCATAATGTGCCTGTTTTACAAATCTTACTTTTTTTCTCCACCTCTTGACCCAATATTCCATCCATTTGTCCCCTCAAATCTTCTATTTGCTTATAGGTTCTCTGGTCCTTATTATTTTTGTACTTCTGTTCTAAATCCTTCAGGTCTGTTATCAACTTATTATGTTTTCATTCTGGCCTTTTTAATATGTGATGCCCTCGCTATTAACCTACCTCGTATTAGAGCCTTCAATGAGTCCCATAGTATGGATGGGTCCACCTCCCCATTGTCATTCTCCTCTAGATAAGTTTTGATTTCCAATTTATTATCATTAACAGTTGTTTTATCATTCAGTATTCCAACATTTAATTGCCACACTGTGTTTTTCCTTCTACTGTCCATTTGAATTGTTAAGTATATGGCATTATGGTCTGATACATCTGCCACACCAATTCTGCAATCCGTTACCCTATAACAGTCTTCTTTCTGCATTAAGAAATAGTCTATTCTGGAGTAAACTGAGTGCGGTATTGAGTAATGTGTATAGTCTCTTTCTAGAGGGTGAAAATTCCGCCAGACATCAAGAAAACCAAATTCTTCACAGGTAGTGTTTAGTAGTTTTGTTAACTGGTTCTTATTCTTCTTTTAACTTGTCGTATCAAGCCTATGATTCAGTACAACATTCAGATCCCCCCCACATATACAAATTCCTTCTGCTTCCATTGCAATAATATCAAATAGGGATTTGAAAAAATGTTTATCACTATCTGGGGAGCATAGATATTCACCAGTGTCAGGATATTATTATCACCTTTGCCCTTTACTATGATATACCTCCCTTCTTTGTCTTTTATTTCTTTAAACATTTCAAATTTAACTGAGTTTGATGTCAAGATTGCCACTCCTCTTTTATGACTACAAGTATGTGAGCTATAATATGTGTTTTTATATCCAAATCTTTTCAGCTTCTCATGCTCTTGTCGCGATAAATGGGTTTCTTGTAAGAAAATAATATGCATCTTCACTTTTTTCAATTTAGTCATGACTTTAGCCCTCTTAATTGGATTACCCAAACCATTAACATTTAGAGACATCAGCTTAAGTCCTTGACATTGCATCATTACACTTAGTGTGATTGATTTCACTGTATCCCCTCAACTCAACACCAGAACTATTCTGAACGACAAACCAAAACATATGAACAAACAAAGGTTTTACCTGGCAAAACAAAACATCAAAACATATATGGACTCCCAAAAAAGGGTACTCTCTCTCTTCCATAGATCCAGAATCCCTTTGTAAATTGAGAGGGGAAGCCTAACACTAAGGGTCCTCTCCTGGATAAGGGGGGTAACCCTTTATGGGTCCCTCCATTCATTTTAGCTGTAATATTTCGCTAATCTCCCTAACAGTCGGATTTATCAAATACAGAAAGTTGTATTAAATCAACATTAATTACACTCACATGAGGTCTGTGATGCTTGGTGATATTTTTAGAACCAGGCTTATAAACAGATTTCTCTATGCATATACATAACTATACCCATATTTATAAACTTAGGATTCCATAAGAACTCAGTATCCAAATGTCTATTAAACCCTATGATAGTACCTGCCTCAACTACCTCCTCCGGCAGCTCGTTCCATATACACACCACCCTTTGTGTATAAAAAGGTAGTTCTCAGATTTCCTATTAAATCCTTCCCTCCTCACCTTAAACCTATGTCGTCTGGTTCCCAATTCCCTGACTCTGGGCAAAAGACAGTGCATTTACCCGATCTATTCTATGTATTCTATTCTATATAGATTGTCTTCTGGAACAGCACACAGAGAATTGCCACATTCTGGCACCATCTTGTAACTTCCAGGTCTCTTGACCCAAGGAGATCTATAGTTTCTTATTTTCTCTCTTTAAGGCCCGGTGTCCTGGCTGCACTTGATTGATGAAGTAGGGGTCGACCTGGGCCAAAACTGGAGAATTTAATGTTCATAGCAAAAAGATACAAGGTGCTGGAGTAACTCAGCAGGCCAGCAGCATCTCTGGAGAACATGAGTTATGTGACATTTCAGAGTGCTGGATTAACTCAACAGGCCAGGCAGCATCTCTGGAGAACATGGGATATGTGATGTTTCGGGTCGGAACCTTGCTCCAGACTCTGTTCATACCACTGAGTTGTAAGATACTTTTGCAAAGAGTTCCCTGATTCTCAGGGACTTGCATAAATTTGACAAAATAAGTCTTATTCAGCCATGGTTCCAAGCCTGAATGCAAAGTGCTTCTGAATTACAGTGCATCCAATCATTGCTATCAGCTCCCACACAGTCCATGCCCCAGAAGATATTTCTGTCAGTATATTCGAAAAGTCGCAAGCTAGTTGTTGGATTAGCAATGTCATTGATATAAAGGCCTGAAATTAGATTTTCAGTGGTTCCAAATAAGATCATCGTACCCGACGGATCATCAATAACTGGATTATCTATTGTTTCATTTCGACTTCATCCTATTAATGATGTGATTATGTAAGATTAGGGGTTGTCAATACACAGTGAGATGAAACATTGATGCACAAGGGCACAGGGCCCCGGCACAGTGATGCAGTTGGTAGAGCCATTGCCTCACAGTGCCAGAGACGTGGGTTCGATCCTGACCTCACCTGACCTGCTTAGAGAACCAAAAAGATTGCATTAATTTCTATTTCATGTATTCCTGTATTCATATGATCTTGTGATTGATTTTAAATTACAGCCCTGTGGTCCACTGAGTTCATGCTGACCAGCGATCACCCCGTACACTAAAGCTATCCTACACACTACTATCCTACACACTAGGGACACTTTACAATTTTACCATGCCAATTATCCTATAAGCCATTCTTGATTTTTTTTTTAACGTTTAAAATAGCGTTGGAATATTGTATAGGATCTACAGCAAATATTGAAAAAAAAAGTTCTTCTTTGATGTATAATAACAATATAAAGTGGAATGACATGAATGCATTCATGAATAACAATTAAAATATATTCAGAAACAAGGAAATGCTGATCCTGCTTTACACACACGCAAAGTGCTTAGGAAGGGACCCGACATGAAATGTCACCTATCCATGTTCTTCAGAGATGCTGCCTGACCTGCTGAGTTACTCCAGCACTTTGTGTCCATTTTTTCCAAAATATATTCGGAGTTAGGTGGAACTAAAATGATGAACTAAAGCATGTTACATTCTAATAAATTCAGGCCTTTAGCTATTTAATTAATGAATCTGGAATATCATTAGGAATAACATTTATATTCAAAATGCTCCATGCATTTAATGTTTTATGGCAACCATCAACAGTGTTTTGGGATACACTATCTTAACATATGATGAAGATTGTTTCATTGACGTTGACTGAACAGGTCCCTGAATTTCTCTCTCCACCGGCCTTTAATAAGCTTCACCCAAGGAACACCATCTGATACCCAGGATCAATGTTATCTGGAACAGGCAACAGAAAGGGAAAGGGTAGATGAATCTTTTAATTAGTCTTCATAATTAAGTATTCTCCGTGGCCGTGAGCCAGCAAACTAGTAGCTAAATTGAGCACACATCAGAATATGATTCTGAACCCACAAGTTTGTTTCTTACGCAGTTGTTCCCGGGCGATTTTGCAGTTATGAATATGAAATGTTAACATATCTGTGCTCTAAGTTGTAAAATAAATTCCTCGCATGTCTTCCAAAAATATATGAGATGTGCGGGGCATGTTTCTTCACGCAGAGGGTGGTGGGTGCCTGTAACGCGCTGCCCAGGCAATAGTGGCGGAGGCAGATACCATAGTGGCGTTTATGAGGCTTTTGGATAAGCACGAGGATATGCAGGGAATGGAGGGTTATGGCTCTTTTGCAGGCAGATAAGGATTGGTCTTGTCATCCTGTTCAGCACTGACATTGTGGGGCAAGCGACCTGTTCCTGTGCTGCACTGTTCTATGTTCTATGTTCTGTGTTTTTTTAGAGCTACTGCACGGAAACTGGCCCTTCAGCCCACCGAGTCCGTGCCGACCAGCGATCATCCCGTACACTAGTACCATCCTACACACCGGGGACAATTTACAGAAGCCAATTAATCTACAAACCTGCACATCTTTGGGTCTGGCGCTGTCAGGCTGCAACTCTACCACTGCGCCTCTAGGCGTGAATAGATCAAAGTTGCTTTTTGAACATGATCATGGTAAATGTTTTGTGTGCACTGTGCATTCTCTAGGTCTCCGTGACTGGATTTCTGTTTGGGCCTACTTGTGACATAGGCCCTGCCTCACAGCGCCAGAGACCGAGCTTCAATCCTGACCTCGGGTGCTGTCTGTGTGTGGAGTTTGCACGTTCTCTCTGTGACCATGTGGGTTTCCTCCAGGTGCTCCGGTTTCCACCCACATCCCAAAGACGTGCGGTTTTGTACGTTAATTGGCCCTCAGTAAATTGTCCCCAGTGCGTAGGGAGTGGATGAGCATGTTGGATAACAGAGAGCGGAGCCGCTCTAGCACATTGTATCTTCTCTGGTTCACAGCAAAGTTGGTAAGTCTTTTTACACTATCCAGCACCAGTAGGGCAGCTTTTCCCTCTTTTGACTTCTGGCTTTGACTGATACTGATCATAGACAGAGTAGAAACACTGCCTCACAGCGCCAGAGACCCGGGTTCCATCCTGACCTCACATGCTGTCTATGTGTTGAGTTTGGACATTCTCCCTGTGAATTTCTTGCAAGCGTGGGTTTCTCGCAAGCGCATCAGTTACCTCCCAAAGACCTGTGGGTTTGTAGGTTAACTGGGCCTCTGTAAATTACACCTAGTGTACAGGGAGTGGATGAGAAAGTGGGATTACATAGAACTAATGTGAACAGGTGGACACAAAGCATCTTGAGCAAAAAACATTTTTTTTCAGATATGCTACCAGACCTGCCAATTTATTCCAGCACTTTGTGTCCATCTTCTGTAGGAGTACACTTTCCCCATAGTATTCCAAAGTATTCTTTTTGGATTGGTGTATGGTTACAAGGTTTTAAACCAACTGGCATTTACTTTTCATTTGGTTTGTCGCTGACGTTAACATTGACTGGGCGAGTGATCAACAAGCAGTTAATGAGTAAATCTTATTACTCATCGGAATAGTCTCTATGATTATAATTACTTCATCAAACTTCATCCCTTCCAGTCATAACAAGGCTAAACCACAAATCATAATAGAGTTGAACGTTTTGTGCAAAACACTGAGGTCACGTCTGGACAGTCAGACAAATAGTTATTTCCCACTGTACAGTCAGTGACCTGAAGTATTCTCTCTCCACAGATACTGACTGACCTGGGGAGTATTTCCGGCTTTTATTCACTGTGTAGGAGTGAACCGCAGATGCTGGTTTTTACCGAAGATAGACAGAAAATGCTGGAGTAACTCAACGGGTCGGCCAGCATCTCTGGAGAAAAGGAATAGGTGACGTTTCAGGTCGGAACCCTTCTTAAAAGTGGAAATAGAAGGGTCTGGACCTGAAATGTCGCTGAATTACTCCAGCATTTTGTGTCTAAATTCTACCCAGCGCCAGACTACATTCACCTTACATCCAGTAACCTGTTTTTCCCAACAGAATCCCTAGGGAATCTAGGGATATGTGCCCATTTCTCCCTTCCCCCGTCCCCTTCAACCTACATTCCTTCTTCTGGCTTCACAATTTGCACCTCTTGCATCCATTACTCACACACTTTATGTCTTTTAATCTCTGTCTTGTGTCCACCATCTCCCAATGAATACAACAACCCTCACCTGTATCCACCCATCACTTGTAATCAAAAGAAACCCATGACATATAAATGTTTATAAAAATGACATTACATAAATTGATCTCCTTATCCAACTGATATATTTCTCAAGAGAATTATTCCTAATCCCATGTAACCTACTCTAAACACACCTCCTCTGGATATCAATCTATACCAACACGCAGCAAGGAACTGCAGATGCTGGTTTATATTAAACATAGACACAAAGTGCTGGAGTAACCCAGGGAGCCAGGCAACATCTCTTGAAAATGAATGGATGACGTTTCAGATCGGAATCCCGCATCAGACTGATGAACGGGCCGGACCTGAAAACATCACCGATCCATTTTCTCTAGAGATGTTGCCTGACCTGCTGGGTTATTCCAGCGTTTTGTGACTATCCAACGATTACTTGCCAGGCCACCACTTCTCCCCCACCTATTTTCCAGCATTTTGCCCCCTCCACACTTCAATAACTGCGAGGAGGGGTCTCAATCCAAAACATCATCTATCCATCCTTGGGAGACGGTGGACACAAGACAGAGATTAAAAGACAAAAAGTGTGTGAGTAATGGATGCAAGAGGTGTAAATTGTGAAGGCAGAAGAAGGAACGTAGGTGGAATGGGATGTGGGAAGGGAGAAATGGGCACAGACCCTAATGGGACTAATCTACAGGCCCCCAAACAGTAGCCTGGACATAGGGTGCAAGTTGAATCAGGAGTTAAATTTGGCATGTAGTAAAAGTAATGCTGTGGTTGTTATGGGAGATTTCAACATGCAGGTAGACTGGGAAAATCAGGTTGGTACTGGACCCCAAGAAAGGGACTTTGTAGAGTGCCTTCATGATGGATTATTTGAACAGCTTGTATTGGAGCCTACCAGGGAGAAGGCAATTCTGGATTTAGTGTTATGTAATGAACCGGATTTGATAAAGGACCTCGAGGTAAATGAGCCATTAGGAGGCAGTGACCATAACATGGTCAGGTTTAATCTACAATTGGAGAGGGAGAAGAGTAGATCGGAGGTGAAGTGTTGCAGTTGAATAAAGGGGACTATGGGGCCATGAGGGAGGAGCTGGCCAAAGTTGACTGGAAAGATACACTAGCAGGGATGACAGTGGAACGAAAATGGTAGGTGTTTCTAGGAATAATACAGAAGGTGCAGGATCAGTTCATTCCTAGGAGGAAGAAAGATTCCAAGAATAGAAAGGGACGACCGCGGCTGACAAGGGACGTCAGGGACAGTATAAAAATTAAAGCGAAGAAGTACAACGTAGCAAAGATGAGCGGGAAGCAAGAGGATTGGGTAATGTTTAAAGAACAACAGAAGATAACCAAAAAGACAATACGGGGAGAAAAGATGAGGTACGAAGGTAAGCTAGCCAAGAATATAAAGCAGGATAGTAAAAGCATCTTTAGGTATGTGAAGAGGAAAAAATTAGTTAAGACCTAAGTTGGACCCTTGAAGATGGTGAATTTATTATGGGGAACAAGGAAATGGCAAATGAATTGAACAGGTACTTTGGATCTGTCTTCACTAAGGAGGACACAAACAATCTTCCTGATATAGTAGTGGCCAGAGGATCTGGGGTGACAGAGGAACTGAAGGAAATCCACATTAGGCAGGAAATGGTGTTGGGTAGACTGATGTGACTGAAGGCTGATAAATCCCCAGGAACCTGATGGTCTGCATCCCAGGGTACTTAAGGAAGTGGCTCTATAAATCGTGGATGCATTGGTGATAATTTTCCAATGTTCTATAGACTCAGGATCAGTTCCTGTGGATTGGAGGGTAGCAAATGTTATCCCACTTTTTTAAGAAAGGCGGGAGAGAGAAAACGGGGAATTATAGACCAGTTAGCCTGACATCAGTGGTGGGGAAGATGCTGGAGTCAATTATAAAAGATGAGATAGCCAAACATTTGGATAGCAGTAAAAGGATCGATCCGAGTCAGCATGGATTTACGAAGGGGAAATCATGCTTGACTAATCTTCTGGAATTTTTTGAAGATGTAACTAGGAAAATGGACAAGGGAGAGCCAGTGGATGTAGTGTACCTGGACTTTTGGAAAGCATTTGATAAGGTCCCACATAGGAGATTAGTGGGCAGAATTAGGGCACATGGTATTGGGGGTAGAGTGCTGACATGGATAGAGAAGTGGTTGGCAGACAGGAAACAAAGAGTAGGGATTAACGGGTCCCTTTCAGAATGGCAGGCAGTGACTAGTGGGGCACCGCAAGGCTCAGTGATGGGACCGCAGATTTTTACAATATAAATCAATGATTTGGATGGAGCGATTCAAAGTAACATTAGCAAATTTGCAGATGACACAAAGCTGGGTGGCAGTGTGAACTGTGAGGAGGATGCTATGAGAATGCAGGGTGACTTGGACAGGTTGGGGGAGTGGGCAGGTGCATGGCAGATGAAGTTTAATGCGGATAAATGTGAGGTTATCCACTTTGGTAGCAAAAACAGGAAGGCAGATTACTATCTAAATGGAGTCAAGTTGGGGAAGGGGGAAGTACAACGGGATCTGGGTGTCCTTGTACATCAGTCTATGAAAGTAAGCATGCAGGTACAGCAGGCAGTGAAGAAAGCGAATGGCATGTTGGCCTTTATAACAAGAGGAATCGAATGTAGGAGCAAAGAGATCCTTCTGCAGATGTACAGAGACCTAGTGAGACCACACCTGGAGTATTGTGTGTAGTTTTGGTCCCCTAATTTGAGGAAGGACATTCTTGCTATTGAGGGAGTGCAGCGTAGGTTTACAAGGTTAATTCCCGGGCTGGTGGGACTGTCATATGCTGAGAGAATGGAGCAGCTGGGCTTGTACACTCTGCAGTTTAGAAGGATGAGAGGATATCCCATTGAAACATATAAGATTGTTAAGGGCTTGGACATGCTAGAGGCAGGAAACATGTTCCCGATGTTGGGGGATTCCAGACCAGGGGCCACAGTTTAAGAATGGAGACGAGGAAGCACTTTTTCTCACAGAGAGTGGTGAGTCTGTGGAATTCTCTGCCTCGGAGGGTGGTGGAGGCAGATTCTCTGGATGCTTTCAAGAGAGAGCTAGATAGGGTTAGTCAGGGGACATGGGGAGAAGGCAGGAACGGGGTACTGATTGGGGATGATCAGCCATGAACACATTGAATGGCAGTGCTGGCTCGAAGGGCCAAATGGCCTACTCCTGCACCTATTTTCTATTGTCCATTGTCATCCATCCATAACTTCAGATAGCCCTTGCTTTCTCTCTCCATCCCCTTCCCCTTCCCAGTTCTCCCACCAGTCCTACTGTCTCTGCCTACATTCTATCTTATTCCTGCCCCCTCCCCTGACATCAGTCTGAAGAAGGGTCTTGACCAGAAACGTCACCCATTCCTTCTCTCCAGAGATGCTGCCTCACCCGCTGAGTTTCTTCAGCATTTTGTGTCTACCTTTCATTTAAACCAGCATCTGCAGTTTTTTCTTACACATCATCTATCCATGTTCTCCAGAGATGCTGCCCGCTGAGTTGTG
Organism: Okamejei kenojei; assembly: GCA_035221665.1. NCBI lineage: Eukaryota > Metazoa > Chordata > Chondrichthyes > Rajiformes > Rajidae > Okamejei > Okamejei kenojei. The sequence goes on along the minus strand of CM069154.1, from coordinate 23,075,211 downwards.
TCCCTTGTTTTGTAAATCAGCATCTGCAGTTCCTTTGATTAGTGCTTTAGAATAGGTGATGTTTTGGGTCAGGGCAGCATGAAGTGTAGATGGAGCCTGTGGTGGGGTGTTTAATCTGTGTGATGGACTGGGCAACATCTACAACTCTCTGAAAGACGTTACCTCAGTCAATGCTGCACTCCAATAGAATGCTCCAATAGCAGACAGACGTGGTATCATAGACAATGTTTTCATAGACAGTGAAGAAGGTTATCAAGAATGACAGTGGTATTTTGATCAGTTGGGCAAGTGAGCCGAGGAATGGCAAATGGAGTTTAATAGTAAGATTAAACGAGAACTTACCAAGTTCGAAGGTTGATCTTTATTTTATGAGGAGTTGCGGTGAGGGATTTCGTGAAGACCCCGCCAGCACGCATGCGCGGCATCCTTCAAAGCAGCGGTGTGGAATCACAGAACGCACCATGACTGAAAATAGTAAGATGAAGAACGTAGAACATACCAGTTGACCTTATGATAGAGGGTGGGAGCGGAGGGCACGAAATCCCTTTTACGAAATCCCTCGTAAAATAAAGATCAACCTTCGAACTTGGTAAGTTCTTGTTTAATCTTACTATTTTATTTCGAAGTCACGTGAGTGACTTTGTGAAGATTTCAAAGCTCTGTGATTTCACGCCCTGGACAACGTCCATGCTATCACACTGCCGCAATCCTGATGGAGGAAGGCTGTTAATGCAGTTTAGTCGGAACAGCTGAAAAATAATGCATATTTATTGCACAAATAATAATAAACAAATAACCCCGAACCCGGGGACAAACATTCACTGAGCGGCTCCCAGCACGGCTTCTGCGAATGTTGCGGGGGCGACCAGTGGTTTGTTGTAGAACCTTTGGAAGGTTGCTTCACTAGCCCAGCCCGCGGTGGCGAGGATGTGGTCCATGGGCACCTCCATGGCCCTCGCCGCTGATGTGGATGCAGCCCTAGTAGAGTGAGATTTAAAAATGTTAGTAGCGACTCCTGCTGCATCCAACACCACCCTGAGCCACCTGGCGATAGTCTGCACAGTCACCCAGTGATGCGGAGGTTTGTGGCTGATGAGGAGCCCCTGCTCCATCTTCCTGATGGTTCGTGTAATGCGGATGTAGAGGTGGAGATGGGTGACTATGCAGAGGGTGGCATCAGTGGGGTACGCCCGAAACTCCAACTGCAGCCCATGAGCCCCAGGTCTGTGCTGCTTCAATAGGTCCTGGACAAAGAAAGTCACCTGTGTAGGGGTGGAGACCATGCTATCCAGCCGCAGCTTTTGTAATGCCTGGACTCATTGAGCTGTAGTCAGTGCCATCAGCATCACCACTTTGAGGGTGAGCTGTTTGAGTGGTAACTCGGTCATTCGAGACCAGCTCCTCAGTAGGGTCAGAACGATCCCTACGTCCCAGGTGATGTTGTATCTGGCCGTGGAGGGTTGGTGTTGAACACTCCCCTCATGAATTTAGACACCAGGTGGTTGGAGCCTATACCTATGTCCAGGTATGAGAATAGTGCACTCCTGGCGCTGTTGATGGCACTGTAGCTAAGGCCAGCATCGAAATGAAGGCCCGCTAGGAATTCCAGGGCATCAGGGATTGTTGCCGAGTTGGAAGTCGTGTTGGTACGGGAGCAGAATGCCTCCCACTTCCTGATCTGTGTGAGGTACTGCCTCCGGGTTGATACTCGGCATGATGCTGAGATGAGTTCCATGGCTCGTGGTGAGATGCCGGCCTTGACGAGCGGTCTTTTTAGAACCTGCAGGCCAACATGTTTAGGTGACTATGGCACGGGTGACTGTCCCCCCTAATGGGGTGAGTAATTAATTTGGGGTGTTTCCCAATCAGAAGCCATGGATGTTTCAAGATTTTAAGGACCATCGGGTACCATGGCTGTGTAGGCCAGTCAGGAATGATCAATATGCCAGTTGCAGAATCCAGTTTAATTTTCTGCAATACCCGACTGATGAGGCAAAATGGGGGAAATGCGTAGCAAAACCATTTCCCCCAATGGATAGAAAACGCATCCATTGCTATTGCCCCAGGGTCTGGTTCACAAGACGCATACGTTGGTATCTGATGGTTCAACCTGGATGCAAAGAGGTCAATATCTGGTGTCCCATAGTGAGTTATAATGTCAGCATAAATTTGGGGGTTCAACATCCACTCGATGTTGTCATTGAACACTCGTGACCTGGTGTCCGCCACTGTATTGAGCTTCCCTGGCAAATAGGTCGCTGTAATCAAAATATTTCTCTCGATGCACCAGTGCCAAATTGTATTTGCCAATTCATCACAAGATAGTGACCTGATACCACCCATATGATTGATATAAGCCACCACCGTTGTGTTATATATTTGGAGGTGGACATGTAAGTCCCGTGAGTTAGTACAGTAAGCCCGTAGTCCATGGAAAGCCCCTAACATCTCCAGATAATTTATCCCTTGTGTCTGGAGGAGGGTAGACTCATGAGAGTCCCATCTGCCACCACAACTGGACATGGTGTCAGTTGCACCCCAGCCTTGTGCGCTTGCGTCAGTCTGTAGCACGACGGATGGGTTGCTAACAATGATGGATCTGTGACACTCGCTAATATTGTCAATCCACCATTGTAGCTCAGTTCTAGCCTGTTGTGGCAACCGGATTGGTCGATCAAAGTGCCCAGCATTTGCTTTTAATGCTGCGATCTTTTTTCTTTGTAAATTTTGGTAATGTAATGGGCCGAATTGCGCAGCTGAGAATGTAGCTACCAGCTTCCCTATCTCTTTTGCCGTTTGCCGGATGGTCGGAACCCTGGCGCAAGCAAGGCTGTGGCACGCTTCTTTTATAGCGATAGCTTTGTTGGTTGGGATAGTGATCATCATTAAGGTTGTGTCAAGGGTGAAACCCAGGTAATCCATAATTTGAGAGGGGTGCAGTTTGTATTTGTCTGGATGGGTTACAAATAAAGAATACAGATTTAGTCGCTGTAACTGCCAGTGTAGCCAATTGGAGGGTCTGACCCACGATAAGGATATCATCTAAATATGCCATGACGATATAATTTTGTTATCAGAGGAGGGCCAATATGGGTTTCACTAATTTGGTAAATAGTCTGGGGGCTGTGGTGAGCCCATTAGGTAATGCTTTGTATTCCCACAACTGTCCCTTCCAGACAAATTTCAGAAACTTTCTGTGTGCGATTCAGTGATGGGCACTGTATAGTATGCATCTTTTAAATCGATACAGGCCATAAAGTACCCCGGGTAAAGCATCTGCTTAGCTGTTTCGAAGGTTTCCATTTTAAAGTGGGTATATTGTACAAAAGTGTTCAACTCAGTTAGGTCTATGATAATCCGACACCCCCCATCTTTTTTGGTTTTTGTGAAGATGTTGGACACAAACTCAAGGGGTTCATGCGTTGTTTTGCCAATCACCCCTTTGGCTGCGAGCCGTAAGATTTCAGCATGTCCTGCCTCAATCTCATTTTGAGAGAGTGTAAATTTTCGATGAGGTGCATGCTGGGTAGGGGGAAGTTGACCATAATGAATTCTATGACATAACCTTGAACACTTTGTAGAATAAATACGTCAGTGGTGATAGTGTCCCAAGCTCCCCTAAATGCCCGCAACCGTCCCCCAATTTGTGCAGGAAGGGATGCTACTGTCTGAGAAGAACCAGACCCCTTACCTCCATGGTTAACGGTGGGTCCTGGCGCAGGGCGTTTTGGGGGGACGTTGCGGAGGTTGTCGGGATGGCGGCCGCATTTTCCATGCAGGCCGTTGCAGGCCTTGCCCTAAAAAAGGCCGCTGTGGTTGGGGAAGTGGAGGGGGATAGTTCCTTGGCGTCCTATCCGGCTGGCGCTGCTTCCAAGTAGTGTGTGGTTGTTGACGGTGATATGGGTGGGGTTTAGTCGGAGGAGGTTTCATAAGGCCCACAGTTTTGGCCTCCTCGTCGAGTTCTTTGACTTGTTTGGAGAGATCTTTTCCAAACAGTTGATGAGGTGGTGGAGCAGTGGATGGACAGCACAACCCCGCAAATTTGGGGTTGAGAGTGGGCTTAATGGAGCTCTTGAGCAGGCAATTTATTTCAAACTGGACGTTGCATAGAAGTGCCAGGGCAACCTGCTGTTCGCTGGACACATTATCCCCATCGAGGGTCCTGGCATACGCCGTAATGCCCGTGGAGCTTCAGGATGCGCTGGAGATGGACGTCCTGCATCTTGGTGGTCATGCTTAAATTTCCCCAGATCTGTCCATTAACCGTAGGAACACTGAGATTGATGCAGTTCTCAGGTGGTTTGAATTTATCCATGGTCTCATTAAGTACCTGACCCTGAAGTTGGTGAGTGGGCAGGTAATTAATGGTGCCCGCCAGTTTGTGGTGCAGGGGTTCCCCAGTGTGTGTGGCCGTGGAAGACTTGCCCACCACGTCCAGCATGTCCTCATCGTGCTCCGGTTCTGCAGTCTCCGGCAGTCCCGGGTCATCTTCGAAAGCAGCGGCCGGGCAACTGCTGGCACTCCTGGCTGGGGAAGACGAGAGGCTGAGTGGGCTCCTGGCGTGGCTAGTAGAGGCCCGTGAGTCCCGTTCATCCCGGTCCCTGTCCCGCTGGAGGAGTTGCTCCACCAAGTGCTCTAACCGTTCAATGCGACCGTCCCTGCTACTCGCAGCGGACAAGCCGACTTCCCCAGGCCCTGCAAATTCTCTGGGGCTTCCACCATCGGACCACACCTTCGTAAGATGCAGACTAGGGTCCGAAGGCAGGTTGTCGTGGCCTACCTCCCCTGTAGGCCCATACGACTCCCGCACGGACTCTCCGCTAGTCGGCCTTCGAGCAGACTGTGGCGGCCCACCTGCCTGGTAGGAAGGCAGGTGAGTTGGATCGGCGCCGGCCCCCGGAACCTGGCTCCCCGGAGTCCGTGCAGGCTTACCTCCACTGTCGCCCAATGTTCTGCGTGGAGGTGCATGGTCGGCAGCTGCCAGAGCTAAGCTAACCGACCGTCTACTGCTGCCACCAGCGCCCCTGACCGCAGCCTGACGAGGTGTTATGCCGGCAGCACCTGCTCCTGCAGGGCTGCTCGACGCAGCAGTAGCCCTGCCAGACTGCCCTGCGGCAGATATCCCTGGCAGTTGTACTTGGCGGTGTGCGGCTGCTTGGCTCCCCTGTAGCGCAGCCGTTCCCCAGCCCGGTCCCTGTGGGTCTACTGCAACTCGGCGTGAGGTCGCTGGCGACAAGCGAAGCTCCTGTCCACGTACCTGTCTGCTCCCCCGCTTCCTGGGGGATGCGGGCACGAAGTCTGGGTCGGCAGGATCCAGCTCCGGTGCGGTGAACCATTCAGGTGATAAGTCGGGCGCTGGTGTAACGGGAGCGCCCGACTTCCGCACTCTTACCCCCGACCGCCCGGATGCTGCCGGTGGTGCTCGCAGCTCCGGTGACAAAGGCCGCTGGCTTGTCGATGCCCCGCGGCTCCTGGAGAGCGTCGCCTTCAGTTTGCCTTTGGTGTCCATCCTGTACGAAGTAAAGGTTAGTGGACTTACCTGACGGCCTTTTGAAGGAGCTGGTGGAGAGAGCGCACCCCCCCCCCCCCCCCCAGCTCGTCGAGGCAAATGCGTGCGACGATATGTCGCGCATGTGTGCTGGCGGGGTCTTCCCGAAGTCACTCACGTGACTCTGAAGTAAAATTCGGATGAGTGTGAGCTGTTGCATTTTGGGAAGTCAAACCAGGGTTGGCCCGTCTCACAGTGAATGATAGGGCCTTGGGGAGTGTGTTGCAGAGTAGAGGGATCTAAGTGTACATGTACATAGTTCCATGAAAATGGTATCACACGTAGATGGGGTGGTGAAGAAGGCTTTTGATCCACTGGCCTTCATCAGTCAGGGAATTGAGTATCGAAGATAGACACAAAATGTTGAAGTAATTCAGTGGGACCGGCAGCATCTCTGGATAGAAGGAATGGGTGACATTTCAGGTCGAGAAACGTCACCCATTCCTTCTATTCAGAGATGCTGCCTGTCCCGCTGCGTTACTCCAGCATTTTGTTCTACCTTCGGTATAAACCAGCATCTGCAGTTCCTTTCTACACAATTGAGTATAGAAGTTGGGATGTTATATTACAAGTCTTCAGTGAGTCCACACTTGGAGTACAGTTTTGGTCACCCTGCGACAGGAGGGATGTTATTCAGCTGGTAAAGTAAACTAAACGAAACTAGCTGCCGCTGCGCCACCCGGGCAATGCTTATTTCTGACAGTGTCACAAACTGCAAGAGCCGAGAGATCATAAGTAAATGACAGCTCTGAGCTATTGTCTTAAAATATTTCCAAAATAAAATCACTTTTTTTGACTGCACTTTACTTTTGCCTGCAGCACAATATGCGGAGATGTGTCTATTTGCAGAGAGCACACCACTGACCTTGCCGAATGGCCAATCAAGTGTTACACGCCTTCTTCGTTAAGGCAACGTGGAAATGATGGTAACAGACAATAGTTAAAGATCAGCATTCTGAGAACCAAGCGATCGTTTTGCTGAACACCAGTATAATTGTTCTAGTCACTGATGTTTCCTGGAAGCAGGTTTCTGTCTATTTGCATATCCTGTCAGCATTACTGAATAGCAAACTGACAGAACAAGTCCAAGATCTGCATCTTGGCTCTTGATTACAACACATTTCAAAAGGGTTTAAAATTCATTCGTCTCATATTACTTCCAGCAAATCGAGCACCATTTACCTCTCGCAGAAATATTTGACATATCATTGAAACCAGTCCATTCTGTTTTCCACACATGGGCTACATGCTTAACAAGATTCAAGAGTCAAGAGTGTTTAATTGTCATATGTACCAACAAGGGAACAATGAAACAGTATGAAGAAGGGTCTTGACCTGATACGTCACCTATCCATGTTCTCCAGAGATGCTGCCTGACCCGCCGAGATACTCCGGCACTTTATATCTATCCACCAATCTATTACTAGGCTTTGTCCTGCCCCCACATCCTTTCCAGCTTTCTTTCACCCCCCCACCCCACCACAATCGGTATGAAGAAGGGTCCTGACCCCAAAGGTCACCTATCCATGTTCTCCAGAGATGCTGCCTGACCCGCCAAGGCACTGTGTGGCCTCTTGTGTATTAACCAGCATCAGTTTCTTGTTTCTACAATTAAATCCTTACTTGCTGCGGCATTACAGGCCCATTAATGCAATCACACGCATATAAATATATAATAATCATTAATGCAATGAAGTGATAATAAGTAATACTGAGTAACCCGATCATAATTGTGCAAAACCAAAGTCCTCAGCACAACGAAGACACAGTCCTTGTAATATAGTTGCTGAGGTACGGTTGAGGTTAGTCTGGTGGTTGCTGGGAGAAAGATTTAGTTTAGCTTAGTTTAGAGATACAGAGTGGAAACAGGCCCTTTGGCCCACTGAATCTGTGCTGACCAACGATTACCTATCCTACATGCGAGGGACAATTTACAGAAAGTAATTAACCTACAAACCTGCATGTCTTTGGAGTGTGGGAGGAAACCGGAGCACCTGGAGAAAACCCACGCGGTCACAGGGCGAACATACAAACTCTGTACAGACAGCCCCTGTAGCCAGGATCAAACCTAGGTCTCTGATGCTATAAGGCAACAACTCTACCACTGCGCTTCTGTGCCACCCAAAATCTGTTCTTGATCCCAGTGGCCACCGTTTTCAGGCTCCTGTACCTTCTTCCCGATGGAGGCAGTGAGATGAGTGTTGCTATGGCGGTGTGGGTCTTGGATGACGCTGGCTGCCTTTTTGAGGCAGCTCCTCCTGTAGATCCCTCTGATGGACCGGGCAGTGTCAAGTGCCAAGAGTGTTTAATTGTCATATGTACCAACAATGGGATCATTAAATTCTTACTTGCAGCAGCTCAGCCGGTCCATAAATGCAATACATACATACACTATATAATAATGTTTAAAATTTCCAATAAATTAATAATCGTAATACCAGTGCAAGAAGTCCTTGGTGCAACCAAAAACAGTTCATAAAGTCCATTGTTGCTGTGGTTAGTGTTGTGCAGTGTTCAAGAGCCTGATGGCTGTTTGGAAGAAGCTAATCTGGAACATGGTGGTCACATGGTGGTCACATGGTTTGCAGGCCCCTGTACTTTCCTTCTGAGGGTAGAGTCAAGTCTACCACAAATTATATAATCTCGTCTGTCAAAAGTTACAGAATGAGCTAAGCAGTGCAAAATATAGTTCCACCGCTGATTTTTCGGCACCCTTGGTTCCAGAGCTTTTTAGGATTATCCGTTTTGCCGCCATGGAGGTCAGGACCTCTGAGAGGATTCCAACAGTGCCAGAACGATCGGCCTTGGCTGCCCAAGTCAGACTCGGAGTCAACTATGGAAATAGATCTGTTGGCTCTGGCTGGGCCCGAGTTCCAGAGCCCCAGCCACAGGGAGCAAATTTGACCCACCGATCGGTCGCGGAACTCGCGACAAGTCTAAATCACAAGGCCAAGGAGCCACATTTTTGCCGGAACTTCCAGGGGGGGTTTCAAGTGCGCTCTCGTAATTTTGTCCGGATTAAAGGAGGTACCGGATCACCAATTGACAGGAATTCAATGGTGGACCTGTATCAACATAAAAACTGTTATAAGGGAAAATAAAAATAAAATAAAACAGCACCAACAGTTAAGAAAATATGTTGTTAAATTAATACTTACTGCAGATCTACAGGAGGCACTGCCTCAAAAAGACAGCCAATATCATCAAAGTCCCAAACCTCCCTGACCACTTTGTTCAGTCTGAGCAATGGTCCTGACTCGAAATGCCACCTATCCACATTCTCCAGAAGTGCTGCCTGACACGCTGAGTTACTCCAGCACTTTGTGTCTTTTTCTGAAAACCAGCATCAGCACTTCCTTGTGACTCCCGAGGACATTTGTTTATTTGCACGAGTGTTGCGGCTATTCATTTATTAATTTTTATTTATGCACATTATGTTTTACAGGCCTGTTGTGCTGCTGCAAGTAAGGATTTCATTACTCACTGTCAGCGCACAAGACAATTAACAGCCCTGACTCTTGAGGTAGCTAGAATTTTGGCAGAGAAAAGATAAAAAAAGAAAAACTCGATGAAACAAGGAAAGGCTTCAGCATCTTCTTCAGTTCAAAGCCTTTCGGACACATTGATATAACTTTTTTTAAGTATTTGTCGGTCTCAGAATGGCAAATTATTTAAGGGATGATTTTATTTTATTAATGACAATGCATGTTTGCGACAAGCCTCACTGATCTCATTAAAACTATGGAGCAGACAGGTGCTCATACAGTGATATTAAATACCCTAGGGTCACAGTCGGCGCTGTGAAATACCACATCTTTCCCTAAATTAGTTAGAAGGCCCTAAACCCTTGGGATAGACCACGATTTGGTTGCTGTGGCAACCCATTTTGTGCCAGGGTAGGATCTGAACCCAGAGTTAATTAAGGTAATTATGGCACTACACCAGATGCTGCAACTACACTAGAGTTTCATTTGACCACCTTTACAACCCTCTTTGTCCCACATCAACCACAGACGGCAGAATAAACAAAGATTCCACACTTCACCGGCAACAAAATAGACTCATCTCCTCTTTTAGCAAAACACAATATTTAATCATGGGTTCCGCCACTGATGATTAGTAGTAGATTCTTGTGCTGATGATTCAGTAGCTCTGCCGGTCAGTTATTACAAAAATATTCTAGATGCGAGAAGCTGCAGAGGCCGGTTTACAAAAAGAACAGAAAGTGCTGAAGTAACTCAGCAGGCCAGGAAGCATCTCTGGAGAACAGATAGATTTTTTTTAATTGCTTTTTTAAAATACGTAATAGTGTAGTGTACATTTCCATCCAAGCATCACTCAAACAAATGCTCATGCTTTTTAGTTTAGTTTGTAGATGCAGCATGGAAACAGGCCCTTCGGCCCAACGAGTCCATGCCGACCAACAATCACCTGTACACTAGTTCTATCCTACACACCAGGGACAATTTACAGAAGTGAATTAACCTACAAACCTGCACTTCTTTGGAACATGGGAGGAAACCAGAACACCCCGTGAAAACCCACGTGGTCACAGGGAGAACGTGCAAACTCCATTCAGGCAGCACCTGTGGTTGGTATCGAACCCGGATCTCTGGCTCTGTAAGGCAGCAACTCTATGGCTGCGCCACTGTGCCGCACATATATTTTATGGAGTTATGATAAAATCATAAACATAAGGTTTTTAGAGAGCAAGGGATGCAGGCAAATGGGGCTTGTCCAGCTTGCCAACTTGGTCAACATGGATAAGGTAGGCCGAAGGGCATGTTTCTGTGCTGTACAGCTCCATGGCTCCAATTCATTCTGTTAGCTGGAAAGGGTCTTGATCCATCCACATTTTCACCTTAGTTTCGTTGAGAGATACAGTGCGGAAACAGGCCCTTCAGCCCACCGGGTCCGCGCTGACCAGCGATCCTTGCACACTATCCTACACCCACATTTACTAAGCCAATTAACCTACAAACCCGTACATCCTTGGAGAAACCTGTACGTCTCTGCCAGGTTTTGCTCACCTTCATTGACATTTCATGACATTTCAAGCCTACATTTCAAGTAGACTTATATTCCCAGAGTCTCAAATACAGGCTATACAGCAGTACAGCGGTCTAGTTGCTGTCTCACAGCGCCAGAGACTTCGGTTCGATCCTGACTATGGGTGCTGCCTGTGTGGAGTTTGTATGCTTTTTAAAACCACATGGGTTTTCTCCGGAATCATTTTTCATACATTTTCCTCCCACACTCCAAAAATGTGCGGGTTTGTAGATGAATAAAATTGAGTTTAGTTTAAAGATACAGAACCAGAAACAGACCCTTCAGCCCACCGAGTCCCTGCTGTTCAGTGATCCACGTATACTAGCACTGTCCTACACACAAGGGACAATTTACAATTGTTACCGAAGCCAATTGTAGGTTCACTGTACATCATTAGAATGTGGGAGGAAACTGGAGGAAAACCCACGTGGTCATGGGGACAATGTACAAACAGGGTTAGGATCGAACCTGGGTCTCTGACACCGTAATAGACAATAGACAATAGACAATAGATAATAGACAATAGGTGCATGAATAAGTCATTCGGCCCTTTGAGGCAGCACCGTCATTCAATGTGATCATGGCTGATCATCCCCAATCAGTACCTCGTTCCTGCCTTCACCCCATATCCCCTGACTCCGCTATCTTTAAGAGCCCTATCTAACTCTCTCTTGAAAGCATCCAGAGAACCCGCCTCCACTGCCCTCTGAGGCAGAGAATTCCACAGACTCACCACTCTCTGTGAGAAAAAGTGTTTCCTCGTCTCCGTTCTAAATGGCATACTCCTTATTCTTAAACTGCGGCCCCTGGTTCTGGACTCCCCCAACATCGGGAACATGTTCCCTGCCTCTAGCGTGTCCAAACCCTTAACAATCTTATATGTTTCAATGAGATCTCCTCTCATCCTTCTAAACTCCAGAGTGTACAAGCCCAGCTGCTCCAATCTCTCAGCATATGACAGTCCAACCATCCTGGGAATTAAACTTGTAAACCTACGCTGCACTCCCTCAATAGCAAGAATGTCCTTCCTCAAATTAGGGGACCAAAACTGCACACAATACTCCAGGTGTGGTCTCACTAGGGCTCTGTACAACTGCAGAGGGACCTCTTTGCTCCTATATTCGATTGCTGTAAGACAGCAACTCTAACACTGAGCCATCGTGCCGCCCCCGTAAATTGGCCTCTGTAAATTCCCCCTAGTGTGTGGGGAGTGGATGAGCAAGTGGGATAACATAGAAAGAGTACAAACAGGAGTTCAATGGCCGGCAAGGACTTGATGGACTGAAGGGCCTCTTTCCACGCTATATCTCTAAACTATACTAATCGAAAACTAAATATAGTGCTCTTTGTACAGTCAGGTCTATTATTTTTAAGACGAGTCAATAGAGTGTCACAGAGCTTCAACAATCCACAAGGAAGTGGGATTTATTTTTATACACTTACTTTCACAGCCCTCTCACCCTCCCTTAGAGTGTTTTACAGGTCATAACGCGTGCTTGAAGAATAGTCGGCAATGTAAGGTGGGAAATGTGTCAGCAGAGTTTGACAAACAACAATGTGGTAATAGCCATAAAATCTCTGATATTAACTGAGGCATAAATAGTGGCCATGACACACGGAATAAGAACTCAGCGCTTTTGGAAATAGTCAAGAGTGTTTAATTGTCATAGGTACTGACAATGGAACAATGACATTCTTACTTACTGCAGCTAACAAGCCTGTGAACGTAGTGTATAATAAACAAAATATATTGGTAAATTTATAACCATAATCATGCAAAATACCCAAAGTCCTTCCATTCGCCTCTCCATCTACACTTCACGGAGCCTTGGAAAATCATCAACCAACATAATCAAAGACTTGCCCCACCCCAGTCATTCCTTCTTCCCCCTGCTCCCGTCTGACAGAAGGTGGAGAAGCATGAAAGCGCGCACCACCAGACTCAGGAAGAGCTTCTTCCCCTCTGTTATCAGGCTTCTGAATAGTCCTTTCATAAGCTAGGGTACTGTCTGATTCACCTTGGTACACGCCACCTAATAAACCTAACTCTATCCCTAAGCCTAAACCTAACGAGAAAAAGACCAGAGTGCAGAATATAGTGTTACCACATTGCGGCATTGCACTTACAGAGGAAAAAGTGCAAGGTGCGCAATGAGGTAGGTTGGAAGATCGGAACTACATCCTTGCTTCTTGAAGGTGTTTTCAGTAGTCTGATAAAGGCAAGGAAGAAGTTGTTCCTGGTACGTGCTTTCAAGCTTTTGTATCTTCTGGTAAGAAAGGGAAGAAAATGGTGCTTAAACGGACTCAATTACTTTTATGTCACATGTGCTAAAGTAAATCCCACTACTTTTAGGGTGAGAGGGGAAAATTTAATAGGAGCCTGAGGGGCTACTTTTTCATATGGAACGAGCTGACAGAGGAAGTAGTTGAGGTTGGTACGACAACTACATTTAGAAAACATTTGGACGGGTACATGGATAGGAAATGTTTAGAGAGATATCGGCCAAATGCAAACCAAATGGATGTAGCTTAGATGGGGCATTTTGGGAGGTATTGGTAAGTTAGGCTGTTGCACGCTGTATGACTCTATGACTCTGGAATCTGCTGATACAGGTCCACCACCAATTTTCTGGCAATTGATACTCTGGCACCTCCTTTAATCGGGACAAAATGACGAGAGCATTGCTCGTGACGTCGCTCTTCGCTCAGGACGTGTGCCTCTTTCCTGAAAGGGTTAATTGCTTACTTCTTTGTTAATTGTTAATTCTTTGTTCAAGTTTCGAACAGTCCTTTAGCGACACTGGAGGAGGATAATTAGTGGGCCAGAGGTGTATTGTTGAATTATTTTTACGTGACCTCTGTTGATCCGACAAAATGAGTGGCGCGGTGGCGAGGCGGGAGAGTTGTTGCCTCACAGCGCCAGAGATCCAGGTTTGATCCTGACTACGGGTGCTCTCTGTATGGAGTTTGCACATTCTCCCCTTGACCGTGTGGCTTTCTCCGGGAGCTCTGGTTTCCTCCCACACTCCAAAGACTTGTAGCTTAATTGGATTCAGTAAAAAAAATTAATTGTCCCTAGTGTTTAGGGTGTGCTGGTATAAACTGAGATCGCTGGTCATCACGGACTTTGTGGGCTGAAGGCTCTGTTTCCGCACTAAAAGAAAACTAAATGGATAATCTGGCAAGGCTCTGGAATCAAAGGTGCTGGAAAATCAATGGTTGACCTGTTCCCATGCAATGAGGTTCTGCCTAGTAACACCCTCCGACTTAAATGTAAATATTTTAATGCCCACGGCTCCAGTTAATTCAGCACCATGATGACTTCAGATTTCCAACTACGCTTCATTAATTCTTAATTTCCAGGAGAGGCCGGTGAGTGGTGTCCACATTTATCTTTTGCCTAACCAGATGTCTCTCTCAATCCATTCCAGTGATGAGGATACCCTTGGGTCTTTGCTCAGCCGACTAATCCACTCTTAATCAGTTTACGTTCTATTTACTATTTAGACGTCGTGCCCCGTCTTCTCAGAGACCCCAAACTTTCCACTTTCGACACTTCATGGAATTTTGCATCGAGTTTAATAGAAAGAGGCAGCATTGCATGTGATGGACTCTATGAATGAGGGAATTCATGCAAGTTCTGGCTCGTCCATTTGGAATATTTTTTATATAGAATATAGGATCTGCAGATGCTGATTTACAAGTAACTCAATAGGTCAGGCCACCACCTCTGGAGAACATGGATAGGTGACCTTGTTGAAGTGTATAACATCTAGAGGAATAGATCGGGTAAACGCACACTCACCTTCTTACGCTTTACAGTTCTTCAGCTTATTTTCTTTTCCATACACAAATTTTCTTTTAAACTTAGTTATTCTGTCTGTTTAAAGGTTTCCCCGACAACTCACATCACAGACCTAGTTCTCTCTGGATATTTATTTACTGGCATCTCTTCCCGCTAAACAATTTTTCCAGTCAACCTCGTTCATTGACCTGATGTTCCCTCCTTATCCAAGGAAAACATAGCTGAAATTCCTGGCGTGTATCATAATTTTTATTGTTCATCTTTGTACTCGCTCAAGGGCAATAATATTCTGTTTATGCGTGCCGTTCTCCAAATGGATCCAGCCAGTGACCTTGAAAGCAGCACTGAAAACTCGCTTAAGTTTGTACTTTGTATTCCTTTGTTGCAACCAGCATTTGTTTTGCTTTCTTTCCACTGTGCCCACCTATCACGTGCCAGGTTTTGTCCCACCTCCTCTCTTCCAGCTTCCTCCCCACTAGTACAATCAGTTTGAAGAAGGATTCTGGCCTAGAACGTCACCTATCCATGTTCTCCAGTGATGCTGCCTGACCCGCTGAGTTACTCCAGCACTTTGTGTCCTATTCTTGGGAAGTTATTGGCCTCTCCATTGCCTCATAAATGTTGCTATGCAATGGAAACCCAACAGTCTGGAGATAGTAGAGCAGAAGTTCGCCTCAGATATTCAGGTAATTTAAACTCAGTTGCCTCATGGAGACAGGCCCTTCAGCCCACCGAGTCCACGGTGACCATCCATCACCAGTTCACACTGGTTCTATGCTATCCCACTATCTCATCCACTCCCTACACACTAGGGACAATTTTACAGGGGCCAATTAATCTACAAACCTGCACGTCTTCGGAATGTGGGAGGAAACCGGAGCACCCGGAGGAAACCCATGCAGTCATAGGGAGAACGTGCAAACTCGACACATACAGCATCCAAGGTCAGGATTGAACCTGGGTCTCTGGTGGTGCGAAGCAGCAACTAGCCTGATTAGTACGGGTGTCAGGGGTTATGGGGAGAAGACAGGAGAATGGGGTTAGGAGGGAGAGATAGAGCAGCCATGATTGAATGGTGGAGTAGACTTGATGGGCCAAATGGCCTAATTCTGCACCTATCTCTTATGACATGCCCTCTACCTGCTGTGCCTCTGTGTCGCCTTTGTGCTATTGATCAAGAACAATTTCTCTCTCCAGTTTCCCACACGTTCTAAATCTGGTACTTTGTTTAGTTCCAGGATCATCAATTTTAACAGAGCATTCGTTGTGTTTTATGATGCTTAGCTTCTGATCTTATTGGGAATTTAATCTCCACCTTGGGCACTACATCTTCTTCCAATGGAATACTAAATGAACGAGCTGCAAATCATTTTGCTGTTTCTTCATCACTGGATACCAATTTCCCGCATTTGTTTTAATGTATCAATTCCTTTTTTTATTTGTTCCAGCTGTATATATATAATTAAAGTTTTAGAACACTATGCTTAATGGTCATAAATTAATTACCGATTGTTTAGTCTGAAAAGGAACATTTCCAGAATTTAATTTTGTGTTGAAAAATGTACCAGTATGAAATACTTGCCTAAGTAGGTTATGTTTTAGTTTAGTTATGTTTAGAGACACAGCGCAGAAATAGGCCCTTTGGCCCATCAAGTTCATGCTGACCAGTGATCCCCGTACACTAACACTACCCTGCACACTAGGGACAATTTTCAATGTTTACCGAAGCCAATTAACCTACAAACCTGCACGGAGTGTGGGAAGAAACCCAAGCACCCGAGGAAAGCCCATGGAGAACATGGGGAGAACGTACAAACTCCGTACAGACAGCACCCGTGGTTTGTATCGAACCCGGGTCTCTGACGCTGTAAGCCCCTGTCCCACTTAGGAAACCTGAGCGGAAACCTCTGGAGACTTTGCGCGCTACCCAAGGTTTCCGTGCGGTTCCTGGAGGTTTTGGTCCTCCGGCAACCACCTTCAGCTAGCATCGCAAACGGCTTTGACTGAAAAAATTACAGATTTTTAAAACGGAAACCTCTTTCGACCATTAGGGAGACTGACAAAAACCTCCGGGAAACTCCGGGAACCAAATGGAAACCTTGGGTGGGGCGCAAAGTCTCCAGAGGTTTCCGTTCAGGTTTCCTAGGTGGGACAGGGGCATAAGGCAGCAACTCTACCGCTGTGCCACCCTGTTTCAACATATGCTAGCTACAAATAAAATACTAGATGTGACCATGCAGGTGAAGCATTTTTTTGTCAAGGAATTAGTGTTTTGGATCAGGGATGTGCTTCCAAGAAATTTGCGACAAAATCTCTTCATATATTGGCAGCTCTGAACTAAAACAACAATCAATATATATATATATGGGAGTCTTTTGTAGCAGTGGTGCTCTATAAAATATGACCCAATGGCTTAGGGGAATCTAATTTTTGCAGAAGAGCAATTTATTTAATGGTGGATGAGTTGACATTTCAGATAACAGGCAGGCTGATTTATTTGACAGACTGCATAGTTAATGAGCAAATTAATTCAACAATTCCTATCCATTTTGGCATTTAGGTTTGGTAAGAAAATAACAGCAGTGCAACATTTTAATGTTGGTCAATTAGAAATTGTCCATGGAAAGACACCAAGGATGCTATTGGATTGGTTTCCGAAAACACAGTATTTAGATATTTCGATCTTCTAGTCACCGAAGATTATCTGAGAGCTGATAACGTCAAAATATAAATTTAACTCTACCACCTCTTCCCCACCCCCTTCCCCTGTTATTTTCTGGATTTGTTTTTCAATAGGTCGTTAGAAAAATTATCCATGTGAATTAAGTTGCATTCGGATTTGAGAATCATTTAATGGCATTGAAATTTGCTGTGCAATATTACAAAATAACTTGGAAATAATTGCTTGAATTTAGCAGCCCCTTATTTGTAAGTTTAAATAATTTTGCCTCCTCCGACATTGGCTGTAGAAATCCACGCTGTAATTTATCATCATCATGACTTTTCTGCCAAACAGTGTCTCATTTTGATACTGCCCAAGGGTTTCGTTCTAATCAATGCTTGTTTACCTTAAGTTGACATATCTCATTCAATTTTAATGGAATATGTCAATTTTAGACAGCCAAATGCTGATTTAAAATTGGGCTACCGGACTCTCATTTGAAGAGCAAGGCTATGGAGCAAATCCAGAGCGTAAATCACGAGAGATGTTTTAACCCAGTGCATTGTTGTGTCATTTGCATTATAAACAACACTGATGCAGATAAAGCCTACCAGCTTATTTATATCTTTCAAATTCAACGTTTGTACACAACACACTCCTGGTCTGATGCTTTTAAAATGCTAACGTGAGTCAGCATGGAGTTTCATGTAATGGAAGCGCTCTGTATCTTTATATTATTGCTTTAATCTACCTTTGATGACCCTCGGACTATCCTTTGCTGGCTTTACTGTGCACTAAATGTTATTCCCTCATCATGTACTCTACAGGATCTATACATTGTAAATGGATCGATTGTAATCATGTATTGTCTTTCTGCTGACTGGTTAGCACGCAACAAAAGCTTTTCACTGTACCTGTGACAACAAACTAAACTGAACTGAATTCTTGAGGAAATTAAAACTGAATTGGGGATTGGTAGCTGCAGTTGTAACTTAGCATTTTGATAAGGTAACTAAAAATCTCTTTGCGATTACTGTAGAATACTGAACATAGAATAGTACAGCACAGGAACAGGCCCTACAGACCACAATGCACATGCCAAACATGATGCCAAGTTAAACTAATGTTCCCTGCCTGCATGTGATCCATAGCCCTCCATTCCCAGCATATCCATGTGCCTATCTAAAAGCTCGTAAACTCTGCTAAATCAGCCTCCACCACCACCCCTGGCAGCATGTTCCAGACACCCACCACTCTCTGTGCAGAGAAACTTACTCTGCACATCTATTTTAATCTTTGCCCCCTTCACGTTAAAGCTATGCTTTCAAGTCTTTAACATTTCCACCCTGGGAGAAAGGTGCCGACTATCTAATTTATCTGTCTCTCATACTTTTATATGCATCAGTCAGGTCTCCCTTCATAAAATGTTGCCAATGCTGTAGGTTATGTGCAATCCATATGACAAAAATAAATTAATCTCCCCTGCCCTCTTCATCAACAAATGCGACAGAAAACATTAATGGTTTCTACTCCTGCTTGATACACTTCTTGATCCGTTACAGACTAAAAAGGAAGCAGCAAAGAAAGACAAAGTGACATCAGACAGTTTGGACTCTCAAAGGGGAGATGCAATTTTGATCACAATCACAATTGGAGATTACCACGTCCAATAACAACATAAATAATCTCCCATCAACATTCACACACTCTACAAAAGCTACTCTTGTAATTCGCTTGTAAAAACGATTTGCAGTTTAAGTGAACAGACGACTGCTTATTTTTGACGGGATTAGGTAGCAACGTTTGAAAGGCAGCTGTTGACCTGACCAGTGCTGAAAGAGGGCGTTGCAAACTCTAGGGAGAATTATTCGCCTTGTATTATGTTGATTAATTTTTTACATGGTAGCTTTTGATTCTTGCCTTCAAGTACAAAGGATTTTGTATTCATTTATTTATATGTTAATAATATTTAATAAGTTATCGAAATCGAAATGTATATGGACCCAGTCTTTGGGGTGGCACAGTGGACCTTACATATCCGTTATGCTGCTGCCTTACAGTGTTCCCAGGTTCGATCCTGACTACAGTTTGTAGATTCTCCCCCAGTAACCCTCTCACACTCCAAAGATGTACAGGTTTGTAGTTGAATTGGAAAAAATTGTAAATTATCCCTAGTGTGTAGGATAATGCTAGTAGACAGGGTGATCGCTGGCTAATGTGGACAGGGTGGGCCGAAGGGCCTGTTTCTGCGCTTTTTCTCTAAAGTCTAAAGTCTAAAGTAAAGTCAAGGAGGTCATGAACATGAAGTACCAAGCGCAGAATAACACCAGATTATATTCGTGCCAAGTTTTAAAACCATACTGTTGGGTTGAATCACAGCTTGGTTGGGTAACAGCTCTGACTAAGACCTCAATAAATTACAGGGGGTTGTAGATGCATAGAAACATAGAAACATAGAAATTAGGTGCAGGAGTAGGCCATTCAGCCCTTCAGCCTGCACCGCCATTCAATATGATCATGGCTGATCATCCAACTCAGTATCCCGTACCTGCGTTCTCTCCATACCCGCTGTTCCCCTTAGCCACAAGGGCCAAATCTAACTCCCTCTTAAATATAGCCAATGAACTGGCCTCAAGTACCCTCTGTGGCAGAGAGTTCCAGAGACTCACCACTCTCTGTGTGAAAAAAGTCTTTCTCATCTCGGTCTTAAAGGATTTCCCCCTTATCCTTAAGCTGTGACACCTTGTCCTGGACTTCCCCAACATCGGGAACAATCTTCCTGCATCTAGCCTGTCCAACCCCTTAAGAATTTTGTAAGTTTCTATAAGATCCCCTCTCAATCCTCTATATTCTAGAGAGTATAAACCGAGTCTATCCAGTCTTTCTTCATAAGACAGTCCAGACATCCCAGGAATCAGTCTGGTGAACCTTCTCTGCACTCCCTCTATGGCAATAATGTCCTTCCTCAGATTTGGAGACCAGAACTGTACGCAATACTCCAGGTGTGGTCTCACCAAGACCCTGTACAACTGAAGTAGAACCTCCCTTCTCCTACACTCAAATCCTTTTGCTATGAAAGCTAACATACCATTCGCTTTCTTCACTGCTTGCTGCACCTGCATGCCTACTTTCAATGACTGGTGTACCATGACAGCCAGGTCTCGCCACATCTCCCCTTTTCCTAATAGGCCACCATTTAGATAATAGTCTGCTTTCCTGTTTTTGCCACCAAAGTGGATAACCTCACATTTATCCACATTATACTGCATCTGCCAAACATTTGCCCACTCACCCAGCCTATCCAAGTCACCTTGCAGCCTCCTAGCATCCTCCTCACACCTAACACTACCCCCCAGCTTAGTGTCATCCGCAAACTTGGAGATGTTGCATTCAATTCCCTCGTCCAAATCATTAATATATATTGTAAATAGGTGTGGTCCCAGCTCTGAGCCTTGCGGTACCCCACTAGTCACTGCCTGCCATTCTGAAAATGACCCGTTTACTCCTACTCTTTGCTTCCTGTTTGCCAGCCAGTTCTCTAAGCACATCAATACTGAACCCCCAATGCCATATGCTTTAAGTTTGTATACTAATCTCTTATGTGGGACCTTGTTGAAAGCCTTCTGGAAATCCAGATACACCATATCCACTGGTTCTCCCCTATCCACGCTACTAGTTACATTCTCAAAAATTCCACAAGATTCGTCAGACATGATTTACCTTTCATAAATCCATGCTGACTTTGTCCAATGATTTCACCACTTTCCAAATGTGTTGCTATCCCATCTTTAACAACTGAGCAGTTTCCCCACTACCAATGTTAGACCAATTGGTCTGTAATTCCCCGTTTTTTCTCTCCTTCCCTTCTTAAAAAGAGGGGTTACTTTTGCTACCCACCAATCCTCAGGAACTACTCCAGAATCTAAAGAGTTTTGAAAGATTATCACTAATGCATCCACTATTTCCGGAGCTACTTCCTTAAGTACTCTGGGATGCAGCCTATCTGGCCCTGGGGATTTATCGGCCTTTAATACATTCAATTTACCCAACACCACTTCCCGACTAACCTGGATTCCACTCAATTCCTCCTTTGACCTGCTATTTCCGGCAGATTATTTATGTCTTCCTTAGTGAAGACGGAACCAAAGTAGTTATTCAATTGGTCCGCCATATCCTTGTTCCCCATGATCAACTCACCTGTTTCTGACTGCAAGGGACCTACATTTGTTTTAACTAATCTCTTTCTCTTCACATATCTATAAAAACCTTTGCAGTCAGTTTTTATATTCCCTGCCAGTTTTCTTTCATAATCTATTTTTCCTTTCCTAATTAAGCCCTTTGTCCTCCTCTGCCGGTGATATTCATGAGGTCTCTGAATTTCTCCCAGTCCTCTGGTATGCTGCTTTTACTGGCTACTTTGTACGCATCATCCTTTGCTTTGATACTATCCCTGATTTCCCTTGTTATCCATGGATGCACTACCTTCCCTGATTTATTATTTTGCCAAACTGGGATGAACATTTTTTGTAGTTCACCCATGCAGTCTTTAAATGTCTTCCATTGCATATCCACTGTCAATTATTTTAGAATTAATTGCCAGTCAATCTTGGCCAATTCACGTCTCATACCCTCAAAGTTACTTTTCTTTAAGTTCAGAACCATTGTTTCTGAATTAACAATGTCACTCTCCATCCTAATGAAGAACTCGACCATATTATGGTCACTCTTGCCCAAGGGGGCACGTACAACAAGATTGCTAACTAACCCTTCCTCATTACTCAATACCCAGTCTAAAATAGCCTGCTCTCTCGTTGGTTCCTCTACATGTTGATTTAGATAACTATCCCACATACATTCCAAAAAATCCTCTTCCTCAGCACCCCTGCCAATTTGATTCACCCAATCTATATGTAGATTGAAGTCACCCATTATAACTGTTTTGCCTTTGTCGCACGCATTTCTAATTTCCTGTTTGATACCATCCCCAACTTCACTACTACTGTTAGGTGGCCTGTACACAACACCCACCAGAGTTTTCTGCCCCTTAGTGTTTCGCAGCTCTACCCATACCGATTCCACATCCTCCAAGCTAATGTCCTTCCTTTCCATTGCGTTAATCCATTGCATCCCAAACCATCATGCAGAGCAAACTCCCCACCACTGACTCCATCAACCCATCACGCTGCCTTGGAAAAGAAGCCAACATAATCAAAGATAGACACAAAACGCTGGAGTAACTCAGTGGGACCGCTTGTCCCACTGAGTTACTCCAGCATTTTGTGTATATCTTCGGTGTAAACCAGCATCTGCAGTTCCTTCCTAAACATAATCAAAGACTTGGACCACCCCGTCATTCCTTCTTCTCGCTGCTCAGAACAGGCAGAAGGTAAAGAAGTTTGAAAGCGTGCACCACCGAACTCAGGATCAGCTTCTTCCTGAAGATAGACACAAAATGTTGGAGCAACTCAGCAGGATCGGCAGCATCTCTGGAGAGTAGGAATGGATGATGCTTCAGGTCGAAACCCTTCTTCAGACCTCTCTGTTTTCAAGCTTCTGAATGGTCCTTTCAAAATCTAGAGGTGAACTGTCCAATTCACCTCTACCCCATTGCGGACATTGGACTTATGTCTCTGGAACTGATGTGCTACAATGCTGAGAACTATATTCTGCACTCTGTATCTCCCCCTTTGCTCTATCTATTGTACTTGAGTTTGGCTCGATTAGATTTATGCATGGTACATCTGTTTGGATAGCTTGCAAAACAAAGCATTTCACTGTACCTCGGTATGCATGACATTAAGAAACGTAAACCTAAATATCACACCTGAAAAAATATTATTTAACCTAAAAGGCAGAGTTTTGTAGAAAAATGGAAAGTACTTTATAAGAAGCAGTAAAGAAAACACTTGATAAATTGTTCATCTCATAGGCTGTACCCAGATAAAGGGAGAGGTAAGAGGTGTTTTTTTCATTATATCTGTTCCGTTATTTCGCCAATCACACCTATTTTTTTTTAAATTTGCACTTCCTGCCATCATTATGTAACTCTTTACTAAGAAACTGCTATCATTCTGGCTGACTCATTAGTTCAATAGCAAAGAGGTCCTTGTACGTTGAGTGTGACATTAAAACTCTGCATGTGCTTGTATCAACATCCCTTAAAAAAACGGAGGCACAAGATGCTGGAATCGGGACCGAAAATAAAGGGGAACTGCTGGAAGCTCACGTCAGGCGGCATCTGTGGAGGGAAATGACAGTCAATCTTTTGGGTTGAGACCCTTCTCCAGTGCTGCCCTGGTGTTGATTCATGCACTCTCACCGCACCACCCTCACACCTTATTCAGCCATGATATTGGCCAGAGTGTTCCATCTGCAGTTAAAAGAGAGCATTGGTCAATGAAGTGCCAGAAGACCAAGCTTCACTGTAGGCCCATAGGGTCACTGAGTTACAGAGTCATGCAGTGTGGAAACAGGCCCCTTGGCCCAACTTACCCACGCTGCCTCATTTACACTAGACCCTCGTTCCTGCATTTGGCTCATATCCCTCTAAGCCTATCCTAAATGTTTCTTAAACATTGTGATAGTACCTGCCTCAACTACCTCCTCTGGCAGCTCATTCCATTTCCCTACCACGCATTAGGTAAAAAAGTTGCCCCTCAGGCCTTTCATGCCTCACCTTCAACCTATATCCTTGGGTTCTTGATCCCCCTACTCTGGGTAAAAGACTCTGTGCATTCACCCGACCTATTCCTCTCATGATTTTAAACACAGTTTTCACCCCTCATTCTCCTGTGCTCCAATGAATAGAGTCCTAGTCTGCTCAACCTTTCCCTAGAGCTCAGGCCTTTGTTTCCTGGCAACATCCTCGAAAAACTTCTCTGCACCCTTTGCAGCTTAACAACAGCCTTCCAATAACATGGTGACCAAAACTGAACACACTAATGTAAATGTGGCCTCACCAATGTCTTGCGCAAAGGTAACGTGACGTCTGAATTTCTATACTCAATAATCAAGGCTGATGAGTGACTCCATAAACGATTGTCTACGCATTTTGCAATCTTAATTTCCTACTCAACGTTTTGTTGTTTAATTCGGCAGTAACAAGTCCTACAGAACTGTCAAGTTTAAAGTTTAATTGGCTCATCTCTGTTGCATAATGCGATTTGGTATCAATACCAGAAAGACTGCGGTAATTCAAGGGAAAGGATGTGATGTTAATCTTTGCAATATAATGAGGAAGATACAAAGTGTTTTTGTCCGGTTTAGTTTAGTTTAGTTTTATGTTACAGCATGGAAACAGACCCTTCGGCCCGTCGAGACCACGCCGATCAATGATCGTGCACTAGCACCATCCTACACACTAGGGACAATTCACAATCTTTATCGAAGCCTGTCTTTATACTAACCTGTCAGTCTTTGGAGTGTGGGAGGATACCAGAGAACCCGGGGGAATGCAGTCACGGGGATAACGTACAAACTCCGTACAGACAGCACCCGTAGTCAGGATCGAACCCGGGTCTGTAAGGCAGCAACTCGACCACTGTGCCACCGTAAGGAAACTGTTCAGCAGAATGGGCGGCACAGTGGCACAGCTGGTAGAGTTGCTGCCTCACAGTGCCACACAGTGCTGTCTGTGTGGTGTTTTTACATTCTCCCTGTGACTGTGTAGGTTTCCTCCTGGTGTTCCGGTTTCCTGCCACGTCCCAAAGACGTGTGTGGGCTTTTAGGTCAATTGGCCTCTAGAGTGTAAGGAGTAGACAAGAAAGTAGGATGACATAGAACTGGCATGAACAGGTGATTGCAAGGCGGCATGGAACTGGTGGGCCAAAGGGCTTGTTTCCCTGCTGTATCTTTCAATCAATTCAATCTAAAGTCAACCAGGATTGATAGTAGTGTAGGGAGATACTGCAAAATTACTGATTTAAACCAAAAACAGACACAAAAAACTGGAGTAACTTTTATAGGATTAGGTGACGTTTTGAGTCAAGACCTTTCTTCAGACTGAGAGTCAGGGGGAAGGGGAAAGAGAGATGTAGACAAAATCTAGGACAATTGAATGGGAGATATGCACCAGCCTTTTGTTGTCTGAGAATTGATAATAGATTGAGTTCTGGCCCAGAAATGGAATAGCTGCTGATCACGGCACCAATGGGGCAATGCGTTTGAGGTGTCTTCTGCCGCTGAGTCCAGAATGGTCTGGGCCAAAGACAACAGGTGTGACTGTGTCAATCTGAAGAAGGGTCTTGCCTCGAAACATCACCCGTTCCTTCTCTCCAGAGATGCAGCCTGTGCCGCTGAGTTACTCCAGCATTTTGTGTCCACCTGCGATATGAACCAACATCTGCAGTTGTTTCCTACACGGCGTGACAGCACAAACCCTTGTAGGACTTCTATCGTTTACATCACTGTCCATCACTGCAGATTGGGTGCGGGATGGGTGCTTCAGAGACACGCGGCTGGGTTCATAAGGAGGTCAGAAGAAGGGGTTTGGGGAATGGAGTCAGTTTAGTTTAGCCTAGTTTAGTTCATCGTCACATGTACCGAGGTACAGTATATAGCTTTTTTGCTGCTTGCTAACCAGTCAGCGGAAAGACTACATGATTACAATCGAGCCGTCCACTGTTTACAGATAAAGGTCATAAGGTCATAAGGAATAGGTGTAGAATTAGGCTATTCAGCCGATCAAGTCTGCTCCACTATTCAATCATTGCTGATCTATTTCTCCCTCCTAACCCCATTCTCCTGCCTTCACCCCATACCCTCTGACACCTGTACTAATCAAAAATCTATCTATTTCTGTCTTAAAATTATCCACTGACTTGGCCTCCACAGCCTTCTGTGGCAAATAATTCCACAGATTCGCCACCCTCTGACTAAAGAAATTTCTCCTCATCTACTTCCTAAAAGAACCTCCGTTAATTCGGAGGCTATGACCTCTGGTCCTGGACCCTCCCACTAGTGGAAATATCCTTTCCACATCCAAACTATTTAAGCCTTTCACTATTCTGTATGTTTCAATGAGGTCCCCCCTCATTCTTCTAAACTACAGCGAGTACAGGCCCAGTGCCGATAAATGCTCATCATAGGTTAACCTACTCATTCCTGGGATCATTCTTGTAAACCTCCTCTGGACCCTCTCCAGAGCCAACACATCCTTCCTCAGATATGGTGCCCAAAATTGCAAACAATATTCCAAATGCAGCCTTACCAGCACGTTATAGAGCCTCAATATTACATCCCTCTTTTTGCACATAAGCTGCCTTGAAATAAATGCTAGCATTGAGTTTGCTTTCTTTACTAGCGATTTGGCTTACAGATTAACATTTTGGGAATCCTGCACCAGCACTCCCAAATCTCTTTGCACCTCCGATTTCTGGATTCTCACCCCATTTAGAGAATAATTTACGCCTTTATTCCTACTACCAAAATGCACGACTCCACACTTTGCTATACTGTATTCCATCTGCCGCTTCTCTGCCCACTCTCCCAACCTGTCCAAGTCCTTCTGCAGAGTCCCTGCTTTCTCTACACTACCTGCTCCTCCACACATTTTCGTATCATCCGCAAACTTTGCCATAAAGCCGTCAATCCCCTCGTCCAAATTATTAATATGCAACGTGAAAAGTAGCGGCCCCAACACCGACCCTTGCGGAACTCCACTAGTCACTCGCAGCCAACCAGAAAAAAAACCCTTTATTGCCACTCTTTGTCTTCTGCCATCCAGCCAACCTGCTATCCATGCTAGTATCTGCCCTTTGATACTGTGGGCTCTCATCTTCCTTAGCACCCTAACGTGTGGCACCTTATCAAAGGGTTTCTGAAAATCTAAGTAAACACCATCTACTGACTCTCCTTTGTCCGTCCTGAGGTTTCCTTTTCAGAAATGCTGCTGTTGGAGCAGAGGTTTCAAAGAGTGGAGCAATTTGATACGAGTGATGAGTATACGTACAGTATATCTGTATGCATAAATGTGTGTATATGTGTATATTTCTTTGTTTATTTCGATCCTGACTTCAGGCGCTGTCTGCATTTATGACGTGTGCACGCTCTCCCAGTGACTTAGTGGGTTTCCTCCGGGTGTTCCCGGTTTTCTTCCACATCCCAAAGACGTGCGGGCTTATAGGTTAATTGACCCTAATGGATGCGAACTTGAGATAACACAGAACTTGCGAGCAGGGACGGTCGATTGTCAGCGTGGACTCATTGGGCCGAAGGGCCTGTTTCCACGCTCTATCTCCAAATCTAAAATAAATCGAAAAAGACAGGCTCACAAAACCAGTTCCAACACAGAAGTCCCAGCGCAAGTGTGTTACTGAGTAGATTTTTATTTTGGATTAGCTTTTTCGGTGTGTTCCAGGAAAACCCTCTTGTGTATGGTCCATTTCATGTGCCAAGCACTTGCGGAGCCAATCTTAAATCCAGTTCAAGGGAGGATGCCAACTAGTATCTTTAACAAGTTCTGTCACAAACTACTGCAAACATCTCCAGCAGTCGATCACAGCTGCCACCGTTCCTTAATAAAAATAAATCATGGCGTCAGTATCATTTTGTTGGCAAGAATGATTTGAAATTAGTTGCAATGTAAATAATCCCACATTTATCAGAGTGTGGAAATAATACGTTGATTGTTGTATATCTTTGCATTTTCCTCTTATATTCTCAGAAAGGAAAAGGCATTTCTTTGTGCCCCTTTTAAAACCAATGTATTGTTTTTTTTGGAAATTAAATCCCATGCCTCTAAAATCCCTACTAATGGACCGGGGAAGAATCTTATAGCTTTAAAAAGTTCGCCAGTATTTAGATAAAAGGCAATTTACTGCTCAGAGCTTTTCAGAAACGTTCATGAATGTATCGGAGAACAATCTTGTTTCTTCGAAGCAGAAAATTATCCCCTAGAATATCCCCCACTTCACCTTTCCTTCCTTCCCCCCATTGCTCCCTTGCTCTAATGCCCGCCCCCCGCCCCCTCTTCTGTGCTCCATCGGCGCTCCCATCTATTTCTCCCCCTCCCCTTCCACCAACATTCAATCCTCTGGCTTCACAATCCTTTTGTCTCACACTGTCTATTTTATCATCTCTGGCCTTTGCCCAACTATCTGCCAACTATCCACCTCCCCCCTCGCCTGTGTTCACTTATTACCTGCCAGGTTTTCCAGCCCCTCCTCTCTTCCGACTTTCTCTCCTGTCCTGCTCCCTACAATCCGTCTGAAGAAGGACTGCAACCTGTTAGGTTACTCCAGCACTTTGTCTTTTTTATTGTAAAAACTGCATCTGCAGTTCCTCAATCTCCCTTCTATTGTCTGTGTTTAAAATTCTCCAAGTTAGATTAATTATAAATTCAGCTTGTACATCCAGATTCAACCTTGCTGTTTCTTACCTTTAGAAGCGCCGTTTGCTTGAGAGAAGTCAAGTCAAGTCAAGTCACATTTATTTATATTGCACATTTAAAACACAACTCTCGTTGACCAAAGTGCTTTACATTTGTTATAAGAGTAGTATACACAAGCAGGCTACATACATATATACAAATAGCCCTCGCTCAGAGGACATCAGGAAAGGCTTGGGAGAACAGATATGTTTTTAGACTAGACTTAAAGGAGTCGGTGGAGGGGGCAGTTCTAATGGGGAGGGGGATGCTGTTCCACAGTCTAGGAGCTGCGACCGCAAAGGCGCGGTCGCCCCTGAGCTTATGCCTAGACTGCGGGACATTCAGCAACCTCAAGTCGGCCGATCTGAGGGACTGGTTGGTGGTGAAAGGCTTTTAATGTAGGTGGGTGCAAGCCCATTGAGGGCTTTGGAGACAAAGGAGGGTCTTGAAATGTATTCGGAACCGCACAGGGAGCCAGTGGAGAGAGGCCAGGATCGGGGTGATGTGGTCCCTTTTTCGGGTGCCCGTCAGATGTCTCGCTGCAGCGTTCTGGACCAGTTGCAGGCGGGGCAGGGAAGATTGGCTGATGCCAGTGTAAAGGGAGTTGCAGTAATCTAGGCGGGAGGAGATAAATGTATGGATGATCTTTTCGAGGTCATCAAACTGGAGGAATTGTTTGATTTTAGCTATCGTCCGAAGCTGAAAGAAGCCAGCTTTTACCACGGCATTGACTTGTTTGTCAAACTTCAGTGCTGAGTCAAATATCACACCAAGATTTTTGACGTAAGGTTTGAGTAGTGGGGTAAGGCTTCCAAGGCTGCCTGCTATCATTTTGATTGAGTCTGAGGGGCCGATAAGGAGGCTCTGGCTAGGAACGTCTGGAATTAATAGGCTTTTGTGTTTGCCGGTAAAGGTTCCTTGCACCTCAAGTGCCATCGAGTTGGAAACTTTGTTTGCTTACACGAAAATGGGGAGACACCATTTAAAACTCCTTCGTTAGTTTATGCTGCTCCGAAGAAGTAATTAACTTCATCCATGGTTCAATACTGGGGACCCGCGACAGGGCTTTCCATTAGCTGCTCTTGCACTTGATTGCTATTGTTCCAATACTTCTGAGTTCCTCCAGCATTTTGTGTCTACCCTCGAGATAAGCCAGCATCTGCAGTTCTTTCCTACACACCTCGGAGTATTAAGCTAATCTCAAGGCTGGAGGTTCAAAACTCTGGGGGGCAGGACATAGAAACATAGAAACATAGAAATTAGGTGCAGGAGCAGGCCATTCGGCCCTTCGAGCCTGCACCGCCATTCAATATGATCATGGCTGATCATCCAACTCAGTATCCCTTACCTGCCTTCTCTCCATACCCCCTGATCCCTTCAGCCACAAGGGCCACATCCAACTCCCTCTTAAATATGGCCAACGAACTGGCCTCAACTACCTTCTGTGGCAGAGAATTCCACAGATTCACCACTCTCTGTGTGAAAAACGATTTTCTCATCTCGGTCCTAAAAGACTTCCCCTTTATCCTTAAACTGTGACCCCTTGTCCTGGACTTCTCCAAAATCGGGAACAATCTTCCAGCATCTAGCCTGTCCAACCCGTTAAGAATTTTGTAAGTCTCTATGAGATCACCCCTCAATCTTCTAAATTCCAGTGAGTACAAGCCAAGTCTATACAGACATAGAGCCATAGAATCATACAGTGTGGAAACAGACCCTTCGGCCCAACTTGCCCACACCGACCAACGTGCCCCATCTACACTCGTCCCTCCTGCCTGTGTTTGGCCCATATCCCTGTAAACCTACCCTATCCATGTACCTGTCCAAATGTTTCTTATACGTTGCGATAGTACCTGCCTCAACTACCTCCACCAGCAGCTCATTCCATACACCCACCACCCTTTGTGTAAAAACGTTATCCCTCAGTTGCCTATTAAATCTTTGCCCCCTCACCTTAAACCTATATCCTTTGGTTCTCGATTCCCCAACTCCCCAATTGAGCAAGAGTGTACGTTTGCCCAATCTATTCCCCTCATGACCTTATACACCTCTGTAAGATCACATCTCAGCCTCCAGGGCTCCAAGGAATAAAGTCCTAGCCTGCCCAACCATTTGGAGAATGGACAGGGTGAATGGAGTATTTTACCCAGTGTAGGGGAATTCAAGAACCAGAAGACACAGGCTTAAGGTGAGGGGGAAATGATTTAATAGGAACCTGAGGGGCAACTTGTTCACCTTTTAAAAAAAAGCTGCCAGAGGAGGTAGTTGCTGCAAGTAATATAATAATATTTAAAAGACACTTGGACAGGTACATGGATTGGAAAGTTTTGGAGGGATATGGACAAAACATGGGCAAATGGGACGAGAGTAGATGGGGCATCTTGGTCAGCATGGACAAGTTGGGCCGAAGGGCTGGTTTCCATACAGTATGACTCTTTCAATAGCTTGACAGAGCAACCCCAATGTTACAGGTTCCCCTCCTGATACTCCATTCCGGGTGACACAGTGGTGCAGCGGGTAGAGCTGCTGCCTCACAGCACCAGAGACCCCATTTCGATCCTCACCTCGGCTGCTGTCTGTGTGTGTGGAGTTTGAACGTTCTCCCTGTGACTGGGGTTTCCTCCGGATCCTCCGGTTCATCTCACATCCCAAAGACGTGCAGGGTTGTATGTTCAATTACCCCAGGTGTGCAGGACATGCACTTGTGAGACGTGGAACTTGTTTCTATGCTGTAGATCTAAACTAAAAACACATGTTTGTTCGCAAAGTGCAAATCATGTTTGTTTTTAAATTGTTAATTTCACAATCACAGGAATTGTTTTAAACTGTTATGAACTGAATGCTTTCTGTAAAATCCTAAATCGCGCCCATGAAATGTCATATCATAACAAATAGATTTAATTCTACCAGTTCCCAGTTGTCACTCGGAGTCTTGCCAAAGCACATCGGTATTCATTGCAATCTGGGAGTTTCCTGAACTCCAAATAGAGAAGGTTCTAAAAATACAATAAGCTCTTACAAGAACCTAACAATTTACAAGTCCCCTGCTTGCAGGTACTATAGCTGCAGGTTATAGAGGAGAACATAATTTCCACTTAATGATAAATCAGAGCTTTTTTACCCTGAGAAAATGACACCTACAATACATGCAGTGTGACAAAGAACAACAGATTGTGCTTGGTTCGTTACTCAAGAGTTATGTTACACAACATAGTTTAGTTTTGTTTAAAGATGCAGCGTGGATACAGGCCTTTCGACCCACCAAGTCCGTACCGACCAGTGATCCCCGTACACACTAGGGACAATTTAAAATGTATACCGAAGCCCAATAACCTACAAACTTGCACGCCTTTGGGAGTGTGGGAAAAAACTGGAGCACCCAAAGAAAAACCACACGAGCATGGAGAGAACGCACAAACTCCGTACAGACAACTGGGTCTCTGGAGCAGTAAGGCAACAACTCTACTGCTGCACTACTCTTCCACCCAAGCTGATCATAGTTGTTTCCATTCACTGAAAATATATATTTAAACATTATTACTGCACATCTGAAATTGCTCAGGTTTATCAGTGGAATTTATGGAATTTCTTTTGCACATTCCTTGATTTCAAAAGACCTAGGTATTGCACAAAGTCCTTTATTATTACACTGTTCTTCTTGCGTATGGCGTGCACGGCCTAAAGTTGTAGGACCGCTTGTTCTATTTGATCTTATGTGATTATGCACGCCGGGTTGATTGCATTCATCGAAACAGGGCGGACCACGTGAAGGTTGCAATCTCCCACCCCATTACACTGTTCATGTGCTCCAAGTGAGTTGTATCTCATATGAAAATGAAAAGATGGCGAATAGATAGGCGTTGCAGAGAGTCGTGGACGCGACCCAGTCCATCACAATGACCAGACTTCCCACCATTGACTCCATCTGTACTTCATGATGGGTCGGGAGAGCAGACAACAAAACCAAAGACTTCACCCTCCTCGGTCATTTTCTTCCTCTCCCCTCTCCCGTCAGCCAGACGATACAGAAGCTTGAGATCGCACACCACCAGACTCAGGAACAGCATCTTCCCCTCTGCAAGCAGGTTTCTGAACGGCCCTCCACCAGCTAGGGTACTGTCCCATTCACCTTTACCCTATCATGGACATTGGACTTTGTCTTAGTACTGATGCGCTACAATACTGAGAACTATATTCTGCATTCTGTATCTTCCCCTTTGCTCTCTCTATTATACTTGAGCGTGGCCTGATTGTATTCATGCATAGTATATCTGATTTTGTTGGATAAAGCATGCAAAACAAAGCTTTTCACTGTAGCTCAGTACACGTGACAATAATAAACCTAATTCTATGCACGAATCTAAATTAGACAGATCACGTATGTGAATGTGTAACTTGGTTAGGCAAGAAGAACCTTGGTTAGGACACATCTCATCTCAAGTGGTTTGGCAAGCAGCATAATTCACCAACACACAATAAGTACCTGATTATAGACACAAAAAGCAAGAGTAACTCAATGGGCCAGGCAGCATATCTGGAGAAAAGGAATAGGTGATGTTTTGGATCGAGACCCTTCTTCAGACTGAGAGTCAGGAGAGAGGGAAACTAGACGTATGAAAAGGTTCAGAACAAATTAGAACCAGCAGCGATGATCAAGGAAAAAATGGAGCCCACAATGGTCCATTGTTGGCTGTGGAAGAGATAGGCGGGCAAGCTATAAATATTATCATATCATGGTGGCATAGCACAACCTATCTAATGGTAGTTGTAGCTGCATGAGATACAGATCGCCAACAAAAAAAATCTACCTCAGTACAATTTATTTATCAAGGAAGTTAATTTAGCTTAAAGAGGATGTGGTCTTCTGATTACCTTCCAAGAAATGTGACAATGGTAAGCCCCAAGTTCCTTGCAGATATTCAATGGAATTTGACCTCCGGCATCATCCAATGATGTCTGCAGATCCGTTGGCAATGCACAAGTAACTTCTTATCAGTCTTTACACTTTAGAATTCGGAATTTTAGACTTTAGAGATACGATGCGGAAACAGGCCCTTCGGCCCACTGAGTCTGTGCCAACCAGCGATCAACCCATACACCAGCACTATCCTACACACTAGCGAAAATTTACAATTTTACTTGTCAATTAACCTACAAACCCGTACGTCTTTGGAGTGTGAGAGGAAACTGGAGCACCCGGAGAAAACTCGTACGGTTACAGAAAGAACGTACAAACTTCATACAGACAGCGCCTGGAGTGAGGATTGAACCCGGGTCTCTGGTGCTGTGAGGCAGTAATTTAACCGCTGCCCTTCTGCAGGGAGTTAAGGGCCTGTCCCACTGTACGAGGTAATTCAAGACTTCTCCTGAGTTTTCCCCGATTCAAACTCGGAGAATGTCCGTAGAGGCTTGTAATGCTAACGGTAGGTACTCGGGAAATCTGGTAAACCCGTGACATTTTTTCAACAATGTGAAAAATGTCCAAGAGTAAAAAAATACTCGTGATGAAAATGCGCTATACAAAGCGTTTTGTCGGGGAGCATCACAGCATAGTTTAGGAACAGCTCCATCCAAGACCGCAAGAAATTGCAGAGAATTGCGGACGCAGCAACTATTTGGCAATTTGAAATCCATCTGACTCTTTATGTGGTTCTCGTAATACAATTTATAGGAGACCCTGCCTTGAAAAAGCAGCCAGCATCATCAGAGAGCCACACCACCCTGTCCACGCACACATTTCACCCCTGCCATTGGAAAGAAGATATACAGTATGAGCCTGTAAACGGTGACATGCAGGTTCACGAGCAGCTTCCTCCCCACAGCCACCAGGCTATTAAACACTACAACCTCCAAATATGCTCTGAGCTACATAGACTTAGGGGCATTGGTTGTGGCTTTTTGCACTGTTACTCTTTATTTGTTTATTTTAATGTGCGTGTTATATATAAATAGGCTCAACCGAGTCCATGCCGACCATCGATCATCCAATCACACCAGTTAATGGAATCATAGAGTGTATACCTTTAAATAAATAAATATATACTTACCGAGCTTTTTATGAAACTTTATTTCATATTTTTTATATATGCATAAAATAGAGTTTAGTTTAGTTTAATTTAGTTTAGATTTGAGATAAAGCGCGGAAACAGGCCCTTTGGCCCACCGAGTGCGCACCAGCCAGTGATCCCCGCATATTATCACTACCCTACACATACTGAGGAGAATTTTACAATTTCTACCGAAGCCAATTAACCTACAAACCTAGAGTGTGGGAGGAAACCGAAGATCGTGGAGAAAACCCACACAGGTCACTGGGAGAGCGTACAAATACTCAGTAGACAGCACCCCGTAGTCAGGATCGAACCCGGGTCTCTGGCGCTGTGAGGCAGTAGCTCTACCGCTGCACAACTGTGACGTCCATTAAAAATGTTTTTTTTTAAGTTCAATGTGTGTGTATATAGCATATATATGATTGTTTTTGTTTATTATATTATTTACAGAGTACTACGTTTACATATATTCTGTTGTGCTGCTGCAAGTGAGAATGTCATCGTTCTGTCCGGGACTTGACACGGCTGGGGATCAGATTTTCATCTCAGCTACAGCTGCTTTCAGACGCAGAGTATGGTGGAGTGCAGTGGCATAAGGAAATCTCTATGTTCCTCGTTTAAAGGTTTTCCTGGCGTCTGTCTCCAAGATCCCTAAAGCCAGCTGTTATAACGTCATGGAACGAACAAGGGTCCCAGCAC
The DNA here is from genome assembly GCA_035221665.1 of Okamejei kenojei. Taxonomy (NCBI): domain Eukaryota; kingdom Metazoa; phylum Chordata; class Chondrichthyes; order Rajiformes; family Rajidae; genus Okamejei; species Okamejei kenojei. The sequence goes on along the minus strand of CM069154.1, from coordinate 23,040,030 downwards.
CTGGATAATATCAGTGGGAATATTGGTGAAAAACCCTCCACTTGTGCTGCCTACCTGGTCGCCTGAGGTCTCTCTAATGCTACCCGCTGTTCCCTGCCAGCCTGTCTCCTGACAGCTTAATTGGGTAGTTGCAGCTGTAATAAATCTAGCTCCTGGTGCAGTTTGCAAAGAGCAGAGTGGTTCGCGCACCTGCTGCCCACGTGAGGAATGCTCAGCTTCACAGCTAAACTCCAGAATCAGTAAGAAAGAAGTCGGTGTTTTGCCTCCGTTCAGCTGCTTACCTCTCTCCTCTCCTGCCCTTCCATACTTGAATTCTTCCATTACAGCAGGGGTTCCCAAATTTTTACGTCCCGTTTACCCCTGGCAACTTTAATAGCACATAACAATGTCATTTCATTTATTAATGAACAACTAATGATGAACAGATACCGGTATACCAGAACCAAACACAGTCAGTCAATGAGAAAATGCATCTTATCTTATCTTATCATCTTAAAACATGTGTACAAATCCAGAATTAACAAATTTACCCTCTGGGTAGGCGAGGTTTACCCCCTGGGAATCCGTGCATTACAGGCACAGTGTGGAAAGAGGCCATTCTGCCCGCTAGGTCCATGCCGACCATCGATCACCCGTTCACACCAGTTCATAGAGGTGTCGGGAGTCATAGGGCATGCAGAACGGAACAGTGAAAGTAGTAAAATGAGTCCATGACAATCAATATTTCAATTTACAGACCTCAAATCACATCTTGCAACTTGTGAAATTTCTGCATGTAGTGAATTACTTTCAGAGCATGGGGTGATTATCTTTCACACGGGCAAAAGAGAGGGCGTTCTACGTTAAAAGCAGATCGTAAACAGCAGTGCTCTGCTTAGGGCTGGCAGGCATTGTGATGCAGCAGGAGAGTTGCTGCCTTACTGCGCCAGAGACCTGGGTTTGATCCCAACTACAGATACTGTCTGTACAGCGTTTGTTCTCTCTGTGACCGCGTGGGTTTCCTCCGGGTGCTCCGGTTTCCCCACACACTCCAAAGACGCACAGGTTTGTAGGTTAGATAGATACAAAGTGATGGAGTAACTCAACGGGTCAGGCAGCATCTCTGGAGAAAACGACGGGTGACTTTTCGGGTCGGGACTCTTCTTCAGACTGAAAGTAGTGGGAAGGGAATTAGAGGTAAGAAAAGGCCAGAACAAATCAGGGCCAGTAACAGATGTCCAAGGAAGGGTGGAGCCCACAATGGCCCATTGTTGGTTGGGGAAGAGGTGATAACGAGAGGATACAAAGATGAGAACAGTGTGTTCCTTTCTCCTCAAGTTTGTAGGTTAATTAGCTTTGGTGAACCTGTCCCTAGTGTGTAGGATAGTGCTAGTGTATGGGGAAATCGCTGGTCGGCATGGACTCAGTGGGCCGAAGGGCTTGTTTCTGCGGTGTGCCTCTAATCATTTCAAAATCACTGTGTCTCTTCCCCTGCCCATATCTGGTGCCTGAATCCACGGGCCATTGCCAGCTAACCGCTCCTCCAAGTGCAAGCATATCAGCTGGGAAGATTGTTTATTTACTAAACCCTTCCTGGCAACTGGCTCTAGCAAATTGGACAGGGCAAACCCTTGGGTTGTAGCTGGCAGCATCAAATCCATGGCTCATAAACCATTAGTGTTGCCTTGGGTGACATTACAAATAAAAGCAGCTTTGATCTCCTTTTACACAGTTGATTTCCACTCTTTGCCTCCAATCATTTAGTGGTGTTTTTCCACATTTTGACGGACAACAGAATGACACACAACCAGCGGCATCGTGGAGCACAGCGGGTGGAGCAGCTGCCTCACAATGCCAGAGAGAAACCTTAACTAAGTTTAAAACTCTCAGTATCTTCAGACACAGACAGAGCAATTACTTTTGGATTAAACACATCGAATGGAGGCAATACATCATTGAACGTTTTTTTTCACAACCACTGGTACTGACTTGAATGTAACTGTAGGGTTTGGTAAGAACATTTTCCACCATTTAGTGTGGTCCAAAAGAAATCCGAAGCGATAAAGATTCATTGTTGATAACTAATTCCATAACTAACTCCATTCTGATATTCTAGAATTCCCTTTGTACAAAAGTTCCCTCAACTGGGAATACAAGAAGTACTGAACGTGGCTTCTCCCATGGATTAGTGCACGACTACTTTGCTTGGTAAAATCAGAAAGGCCCTAAATGTAATCATTTTAAGAATGTGGCACAGTGGTGCAGTGGGTAGAGCTACTGCCTCACAGCGCCAGAGATCCAGGTTTGATCCAACCTCAGTTGCTGTCTGTGTGGAGTTTGCACGTTCTGCTCTGTGACCACGTGGGTTTCCTCCGGGTGCTCCCATTTGGCCTCAAAGTCAGGCGACTCTCCGCCTGCTGGTCCCAGAAGTGGATCTGCAACCATTCATGTCGGTTAATTGGCCTCCATAAACTTCCGTTGGTGTGTAAGGAGTCGATGGGAAAGTGGGATAACAGAGAACTGGTGTGAACAGGTGATCGGTGGCTGGTGTGGACTCGGTGGGCCGAAGGGTCTGTTTCCATGCTGTATGTCTAAAAAAACGAACAACAATTACACACTGTATTTCTGTCATACTTGTTTTCATTGTTGCTCTACAAATTTGAAGTTGTAACACTGTCAGCACAGATTATAATTCAAGTGTTTTCGACATTCTACGGTACAATAACTGCTTTGTTTGGTGGCTACAAATGCAACGCAGTATTACAAAATAGGAAATAGCTGAGAGACGCTGTTATACTCGTTGGTCAAGACCATTGTTGTTTGTTGTGCGGTCGGAGTTCCAGCTAACATTTACATTTGGGCTTTCCCCAGGGGATCACAGCTTTAGTTAGGTCATGTGGAAATGCAAGGGGGGTGGGGGGGGGGGACTTCTACAGGGACGATAGTGTTCCCGCATGCTCGCTGGCAGGCAATCAATAAACACAGTGAAGTCATCTGCAAAGTTGGCTTTCAGCTAGACTTCCCGGCCCCAGATCAGGAAGAGCGTCGAGGAAGTGACTGCTCAAAGTTACAAAGGGAAACCAAATAATAATTCTTAAAACCAGCCGGTAAAAGCACTCGCATTTCAATCTTCGGAAAACCCGGTAGATAATGAGCTTGAAGAAGGAGTCTGAAGAAGGGTCTCGACCCGAAACGTCAACTATCCCTTTACTCCAGAGATGCTGCCTGACCCGCCGGATTACTCCAGGCTTTTGTGTCTGTCTTCGATTTAAACCAGCATCTGCAGTTCCTCCCTACAGATAATTAGTTTTGTTTGAGTTTAGTTTAGTTGAGATGCAGTGCAGAAACAGGCCCTTTGGCCCACTGAGTCCGCGCCGACCAGTGACCAGCCCGTACACTAGCACTATCCTACACACTTTTTTTTTACAATTTTACCAAAGCCAATCAACCTACAAACCTGCACGTCTTTGGTGTGTAGGAGGAAACCGGAGAACTACATGGTAAATGGTAGGGAATTGAGGAATGCTGTGGAACAGAGGGATCTAGGAATAACTGTGCATAGTTCCCTGAAGGTGGAATCGCATGTAGATAAGGTGGTAAAGAAAGCCTTTGGTGTGCTGGCCTTTATAAATCAGAGCATTGAATATAGGAGTAGGGAAGTAATGTTAAAATTGTACAAGGCATTGGTAAGACCAATTCTGGAGTATGGTGTACAATTTTGGTCGCCTAGTTATAGGAAGGATGTCAACAAAATAGAGAGAGTACAGAGGAGATTTACTAGAATGTTGCCAGGGTTCCAGCAACTATGTTACAGAGAAAGGTTGAACAAGTTAGGTCTTTATTCTTTGGAGCGCAGAAGGTTAAGGGGTGACTTGATTGAGGTCTTTAAAATGATTAAAGGGATAGACAGAGTTGACGTGGATAAGCTTTTCCCATTGAGGGTAGGGAAGATTCAAACAAGAGGGCATGACATGAGAATTAAGGGACAGAAGTTTAGGGGTAACGTGAGGGGGAACTTCTTTACTCAGAGGGTGGTGGCTGTGTGGAATAGGCTTCCAGCAGAGGTGGTGGAGGCAGGATCGATTTTAACATTTAAAAGTAAAGTGGATAGGTATATGGACGTGAAGGGAATGGAGGGGTATGGTCTGAGTGCAGGTAGATGGGACTAGGGGAAAACAAATGGTCGGCACGGACTGGAAGGGCCGAGAGGGCCTGTCTCCGTGCTGTAATTGTTATATGTTATATGTTATATATTAAAACCCACGTGGTTACAGGGAGAACGTACATACTCCGAACTGGCAGCGCCTGTGGTCAGGATCAAACCCCGGTCTCTGGCGCTGTAAGGCAGCAACTCTACCAATTTGCCACCCAGGTGTATAATCTTGATGCATAAATCCACAGGGTGGAACAACCCTTTGGAAGGATTCATTGGGACAGATTTAACAATATACAGTGTAGGAAGGAACCGCAGCTGCTGGTTTACACCGAGGATGGAGGCAAAATGCTGGAGTAACTCAGTGGGTCAGGCAGCATCTCTGGAGAAAAGGAATAGGTGACAGGACCCTTTTTCAGGTCTGAAGAAGGGTTCCGAATCGAAACGTCATCTATTCCTTTTTCCCTTTAACATATACACTTAATCTTGTAGACTAAATGAAAGCTAGAATATGAAACTACTAGAAATTGTGACTGGCCTTCTGTTTGGTTGTAAGACTTTAATTGAGTGCCTTGGGACTTTGTACTACATCGTAGAATGCGAGCTATTGTTGCTTTGATGGGAGGTCATTTTTTCACGCACCTGAAACACATAATAAAGTCCAGAATTGTCTGCTTATTGGCAATGTAACACCTCAAACTCTCAGATAAGAGACTGAAAACCTGTGCTTAACTACGGTTCCATGATATCACACAGCCCACGTAATTTTCTAACATATTTCTGGGACTCTGGGAGTCTTTTACCCAGAGTCGAGGAATTGTGAACCAGTGGACATATGTTTAAGGTGGGGGGGGGGGGGGGGGGGGGGGTTTAATAGGAATGTGAGGAGAAACCTTTTTACACAAAGGGTGGTAGGTGTATGGAACCAGCTGCCGGAGGAGGCAGTTGAGGCAGGTACGATCACAATGTTTAAGAAAGTTCATGTTCATAAATCACAGGAGCAGAATTAGGCCATTTGGCCGTCATGTCTACTTCACCATTCAATCATGGCTGATCCATCTTTCCCTGTCAACCCCATTCTCCTGCCTTCTCCCCATAACCCCTGAGACCCTTACTAATCAGGAATCTGCCTATCTATACGTAACTAAAACTCTGATCTTGTTATCTTCCGGTTTGCGCGGCCTTTCTGTTTGCGCAAAAGCGGCATGCGATAGTGCCACGATTCTTCGCCAGTTCATGCACCGTTCTCCTGTGCCGTGAGTGCGCCAGGTTTCGTTCCGATCGGTTGAATGTTGTAAACGTTATTAGCTAGGTTTAAAAATCTTAAAAACCGCGCGAGCACAGAGCGATCTCTTCTGCCAGTCAGCGCCGCGGGATTAGTCTCTTTTCCTGTGTCCAACCAGACACAATTTTTGGGGGGACCGGATGTGGCCCATCTCGGCCCGGCCCAGAGTCGATGTTGTCGCCGATGTCGCCAAACGGAATGCGGAGACTCTGATCCAGATGGCGGAGGAGAACGACCAGCGGCCAGTGACCTGCGCCAGCTGTGAGTACCCATCGCACCGCCAGCTCCAGCCCCTACCCCTCTGGTCCCCCTCGCTGGCTCCTGCCCCCCTCCCCCGTGATACCCCCCTTTCCCCCATGGCTTTTCCCCCGTCTTTTCTCCAAGCTCTCTCCCTCCGAGTAGGGGGGGAGAGAGCTAGTCTTTTACCCAGAGTAGGGGAATCGAGAACCAGAGGACATAGGTTTAAGTTGAAGGGGGAGGAAAGATTTAATAGGAACATGAGGGGCAACTTTTTTGCACAAAGGGTGATAGGTATATGGAACAAGCTGCTAGAGGAGGTAGTTGAACCAGGTACTATCACAACATTTTAGAAAGTTCATATTCATATGCCGTAGGAACAGAATTAGGCCATTTTGCCCATCAACTATACTCCACTATTCAATCGTGACTGATCTATCCTTCCCTCTCAACCCCATTCTCCCCAAAACCTTTGACACCCTTACTAATCAAGAATCCGTTAAACTCAGTTTTAAAAATACCCATTAATGGCCTCATCAGCCGACTCTGGCAATGAATTTCACAGATTCACCACCCTCTGACTGAAGAAATTCCTCCTTATCTCACTTGTATAGGTACATCCTTCGTTCTGAAACATTTAGACGGGTACATGGATAGGAGAGGTTTAGAAAGATATGAGCTATACATGGGCAGGTGGGACAAGTGTCGATGGGGCATGTTGGTCGGCTGACAGGCCTGTGTCCACGCTGTATGGTTCTACGACTCTCTGGCCAGGATATGTTGGTGAAGACAAGAAATTGCAGAGAGGTGTAGGTGTAGCTCAGTCCATCACACAGACCAGACTCCCCACCATTGGTTCCATCTGCACTTCACGCTGCCTCGGAAAAGCATGCAACAGGTACCTCAAGATATTGGAAAGATACCATTAACGTGGCCTTTGCAAAATTCTAACAATTTACAGGAAAGATAAGCAACCATTGAGATATGTCTCCTCTTCCAGGGCTAGTTAGACACAGTTTACTTCTTTGGTCTTCATCACGAGTGGTGTGACAGGTAGATAGGGTGGTCAAAAACACTTTTAATACATGGCCTGCATCAGTCAGAGCATTGAGTGTAGAAGTTGAGAGGTGATGCAGTTGTGTAAGACATCGACAAGGCCACATTTAGGGTACACAAAAGGCTGGAGAAACTCAGCGGGTGCAGCAGCATCTAAGGAGCGAAGGAGATAGGCGACGTTTCGGGTCGAGACCCACATTTAGGGTATTGTGTTCAGTATTTTTTTAATCTGGAAGACACTTTTTTCAGACTTTACCTTTATCCTGCTGGAAGGAGTGAAATAGTGGAGCGGGAACGATAGTGGTGTTTAAGGATATGCAGGGAATGGAGTGATATGGATCAAACGCAGGCAGATGAGATTAACTTGGCATCATGTTCGGCACGGACATCGTGGGCTGAAGGTCCTGTTCCTGTTCTGTCCTGTTGTACCTTCGATGTTCTATGAGATTCAAATGCATTTTAAAACCAGAGATACTGCAAATGTTTTGTTTTCTATGCAGAGAAGACCCACTGGAAATATAATCACATTTCGCCATGATTCAACCTCAAGAATTCATAAGCGGTCAAAGTGACTGAGGTCAAACTGTGAGATGTCAACCTCAAAAGATTACTTTTCTTTGGAACAAAAAAAAGGAAAAATATTCTTCAGAAGTTAAACATCCTCGGGGGCTATGTAATCAATATTTTATTGATGTTTTTTAAACAACTTAACAGTAAGCTCACAATCAGACAGAATATCTGTCATAATCGTTTGGTGAAATATTCAGAGAATTTGGCTTGGCTCTCATTAATTTCCATACCTTGTTAAACTTCAAAACAATCCAGCATAAATTGAGGATTGAGCATTAACAAGGGCAGCCTGGTGGTGCAGCAGTAGAGTTGCTGCCTTATAGCACCAGAGGCCAGGGTTCAATCCTGACTAAGGGTGCTATCTGTCCAGAGTTTGTACGTTCTCCCTGTGATCGCGTGAATTTTCTCCCGGTGCTCCAGCTTTCACGCATGCCCAACACGAACAGGTTTGCAGGCCAGTTGTCTTGGTAGAAATTGTGAATTGTCCCTAGTGTGCGTAGGATAGTGCTAGTGTGCGGGGATCGCTGGTCGGTGCAGACTCGGTGGGCTAAAGGGCCTGTTTCCAAACTATATCTCCGAACTCTAAACTAAAATAAAGGTCATTACTTTAGAATAAATTAGCAACATGTCTTTCGAAACTTTAAGAATTAAAAAATTACTCTACCCGAAGTTTCCCATTGATTTGGACTTGATTCAATTGCAAAGAATTTTGAATTCAAGTAAAGACCATATCAAACATGATGGGCCAAGGAAGGAATGTCTTAATGAGAAGCACTTATTTTTCTTTCATATCAAAGATATGCATTGAGGTTTCTAACTTTACAGGACAAATTTATGATGCATGTCACTGCTTCCTTGTATTTTCATATACCACCCACCACAGATAGTGAGATTAACTGTGTTTGCCTCAAGGTTTGATCATATCCCAATCTACGTTCCTTGTGTGGCCCATGTTTGACTTCCATTTGCCTCTAATTTGGCACAGCAAGCTCTGTTCTGCCAATGCCGACATAATTGTGTGGAGTCAATGAGTTCTATCAAACGTTTCCAAAGATGAATGAATGAATGATACTTTATTATCACATAGAAACAGAGAAACATAGACAAATGCATGCAGGAGTAGGCCATTCGGCCTTTCGGCCCGTCGAGCCAGCACCACCATTCAATATGATCATGGCTGATCATCTAAAATCAGTAGTTTAAGAAAGAACTGCAGATGCTGGAAAAATCAAAGGTAGACAAAAACGCTGGAGAAACTCAGCGGGTGAGGCAGCATCTATGGAGCGAAGGAATAGGTGACGTTTCGGTTCGAGACCCTTCTTCAGACTGATGTGGAGGTGGGGGGGGGGCGGGAAGAAGAAAGGAAGAGGCGGAGACAGTAGGCTGTGGGAGAGCTGGGAATGGGAGGGGAAGGAGGGGGAAAGCAAGGACTACCTGAAATTGGAAAAGTCAATGTTCATACTGCTGGGGTGTAAACTGCCCAAGCGAAATATGAGGTGCTGCTCCCCCAATTTGTGGTGGGCCTATAAATTCATGACAATGAGATTTAAAAATCATCTTATATTGTGAATTCTTGTGTGAATGTTTATTTGGACAAACTAAACTAAACTAAACGAACATCTGCAGTTCCTTGTGCCTAATTGCTTTTATTTTTCCACTTCCTATCGCAGTAACTCGGCTTCTTGTAAGCAACGTTACTAATTAGGCTAGAATTAGGAACTGTTAAGAACAATGTGAAGCAGGAACAGGATTAAAATATCTCACAGAGAGCCTTTATACAACTGAGAGGGAACTTAATCCCATTATTCTCAGCTGGATTTGAACTGTTTCCCACTGATGAACTGCTGCTGCTTTCAATAATTAGCTCCCACAGTATCACAGAATCAGGAGTGTCCCATCATGGAAAGAGGCCATTTGGCCTGTCAAGTACATACTGGTGGGTACACAAAAGGCTGGAGAAACTCAGCGGGTGCAGCAGCATCTAAGGAGCGAAGGAGATAGGCGACGTTTCGGGTCGAGACCCTTCTTCAGACTGGTCAGGGATCAGGGAAACGAGAGATATAGACGGTGATGTGGAGAGATAAAGAACAATGAATGAAAGATATGCAAAAAAGTATCAATGATAAAGGGAACAAGCCATTGTAAGCTGTTTGTGGTGTGAAAATGAGAAGCTAGTGCGACTAGGGTGGGGGAGAGATAGAGAGAGAGGGAATGCCAGGGCCCGAGGGCTGAGGGAGAGGTGGGAAGGGGAGGAGACAGCAAGGGTTAACAGAATTGAGAAAATTCAATGTTCAAGCCCAGAAGATGCAGACTCCCCAAGCGGAATATGAGGTGCTGTTCCTCCAACTTGCGGTGTTGCTCACTCTGGCCTTGGAGGAGGCCCAGGACCGAGAGGTCGGATACGGAATGGGAGGGGGAGTTGAAGTGCTGAGCCACCGGGAGGTCGGCTTGGTTACACATCTGTTGGCATCTCAATCTGTCTTCTAATTGAACAAAAGGTGGAGGGGGTGGAGGGGTGGAGGGGTGGGGGGGGGGGGGGGGTGGGGGGGGGGGGGTAGCTTAAGATAATTGAAGCACATTCTTCTCGGGAATCCTTCAACTAAAGAACTGTAACAGTTGGATTTTGGTTTAGTTTAGTTTTAGAGATGCAATACGGAAACAGGCCCTTCGGCCCACCAGGTGCGTGCTGACCAGTGATCACCTGTGAATGAGTTCTATCCTACACACTAGAGACAACGTACGGAAGCCAATCAACCTATAAACCTGCACGTCTTTGGGATGTGGGAAAAAAACGGAGTACCCGGAGAAAACCCACGCGGTCACAGGGAGAACGTGCAAACTACATACACACTGCACCCCGAGTCAGGATCGAACCTGGGTCTCTGGCGCTGTAAGGCTGTGCCAACATGCTGCCCTATTTTTTAAATAAAATCTAAAATTAACTTTAACAATGAGTATTGATGCCAGCCATCAGAACATAAATAACCATTGTGCTCCTATTCATTTATAAATTGATTGAATCCTACCCACCTCTCCAGTGTCACTGCAGACTGAGTAACAATTGAACGCATTTTTATTTGATTGTGAATTAATTTGCCACTCCCTTGTGCAATGTAGTTGACAGTGAGTGCAACATGGCACTGAGGAGGTTTTTGCAGTACAACTGAGGCACTTGCCTTTCAAATTGGGGTTAAACAGAGGTCACCTCTGCTTCCATTCAAGGGAATATTAACATTTCAAGATTCCTCTTAAACAATTTGCAAAATACCAATAATATTCTTCCTTTAGTTTAGTTTAGAGATACAGCGAGGAAACAGGCCCTTTGGCCCACCGTGTCCGCACCAACCCCACACATTAACACTAGGGACAATTTACATTTATACCAAGCCAATTAACCTACGGACCTGTACGTCTTTGGAGTGTGGGAGGAAGCCGAAGAGAAAACCCAGGTGGTCATGGGGAGATCGTACAAACTCCGTGCAGACAAGCACCCATAGTCGGGATCGAACCTGAGCCTCTGGCGCTGTGAGCGCTGTAAAGCGGCAACTCTACCGCTGCACCACCATGTCGCCCTGGATTTACACTTCACACCTCTGCTATCCTTATCTCACACTTTTTGTCTTTTCATCTCTGGCCTTGTTGAACCAACATTTGTCCAAACCAGCCTCCCCTTCCGTGGAGCGGGCCGCTGGAGGCCCTGCAACAGCCTGGGGCTCGGCTGGACCGGGCACCGCTCCAAGAGGCTGAGCGCCTGGACCGCACGTGGCCTACAGCGGTGAAGGAGCGGCGGAGCACACCACGGCTACACTTACCCAGGCTGATTCTGCAATGCTGCCAGGACAACGGGCCTTCTTGGTCAGACCAAGAACCCGGCACTTACAACACCCGGGACTTGAAAATGGTGACTGTGTATACTGTCGTAGTGTAGTACTGCTATACACTTGTACTGTATCTGAGATGCTTATCTAAGACGGATCTAAGTGGTTATGCATAGTGATACTCGTACTGAACTGTATACAAAAAGGAATTTCTCTGTACCACGGTACATGTGACAAATAAAGTACCATACCGTACCACATCACGCTGCCTCTGCAAGGCCACCAGCTTGTGCAAGGACCAGTCTCACCCTGGTTACGCCCTCTTCTCCCCTCTCCCATCAGGCAAGAGGTACAGAAGTTTGAAAATGCATACGTCCAGAATCAGGGGCAGTTTCTTCCCAGCTGTTATCAGGCAACTGAACCATCCTCTCACCAGCTAGAGAGCAGTAATGATCTCCCAGCTACCTCATTTCAAACTATCTTTAATCGGACTTTCTTGGACCTTATCTCGCGCTAAATGTTATTCCCTTTATCCTGTAAAGGGAATAACATTATATTGTGGCCAGCTTGATTGTAATCATGTATAATCTTTTCGCTGACAGGATAGCATGCAACAGTACGCGTGACAATAATAAACGATACTAAACTAAACTAAACTGTTTTTAGTTTAGAAATACAGCACGGAAACAGGCCCTTCGGCCCACTGAGACCTCGCTGACCAGCGATCCCCATACACTAGCACTATCATACACACAAGGGACACCTTACAATTTTTTTTACCAAAGCCAATTAACCTGTACGTCTTTGGAATATAGGAGGAAATCGGAGCACGCAGAGAAAACTCTTGCGGTGATGGGGAGAACGTACAAACTTCGTACAGGCAGCACCCATAGTCAGGATCGAACCCGGGTCTCTGGCAGCAAGTCTATCGCTGTGCCATCCATACCCCTCCATTCCCTGTGTTGTTTTGCGCTCAACATGCACAACTGTTGCTGCTCGAAAATCACCATTTCAAAATGTTCAAGTCGCCATTTCAGAAGTGTTTCCAAACCATTAGAGAACTGCAATGAATAGTCTATTTTCACAGACATTTTTTACTTCTGTAGTACAAACAATGCACAAAAGATAAACATGTAACAAAATCTACTCTTGAATTTTAATAAAGCAGAAGTGTTTTAGAACAATTCTACGCTTAAAGGATAGAAAGATTATTCACCAATTAGTACCATCTCAGATCATATTCACTGCAATTAAATTAACCGAATCCCAGGTGCTTAGATAAACTGATGGAATATTTTTTTTTCTTAATTAAGTAACAAAAGGGGATACAGTAAAAGTATGCAGGAGAAGAAAGGCGTCTTTCAAAGCAGCCAATATGTCTTATTTTTATTCTCTTTATAAAAGTACAAAGTTGGCAGACTATAACTCTGAGGTGTTAACTTTCCAATTTCTTGAATTCAAATGCAAAGTGTAAATGTTTGGGGAATATGGTCACAGTTTGTTTGCCAACAATATTTCACCAACTCTCTTGCATTCTGTATCGTTAAGGGCAGTCACGGTGGCGCAGCGGTAGAGTTGCTGCCTTACAGCGAATGCAGCGCCGGAGACCCGGGTTCGATCCCGATTACTGGTGCAGTCTGTACCGACTTTGTACGTTCTCCCCGTGATCTGCGTGGGCTTTCTCTGAGATCTTCAGTTTCCTCCCACACTCCAAAGACGTACAGGTTTGTAGGTTAATTGGCTTGGTAAATGTAAAAATTGTCCCTAGTGGGTGTAGGATTGTGTTAATGTGCTGGGATCGCTGGTCGGCGCGGACCCGATGGCCGAAGGGCCTGTTTCTGCGCTGTATCTCTAAACTTAACTAAACTAAACTAAACTAAACCAAACTAAACTATGTTTCACTTTACTCTGATGCTGTCTGACCTACTGAATGTTTCTAGCATTTACTGCTTGTATTTCAGACTTCCAGATCCTTCAGTCTATTTTTATTTGATTTTCATATCTTCCTTCGTTTCCCGTTCTGATCTAAAAGGCACAAGGAACTGCACATGCTGGTTTACAAAAGGAGACACAGAGCGCTGGAGTAACTCAACGGGTCTGGCAGCGAGGACATCGAGAATCGATGTTTTGGAGATCCTCCTTCCTTGTGGCTATCAAACTGTACAACTCCTCCCCCTTCTGTCATGGGGTAGACTGAGACTGAGACTGAGACTGAGACTGACTCCCCTTCCCCCCCCACCCCCCCAAATCTTTGCGCATCACCAATCCTTTCCACTCGTCACTTTAATTTAATGTTTCATGTATTTTGTGTTTTTGTGTTTTCATGACTGTTGGAAGATCAATTTCCCTCCTGGGATAAATAAAGTTCTATCACATCGTATCGTATCATATCATTATCGTTTCAGTCACAACCCCTTTCATGCTGAAGAAGGGTCCCAACCTGAAACGTCACTTATCCATGTTCTCCAGAGATGCTGTTTGACATTACAAAACACAAACTATGAACTATGTACTGCCTTGGCGACACAAAGGACTTCGGGGTTTTTCTGCCATAGTATTTGGGTTATTAATTTATTGATTTTTCGTTTTGTTTAGTATACATTAGCTGTGAGTACCGTGTCTGCAGACGCGCACGTAGGAATTTCATTGTTCCGTTGTCGGTACATATGACAAGTAAACACATTTGATCTCTTTCTCTGACTTGACCTGTTGAATGACTAACTCCTTACTTGGAGAATGTGGGCCGCGGCCTGGTCTAGTTATTATTCACTTAATGCCGGGTAAACTTTACATTAGCTGAATTGGAATATGTGCAAAAAAAAAAAATGCAAAACAACTCTTAGAAGAAACAGGAGGTACAAATGAAGGCCAAAAAAAGCCCATAAAGTGCTGAAATGTGAAACATTTTCGGTTTCAGATAACACTGACTTCCCACTCACCTGGAATTGTGGAAAGTTACAATTTTCAGTTTCACACTCTCATGTTGTTATTAACAAACAGTCTAGTTACAATATATGTTGGAAGGAAATGCAGATGCTGATTCACACCGAAGATAGACATTAAATGCTGGAGTAATTTGTCGGGTCAGGCAGCATCTCTGAAGAGAAGGAATAGGTGCCGTTTCCGGTTTGAACCCTTCTTCAGAAGAGTCTTGACACAAAAAGTCACCTATTCCTTTTTCCCCAGAGATGCTGCCTGACCCGTTGAGTTACTCCAGCATTTAATGTCTATCCCCTGTTATAATATATGTGGGTGTTCTTGTCTTCGTTCCTTCTAACCCAGAAAGTAACCTTCCCTTCAATATTTCCACTGAAAGTATTTTAAAAGTTGTTTTTTACATTACTGCTGTCTGGTGAACTTACTTAGGTATGTGAGGTTACTGCGCAAAGTGCTGGAATAACTCAGCGAGTCAGACTGCATCTGTGGAAGGAATGGATAGGCAATGTTTCGGGTCAGGACCCTTCTTCAGGTTGATTTTGACCAGACGTGGAACGCAGCCTGATTATTTCCCTCCACAGATGCTGCCTGACCCGTTAAGTTTCTCCAGCACTAGGTACAGGAGCCTATAAATAGCTCTTGGCTCTTGACGCTGGGCAGAAGATACGGAGGCTTGAATGTGCGTTCCACCAGACCGAGGAATTGCTTCTCGCCCTCTGTTATCAGGCTTCTGAACCATTCTTCCATAAGCCAGGGAACTGTCCGATTCACCTCTACCCCACTGGACTTTGTCTATGGAGCGAATGCTTTTGTTTATTTAGTTTAGAGATACACGGTGGAAGCAGGTCATTCCGCCCACCGCGTCCACGCCGACCGGCAATGCAAGAACACCAGCACGATCCTACGCACTAGGGACAATTTACAATTTCTACTGAAGCCAATTAACCTACAAGCCTGCACATCTTTGGAGCGTGGGAGGAAACCGGAGCACCCGGAGAAAACCCATGCGATCACGGGGAGAACGTACAAATTCCATATATACAGCTTCCGTAGTCAGGATTGAATCTGGGTCTCTGTAAGGCAGCAACTGTACCACTCCGCTGGCCTTAAAAGCACTACAATGCTGAGAATTATATTCTGCACTGCCCCTTTGCTCTACCTATGGGTACTTGAGTTTGACTTCATTGCATCTGCGTATGGTATAACTGATGTGTTTGGATAGCATACAAAACAAAGCTTTTCACAATAACAAACCTAAACTTAATGTTAGAAACTGTTCACAATGCTTCCAATCCAAATGATCACACATGCTCCACAGTAGTCCCCAGTCACCCGCCTTTATCCAACAGTAATAACATACGGTACTGTTCTGTTCAAATACCAATGAAGGGGAATGGAAGCCTTGCTTATGTAGCGGTCAAACTCAAGGGTTAGACTCACCTTGTTACAGCTTAGGCTGATATGATGTGTGGTATAGTCAAAGATCTTAAGTGGCCCCATAGCAGAAGCGTCCATGTTGCGGGGCTAGAAACTGGAAGTATCCTGAGCTAATTCTGCTACCACCATCATCTATTGCGACAAGTGATGGCTTCCACTGATTGTCGCCGGAACCTTGCGTCCTTTTCAGGACAGACGATGACAGCGAGGCCAACATTTGTAACAAGATGGACACGAAAAGAAGAAGAGATCTTAAGTTTAAGAAGAACTGGCGACACAGTGGTGCAGCTGATAGTGCTGCTGCCTCAGGGCACCAGATACTCGGGTTCGGCCCTGACCTCGGGTGCTGACTGTGCGGAGTTTGTAAGTTCTCCCTTTGACCGCGTGCGTTTCCTCCAGGTGCTCCGGGTTCCTCCCCCATTCCAAAGACGTGCGAGATTGGCCTCTGTAAATTGCCCCTGGCATGTAGGGAGTGGATGCGAGAGTGGGATAACAAAGAACTCGTGTGAACGGGTGATCGATTGCCGGCAAGGACTCAGTGGGCCAAAGGACCAGTTTCCATGCTGCATCTCTAAACCTAACTAATCAGTACTTGAAATGAAATACCTCAGAATGTGAGGAAGAAACAACATATTAATGAGCAGAATGTGGAAAGTTGGAAAGTACTCTAATAATAAATGAGCTCAGACAAGAGGAAATCTATCGGAAATTTCAGTTAAATCACTGGGGATTTTACAGGATTTGAGTGCCTTTCTTTTCAGAAGACTAGAACACTCAATGAACATTATTATGTTTAAAGGATATTGGAATAAACCACAGAGTGTTGCTTGCTATTTAGAAATAATGGAGTCAATTTTGCTAACAATCGATAAGTTCATGTCATAGGAGCAGAATTAGGACATTCGGCCCATCGAGTTTGTTCTGCCATTTGATCATGGTCGATCTATCTTCCCTCTCAACCCCGTTCTTCTGCCTTCTCCCTGTAACCTTTGACGCCCTCACTAATCAAGAACCTGTCAATCTCTGCTGTAAAGATAATGACTTGGCCTCCACAGCCGTCTGTGGCAATGAATTCCACAGATTCACCACCCTCTGGCTAAAGAAATTCCTCCTCATCATCTTTCCGCGGCGACCAGCGATTACCCCGCACACTCGCACCCCCCTACACACACTAGGGACAATTTACAATTTCACTGAAGCCAATTAACCTACAAACCTGTACGTCTTTGGAGTGTGGGAGGAAACCGGAGAAAACCCACGCGGTCTCAGGAAGAACATACAAACGCCACGCAGACGTCACCCGTAGTCAGGGTGGAACCCGGGTCTCTGCCGCTGTGAGGCAGTAACTCCACCACTGCTCCACTGTGTCACCCTATAGCCTTCGTTAAATAACAAAGATTTTCACCGTACCTCGGTACACGTTAAAATAGTAAACCTGAACCTAAAACAAAAGCATATGACGAATTTTACTTCGGAGTCACGTGAGTGACTACGTGAAGACCCCGCCAGGACGCATGCGCGACATATCGTCGAACGCATTGCGGAAGCGACAGTCGGGAGGAGCGCCGCTCCTCCAGCGCGAATTTTGAAAAATTACTCAAGGTAAGTCTTACCTTTTCTGGTGAGCGTGGCGACTCGGAGTGTTTCTTTTTCAGGAGGAAGCACCATGGAGTCGCGCAGGGGAGAGCAGCAGCTGATACCGCTGCTGTGGAAGCAGCCAGCAGCGTGCCGTCTCTCCAGAGCTGCAGGTGCTGCCAGCAGATGCCGGCTTCTCGCCGCTACAGACCGCAGGTGCGCCGCGGTCGGCGGCAAAACCACCCGGAAGTCGGACAGGTCCGTTGACTCGGCTGGGTCCGGACCTGAAGACACCCCGTTCACGGATAGGGACGGCGGGCGTCTTTCCCGCAGGAGCGGGTGGGGAGCAGTGCTCCAGCGTGACCTGCTTATGCAGGGGCAGAGTCACAGTGGGTCTCCTCGCAGACCCACGGCAGGATCCTTTCAAGGACTGCCAAATGTCTCACCCTCTTCGCAGGGGAGCATTAGGGGTCAGAGCTGGGCTGACCCTGAAGAAGGGGCAATGGCTGAACAGTCAACTGTGAGGGGGTGCCAGAAGAGAGAGCAGCAGAAGATTGTGGCATGCTGTATCAACTCAAGAAGGACTGCCTATACAAAGCTGCAAGCCAGTGAAAAATACATGGCTACAAACCAGCTACAGGAGCAAGCCATTAACGTTATGGCTGGGAAGTACATTGCTCCAGAGAACTCCATTTCTCTTAAAGTACCAGCAGTCTATGACCCCATCTGGGGCAACAGGAGCCCATCTATAAGGAGCCAGGAGGTGAAGCTCCAGAGGAAACTGCTGGCTGCTAAAATCACAGCAGTACCAGGACAACTGATGGGGTTGATTTGCCTGAAGAGTTACGTGATGCTCTAGCAGACTGTGTAATACTCAGTGGAGATTTACAGTTACAGGAAGAGCATCATCAAGAAGTGCGGAATTATGCAAGACAAGTAGCACACAGGCGCCAAAATTGCTGTTGGGGGACCTCCCGAAGCAGGTGAAAGACCTGCATGAGGAAGCCAAGGCTATAGGCCTGATCAAGGTGCCAAGCACCTCTAAAAACCCCCTATCAACAGCGGCAGCACCCCTACACACCCACCAGACATCGGTGCTATGGAAGACCATCTGGTGGTGAAAGCTCGAAGGCCGGCCCACCTGCACAGTGGTCTTTCAGACCATGGCCCAGCCCGGCCTTCATGGAAAACGCGCCAACCCCACAACGCAGCAACACAATACCAGAAGAAACAACTGCGGAGACAACCCACACAACACCGGTAACATTGGAGGAAGGTGGGTCTGGTTGTCTTAAAAAACATTGCATGTCCGATTCATTAAAGTTGGGGGACGGTTGCACTTGTTTCATCATGTGTGCTGCACTTTTACCTCTGAACTTTTACATACTCGGAAGTATTCAGAATTACAAAATTGAATTTGTATACAAACTACCGTCCCACTTCAGCATACGCCTAGCAGGAAGTTCATACTTCACAAAAAGGGAGAACAGCAGGCCATGCTGAACTGTTAAGACTAAACACAAAAGGGATTGAGAAAACAATCAGAGAATTTCAAGAGTTCGTATCAAATATATTTATAAAAAACTAAAAGATGGTGGTTGCCGTATCATTATAGATTTGACCGAACTAAATACTTCCGTTCAGTATGCCCATTTCAAATTAGACACGTTTGTCACACACAGGGTCATCGTAAATACCTGAAATTTATCTGGATGGGACAGCAATGGCAGTATGCACCCAGCACAGCACCCAGGCTATTACAAATTTATTAAAACCAGCTTTAGCATACTTAAAGAAACATAACCATATCGTCATGGCTTACCTTGATGATATTTCTCATTGTAGGTGAAAATTGGAGCTGGCTACATTGGTGGTATCAGCCACAACAGAGAGGTTTAACGTACATCCAGATAAATCAAAATTGGAACCCTCCACTACCATGGATTATTTGGGGTTCACTATTGACTCTGTTCATATGTCTATCACCTTGCCACCAAACAAAGTGACAGACTTGATGGGAGTATGCAAAAGCCTCACTGGCATCAGGGAACCATCCATTCGGCAAGGAGCAAGAGTGATTGGGAATTGGTGGCTGCGTTCCCAGCAGCACAATTGGACCACTCCATTATTAAAACCTGGAAGAGGGAAATTTTAGCTCTCAAAAATCATACAGGCTATTTCAATAGGCCTATGCAACTACCAGGGAAAGTAAATTAGAATTAAACTGTGGATAGAAATGTTCCATATTATCCTAACCCCATCACCCCATTCTATATCCCTAGGGTACATTACAGACTGATGCCAGTGCTAAAGGTTGGGGAGCAACTAATACCACCGCAAGTTGTGGTGGCAGATGAGTGCACAAAAATTATTCTGTTTAAAGCACTAGGAATTAATTATCTAGAAATGCTGGGAGCGTTTCATGGACTCAGGGCCTACTGCTCAGATGAGCACCAGTTGCATGTACGGTACAGATTGATACCACACTGGGGGCCTATATATAATCATATGGGTGAAATAAAGTCGATATCATGTGATGAATTGCCTAATAATATCTGGCACTGGTGTCTGGGAGAGAGATTTGGATCTCAACCACTTACCTTCCAGGCAAGCTAAATACAGTGGCAGACATCAGGTCACGTAAATTCAACGACAACATTAAATGGATGTTGGATCGGAAAGTGTTTACAGATATTATATCTCTATAGACACCAGATATCAACCTTTTTTTTTTTCCATCCGGACTAATTCACCAACTACCAACATATGTTGCTTGGGAACCAGACCCAGGGGCAGCAGCGATGGACGATTTCTCGCTGCATTGGGGGGGGATTTGTTTTGCTATGCATTTTCCCCTTCTGCCTCATCAGGCGAGTCTTACAATAATTAAACAAGACGCCGCAACGGGTACCATGGTTCCCAACAGTACAAAGATGGTCTCAGAACCCTGCATCTGGATCAACAACGGCCAAGGAGGTTGGCACACCCCGTGCGGGAAAGTATCCGTGCCATGGCTGTATGAACTTGTTGATTTGCAGTTTCTGAACAGGCCATTTCTGGGATACGGACTCTCCGACAGGACGATCAATGCCATCTCAGCGTCGGGCAGGGAGTCCACGAGAAGACAGTACCTGACATATGTCAGGAAATGGGAAGTGTTCAGCACCAGGACGAACACTACATATGACTCAGCCACCAACACTGAGGTGCTGGAGTTCTGGCCACCCTTCATTTCGATGAAGGATTGAGTTACAGTGCCATTATTGTGCAAGGAGTGCCCTATCTAATATCTGGGCAGAGGGAGTGATCACCTGGCTATAGGATCACACCCACTAGTACCTAAACGAATGAGGGGTATTTGTACTCTATTCCCCCCAGGCCCAGATACACCTATATATGGGACATAGGTAGTACACCATGTTACGAGGATGGACACCAATATCGGGGCTCACTCTGGACAAACTAATATCCTAGATGGGAATGATTATGGCACATGGATCAGCACAACGGGTCCAGTCCTTACACAAGCTAGAATAGGACGTCATGTCTGTCACAAATGGCAGATAACCTGCTACATACAGGGATACTTAAACAAGACTGACCCGGTTCCTTTGGCCAATATTAGAGTTCTGGCCTATCCTGCAGATAGTCGGCCCTGCATAGTGACACATATTTTCCAATATATAGTCACCTAGACACTTATGGGCACGGAGAGAGCTTTCTCATTAGCCATAAATGCCCTCACCTAAGGTCACAGTGCAAACCATATCCAGATGGTTCGGGTGGTATTACATGCAGTGGTGAATACTAATGTTTCAAATCTCACTCCAACAGGGCTGCATCTACATCGGACGCTAGGATGATGGGAGTTCCTATGGACCACATCCTTGCCACAGCGGGGTGGAGCAATGAACGCATTTAATGCTTTATAATAAACCCGTGGCCGATCCTGAGACGTTTGCAGGGAAAAATTAAGTTCTGTAAAATAAATTACCCAATGTGGGGCATATTATTTTAGGTATGAATAATACCTTTATTGTTTTTCAGCACAGTGTCGTGTGTGAAATACGTTCATCCTCCGTCCCAGAATGGCAGTGTGTGAGCATGGTCTCGTTCCAGGGCATGAAATCACAGAGCTTTGAAATCTTCACGTAGTCACTCACGTGACTCCGAAGTAAAATAGTAAGATTAAATGAGAACTTACCAGTTTGAAGTTTGATCTTTATTTTATGAGGAGTTACGATGAGGGATTACGTGCCCTCCGCTCCCAAAACCCTCTATTATAAAGTTCAACTGGTATGGAGGTTCTCTCTTATCTTACTATATTAGTCTACTCTGGTATCTGTGATTTCACACCACTGCTTTGAAGAATGTCGCGCATGCGTCCTGGCGGGGTCTTCACGTAATCCCTCATCGTAACTCCTCATAAAATAAAGATCAAACTTCAAACTGGTAAGTTCTCATTTAATCTTACAATTAAAAGTCTTGAGCAAAGCCTCGAAGTACATGTATTTTTATATTTTACTACAGCTGGATCCACTCCTTTGTTTTCCCTTAATTTAAAAATAATTTGCTGCATATTAGTTTAAGTGTTCACAATCGCAGTGTTTTACATTGAGATTACAAGCAGTAAAGTTGATAACTATTCTGCAACTCAAGTTGAAGGAGTTGAGTTACTTCTGCAAAATGCATTACAACCTGGTTCGGTAATTCGAACACCCAGAAATGATTACATAAAGTGGTGGACACGGCCTGGTCTCTCATGGGTACTGACGTCCTGAATGGATCCATAGGAGGCATTGCCTCAAAAAGGTAGCCAATATCATCAAAGACCCCGCACTACCCTGGCCGCACTCTCCTTTCACTCCTGCCATCGAGAAGAAAGTACAGGGGTCTGAAAACTGAGACCTCCGGGTTTAGGAAGAGCTTCTTCCCAGCAACCATCAGGCTCTGCAACACTATACAATACTAACTTTAGGCAATAGACTTTAGAACTACAGCCCCTTCTGACCAGCGATCACCTGTACACTAGTTCTATCCTAGTGAGAGGAAACCAGAGCACCCGGAGTAAACCCACGCAGTCACAGGGAGAACGTGCAAACTCCATATAGACACTGTAGTCAGGGTCGACCCAGGGTCTCTGGCACTGTGAGGAAACAACTCTTCTGCTGCGCCACTATGCCCCACAAAGGAAAATATTTCAAATAAATCTTAAAAAAATTATCAGTATAAAAATATCTGAGTGCAATATACTAATGAGTAATAATGAAAAGTCACTGAAACTGATCTTACTTCTGATTGGGACTCCAGAGATGTTGCCTGTTCTTTTGGGTATTTCCAACATTTCCTGTTTTTATTTCTTAATGGCTTCTCATGAATGTGAAGATATTGCAATGTTTGCGAATTTTAATTAAATTTAAGGTGAGGGGGAAAAGATTTTAACGAGAAGAGCAAATATTTATTTGGAACCTGAGGGGTAACATTTTTACACAAAGGTGGGTGAGTGTTTGGAACATAGCTGCCAGTGGAGGTAGTTGAGGCAGAGACTATCGCAACATACATTTGGACAAGTACATCAATAGGATAGGTTCAGAGGGATTATGGGCCAAATGCAGGCAGGTGGGATTAGTGTAGATGGAGCATGTTGGTTGGTGTGGGCAAATTGGGCTGAAGTTCCTGTTGCCACACTGTATGACTCCATGATGATGAATTGATGCTCTCAGTGATGAAGGGATAGAAGACACAGCTATAAAAGTTAAGGTACAGAATAGAATAGAATTACAAAGACTTGTGAACGTGTGGACTGCAGTGAAATTGTATTGACATCCAATTTTTGTAGACAAAAGGTGCAGGTACACATACCAATTAGAAATTAAGAAATTAAGCTTCATTTATCAATAATAATCCAATGTTCGAGACTAAACTCGTCATAGAAGCATAGAAACATAGAAAATAGGTGCAGGAGGAGGCCATTCGGCCCTTCAAGCCAGCACCGCCATTCATTGTGATCATGGCTGATCGTCCGCTATCAATAACCCGTGCCTGCCTTCTCCCCATATCCCTCGACTCCACTAGCCCCTAGAGCTCTATCCAACTCTCTCTTAAATCCATCCAGTGATTTGGCCACCACTGCCCTCTGTGGCAGGGAATTCCATAAATTCACAACTCTCTGGGTAAAAATGTTTTTTCTCACCTCAGTCTTAAATGACCTCCCCTTTATTCTAAGGCTGTGGCCCCTGGTTCTGGACTCACCCAACATTGGGAACATTTTTCCTGCGTCTAGCTTGTCCAGTCCTTTTATAATTGTATATGTTTAATTCTCATCCCTCATCCTTCTAAACTCCAGTGAATATAAGCCTAGTCTTTTCAATCTTTCCTCATATGACAGTCCCGCCATTCCAGGGATCAATCTCGTGAACCTAAGCTGCACTGCCTCACTCACAAGGATGTCCTTCCTCAAATTAGGAGACCAAAACTGTACACAAACAACTGAATAACTGAACTCTGAGACTAAACAAGTAAATGTTTTAATTAATTCACTTCCAGTTATCTGTGACTGAAGCACGAGTGATAAACTGACCGGAAGACACAAAGAACTGCAGATGTGGGAATTCTGAGTAAAACACCAAGTGCTTGGGCAGCACACAGCCCAGCCGTAGAGTTACTGCCTCACAGCACCAGAAACCCGGGTTCAATCCTGACTACAGGTGCTGTCTGTACGGAGTTTGTACGTTTGTACGCGGGTTTTCTCCGGGTGCTCCAGTTTCCTGTCACACTCCAAAGACGTGCAGGTTTGTAGGTTAATTGGCTTCTGTAAATTGTAAATTGTCCCTAGTTTGTAGGATGGTGCTAGTGTACAGGGTTATCGCTGGTCACGGTGGGCCAAAGAGCCTGTTTCCATGCTGTATCTGTGGAGTCTAAAGTAAAGTGCGAGAGGAACTCAGCAGGTCACACAGCACCTGTGGATGGAATGGACAGAAGGCATTTTGGGTCGCAATCCTTCTTGAGTCTGAAGAAGAATCCTGACCAGAAACATCATCTGCCCTTTCTCTCGACAGATGCTGCCTGAGTTCCTCCAGCACTTTGTGTTTTGCTCAAGATTCTAGCATTTACAGTTCATTGTGTCTCCATATTAAACTGATCCTTGGTTAGGTTGCTTAGAAAGATATTAAATATTCCGTGAAACTTCCAATGAACAGACTTTTTCTGATTTAGAATCATAAGCTAATCGGACACAATAATTCCAACTAATTTCTTTTTCTTAGGATTAGTGGATTTATATTTTTGCCATTATGTTTACATTAACCCATGCCAATGAAAATGTTACTGTTATGGCATATTTCCATGCTCAGGCATTGCTCCCCAATATAATATTTCACAACCATGCACATTGAGTTGCATTCAACATCGACCTGCTTCCAGGCATCAATTTTGCATTTTCCCTCTCAGTAAACACGGTGTTGCCAAATTTTGTTGTTAGTCTCGACTCTCTAACTGTTAATGTCGACAGTCAGATTCTTCTTCCCAGGGTGGAAATGTCAAAGAGGGTGGGGTACAGCTGTAAAGTGAGAGAGGCAACATTTAAAGGAAATGTGAGGCGCAAGTTTCTTACACAGAGAGTGGCGGGAGCTTCGAACCAAAGATCCTATAGGATCTTGGCTTGGAACACACTGCCAGGGGCAGTGATGGGGGCAGATACGTTAGTGATGTTTCAGAGTTTGGATATGTATATGCAGCGAATGGTAGATATAGCTCACAGATTAGTTTATTTTGGCATCATGATTAGTTTAGTTTAGTTTATTGACATGTGTTCTGAGGTACAGTGAAAACCTTTTTTTTGCGTGCTAATCAGTCAGCGGAAATACTAAACATGATTACAATCGAGCCATCCACAGCACACATATGTGAAAAAGGGAATGTTTAGTGCAAGATAAAGTCCAGTCAAGTCGAATTAAAGATAATCTGAGGATTCAAGGTCTCAAGGTTTCAAGGTCAGTTTATTATCACATGTGCCAATAATGTGACATGTGACAATGCTTACAACAAAGTTGATAGTAACTCTTGGTGATAGGATGGTTCAGTTGCCTGACAACAGCTGGGAAGAAACTGTCCCTGAATCTGGTGTTTTTGCACTTCTGTACTTCTTGCCTGATGGGAGAGGGGAGGAGAGGGAGTGACAGGGATGAGACTGGTCCTTGACTTTGCTGGTGGCCTTGCCCAGGCCGGGTGGAGTGTAGGTGGAGTCAATGGAAGGGAGGTGTAATGGTCTGGGCTGCATCTACAATTCTCTGCAATTTCTTTCTGCACAGACATGTGGGTCAAAGGGATTTTTCCTGTGCCAAACTCTAATATTCTATGTTTTTTGTCCCTGCCCAAATTGTTTAAGCATTTGGAAAAATTTGAGGGTTTTTTTCGTTTTTTTTAGTTTAGAGATACAAAGCGGAAAGGCCCACCGAGTCCCCAGCGACCAGAGATCCCCGCACACTAACGCTATCCCACACAAACCAAGGACAATTTACATTTATACCAAGCCAATTAACCTACAAACCTGTACTTCTTTGGAGTGTGGGAGGAAACCAGAAATCTCAGAGAAAACCCACACAGGTCACGTAGCAACATTAGTCAGGATCGAACCCGGGTCTCCGGCGCGGCCTACCCCTGTGCCACCGTGTCGCCCGTGGAGTTCTATACATGAAATCATAAACAGTTAGCGCCAAAGGACAATCCCTTCAGTGTAGATCAGTGAATGGCTGCGATTTATCTCTTCTCCACATGCAAGAGGTGAAAATCTTCCATCTCAGTGACATTGGTTTTGCGCTCCATCTTGGGACTGCGATCACCTTGAAGACTAAGCCGGGTGTTCACCGGCTTTGGGCAGGAGGCCTCAGTCTCTGTCTTGTAAAAGAGCCAGCAGCCTTGTCAACCCATTTTCTTGCATTCTGTGTTACAGACACAGTGTGTGCGCCTGGGGAGACCAGCTCTGCAAATGTCAGCTGCTTTCTGCAGAGAATCAGATTGCAAAGGTTGTTGATATTCAATAGCAATCTTCTCAACGCAAGGACAGATGCAAAATGATTCTGGCAAAATTAACCAACTAATAAAGAGATGCTCCCTTTATCAATGTCCTAACAGGATGAAAACAGAACACTGTACAACTAATAATTCAATTGGCTATTGTCGGGCGTCAAGTATTCTCAATGTGGATGCTGCAAATTGTAGAATTAAAGAGGGTAGATAGGGATTTTATTAATACAGGTCCACCACTGATATTCCAGCAACTGGTGGACCGGCACCTCCTTTAATCGGGATAAAATCACGAGAGCGCACTTGAAACAGCCCCCCTCCCCCCGGAAGTCCCCCTGAAAAAGTGCAGCCTAGGCTGGGTGAGGCAGCCGATTTCGAACTCAGCGGGACTCTGCCGCCGATTGGCGGTTTGCATTTGCCCCTGCGGCCGTTCCCACAACCAGACATCCGAGACCGACTTTGCGGGCCTGTATCCCGGCGCTTTAGGCGGATGGTTCCGGTACAGTTGGACTAATCTCAGAGGCCGTGGCCTCTGTTGGTCCGGCAAAATGGATAACCCAGAAAGGTTCTGGAACCAAAGGTGCCGGAAAATCAGTGGTGGACCTGAAAAATGTACTAAGTTTAATTCAAACACTCTATTTTTTTTTCTTTAAGGCCATCTATTAACTCATGCACTAGCCTCACAGAAACAGGATAATAAATCACAAAGTTTCCAGAGAGACAATTTGCTAATGTTACACATCTACTCAGTCAAACGCCAGCGGCGAGCAATCGACACAAATTCCACATCAGTACTGTGGCCCTTAATCTGAATTGAAACTATCAATTAATCATTACAAAGTTCAGCATGTAGTCAACGAACAAGACCACACAGCAGCTTCTGCTAACTGCAAATACCACAGCAGCTTTCCAGTAACTCACCGGTTCCAAAACAAATTCATTTTTGAAGATGGCAGACATATTTTGGAAATAATTTTTTCTATTGAAATAACTAAAAAGACTTTTATCTTGGGTAGTATAACTGGATACCATGCAGAAAAAAAAAACTAACCACGTGTGTCCACAGAAGGCACCCGATCTATGATTTCTCATTCAGGATTTGCTGCCTTGCAGCGCCAGAGACCTGATCACAGGTGCTATCTGTATGGAGTTTGTACGTTCTCCCTGTGACCGCGTGGGTTTTCTCCGGGTGCTCCCACTTTCCAAACCGGTGCAGATTTGTAAGGTTAATTGGCATCTGTAAATTGTCCCTAGTGTGTAGGATAGAACTAGTGTATGGGGTGATCGTTGGCCTGCGCAGGCTTGGTGGGCCCAATAGCTTGTTTCTATGCTATGTCCCTAAACTAAACTAAACTAAACTAATTATTATTTTATTTTTCCAGTTTAATCAGGATGTATTTGACATATCAGTTTACAGCCTTAAAAGCTAAACTTAATTTTATCATGGTTCCATTTAGTAGTAATATGTAGGAAGAAACTGCAGATTCTGGTTTACACCGAAGATAGGCAAAACGCTGGAGTAACTCAGCGGGTTACGCAGTGGTCTTCGAATCGTGATATCGAACTGAAGCAATGGTTTTCGAGTAATAATCAAGGGCCTATGAGGGATGATATATAAAAATTATCTGCTGGGATTCAGTGGCTGCTTGAAGCAGAACAAGATGAATCTACTGCACTTCCCTGCAAGGCTATTATCACAGTGTTTATTACACTCCCTGTCTGGAAGCTCCACAGAAGTCGATAAAAAAAACAGCCAGTTTAAAAAAAACAGATTAATGAATTGCTATGTTTTTCCAATTTTATTTGTTGCCGTTCTCTTGATCTGGGAGTGTGCTGACAGCCAGCGGAAATAAAACGATGAGAAAGCATGAGCAATGCGTGCAAAGCTTCCTGTCTCCGCGACAGTGCAGCTGCAAGACACACACACACATCCTGGAGTCATGCAACCGTTATCCCAAACAGAGGGGGCGGCATGGGGGCGCAGCGGTAGAGTTGCTGCCTTGCAGAGTGCTCCAGTTTCCTCCAACATCCCAAAGACGTGCAGCTTTCTAGGTTAATTGGCTTCTGTAATTTGTCCAGAGTGTGTAAGATAAAAATAGTGTACGGGATGATCGTGGTCAGCACGAACTTGCTGGGCTGAAGGGCCTGTTTCCATGCTGCATTTCTAAACTATAATGCCAGAGACCCAGGTTCAATCCTGACTACAGGTGCTGTCTGTACGGAGATTGTACTTTCTTCCTGTAAACCACAAGGGTTTTCTCCGGGTGCTTCGGTTTCCTCCCACACTGCAAAGTTGTACAGCTTTGTAGGTTAATTGACCTCTGTAAATTGTACATTGCCCCTAGTGTGCTAGGTGGAACCAGTATGGGTGATCGTTGATCGACGCAAACTCGGTCAGCGGAAGGGCCTGTTTCCACACTGTATCTTCGAACCAAAGTAAAACAGAATGCTTTTACTCAACAGAGTGATAGGTTCAGGAATTTCAAATCAATCCTTTCCATGTTGATTAATATTGTTTTAACTTTGCATTAAAGTCACCATAATAACATAATATATTTAAACATTATTCCCCTTCCCGCCAGGATGGAAAAATCAAAGACTAAAGGGCATAGCTTTAAGTTGAGAGGGACAAAGTTTAAAGGAGATGTGCGGGGCAATGTTTTACACAGAGGGTGGGGAGTGCCTGGGATGCGCTGCCGGGGGTGGGGGTGTGGGTGGTGGTGGAGGCAGATAGGCAGAGGGCTATGCAGGGAATGGAGGGATATGGATTATGTGCAGGTAAGAGGTGATCTTGGCTTCATGTTCAACATGGACATTGTTGGCTGAAGGACCTGTTCTTGTACTGTACTGTTCTAAGTGCATATCCGTCTATTTTGAAAATTATTCCTTTTGGCCTACTGCAGCTTATTTCAAAGTGGGAATTCTGAAATGTGAGCAATATTTCGATTTAGAATATAAGAAGACAAGAAATATTCACGAAGGCCGACTGGATCTCCCGGTTGCTAACCATTTTAACTCCCCTTCCCATTCCCACGCTGACCTTTGTGTCCTGGGCCTCCTCCATTGCCAGAGTGAGGCCACATGCAAACACCTCACATTCCACTTGGGTGGTTTGCAACCCAATGGTATGAACATTACATTCTCCAATTTCAAGTAAGACCTTCAACCCCCTCTCCTATTTTTTTCCCCGTTCCCTCACCATTTCTTCCATCTCCCATCACCCTAGTCGTGCT
This sequence comes from Okamejei kenojei, assembly GCA_035221665.1. Lineage (NCBI taxonomy): Eukaryota > Metazoa > Chordata > Chondrichthyes > Rajiformes > Rajidae > Okamejei > Okamejei kenojei. The sequence continues at coordinate 23,010,726 of CM069154.1, read as the reverse complement.
GATCCTTTCCCCTCCGAATGCTTATCTCCCATCCCTGAGTCCCACATTTTGTCACTTACTCCACCCATCTGCCAATCACCGAAACCCCCCCCCCCCCTCACATGTACCCACCTATCACCTATAGACACAAAGTACTGGAGTACCTCAACGGGTCAGGCAGCGTCTCTGGAGACAAAAGGACGGGTGGCGTTTCGAGTCGGGATGTTCTTCAGACCCGAAACGTAACCCATTGTTTTTCTCCAGAGATGCTGCCTGACCTGCTGAGTTACTCAAGCACTTTGAGTCTATCTTTGGTATAACCAGCATCTGCAGTTTCTTGCTTCTACACATTTCCACTTATCGCTTGCCAGGCTTGGCCCCACCCGCACCTCCCTTTTCCAGCTTTCTCCCTCCCCTCACTCCATCTCTCCGAAGAAGGGTCCCGACTGAAGCAACATCTATCAATCTCTCTCCACAGATGCTCCCTGACCTGCTGAGTTCCTCCAGCACTTTGTGTTTTACTTCTAATAAGATGTGATAATGTTGAAGGCCATAGTGCCTTTACTTTAGTGCAGGAGCAGGTTCGTCGGCCAACCGAGTCCGTGCCGAACAACGAATTACCCTGCACGCTAGCACTATCCTACACACTAGGCGTGATTTACAACTTTACCGATGCCAATTAACCTGCAAATCTGCACGTGTTTGGAATGTGGTAGGAACTCGGAGCACCCGGAGGAAACCCACACGGTCACAGGGATAACGTGAAAACTTCATACAGATAACAGCCGTAGTCAGGATCGAACCCGGGTCTCTGCCGCTGTCAGGCAGCAATTCAACCGCTGTGCCATTGTGCTGTCCTGGTTAACAACATTGAAAGCCAACAAGACTGCCTCAGCAAGCGCTTTGGAAGGGAAATGTTATCTTGGCCTTTATCAGAAGAGATCTTAGTATACAAGAAAATATAATGCCAAATTAATACTGAACTCAGTCATGTAAAATTCCCTGCTGTGCTGCTTTAACGCAAATGTTAACCCGTTTTGTTAAAATAAAACAGTGCTTCTGTTAAATTCTTAGAAACCTGGAAATATGATAACGACCAACTTGTTGGCTTTAGGTTTTTTTTTACCACAGGGTATGTATGGAAAAGTCATTGGCTTCTACACACGCATTTCATTGGAAAGTAGTAAGATGAAGTTGGTCCAATGTTGTGTTTCTACTGGCAAGGGATGTATTGCAGTCAAGAGCGCCAAATGCACTCGACATTATCAACACTACACTGCATCAGGAGTGAGGCTGCACTCTTTACTGCCTGTCCCAGCGTGTTTCCTCCACCTATGATACACGGTTCATGTTTTGGGTACAAACCTATCCAGTAATATCCTAAATATTCATAGGCACAATGATATTTTGTCATTTTTCAACTCGTTCAAATATGGGTAGAAAGGAACTGCAGATGCTGGTTTACACTGAAGATAGACACAAAGTGCTTGAGTATCTCAGCAGGTCATGGCAGCATCTCTGGAGAAAAAGGATGGGTAACGTTTCGGGTCGGGGCCCTTCTTCAGGCTCAGTCTTTAGAGTTGCTGCCTTACTGCGCCAGAGAACCGAGTTTTATCCTGACCTTGGGTGCTGTCTACGTGGAGTTTGCATGTTCTCCCTGTGACTGCATGGGTTTTTTTCTCAGGGTGCTCTGGTTTCCTCCCACATTCAAAAGATAACTAAGTAAGTAAGTTTATTGGCCAAGTACTCACATACAAGGAATTTGCCTTGGTGCTCCGCCCACAAGTAACAACATGACATACAGTGACAGTTACAAATGACTCAGAAAACACTAAACATTAATAATAATAAAACATTATTGATAAAACACCATTGATCAAACATATGAACCAGATCAAAGGGAGGCTGCAAATTTTTGGCTGTTGAGTAGAGCAACTACTCGTGGATAAAAACTGTTTTTATGTCTGGCTGTGGCAGCTTTGACAGTCCGGAGTCGCCTTCCAGAGGGAAGTGGTTCAAAGAGTTTGTGGCCAGGGTGAGAGGGATCAGAGATGATCTTACCCGCTCGCTTCCTGGCCCTTGCAGTGTACAGTTCATCAATGGAGTGAAGGTTGCAGCCAATAATCTTCTCTGCTGATCCAAACCAGACCATGATCGAGAAGGTGAGAACAGACTCTATGATGGCCGTATAGAATTGGACCATCATTGCCTGTGGCAGATTGTGCTTCCTCAGCTGCCGTAGGAAGTACATCCTCTGTTGTGCCTTTTTGACTGTGGAGTCGATGGTAGCCCCCCACTTAAGGTCCTTGGAGACGATGGTCCCCAGGAACTTAAAATACTCCACAGATGTGACTGTGGTGTTGTTGATGGTGAGTGGGGTGCGGGGAGGGGGAACTCTCCTAAAGTGTACAATCAATTCCACTGTCTTTAGCACACTGACCTCCAGATTGTTGCGATAGCACCAGGACGCCAGCTGTGACATTTCCTGTCTGTAGGCAGATTCCTCCCCATCCTGGGTCAGTCCAATCAGGGTTGTGTCGTCCGCAAATGTGAGAAGCTTGACAGAGGTGTCTGTGGAGGTGGTCGTTGGTGTAGAGAGAGTAGAGGAGAGAGTACGCAGCCTTGCGATGCTCCTATGCTGAGTGTTTGCGGGTCCGAGATATGCGTTCCCAGCCTCACATGCTGTTTCCTGTCTGTCAGGTAGTTGGTGATCCACAGACAGAGGGGTTCAGGCACAGTCAACTCGGAAAGTTTGGAGTGTAGTAGCTCTGGCACAATGGTGCTGAATGCAGAGGTGTTGAATCAACAAACAGGATCCTCGCATAGGTCCCCTGGCGGTCTAGGTGCTGTAGGATGAAGTGTATCATCCACAGATCTTCAGGCCTGATATGCAAACTGCAGAGGGTCCAGCAGGGAGTTTGTGATATTTTTCAGCTTGGCCAGCACAAGCCTTTAGAGTGTCTTCATGACTACAGAGGGCAGTGCGACAGGCCTGTAGTCATTAAGACAAGTAATCCTTGCCTTTTTGGGTACAGGGACAATAGTGGAGACTTTGAAGCAGGCAGGGACAGCACATGTTTGCAGGGACTGGTTAAAAATGTCTGTATAGACCGGTGCCAGCTGTTTGGCACAGAGCTTAAGAGTAGAGGGGGAAACATTGTCAGGTCCTGGAGGTTTCTGTCTCTTTTGTCTCTGAAAAGCCTCTCCACCTGCATGTTTGAGGGTTAATTAGCCTCTGTAAATTGTCCTTGGGTGCAGGATAGAACTAGTGAATGGGCCATTGTTGGTCGGCATGGACTCGGTGGGCCAAAGGGCCTGTTTCCATGCTGTATCTCTAAATTAAACTCGTTCTAAACCGAAATGTTTCAATACATTGAAGAGATTACAATGAAACCAATTGTTTTTTATGCTTTGATGATTTTATACTGGACGTAGGTGCAATTTCCACGGTAAAATGTATCCATTTATCTGACATTGTCAAACAAAAATTTGTTGAAAATGAATTGTTGTGCACATTGATCTGCAAGGCAGAAGTGAACCATTATTCCTTAATTTGTTATTATTGATTTTTTTTTTTCCTACTGATCTTTCAGATTCTTATGATTAATAGATTTACTGATTCAGAAATGAAAACTTAAACACTTTTCTTGTGGAACCCAGCAACTCAGTTTATTTATTCTAGAAGTTATGTTTAGTCTAGTTTAGTTTTGAAACAGAGAGCGGATAACAGGCCATTCAGCCCACAGAGTCCGTGCCGACCAGTGATCCCCGCACCCTCCTACACATTAGGGATGATTTAAATTTTTACCGAAGCCAATTAACCTACAAACCTGTAGATCTTTGGAGTGTGGGAGGAAACCGGAGCACCCGGGTAAAACCCACGTGGCCACGGGGAGAATGTACAAATTTGTACAGGCAACACCCGTGTTCAAGATCGAACCTGGATCTCTGGCACTGTAAGGCAGCAACTCTGCCGCTACGCTGCCCAGTATGGTGATGATGATAGTGCGGATATACATGATAGTGTGGCCTTAGCCCAAGTGTTTATATTGAAGTGGTTCTTAAATGCCAAGAGGTTACAATATATTTGTTTACTGTTCCAGCTCTAATGGAATAGGAGGACACAAACTAATCTTCACAATCACTTTAATAATGCTCTGTAAAATGTGGTTGAATGCCTGGTAAGGTTTGAGCTAAATCCTGATGTTGTTATCTATTAGTCAGCAACTTTAATAGATTAAGAAGTTGCTTTGCATCCCACTTGAAATTGGCCATCGCCTTTGTTTTGCTGACATTGAAGGAACACCAAGTTATTAAGGATCGGGATTGGATTCTTAGTTTATGAGCGGTCTTTTCAAGAGATTACAGCAGGGAAGACGCTGTTCCTGAATCTGGTGGTATGTGCTTTCAAGGTACAGATTATTCCTCATAAAGCAGTGTTTAATTTGTAGAGAAGGAAAAATAGACACAAAGTTGCTGGAGCAACTCAGCGGGTCAGGCAGCGTTTCTGGAGAAAAGGAATAGGTGCCGTTTCAGGTCAGAACCCTTCTTCGGGCTATCTTTAATTTGTAGAGGTTCAGTTTATGTGAGATTTTGGACTCCGTATCGGTTTATGAAAAAATCAATGAATCACTGTCACCGAAAAAAAAAATGTGCATGCTTTCCAGGTAAGTCATACTATAAATATTTACAGTCAAACCAGACACAAGAACAGCAGTAGTGTAAAAGTCATGAAGTCATATAGGAAATGAGAGTGCACCATATAGTAATACAGGTCCACCACCGACTTTCCGGCACCCTTGGTTCCAGAGCCTTTCTGGATTATCCGTTTTGCCGATCTGGCAGGGGTCATGGCCTCTGAGAAGAGTCTAACGGTATCGGAACAGTCCGCCTAGGCTGTGAAGGACCGAAATACCGGTCCACGAAGTCGGCCATGGATGTCGGCTGTGGGAATAGATGTGCCGGCTCTGGCCGGGCCGGAGTTCCAGAGCCCAGGCCTCAGGACCCGCCGATCAGAACGGAGATCCCATTGAGGTTGAGATTGGCCGCCTCGCCCGGCCTAGGCACCACACTTTCAGGGGGATTTCTGGAGCAGATTTCAAATGCACTCTCATAATTTTGTCCGGATTGAAGGAGGTGTTGGACCTGCAGTGGCTGGAAACTGGAAGGATACGTGGATAGTGTACATGGATAGGAAAGGTTCATAAGGATATGTAGTAAACATAGGTAAGCAGGACTAGTGCAAAAATGGAGCATCTTGGTTGGCATGGGCAAGTTGGGCTGAAGGGCCTGTAGGGTTCTATGTTATAGCTAAAGAGAAATAGTAGATTTCAAAACAATGTAAAGGTCAGGGGTATGGAGTGTGCAAGTCAGGAAATCATGTTGCAGCTTTATGAAACTTTGGATGGGCCCCATTCCATGCTCTACTGTGTTATGTTCAATCCTAGTTCTAGATGGATGTGCCGAATTTCTGAAATAATTCAGTATTAATCGGTTCCCAGGTTAGAAGTGTCAAGGACTAGAGGGTATAACTTGAAGGAGAGAGGGGGAATATTTAAAGGAGATACAGCAGTGGAATTTAAGAAGATTATGGTCAGGCACGTGGGTTTACAGGGAATGGATGGGTATGGATCACATACAGGCAGAGGAGTGTAGTTGAACTTTGTATCATGTTTGACACGGACATTGTGGGCCGAAGGGCCTGTTCCTGTGCTGTGAGTTCTAATGAAAGATTTAATTACTTGAAGGGTTAGACATTTTTCTTTGTAGATTCTATCCGAACTGATGAACATTTTCATTTCTGCAAACCTACAGGTTGCAAAGTCCGGGTATCTTGCTCTAGGTCCTGTTACATTCAGAGTGAACTGATTCCTTTCGTCATTTGTATGCACCACATTGCATATCCCAGCCCAGCGACCACAGGGATGTAATGGATTATAGTTATCTCTGTCTACTTGCTGTGGCATCACAGTGCCAGAGACCCGGGTTTGATCCTGACTACTGGTGCTATCTCCGCAGAGTTTGCACATTCTCCTTGTGACCAGGTGGATTTTCTCTGGGTGCTCCGGTTTTCACCCACATTCCAGAACATGCAGGTATGTAGGTTAGTAATTGTCCCTAGTGTGTAGGACAGAACTAGTGTATGGGGGATCGCTTGTTGGCATGGACTTGGTGGGCCGAAGGGCCTGTTTCCACACAATATCTGCAAAGATTAAATTTAATCTCTAGTGTTGCCACTGTCAGGTAGCTTTAGACATGGACCCCAAGATTTCTCTGCACACCAATGTTATCTAGGGTCCCACCATTAACTGTATACTTTCTCCTTTCGTTCAACCTACCAACGGAAGTGCAACACCTCACACTTGCTTGGATGGATTTCCATCTTCCCTTTCCCTGCACATAGTCCCTGTATTTGTTTTTTATCCTTTGCCTTTTAATTCACATAATTTAAGATTTTAATACCAACAGTAAATTGAATTGGCAATGAACTGAAAACAAGCGTATAAAAATGTTTCCAATGTGAATAACAACAATATTGATTTTATGTGAGATAGGAAAAGGTGTGGTGAAAATTAAACTCTCTCCACCCTCAGTCATCCTCCATTATGCCTCGTTTTTGTTGAATGTAGATTAAAAACAAGCACTGATGACTAATTCTATTTGAACCAGGGGTGGGAGAAGTGTTTTGATTTCACATACCACTTGCACAAAGGTTTAGTTTAGTTTAGTTTTGAGATACAGTGTGGAAACAGGCCCTTGGGCCCACCGCACTGATCAGCGATCCCCGCACACACACTAAAGACAATTTACATTTATACCAAGCCAATTAACCTACAAACCTGTACGTCTTTAGAGTGGGGGAGCAGGTCTCAGAGAAAACCCACGCGATCGTGGGGAGAATGTACAAACTGCGTACAGACAAGCACCCGTGGTCGGGATCGAACCCGGGTCCCCGGCGCTGTAAGGCAGCAACTCTACTGCTGCGCCACTGTGCTGCCCAAAGGTAATCAGTGACTGATGCATTGAGGAGCACTAAGTGGTCTAAACGATATGTTGCTCATGAGGGGCAAACTCATGCTGGTGACTGACCGGACTACAAAGAGTAAAATGCTGCTGATTTTGCAAAATAATGGTTCAACTTCAATTTTCACATGAAGATAATTCCTCTTCCTATACATGGAACCTTCACAGTCATTGTAAACTACCTATGGACCACCAGCAACCCCCTTACTGCCCCTTTCATTCTCCGGCTTTCGTGGGAGAGTCTAAGACCAGAGGCCACAGCCTTGGAATAAAAGGATGTACCTTTAGAGAGGAGATAGGGATGAATTTCTTTAGTCAGAGGATGGTGAATCTGTGAAATTCATTGCCATGAATGAATTTAATTGACAGCTTTGGAGGCTCTCAATGGATATTTTAAGAGAGGGATTGACAAATTCTTGATTTGTAAGGGTGTCAGGGATTATGGGGAGAAGGCAGGAGAATGGGGTGAAAGATAGATCAGCCATGATTAAATGGTGCAGTAGACATGATGGCCATTCTACTCCTAAAACTTATATACTTATGAACTTAACAATTCAATGCTCTTCTTCTCTCCACATTGGTCTTCTTTTCACCTTCAGCCTTTGTCACTTGCTTCAGTGGCTTGCACCCCTTGAACTTTTCCCCATTTTGTCACGTTACAACCACAAACGTAAATGTATTTTATTGGGATTTTATGTGATAGACCAACACAAAGTGGCGCATAATTGTGAAGTGGAAGGAAAATGATACATGGTTATCAAATTTTTTTACAAATAAAAAACTGAAAAGTGTGGTGTGCAAAAGTATTCAGCCCCCTTTACTCTGATACCTCTATATAAAATCCAGTGCAACCAATTGCCTTCAGAAGTCACCTAATTAGTAAATAGAGTCCACTTGTGTGTATTCTAATCTCAGTATAAATACAGCTGTTCTGTGAAGGTCTCAGAGGTTTGTTAGAGAACAAACAGCATCATGAAGCCCAAGGAACACACCAGACAGGTCAGGGATAAAGTTGTGGAGAAGTTTAAAGCAGGGTTAGGTTATAAAAAAATATCCCAAGCTTTGAACATCTCACGGAGCACTGTTCAATCCATCATTCGAAAATGGAAAGAGTATGGCACAACTGCAAACCTACCAAGACATGGCCGTCCACCTAAACTGACAGGCCGGGCAAGAAGAGCATTGATCAGAGAAGCAGCCAAGAGGCCCATGGTAACTCTGGAGGAGCTGCAGAGATCCACAGCTCAGGTGGGAGAATCTGTCCACAGGACAACTATTAGTCGTGCACTCCACACGTCGGGCCTTTATGGAAGAGTGGCAAGAAGAAAGCCGTTGTTGAAACAAAGCCATAAGAAGTCCTGTTTGCAGTTTGCCACAAGCCATGTGGGGACACAGCAAACATGTGGAGGAAGGTGCTCTGGTCTGATGAGACCAAAATAAGTTTTTAGCCTAAATGCAAAACGCTATGTGTGGCGGAAAACTAACACTGCACATCACCCTGAACACACCATCCCCACTGTGAAACATGGTGGTGGCAGCATCATGCTGTGGGGATGCTTTTCTTCAGCAGGGACAGGGAAGCTGGTCAGAGTTGATGGGAAGATGGATGGAGCCAAATACAGGGCAATCTTGGAAGAAAACCTGTTAGAGTCTGCAAAAGACTTGAGACTGGGGCAGAGGTTCACCTTCCAGCAGGACAACGACCCTAAACATACAGCCAGAGCTACAATGGAATGGTTTAGATCAAAGCGTATTCATGTGTTAGAAAGGCCCAGTCAAAGTCCAGACCTAAATCCAATTGAGAATCTCTGGCAAGACTTGAAAATTGCTGTTCACAAACGCTCTCCATCCAATCTGACTGAGCTTGAGCTATTTTGCAAAGAAGAATGGGCAAAAATTTCAGTCTCTAGATGTGCAAAGCTGGTAGAGACATACCCCAAAAGACATGCAGCTGTAATTGCAGCGAAAGGTGGTTCTACAATGTATTGACTCAGGGGGGCTGAATATTTTTGCATGCCACACTTTTCAGTTTTTTATTTGTAATAACATTTGGAAACCATGTATCATTTTCCTTCCACTTCACAATTATGCACCACTTTGTGTTGGTCTACCACATAAAAATGTGGAAAAGTTCAAGGGGTATGAAAATGTTTGCAAGCCACTGTACACCAATCTGCCAATCAAACTTCTCCCCTCCTCATCCATATCCACCTGTTACTTGCCTCTCCTCTCCAGCTTTCTCTCCACTCCTCCGTCAGTTTGAAGAAGGGTCCCAACCCGAGACATCACCTGTCCATTCCCTCCTCAAACGCTGTAGGAAGGAACTGCCGATGCTGGTTTATACCAAAGACAGACAGAAAGAGCTGAAGTAACGCAGCAGGTCAGGCAGCATCCCTGGAGAAAAGGAATGGCTGACGCTTCAGGTCGGAAGCCATCTGCGGACTCCCCAAATACTGCCTGACCCATTCAGAATCTCCGGCACTTTGTGTTTTACTCAAGATTCCAGCATCTACTGTCTCTTGTGTATCTATCTTTGATTGCTGTCAAGTAATGGTCAATTTTCGCATGAACTTGGATCCTCTCTAACAGGTTAAAAATTCTCATATCCCAGAGATAAGAAAGTACTGGGGTAAATATTTAAATACTTAAATTAACAATTACATGAGCTGATTATTCATGTGAACAATATTAAATACTACCACGCCCACTGATATCAAATAGTTGGATGTAGTAATGATGGCCAGTTATATATGTAACCGAAGATAGACACAAAAAGCTGGGGTAACTCAGCGGGTCAGGCAGCATCTTTGGAGAAGAGGAATAGGTCAAGTTTTGGGTCGAGGCTCTTCTTCAGACTGAGAGTCATGGGAAAGGCTAATGAGAGATATAGATGGTGATATAGAGAGATATTGAATACATTAATGAAAGATATGCAAAAAGGTAACGATGATCAAGGAAAGGTGGAGCCCACAATGTCTAAAGTCTAAAGTCCACGTTCTCTAGTCTTTGATATTTTCACCCCAGGGAAAAGACCCTATCTATGCATGTCATAATTTTGTCCTCTGCCATCGGGTCTCCCCTCAACCTCCGATTCTCCAGAGAAAGTAGTCCACGTCTATAATAAGAATCTCATCAAGTTACAGACCTGTCCACAATAATTATCCTAGGGACTGATTTCTTCTATTTGGACTGACACTGGTCTCTAATGATGCAGTCAGTATCTCCTACGATATGGTCCTAAGACCTTGGTGCTGCTCCTCACTCAGCTTTGAAGTCTCACAATTCCACAAGCTGAAGCAAGTGTAAATCTTCTTACAGACACAGTGGCACAAAGAAATGGCCCTATTTAATAACACGCTTTGATGGCAACATGGAACAAAACACATCAACTTAAGTTTTCTTAAATTTTAACTTTCTTAAGTTAAGTGGCATGGTGACGCAGTGGTAGTGTTGCTGCCTTACAGTGCCAGAGACGCGGGTTCAATCCTGACCTCAGGTGCTGTCTGTGTGGAGTTTGCAGGTTCTCCCTGTGACCGCGTGGGCTTCCTCCGGTTTCCTCCCACACTCCAAAGACGTGCAGATTTGTAGGTTCATTGGCTTCTTTAAATTGTTCCTAATGTGTCGGATAGAACTACTGTATGGGTGATCGCTGGTCGGCACAGACTCAGAGGGCAGAAGGGCCTGTTTCCATGCTGTATTTTTAAACTAAACTAAACTAAACTAAACTAAACTTAAATACTTTCCAAAACTAGTGTGACATCAGCAGTGCTATTTTTGTAGACAGAAAGATGCTGCTACGCATGTCCATTAAAAATTAAGCAACATTTCTCAAAATTATTGTTCCATTAACATCCTCAATGTTGGGTACGCGTTAACTTGTAATATAATAACTCAGCTCTAAGCCTGAACAAATAAACGTTCTAAATCATTCACTTATGTCATCCGTTAGCTAAATACGATTCATAAATGAACCGTCACAGAAAATGTTGTGGACTCTGTCAATACACAGCACGAATTTTCAAATCCTTGTTCAATAAACATTTAGTTTACTTTATTGTCACGTGTCAGAGGAACGCTGAATAGCTTTTGCTGCGTGCTAACCGGTCAGCGAAAAGACTATACATGATTACAATTGAGTCATCCACAATGTATAGATACATGATTACAAATTGAGCCGTCCACAGTGTGCAGATACATGATAAAGTGAATCACGTTTAGTGCAAGATAAAGTCCAGTAAAGTCCGATTTATAGATAGTCCGAGGGTGTCCGGTAAGGTAGATGGTAGGTTTGGACCACTTGGTGGTACAATGGTTCAGTTGCCTGATAATACCTGGGAAGAAACTGTTCCTGAATCTGGACATGAGTGTTTACACACTTCTGTGTCTCATGCCTGATGGGAGAGGGAGACAGAGGGAGTGACCGGCCTAAGACTCATCCTTGATTATGCTGGTGGCCTTGCAGAGGCAGCGTCAGGCAAACAGTGTGATATTCCAACTCAAATCACAGATTCCACTTTCCAAGCAAAAATTGGATTAATCTTCCAAGTGAACGTTAGGTATCATATATCCTGTGACCTAGTTGTCATTTCCAGTTACGTACCAAATATCCAAACTCAATCAGTGGATGACATCTGTGCAGTGTCACCGATGCAATAAGTGGCCTCTTCTGCAAAACCCATTACTGCAGGGTTTTTGAATAATAAAAATTTAATCAGGGAATAATGGCAGCTCTACGAGAACGTTGAAGTAAGCTGGAAGGAAGTGTCTGTATGAATTTTGGTTTGCCTCTGGAAAGGAAATTAACTCTGCAATATAAAAGTGTCATCTGCTTCTGGCCAGTTTCTGCAGCTAATACTAAGCCTGCCTCGCTTGCTATCTTAACCTGCTACAAGTTGTTACTCCCACATGTCAATGTAAGGAAACGGGTTTTGGAATGTAGAACAAAACAGCACAGGAACAGGCCCTTCAGCCCACAATGTTCATACTAATCATAATGCCAAGTTAAGATCATCTCCTCTGCCTGCACAATCCATATCCCTCCATATCCTGCATATCCACATGCCTATCTAAAAGCTTCTTAAATGTCATGATTGTATCTGCCCCCACCACCCCTAGCAGGGTATTCCAGGCACTCACCACTCTTTAGACTTTAGACTTTAGTGATGGAGCGCGGAAACAGGCCCTTTGGCCCACTGAGTACGCGCCGATCAGCGATCATCCCATACAGTAGCACTTTCCTACAAACTGGGGACAATTTACAATTTCACCAAAGCTAAGTAACTTACAAACCTGCACATCTTTGGAGTGTGGGAGGAAACCGGAGCACCTGGAGAAAACTCATTTGGTCACAGGGAGAACGTACAAACTCTGCACAGACAGCACATGCAGTCAGGATCAAACCTGGTTTCTGAAAATGTAAGGCAGCAACGTGGACCTGTGGAAAAGAACAAGCCAGGAGCCCTTTGACTTACAAATTCGAAGGAGAAAGTGGAGTTGGATTGGACACACCCTCAGGAAACCTGCCACAATCATCACCCTGCAAGCCCTGAAATGGAACCCCCAAGGAAAAAGGAAAAGAGGTCGCCCCAGGAACAGCTGGAGAAGAGGTGTCCAGACAGAAGTGTCTGAGAGTGGGCTCAACTGGGGAGATCTCGAAAGAACTGCCAACAATCGAGTGAGGTGGAGGACATTTGTCAATGGCCTATGCTCCCTAGAGGAGCAAAGGGCTTAAGAAGAAAGAACTCTTCCGCTGCATCTCTGTGCCGTCCCAAGTTGGCATGGACAAGATGGGCTGAAGCGTCTGTTTCCATGCTGTGTGACTCCATCACTATGATTCCAATTGTCCATATACCAACAACGGAACAATGAAATTCTTGTAAGTAAGAATCTAATTGTTCTGTGGCTGATACATATAACAATTAAACACTCTTGCCTCCTGACTCTTGATAAACACAATCGCACACAGGCCGTTGTTAGTTTTGAAAGTGATGTGGGCCTGAAACACACTACCAGGGGTGGTGGTAGAGGCAGATGTGATAGTGATGTACATGGCTTTTAGATAGTTACATAGACACAAAGAATGCAGTGATATGGATCACATTGGGTTTGGTATAGTATTAAGCATAGGTATTGGGAGGTTACAGTGATAAATTAAATCGGTGAGACCACAATTAGAGATGTGTGTTCAGTTTTGGCCACCATGTTATGGGAAAGATGTTGTCAAGTTGCAAAGGGGACAGAGAAGATTTACAAGGATGTTCCCTGGACTCGAGGGCCTGAGCTATAGGGAGAGGTTGGGCAGGCTAGGACTTTATTCCTTGGAGCGCAAGAGGATGAGGGATGATCTTATAAAGGTGTATAAAATTATGAGAAGTATAGATCGGGAAAATGCAGAGAGTCTTTTGCCCAGAGTTGGGGAATCGAGAACAAGAGCACATAGGAACCTGAGGAGTAATTTTCTTATACAAAAGGCGGTGATTGTATGGAACAAGCTGCTGGAGGAGTTAATTGAGGCAGATATTATCGCAATGTTTAAGAAACATTTAGACAGATATATGGAAAAGATTGGTTCAAAGGAATATGGCCCAAATGCAGGCAGGTGGGACTAGTGTAGATGGGGCATGTTGGCATGGGCAAGATGGGCCAAAGGGCCTGTTGCTATGCTGTATGACCCTATATGCAGGCAGCGAAGATCAGTTTATCTTGGGAATGTGTTAGCCACAGACATTGTGGACCAAAGGGCCTGTTCTTGTGCTGTATTGTATCTAAATCATACTATCCATGATTACAGTGGGTCCTCTTCTGGAACAGCATGCAGAGAGTCACCATGTTCCGGCGCATTCTCACAACTTCCTAGTCTCTGGAAAGTCCGATCGTGGCCCAAGGAGATGTGCAGTTTCTTATTTCCTCACATTAAGGCCCGGTGTCCTGGTGCCACTGGATGGGTGAAGAAGGGGTGGGTCTGGCCCAGCGCGATGCCGTTGGCTCCTTCCAACACCGCTCCGTGCAGCTGCCGCAGGTTGCGCTCGATTCCCTCGCTTGCCCGGCTGCTGTAGGACTTCCCGCGGCCGCCTCCGCCAACACCACTACTGCAGTGGGACCACAGTGACAGGGACAGTCAAGCTGCTGACCCAGTCTCTGGGTTGAGAGAACAAACCCATTTGATTATTTAAAGGCCATTACCAAATCTAATTAAAGTTTGAATGTAAGACTTGTGATATAATTTGTATCCGTCAGTTCTATATGGACTTGTTTCTCCCAAACTATCCACTTATCTATATTTAGCACAAAGGGAAGCTCTAGTGATTGAAATCAAATAGATTTGCTTCAACGTGAAATGTATGTGTGCATTTAAAACTAACTAATTGAATTATCTAAGCTTCTATTTTTAACCTGATATTTGCGTTTTGTATAAACTTGTTACAGTGGCATAGTTCAGTTTAGTTTATTGCCAAGTGTACCGAGGTACAGTGAAAAGCTTTTGTTGTTGAGTGCTAACTAGTCAGCAGAAAGGCAATACATGATTACAATTAATCCATTCACAGTGTAAGGGAATAAGGTTTAGTGCAAGTGCTGTCAGTGTGTGGAGTTGTACGTTCTCCCTGTGACTGTGGGTTTCCTCCGGGTGCTCCAGTTTCCTCCCACATCCCAAGGACATGCAGGTTTTTAGGCTAATTGGCCCTCGGTTAACTTGCGCCTAGTGTTCAGCGAGAGGTCGTGAAAGTGGAATAACATAGAACTAGTGTGAACAGGTGACCGATGGTCGGTGGGCTGAAGGGCCTGTGGTGACTTTTAATCAATCAGTAAGCGTGAGGTGAATCTTTCTGAGCAGAAACACTTGCCAATGCTTAGAAAGCTGAGAAATTATTTTAGTCATTACAAAATGCCTTTAGCTAAAATTCATATCATTGATCACTGAGAAGTCAGAAGAAAAATAAACGCGCTTCTATGACTGTCACAAGTAGCTCAGCACATGCTGACTTTATTGCGATTAAACTTTCATTCCATTAGTAATGTGGCCCAGGGTTATTCATCTGCAGTGATCTATTCTCCGAGGAAAAGCGATGGCCGTGATAGGGCCAAGTCTACCACTCTATCTCCTCTTCAAACCAATTATGATCATTCTGCAGACTTTGTTTCTTGATTGAAATGACAGACAATTCAACAGGCCCCTTCAGCCCATCGAGTACGCACCATCCACCGATTACCGGTTCACGCCAGTTCTGTGTTCTCCCACTCTCTCATCCACTCCCTACCCCCCTACACACTAAGGCACAATTCTTTTCCCCACAGGAGCCAATTAACCTACAAACCCGCAAGTCTGGGACGTGGGAGGAAACCGGAGCATCTGGAGGAAACCCACATTATCACAGGGAGAAACATAGAAACATAGAAACATAGAAACATAGAAAATAGGTGCAGGAGTAGGCCATCCTGCCCTTCGAGCCAGCACCACTATTCAATATGATCATGGCTGATCATCCAAAATCTATACCCCGTTCCTGCTTTTTCCCCATATCCCTTGATAGCCCTAAGAGCTATATCTAACTCTCTCTGGAATACATCCAGTGAATTGACCTCCACTGCCTTCTGTGGCAGAGAATTCTACAACTCTCTGGGTGGATTTTTCTTCCTCATCTCAGTCTTAAATGACCTACCCCTTATTCTTAAACTGTGACCCCTTGGTTCTCGACTCCCCCCACATCGGGAACATCTTTCCTGCATCTAGCCTGTCCAATTCATTAAGAATTTTAGATGTTTCTATGTTTCCCTCTCATCCTTCTAAATTGCAGTGAATATAAGCCCAGTCGGTCCATTCTTTCATCAACATGCAAACTCCACACACAGACACACCTGAGGTCAAGATCATGGACAAATAGGTGCAGGAGGAGGCCATTCGGCCCTTTGAGCCTGGCTTGAAGATCGAACCGGGTCTCTGGCGCCGTGCGGCAGCTGCTCTGCCACTCTGCCGCTGTGCCACCGTGCCCTCCGACACATTATTCGTTGTGTGCCTGAAATTATTTTTGGAATTTCCTGGAAATCCAGCAAAGGGATAGAATAAAAGACAACTAGCCATGGTGATGAATTCAAACAGAGAAGTTTTCCATTGGCTCGAATAATGTTTGTTAAACCAATGTGATAAGTTATGGATTTTCTGAGAAATTTCTCCTGGAAAACTAATAAAAAATTCTTCCCTTTTACTGCCAACTGTGAATACAGTATATGGTATTACTATGTATACAGTGCATTGTGTTAGTATTTAAAATTACTTGGCAATTGCGAAGAATAGATAGAGAAGACAGTCGGAGAAGGGTCCCGGCCCATGTTCTTTAGAGATACTGCCTGACCCACTGAATTACTCCAGCACTTTGTGTCCTAAATAGTCAGCACCTTCGTTCCCCAGGGTGGTAATATCAGCCTAGAGGCCATAGCTTAATGTTTATAGAAGAAGTGCGGGGCAAGCTTTTTTACACAGACGGTGTGGGAGCCAGGAATGTGCTGCCAGGGTTGGTGGTGGAGGCAGATACGGCAGTGGCATTTAAGAGGCTTTTAGATAGGTACATGCAGGGATATGGAGGCAAGCAAAGGAGATTAGTTTAATTTGGCATCATGTTCGGGGTGGCACGGGGGTACAGCAATAGAGTTGCTGCCTTACAGAGCCAAAGACCTGGGTTTGATCCTGATCGCGGGTGCTGTCAATATGGAGTTTGTACATTCCCCCCGTGGTCTCTTGCGTTTTTTCCAGATGTTTTAATTTCCTCCCACACTCCAAAGACATGTGGTTAATTGTAGGTTAATTGGCTCCTGTAAATTGTAACTTGTCCCTAGTGTGTAGGATAGTGCTGGTGTGCGGGGAGATTGTTTGTTGGCACGGACTCGGTGGGCTGAAGGACCAATTTCCATGCTGTACCGCTGAAATCTAAAGTCTGAAGTTAGGCATGGATATTGTAGGCCAAAGGAACTGTTTCCACGCTGCATCTCCAAAGTCTAAAGTTTCTTCCCAGCTGAACCATCCTACAAACAATTAAAGAGCAGTTCCGAGCTACTATCTACCTCATTGGAGGCCCTCGGACTATCTTTGATCGGGCTTCACTGGACAATCCTGCACTTAAAGTTATTCACCTTATTACCTTTATAATATATCGCTACCACTGTGGATGGCTCGATTGAAATCATGGATTGTCTACTAGCCCGCTGACTAGTTAAAACGCAACAAAAGCTTTTCACTGTACCTCGGTACGCATGACAATGGCAATAAACCAAACACAAGCTCAAACTCAAAACTCAACTCTCTCTATAGTTTGGCTTGGATATTGCGGGCGGAAGGGCCAGTTCCATTGCTGTACCGTTCTATATTCTGTGTTGTAATTAACTAAGACAGTCCAGCTTGCCTGCAGCATGTGAGTCCCCTGTTGATTGAGCACGGTGCATGGTTGGCACTATAAGTGCGGCACCCCACAGCGTGCAAGTGGCTCGCCTGGAGTCAGAAACAAATAATGAGGCAAATGCCGTGAAAAATCTGAGAAATAGATTGTTGTAAACATTGCATTAATGGGATCTGAGTTGCATACTTTGGTTACTGGCCAGCTGCAGTTGTCTAATATGCGCTAATTATGATGGTCATGGCCTGGTTGCTTGTTTAGTTCATCAGTTCGATATATCAAATAGATTATTTTATGCATGAGCTGCTATTCAATGATACTTTTTTGTCACGTGTACCTTGGTGCAGTGAAATTCTTTGTTTTCGCATACAATCTGGTAAATCATACAGCAGACTTCACCTAGGCAGTTAGGGTTGCCAACTTTCTCACTCCCAAATATGGGACAAAAGGTAAAAATACTGGACAAATTCCCGACGGCAATTCGTTGACCGACTCGGCCGTGGCTGGGTGAACAATATGTTGGCCCTGGTGCTGGACTGCACACATAGCCCAGCCGGCGGGCCAGCTGAGGAGTTTTGGCCTGCGTGACGTCACGCGTAAAGTCCGGCACCCCATCCAATTAATGAACTGATGATCGGCCATGAGAAGGAGGGGTGGTGGTGTCGGCAGTAAGCGAAGGTCCAAAGATCGGACAGCTGGCCGGGCTGCCGACCGATGAGGCCACGTGCGAGGCGCTGCTGCTGCACTCCATGGGCTGCACTATTTCGGGACGGGTGAGGCGGGGCCGGACGGGGCGCTCCGACCCGACAGTCCCCTGGACCCGAGTAGTAGCAGTCAAATACAGGACAAGGGCGGTCCTGTGCGGGACAAACCAATTTAGCCCAAAAATTGCCAATTTGTCGGTGACAAAAAGCAGTACACAAAGAGTCGTCACGTGTCTGGTGGCGCCAAACTTTCATAAGTTCTTAGTACAGTCTTACCGTCTCGCAGCAGTAAACCAGGCCTGTCGCTGCACATGGCGGGAGGGAGGCGGCCCACTGGTCCCTCCTTGCTCTGGGTGCCCCTTGCTTGGTCCCCCTTCATTCTCCGCGGCTGTCCGCCGGGTCTCACTAAGCAGTAACGTTCTGTTTTCTAGTTTAGTGTTTGAAGTCAAAACTTACTGAACGGAGCAATGGCGCAACAGAGTTGCTTCCTCACTGCACAAGAGACCATTGTTTGATCCTGATCTCGGTACTCTCTATACGGAGTTTATACGTTCTCCCTGTGACAACATGGGGTTTTTTCCGGGTACTCCGGTTTCCTCCCACATCCCAAAGACACACAGGTTTGTAGGTTAATTGGCCCTCTGTAAATTGCCCCCAGTGTGCAGGATGCAAAACTGGGATAAAATAGTGTAGTGTACAGGTGATCGATGGTCGGCATGGACACAGTGGCCAAAGGGTCTGTCTAAAGTAAACTAAACTAAACTAAACTAGCCAGACACAAAATGCTGGAGTAACTCAGCAGGACAGGCAGCATCTCTAGAGAGAAGGAATGGGTGACGTTTAGGGTCGAGACCCTTCTACCCAAAACGTCACCCATTCCTTCTCTCCAGAGATGCCTGGAATGTGCTGCCAGGGGTGGTGGTGGAGGCAGATACGAAAGTATAGTTTATAGAATATATTGATAGCAACATGTCTAAAAATATGTGGGAAAGTAAGTACTTCAAGGCAGCTGTATCTATCGATGTTACATGGGTGACTGATGGCCGGCATGGACTCTATGTCCGAAGGGCCTGTTTCCATGCTGCATCTCTAAACCAAACTAAACTTTCAAAACGGGGAGGCTATTGATCAGTGGGGATTTGGCAAGTTATGCTAAAGTTGGGACAGAAGTTTAAGGTGAGGAGGGAGAAAGATTTAATGGGAATCTGAGGGGCAACATTTTTACACAAAGGGTGGTGGGTGTATGGAATGAGCTGCCAGGGGAGGTAGTTAAACCAGGTGCTATCACAACGTTTAAGAAACATTTAGAAAAGGGACATGGATAGGATAGGTGGAGAGGGATATGGGACAAATGCAGGTAGGTGGGACAAGTGCAGATGGGGCATGTTGGTCGGTGTGGGCAGAGAGTCTGTTTCCACGCTGTATCTATGCCCTGCCTCTGAGAGTTTTGAACCTCAAGCCTCCTTGTCCTGAAATCAGCTGACCACTCACAAGTGTTGGACTAATATCAATTACTGGAGGCTGCGGTGTGATCTTACAGTGGTGTAGAAGATCACGAGGGGAATTGATCAGGTAACTGCACAGTCTCTTACCCAGAGTAGGGGGAATCAAGAACCAGAAGATAAAGGTTTAAGGTGAGGGGAGAAAGATTTAATAAGAAACTGAGGGCTAACATTTTTTACACAAAGGGTGGTAGGTACAAGGAATGAGCTGCCGGAGGAGGTAGCTGTGGCAGGTACGATCACAACATTTAAGAAACATTTTGACAGGTACATGGATAAGATAGGTTGAGAGGGATGAGGACCAAACTCAGGCAGGTGGGACCAGTGTAGATGCGGCATGTTGGTCAGCATGGACAAGTTGGACCGATGGGCCCGTTTCCACACTTTATGACTGTAGGCCTGCAGAGAGGATATCAGAGATAATTGGAATTTATACAAGAACAATCCTTATTTAATATATGCACCGTCACTTCTCGCCTCCTTCAGAATCACTGGATGTCAAATTGTCCTATTAGATTACATGAAATGTAGCAAAAGATTAAACATGTCGTAAGCATGGGATTTTGAACAGGGGGCACGGAAGGAAAGGTTTTTCATATATGTAATTGGGCCAATACGGAGGATGCTTCACACACACTTTTAACCTCACTTACTCTGACCTCCAGCCAGGTGAACTGAACAAGGGACTCTTCCTCAGATGGAGGCGAGTGACTGAGATTCTCTCCGATGCGTCGGCAGGAGATCCATATTTTGCCTCCGGGTTTGTGCTCGTCCCGGAGCGAATTAAGTGCAAATATCTCAGTGGAAAGCAGGACTTGAGAAATAATGATCTCGCTGAGTCCATGCATTCTGACAGATGGAACGTCACCTGATTTTCATTAGTCCCTGCAACATGCATAATTAATTTTCGATCGGTTCAGGTTAATATATTTTACCAGGAATATTCAGCCCCCACTGTGAACCAACAAATTGGGGCTAAAAGCATGTACGTAGTGTGTGCTGTAGTCTCCCAGCAATGGATATATCACTCTTAAGTGCACTTTATTTTATAATCAAGGCCAGTTTAGTTTAGTTCAGTTTGGAGATACATTGTGGAAACATGCCCTTCGGCCCATCGAGTCCATGCCGTCCAGCGATCACCCCGTACACTAGCACTATTCTACACTCTAGGGGCAATTTACAATTTTTACCAAAGGCAATTAACCTACAAACCTGTACATCTTTGGAGCGTGGGAGGAAACTGGAGCATCCGGAGAAAACCCACATGGTCACGGGAAGAAGGTACAGCTTCCGTTCAGATGATACCCTAGGTCAGGGGCGAACCTGGGTCTCTGGCGCGGTGAGGCAGCAACGCCTCTGTGCCGCCAGTATTAATCTCTGTTAACTAATGTCAGAAAAAACACACTTGTCCAGTTATAGAAACAAGGAACTGCAAATGGCGTTTTACAAAATAAATGGCACAAAGCACTTTGCCACATATCATGTGTCTGTACACTGTGGATGGCTCGATTGTAATTATGTATAGTCTTTCCGCTGACTTAATTACATGCAACAAAAAACCTTTTCACAGTTCTGGTTCCTCCTCACATTAAACTTATGTCCTCTGGTTGTCAATCCCCCAGTCTGGGCAAGAGACTCTGTGCGTTGACTCGAACTATTCGCATGCTTTTATACAGCTCTATAAGATCACCCCTCATCCTCCTGCGCTCACCAACGTCTCATAGAACTGCACCATGACCACCCAGCCTCTACACTCAATACTCTGACTGATGATGGCCAATGTGCCGAAAACCTTCTTGACCACCCTTTCCACATGTGACGCCTCTCTCAAGGAGCCATGTACCTGCACTCCTGGATTCCTCTGCTCTTCAACACTCTCCAGAGCCCTACCTTTCACTGGGTAGGTCCTGCCCATGTTAGCCCTCCCAACGTTTAACACCTCACATCATTCTGCATAAAATTCGAGTAACTATTCCTCAGCCCACCTGCCCAAACAAAAGATCCTGCTGTAAGCTTCATCAACCACCTTCACTATCTACAATACCACCTATTTTTTGTGCCATCTGCAAACAGCATATACGTTTTCATCTAAATCATAAATTTAGATGACAAACAGCAATGGGCCCGACATCGGAATCTGAGGCACGCATCAGTAGTCACAGGACCACATGGGTAGGATGAGTTCAGAGGGTTATGCAGGCAAACGGGACTAGCCCAATTTGGTTGGCATGGCCAGGATGGGCTGAAGGGCCTGTTCCTGTGCTGTGCTATGATTCTACAACTCTAAGACAGCATTCCTCTCCTGGTATGCCTTTCGAGATGGTTGCACCCATCTGAAGAAGGGTTGTCTGTCCATTCCCCTCTACAGATGCTGTCTGACCTGCTGACATCCTCCAGCACTTGGTGTGTCGCTCAAGATGTCTCCCATTGCCTGTTTTGGCCGTCTCCTGCCTGTTGCGTCCCAGCTACGTCGAGCCATTTGCGATAACGTGTAAACTGCTACACGTATTAGCGATAGGAACCACTTAATTTTCTGATATTCGCTTATTTTTGAACCCTTATTCGCTTATATTTAGAACCTTTGCATCAGAAGCTTATGGCAGGAATCAGACGGTAACCTCCCCCTGACCCGTTAATGCAGGCAAGGGACACAAGATTTACAGTTCAAGATGAATTAAATCAGTCTGGCATTCTCAATTTACACTGAGTACCTCTCGGTCAGACTCGAAGCATTTAGAACAGAGCACTGTCTGAGATTTCATGCGTATCCCAGCTGGTAAGAACAGACTGGTAATGACAGTAAAAGATGTGGCATCTTTGCAAGCTCAATTTACATTTAACAGGTCCATTTAATTATAACGAAAAATGTAAAATCTCTTAAAGATGGACCAACCATTTTTACCAGTACTCATTAATTGAATTCACACACAACTGCGATGAAATAAAACATCCATCAAAAGAAAATAGTCGCTGCTATATAGGCAATATCTCCAGCTTTAAGTCATAGTATATTGTTTGGGTAAATTCAATAGTCATATGCTCAATAGGACTGGTCAATTTATTTTTATTATCTGCACAACCACAACGTCAATTAAATCTATTCAGGTCTCGTACGTAAGCACTGAAATCGGTCATTTTCATAGGTTCAGCAGAATTAAGCCATTCCATCCATCAAATCTACTCTGCCATTAAATCATGGCTGATCTATCCTTCCCTCTCAACCCCATTCTCCTGTCTGCTCCCCATAACCTCTGACACCCGTACTAATCAAGAAACACCTGTACTAATCAAGAAATTACACAAATTGCTGAAGTAACTGAGCAGGTCAGGCTCCACCTCTGAAGAAAAGTAGTTTCGGGTCGGAACCCTTCCTCAGACATTCGGCGATTTAACAAAATTCCGCTCTATAGATGCTGACTGACTTGCCAGATATTTCAAGCATCCTATTTTGTTTGATTGAAATCATTCTGTTTAAAAAGATGCCTCTAATGTGAATTTAATACAAAGAAAAGCAATTTGAACTTTTTGTGCTGATTTACAGATAAAAGATCATATCCAATTTAGAGCCTTAACATTAGGGCAGCGGTAGAGCTGCTGCCTCATAGCACCGTGGTCCCAGGTTCAATCCTGACCTCGGGTGCTGTCTGTGTGGAGTGTATGTGTTCTCCTTGTGACGGCATGGGTTTGGAGGGATATGGATCAAATGGCGGGAAATGGGACGAGCTTAGATGGAGCATCTCGGTCAGCTTGGAAGAGTTGTGGCGAAGGGCCTGTTTCTGTACTGCATGAATCTTGTGGCATCAGTGAAGACGACACTGGCGCTCGTAGTAAGTTGGATTCACCCGATAGGCTTCATTCCCAATGTCAAACAACCGTGACAAGTAGGTATGTGTAATAAGGAACTGCAGATGCTGGTTTACACCGAAGATAGACACAAAATCCTGGAGTAACTCAGCGGGACAGGCAGCAGTCTGAAGAAGGGTCTCAACCCGAAAAGGTCACCTGTTCCTTTTCTCCTGAGATGCTGCCTGACCCGCTGAGGTACTCCAGCACTTCAGCAACAAGGAGGTCCTGGTCAGCACTTAAGCTTAGTCATTCGCCATCACTGAGGAGGAACAATTAGTATGGGGTCTTCCTCCCTGTTCTACTTTCTTCGCAATCTCCTTCCTTCCCCTCGTCCTTCCTTCCATCCCATCCCCCTTCCTTCCTGTCTACCCTCCTTCCCATTCCTCTTCCTTCTGCGTCCTCCCTCCTTCCCTGGCCCTCCCCCTTTCCTTCTCCCTCCCATTTCCTTCCTCCTCCCCCTTTCCTATCCCCTTCCTTCCCCCTCCCACCTTCCCCCTCCCACCTTCCCCCTCCACCTTCCCCCTCCCACCTTCATTTCAAGTTCATGTTTGCATTTGTTGTCACATACACCAATTAAGATACAGGTATATTATCCCCTTCCCCCTTCCCCCCCCCCCCCCCCCCCCCCCCCCCCCCCCCCCCCCCCCTTTCCCCCCCCCCCTTTTCCCCCTTTCCCCCCTCCCCCCCCCCCCCCTCCCCCCCCCCCCCCCCCCCCCCCCCCCTTTCCCCCCCCCCCTCCCCCCTTCCCCCCCCCCCCCCCCCTTTCCCCCCCCCCCCCCCCCCTTTCCCCCCCCCCCCCCCCCTTTCCCCCCCCTTTCCCCCCCCCCCCTTTCCCCCCCCCTTTCCCCCCCCCCCCTTCCCCCCCTTTCCCCCCCCTTTCCCCCCCCCTTCCCCCCCCTTCCCCCCCCCTTCCCCCCCCCTTTCCCCCCCCCTTCCCCCCCCTTCCCCCCCCCCCCCCCCCCTTCCCCCCCCCTTCCCCCCCCCTTCCCCCCCCTTCCCCCCCCTTCCCCCCCTTCCCCCCCCCTTCCCCCTAACTCTCTTCTCTTTGGCAGGGATAATAAGGTGCAGAGCTGACAAGTTGCAGGTGAGTTGATCCAACGATCACTAATTGGCCACAGCTGCGGCTGGTTTGGCCGTGGCCTGAGCTTGTTTCCCAGTGCCGGTGTTTCCCGGCAACCAGGTACTGCTGGTAAGCTGCTGCCGGCCTGAGTGTCGGTGCCAGGGATCGGAGCAAACCTTAGGCTCATCACTGTACGATGCCAAGCAGTCAATGTCCAACTGCATTGGGGAACAGGTTTGATTGCGAGTGCTGTTCCTAATGATATCAGAGCTGTTGCATAATCAGGAATTACATGTCCAGTGTAGACACGAGGAACTGCAGATGCTGGTTTACAAAATAAGATCCAAAAGTGCTGGAGTAACTCAGCAGGTCAGGCAGTATCTCTGGAGAACATGGACAGGCGACGTTTCGGGTCGGGACCCTTAGTTCCTGTCCTCATACCATTCTCTCTTTAGTGTCCAATTTTCGTTAAAGGTTTCCACAAGTGGAGCAGGGCGCAGAGGTAGAGGTATGGTGCCAGAGACCTGGGTTCAATCCTGACTACAGGTGCTTGTTTGTCAGAGTGTGTACGTTCTCCCTGTGACTGTGTGGATTTTCTCCGGATGCTCCGGTTTCTTCCCACACTCCAAAGACGTGCAGATTTGTATGTTAATTATCTTAGGTGGAAATTTTGCACTTTATCTCTACACTAGACTCCAAAGACAACCAGCTTGTAGGTTAATTGGCTTCTGTAAATAGTCCCTAGTGTGTAGGATAGTGTTAGTGTGTGGGTGATTGCTGGTGGGGGCGGACTCGGTGGGTCGAAGGGCCTGTTTCCGCGCTGTATCTCTAAACTAAACTAAAGTTCTTGCTCAGGACAAATAAAATTGCACTCAGGCAAGTCTAGCAATCCCACACCAGACACAGCAGTGGAGAGAGGAGTGGGTGTATCAGTGGCTGCAGTCTTGTTTATTTTGTACATTTTCCTCTTCTTGCTAGACTCTACTTTCTGCCATCTCCCACCTGCAGTTAAATCCTGACAGAAGCCCACTAACACTTCCTGTTGACAGGGTAATTCTTCCTTCATCCGGACAGATGTTTTCTGGATGTTTGTTCCTTCCAGTCTTCCCCTCTCACCGACTGCAGAGTTAAATGAAAACACATCAAAATAGATCGTGACGCACTGTGTTTGCTCTTGAGATGAGGATTCTTGCCCCTCAACTAACAGTGTTCGGCTGTGCAATTGAATCTTTACTTTTGACTTTAGAGATACGTCATGGAAACAGGCCCTTCAGCCCACTGAGTCCGCATCGTCAATGATCACCCCAACACTAACACTATCCCACGTAGCAGGCACAATTTTTACCGAAGCCAATTAACATACAAACCTGTACGTCTTTAGAGTGTGGGAGGAAACCGGAGCACCTGGAGAAAACCCAAGGGGTCACAGGATGAACAGTTGTACAGACAGAACTCGTAGTCAGGATCAAAGCCACGTTTCTGCTGCTGTAAGGCAACAACTCTACTGCTGCGTCAAGGTGCCGCCATAGAATCATAACTAAACCTTCCATAAAATATATAACATTAAAGCCTGCAGTTCTGATCCACGCAAGTAGATTTAAAATCAAGAGTCAAGATAAGAGTATTTAATAAAGGTGGCACAGTGGGCATTATCTGCTGCCTCGCAGCGCCAGAGACCCAGGTTTGATTCTGAACTCAGGCACTGTCTGCGTGCAGAGTTTGCACATTCTTACAGTGACCTCGTGGGTTTTCTCCGGGTGCTCCGGTTTCCTCCCACATCCCAAAGACGTGCGTGTTTGTAGGTTAATTGGTTTCTGGAAATTGCCCCTAGTGTGCAGGGGGTGGATGAGAAAGTGGGAAGAGGGAGAACATAGAATACTCATATGTAACGACAATGCAATAATGAAATTCTTAAGGGGCTGTCACACTTGGGCGACCTAATTGGCGAGTTTAGAAGAGTTTAGGAGAGTTTGAGAAAATGTCATGTTGAGGAACTCCTTCGACTATGTAGAAGATCTCCTTTGACCTCCTTCAACTATGTTGAAGACTAGCTTCGGTTAGCTACGACAATTTACAACTAACCGGGAAAATTGGACACAGAATAGTGAAGAGTGACGACGACCTCCTTCGACCTCCCTTCGACCTCCCTTCGACCTCCCTTCGACTCTGATGAAGAGTATCTACGACTACCTTTGACTATCTTCCATTACCCTCGAGTACCTACGACTGACATGCCGACCTACTACGACTAAATCTACGAGTAAAAAAAGTATCGATTTTTTCCATGGCGGCCTTTTTTTACTCGCGGGCATTTTTCAACATGTTGAAAAATACGCCGCGACCTGGCTGAGGCCTCGAGTACACGTGGACTCCTGCGACCTCGTGTCGACCATGCTGCGAGTAGGAGTCGAGGGCAAACATGCCAGAACTCGCGGATTAGGTCGCCCAAGTGGGACAGCCCCTTTACTTGCAGCATGTAAACGCAGTACACATTGATAACAACATCACCAACATAATCAAAGACTTGTCCCGCCATGGTCATTCCTTCTTCTCCCGCCCAGCAGAAGATACAGAAGCTTGAAAATGCGCACCTCCAGACTTAGGAACAGCTTCATCCCTTCTGTTTTGAGGCTTCTGAACAGTTCTTCCATAAGTTAGGGTACTGTCCAATTCACCTCTACCCCATTGAGGACATTGGACTTTGTCTAAGAAACTGGTACACTACAGTGCTGAGAACTATACCTAGCACTCTGCATCTTCCCCTTTGCTCAACCTATTGTATTTGAGTTTGGCTTGATTGTATTTATGAAGTGTATTATCTGATTTTGATTGCTTATTATGCAAAATAAAGCTTTTCACCATACATGTGACAGCAATAACCCTAAACCTAATCGGGTAGGCAATTTTCAATTTATGCCATCTCAAAATAAGTGGGTATTTTTAATGATGCAATGTAGTAAAAATTGACATATGCATGTTTCAAGCAAATTTATAGTGCCATTAAGAATTTAGATTAACCTGCCTATTCTTAGCCATTCCTGAAAAACATGCAAGAATTTTATAGATTATTTATAAATAATTGATAGGTTCATGTGATGAGTTTTGGCTACCCTTTCCTAATTCTAATAGAAACATGATTTAGAGTATTTGGCTATTTCAAAACCAAATCATCTGTGCAAAAGAAAGTATAATTTTATTGTTCAAAACATGTTCTAGACAAATATACTGTGTTAGTATTAAAATCAAAGGATAATATTCACTTTGGGAAGAGGGCTGCTAGAATAAGAGATTCTGTCTTTTATTTAGATTTTTGCTCGCTTATTCATTAGTATTAATGATAATAAATTAAGGATAAATTGTCTAAGCTTTAACTTGATACTACACACAGTGGTGCAGCTGGTAGAGCCGCTGCCTCACTGCGCCAAAGACCCCAGGTTCAATCCTGACCTTGCATGCAGTCTGTGTGGAGTTTGCACGTTCTCCCTGTGATACCACTGGGCGGCGCCTGCAACGGCTGCCTCGCCAACAGTCTGTCTGTCCCTTCCTTCTTTGTGTTTTAATAGTATGTGTTAAATGTATGTTTTTAGTGTTCTTTAGCTTGTTCTATGTGGGGGGTTGGGGGAAACGTTTTCTAATCTCTTACCTCGACGGATATGCGACTTTTCTCCGTATCGTATCTCCGTCCGCACTGCAGCCTAAGATCGAGGAGTTGGCGGCCTTTACTGGAGACCAACTTTTGATAGCTCCACCGCAGTCGCCTGCGGGACTTTAACATCGCAGAGCCCGCTACCCCTTCGCCAGGGATCGACCTCGGAGCTCCAACCGTGGGTGCTTGCAAGGATTGAACATCACGGAGCCCGCAGTCTCTGGTTGGAGACCAACTTCAGGAACTACAAGCCGCAGGAGTTTCGAACACCCCTACGTGAGAGTTTCGATCACCCCGACGCGGGTCTTTCGATCCCCCGGACCCGGAAGCTTCGAACCGCCGGCTGCGGGAGCTTTGATCGCCCCGATGGATGGGTCGACTGCTCCGACCGCGGGAGAATAAAGAGGAAACAGATTGAACTTTTTAGCCTTCCATCACAGTGAGGAATGTGGGAAATCCACTGTGGTGGATATTTATGTTAACTTTTATGTAGTTGTGTGTCTTGTGGCTGTATGGTAATTTGCTCATCACTGTACCTTAATTGGCACATGTGACAATAAAAGACCTTTCAAACCTTTGACCACGTCGGTTTCCTCTGGTTTTCTCCAACATACCAATGATGTGTGGGTTTGTAGGTCAATTGGGCCTTTGCAAAATGCCCCTGGTGTGTCAGGAGTGGATGCGAAAATGGGATAACATAGAACTAGAGTGAACAAGTGATCGATGGTTGGCATGCTCTTGATGGGACGAAGGGCCTGTTTCCAAAATGAAAACATTATGCCTGGCTTTAGCATTATTATTATCAGATTATTTGAATTGTTCAGTTCATTTAGACCCTGTTCAATTACTTCTATTAAGTTGCCTGATATTCAAATCCAGGAAGCATCAATGATTTTTTTTTGGTACGTTTAAGAAAAAGCAACAATTCTAATTTTGGATAGGAAGGAACTGCAGATGCTGGTTTAAACCGAAGATAGTTTTAAACCACAGCTGGTTTAAACCGAAGATAGACACAAAATGTTGGAATAACTCAGCGGGACAGGCAGCATCTCTGGAGAGAAGGAATGGATGACATTTCGTGTCAAGTCTGAAGAAGAATCTCGACCCGAAACATCACCCATTCCTTCTCCCCAGAGATGCTGCCTGTCCCGCTGGGTTACTCCAACATTTTGTGTCTATCTTCAATTCTAATCTTGGATTCAGCTTGGAGCATTCACAAAGTAGCTGTCAAGATAATCGAATAAATAGTTATTCATTAAGACTGACTTTTTTTATTATGTGTGGGGAAATGGGATTAGTCTGGATGGATACTTAATGTTATCC
This sequence comes from Okamejei kenojei, assembly GCA_035221665.1. Taxonomy (NCBI): domain Eukaryota; kingdom Metazoa; phylum Chordata; class Chondrichthyes; order Rajiformes; family Rajidae; genus Okamejei; species Okamejei kenojei. Next base: position 22,981,261 of record CM069154.1, on the reverse strand, counting down.
GTATGTCTGGAGATTATACGTTCCCTCTGTATCTCCACGGATTTCCTCCAGGTGTCCAGATTTCTCCCACATCTCAAAGACATACTAGATGGTAGAGTCACCGTAAATTACCGCTAGTGTGTGGGGTGGAATCTGGGCGGAGATGATGAGATTAGGTTTAGGTTTACGTTTATTATCGTCACGTATCCTGAGATACAGTGAAAAGGTTTTTTTTGCGAAAAGTGAAAAGTTCATAAAATTTCAGGAGCAGATTTAGGCCATTGAGCCCTGGATGATCTAACTTTCCCTATCAAGCCCATCCTCCTCCCTTCTCCCCATAACCCCTGACAGCCGAACTAATCAAGAATCTGTCAATCTGTTACGCCTTAAAAATATCCATTGCATGCTATCCAAACAGATCACATCATAATAATAACCAAGTCAAACTCCAGTGCTATAGATAGAGTGAGGGGAATATAGTTCTCAACATTGTTCCCGAGACTGATAAGATAATGAATATATCACATGACACAACCCACACCATTTTGCACCCATTATAGACACTAGAGTCAGCTTGTTCCATTTACCCACCACCATCCGAGTGAAAAAATTGCCTCTCAGGTTCCTGTCTTTCCCCTCTCACCTTAGATCTATGTCATCTGCTTTGTGATGCCCCTACTCTGTGCATTCACACTACCTAATCTTTGGGATGACTTGGCAAGCCAATTTCCAGATACTCCCTGACGTGCGCAATAGGCGACTATATAAACTCGCATTTTCGTAAACAATTCTGTACTCAGTCCCTAGTGTAGTCCAGGACAATAATAATTACCACAACACTGACACACAAGTACGATCACTCAGGTTTACATTGGAAACAAGCTGGCAATGGCGGCATTGCTTACCCAGAAGGCCGTGCACTGCAGAAAGTGCCCTGGACGCAGCTGGACGCCGCTAAGACAGTTCATACTCTCAGTGACGGAGACAAAGTACTGGAGTAACTCAGCGGGCCAGGCAGCATCTCTGGACAACATGGGTAGATGACATTTCTGGGCAGGACCCTTCTTCAGATTCAGTGGGGTTATTGGGGGATGGGGGTGGTGAGTCCGACTTAAGTAAAATCTGACTTAAGTAAGGGTTTCACAGAACGTAACCTTTACCCAAGTCGGGGAGTGCCTCTACTGGTTTTATTTTGTAAGAATGAGAAGCAACGCTTGTCTTTGGGATGCGGGGGGGAAACCGGAGCATGTGGAGGAAAATCCACAGGGGAGAAGGTGCAAACTCCACACAGACAGCAGCAGAGGTCAGGATTGAACCCAGGTCCCTGGACCTGTGAGGCAGTGGCTCTTCCAGCTGTGTACTGCGCCGGCCTCCAGCTGTTCATTTATATTATCATACGCAAGACACTGATAACATTAAACGTCTTTCCTCCAACTGGAATCAATTGAAGCATAAATCTAATCTGTTTGGTGACCTTAAATCTTTCCCGTAGACAGACACAGTGCAGGAATATTTTTTGCATTAATTTCCATGATCAGGCCAATGAATAAATATATTTTAAAAAACAGCGACTTCCATTAAATTCCTGGCTGACAGGCCAATAATTTTTCCAGTACTTTTACTTTAACAGGCTGACCAGTTAGACTATATTAATTTTTTGCTGTGAATGAATTACAGAGTGTAAAATCATTACTGTGCAATGCTAACTAATATTGATTTCTAAACTTTGTGATTTGATTCATTGGTAGCCATTGGAAGGTAAATTCTCAAACCAGCAGAGAAAAAGGGGAATTAAGTGTCGAGAGTGAAAAATGTTTAATTGTCAGATGCACCGGCAACAGAACAAAGAAATTCTTACTTGCGTAGAAAGGAACTGCAGATGCTGGTTTATACCGAAGATAGACACAAAGTGCCGGAGTAACTCAGCGGGTCAGGCAGCTCTGGAGATAAAGGATGAGTGATGTTTCGGGTTTCAGGACCCTTCTTCAGACTTACTTGCTAAGAGGCTTATTAATGCAAAAAGATGCAAATAAATGTATGATAATTAATAATACAATAAACTAATAGCCATAATACTAGGCAGCCATAATAGTGCAAACTCGAGGTCCGTAGTGCTACCAGAGATACAGTCTATGGAAGGTCATAGTTGCTGATATAGTCTGCAGAAGGGTCTCGACCCGAAACGTCACCCATTTCTTCTCGCCAGAGATGCTGCCCATCCCGCTGAGTTACTCCAGCGTCTACATTTGATTTAAACCAGCATCTGCAATTCTTTCCTACACATCAAAGTTGCTGATCTCCACTCTCTCCCCACTCCCCCACCCCTACAATCAGCCTGAAAGAAGGGTCCCGACCCAAAACATCACCCGTCCATGTTCTCCAGAGATGCTGCCTGACCCGCTGAGTTATTCCAGCCCTCTGGTTCTTGATTCCCCTCCTCTGGGCAAGAAACTCTAGACGTCTACCTGAGCTATTCCTCTCATGATTTTGTACACCGCCTGCATTCCAAGGAATAGAGCTAGCCTGCTCAACCGCTCCCTGTGGCTCAGGTCCTTGAGTCCTGGCAACATCCTCTCTGTACCCTTTCCAGCTGAAAGGAATTGCTTTCCATCATTCCAAATGAAATCAGTAAACTGGTTTCCCCAAGTCATGCATAATTTAAATACCTCCAAGAAATACTGCCATTCAAAGCAGATCACATTGTTTCCCGAGGTACCAGCCAACAAGCATACAAATGCAGGCTACTCATAACATCTCATTCTCTGCGTGTGTCATTTAGCTGACAAAGTGACCCGAGGAACTATATTAATTAATTGATCAGATGTCGGCAGGGCCTTATTGCAACGACCCTGCTGGCAGCATTAATCCTTCTGGGGGTTATTCTAAATGCTAAACATAATCTAAATGTTTCCCCTCTGTTATGATGGAATTTCCAGCTATTTTAAACTGTGCATTTTTTAACCATTTTGTTTTCTGTCATTTGATTCCAAAGCCATGCATCCTGTACAATACTCAGATCAAATGTTTACCCAATTTATTGTGAGGATTCTTTAATGGACTCTTTTCAAACTTTAAGATTGCTGAACATTCACTCGAAGGACCAGGGGTAATCTAGAACTGAATAGAGTTGAGGGGAGACCTGATTGAAGTATATAAAATTGTGAAGGGCATAGATAGGGCAGACAGTCAGAGCCTTTATCTCAGAGTGGAAATATGAAATACTAGAGGGAATAGCTTTAAGGTGAGAGGAGCAAAGGTTTAAAGGATATGTACGGGGCAAATTATTTTTACACAGAGGGTGGTGGGTGCCTGGAACGAGCTGCCGGGGGTGGTGATGGAGGCAGATACGGTAGTGGCATTCAAAAGGCATTTTTATATGGATATGCAGGGAATAGACGGATATGCAGGTAAATGAGATTAGTTTATCTTGTCTAAGAAGGAACTGCAGATGCTGGTTTACACCAAAGATAGGTTCAAAATGCTGGGGTAACTCAACGGGCCGAGACCCTTCATCAGACTGATGAAGGGTCTCGAACCGAAACGTCAGCCATCCTTTTTCTCCAGAGATGCTGCCTGACCCGTTGAGTTAGTCCAGCATTTTGTGTCTGTCTCTAAGTTTATTTTGTCACCATGTTCGACACAGCCATTGTGGGCAGAAGGCCTTGTCTCTCCAATGTCTAATACAATTGTAACCTGGCCTCCCATCTATACTGAAAACCAAAGATGACATGATCTTTGCTCTAAACCCTGACTGATGAGGAAAGGATGCAGTGTGCCCAAGACAGTGGTTTGCAGTCGGATGTAGCGGTTTGTGATTCCTGGAAGACTCGGAGGAAGCTCAGCCAAGAGGCCCCCTTGTCAGTACATCCTGTCACTCTTTCTCAATCTCTTTCTCTCTCTCTCTCTCTCTCTCTCTCTGACACTCTCTCTCCCTGTCGTTTTCTATTTCTCACTCTCTATATCTCTCCCACCCCGTCTCTCTCCCTGTCTCTCTCTGACTATCACTCTCCCTGTCTCTACCTCTCTCTCTCTTTCTCTCTCTCTGCCATTCTCTCTTGCGCTGCTACACTATCAAACTCTCTCTCTTCCTGTCATTTTCTCTATCTCGCTCTCCTTGTCTCTCTCTCTCCCTGTCTCTCTCTCTCAGTCTCACTCCCTGTCACTTTCTCTCTCTCTTTTCACTCTCCCTGCCACTTTCCCTGTCTCTCTGCCATTCTCTCTCCTTTTTCTGCCATTCTATCTCTCTCTCTCTGCCACACACTTTGTCACACTCTTCGCACTCTCTCTCTCTCTCTCACTCTCTCTTAACCTCTCCGTCCCTGTCACTTTCCCTCCCCTTCCCCCTCCCCTTCCGCCTCTCACCCCTCTCTCCCCCTCTCTCTCTCTCTCTTTCTCTCTCCTGCTCTTTATCACTTTTTTTTCCCCTCTCTATTCTCTCTCTCTCTCTCTCTGTCTGTCACCCTCTCTGTAAATGGAAAATCTTGTATTAAAAAAGTTGTCTCCCAAACACTGGATCACATCAGTATCTTCCAGTATTGTTGATTTTAAATGATTATTTTAAAATTAATATTTCAATGAAATATTGTCATAATCAAGTCTGTCACACAGATTAAAATACAAAGAAGTAATTATTTTAAACTTTAGCAATCTATGTAAACATTCTTCCAAAACATTAGCATGTTAATAAATCACCTCGCCACTAAAACTCATTTAAAGGCGCTTTCTGAAATTATCTATAAATATTAAACATGGTTTTAGGTTCTAAGGCCAAATGCCAAGGACTGGGTTTCGTAACTGTTGTTTTTTTCTTCTTGGCATATTAACCCCTCCCTCCCCCCACTCCCAACCTCCCACCCCCCTCCGAGTTTAAATCCCTCTCCCTCCGTGTCTTTCCCTCTTGTCAGTCCATCTCGCGCTCTCTCCCCCCCCGTCTCTCGCTCTCTGTCTCTTTCTCTCTCCCTCACTCACACCCTGTCACTCTCTCCCTTACTGTCATTCTCACTTCCTCTCTCTCTCTCTCTCTCTCTCTCTCTCTCTCTCTCTCTCTCTCTCTCTCTCTCTCTCTCTCTCCTCCCTCCCCTGCCCGTCTCCCTCTCCCTCTTCCTCTCCCCCCCCTCCCCTCTCTCCCTGCCCCTCTCCCTCTCCCTGCATTAGACGGTCTGGATCACGTGAAATGATCCAGAAACACTGTTCAGAAACAATGGAATATTTCATTCTCTAAGTACCTATTCTTTCCACCAGCCATAAAATTACATGATATAAGATTTGGAAATTGAGGCCTGGTTAGAATATCGCACGGTTGTGTTTAAAATCAGACACACCTGCAGAATTGTCCACCTTGGAGCCAGGTGATGTTGACCTTGGCTCCGCCAAGGTCAACATCACCTTAATGACTATATCGCTTAATGACTATCTCTGGAGGACAAGGATAGGTCATGTTTCAGGTCAGGACCCTTCTTCAGACTAGAAGTCCATGAGTTTCTTGATCTTAATCTTAGGTGTAGGTTTATTATTGTCACGTGTACTGAGGTACAGTGAGAAATCTTGCAGCAGCAGGAGATGCTACACGTGTCGCTTTACCTCCCCCCTCGACTCCATTCAAGGACCCAAACAGTCGTTCCAGGTGTGACAGAGGTTCACCTGCACCTCCTCCAACCTCATCTATTGCATCTGCTGCTCTAGATGTCAGCTGATCTACATCGGTGAGACCAAGCGTAGGCTTGGCGATCGTTTCGCCAAACACCTCCGCTCGGTCCGCATTAACCAACCTGATCTCCCCGTGGCTCAGCACTTCAACTCCCCTCCCATTCCGAATCCGACCTTTCTGTTCTGGGCCTCCTCCTTGGCCAGAGTGAGCACCATCGGAAATTGGAGGAGCAGCACCTCATATTCTGCTTGGGCAGTCTGCACCCCAGCGGCTTGAACAGTGACTTCTCCAATTTCCGGTAGCCCTTGCTGTCTCCTTCCCTCCTCAGCTCTCCCTCAGCCCTCTGGCTCCTCCTCTTCCTTTCTTCTTCCTGCCCCTCCCCACCCTGCATCAGTCTGAAGAAGGGTTTCGGCCCGAAACGTTGCCTATTTCCTTCGCTCCATAGATGCTGCCTCACCTGCTGAGTTTCTCCAGCATTTTTGTCTACCCACAGTGAGAAACATTGCTTTGCACGCTACCCAATCAGATTAGAAAACACTATACTTCAATAAACCTCAAGAACTATAAGTAGGGCAAAGGGGAAGATACAGAGTGCAGAATATAGATTATGATGACCTATGAGTGTCTGAAGAAGGGGAATCAAGAATCAGCGAACATAGGGTTGGGAGGGGGGGGGGGGGAGATTAAACAGGAGTCAGAGGGGTAACTTTTTCACACAGAGGGTGATGGGCGTATGGAATGAGCTGCTGTAGGAGGTAGTTGTGGCAAGTACTATCATAATGTTTAAGAAACATTTAGACAGGTACATGGATAGGACAGGTTTAGATGGATATGGGCCAAACACAGGCAGGTGGGACTAATGTAGATGGGACACGTTGGTCGGTGTGGGTAAGTTGGGCAGAAGGGCCTGTTTCCACGCCAGATGATTCTATGACTCTGCAAAGGTCCCGACCCAAATGTCACCTGTCCATGTTCTCCAGAGATGCTGCCTGACTCAGCACTCCAGCACTGTGTGTCCTTTTGTGTAAACCAGCATCTACAGTTCCTTGTTTCTACCTCCACAGACGGTGCCTGACCCGCTGAGTTACTCCAGCACTTTATGTTTTTTTTTAATGTAAACCAGCGCCCACAGTTCTTCAAGATTCAAGATTCAATTTACCAATGTCACATGTACCAATTAAGGTACAGTGAAATTTGAGTTACCATGCAGCCATGCTCAGTGAGAAGAGCAACAATACACACAGCCACATAAAATAAAATATAACATAAACATCCACCACAGCGGGATCCACATTCCTCACTGTGATGGAAGACAATAGAGTTCAGTCATCTTCCTCCTTTGTTCACCCGTGGTCAGGGCTGAACGCTCCGCACTTGCCGTTGCCGACAGTCCGCTGTTCAAGCCCCCTCGTCGGGATGATCGAAACTCCGGCGTCGGGACGGATCGGAACACTCTGCGGCAGGGAGCTCCCAGGTCGGCCGCTTCGTACCGGAGACCGCTGCTTCACGGCCCCTTTGTGACTATCTGCAGTAAGATAGTCCTTACAGTTGGCTTATGCAAGCAAATACGATGTGAGGAGTAACAGAAAAATGAGGCAAAGCCTTAATCTTTTTTATAAAGCCATCAATTCAAGGATTTTCTTGAGGCCATGAAACACTGACTCAATCAGACTGTAAAATGGGATTGAAAAGAATTATCTCCCACAAAGAAGGTAGGAGAGAAGAAATAATCCATCTGTCCATCCAGCTTAGTGCGGATGAAAAGTGTTTTCACAGGCGTGGGCAAGGATAGAGCATGATACTTATGAGCTCTTACAGGTGGAACATATCAATTTGGTGTTTTCTGAAGAATTCTCGTTCCAAAATTATGTTTAGCTCAGATGTTCTGATATCAAATATTTCTAAGAGACAACACGACGGTGCAGCGGTAGAGTTGCTGCCTCACAACGCCAGAGATCTGGGTTTGATCCTGACTACAGGCGCTGTCGGTACGGTGTTTGTCGGTTCTCCCCGTAACCTGCGTGGGTTTTCTCTGGGTGCACCGGTTTCCTCCCACACTCCAAAGACGTACACGTTTGTAGGTTCATTGGCTTTGGTAAACATTGTAAATTGTCCCCATTGTGTGTAGGACAGTGTTAGTGTGCGGGGATCGCTGGTTGACGTGGCGTCGGTGGGCCAAAGGGCCTGTATCTCTATTTAAACTAAAAAAATGACACCTTCAAACAATAAGTCTACACCATCATTCAATCATGGCTGATCCATCTCTCCCTCCTATCCCCATTCTCCTGCCTTCTCCTCATAACCTATGACACCTGTACTAATCAAGAATCTATCTATCTCTGCCTTAAATATATCCACTGACTTTGCCTCCACAGCCTTCAGTTGCAAAGAATTCCACAGATTCACCACCCTCTGACTAAAGAAATTCCTCCTCATCTCCTTCCTAAAAAAACGTCCTTTAATTCTGAGAGTATGACCGCTAGTCCTGGACCCACCAACTAGTGGAAACATTCTCTCCACATCCACTCTATCCAAGCCTTTCACTATTCTGTACCATATAACCATATAACCATATAACAATTACAGCACGGAGACAGGCCCTCTCGGCCCTTCCAGTCCGTGCCGACCATTTGTTTTCCCCTAGTCCCATCTACCTGCACTCAGACCATACCCCTCCATTCCCTTCACGTCCATATACCTATCCACTTTACTTTTAAATGTTAAAATCGATCCTGCCTCCACCACCTCTGCTGGAAGCTCATTCCACACAGCCACCACCCTCTGAGTAAAGAAGTTCCCCCTCACGTTACCCCTAAACTTCTGTCCCTTAATTCTCATGTCATGCCCTCTTGTTTGAATCTTCCCTACCCTCAATGGGAAAAGCTTATCCACGTCAACTCTGTCTATCCCTTTCATCATTTTAAAGACCTCAATTAAGTCCCCCCTTAACCTTCTGCGCTCCAAAGAATAAAGACCTAACTTGTTCAACCTTTCTCTGTAACATAGTTGCTGAAACCCTGGCAACATTCTAGTAAATCTCCTCTGTACTCTCTCTATTTTGTTGACATCCTTCCTATAACTAGGCGACCAAAATTGTACACCATACTCCAGAATTGGTCTTACCAATGCCTTGTACAATTTTAACATTACTTCCCTACTCCTATATTCAATGCTCTGATTTATAAAGGCCAGCACACCAAAGGCTTTCTTTACCACCCTATCTACATGCGATTCCACCTTCAGGGAACTATGCACAGTTATTCCTAGATCCCTCTGTTCCACAGCATTCCTCAATTCCCTACCATTTACCATGTACGTCCTATTTTGATTTGTCCTGCCAAGATGTAGCACTTCACACTTATCAGCATTAAACTCCATCTGCCATCTTTCAGCCCACTTTTCCAAATGGCAATGTACGTTTCAATGAGGTTCCCCCCCCCCCCCCCCCATTCCTCTAAAATCCAGCAAACATAGACCCAGTGCCGTCAAATGCTCATCAAATGTTAACCTACGCATTCCGGGGATCATCCTTGTGAACCTCCTCTGGACCCTCACAATATTCCAAATGTGGCCTGACCAGCACCTTATAGAGCCTCAGCATTACATCCCTGTTTTTGTATACATACCCTCTCCAAATAAATGCTAGCTAGCTGAATGTTTAACAGCAGCTGAAATGCATGAGAGAAATGATACACATTTACAACACAATCAGAGGACGTGGGTTTAAGGTGATGGGGGACAGATTTAATAGGAACCTGAGGGCAACTTTTTCACACAAAGGGCGGTAGGGTTTATGGAACGAGCTAGTTCAGGCAGGTACTATCACAACGTTTAAGAAACATTTGGACAGGTGCATGGTTAGGATAGATTTAGGGGGATATGGACAAAACGCAGGCAGGTGGGACTAGTGTAGATAGGGCATGTTGGTCAACATGGGCAAGTTGGGCCGAAGGGCCTGCTTCAATATCAAGAAGGGTCCCGACCTGCAATGACACCTACCCATGTTCTCCAGCGATGGTGCCTTACCTGCTGCGTTACTCCAGCACTTTATGTTTATTTCTTTGTAAACCGGCATCTGCAGTTCCTTGGTTCTTCTTCTCAATGTTCACATCGTTGGGTTGTCAGCTACCCAAGCAGAATACGAGGTGCTGTTCCTCCAATTTGCGTGTGTTCTCACTCTGGCAATGGAGTAGGCCCGGACAGAAAAGTCAGTGTGGGAATGGGAAGGGGAGTTGGAATGGCTTGCAACCAGAAGATCCATCAGGTCCTGGTGGGCCGAGAGGTTTCTTGTTTTTACAAACAACTGTTCATAGCCTTTGTCACGAGGTCAAGGCCTTCTGCAGCTGCCCTTGTTATGGTGCTTATGGCCTGCTTTTTATTGGTGAGTAATGCGCGGCATTTCTGCCTGTGTTTTGATGGAGATATCTCTGAGAAGAGGAAATCCTGTCTGCTTTGTGAGCTGACTATTGAAGCCTGCTGGACTGTGTATTATTGCAGCTGTAACGGCTGAACGTTTAACCGAGGCATCAGGTCCAGATGCGTTTGCAAGCAGAGTGACGGCACTTTTATATTACATTCTTCATCTTACGGGTCCTGCTTATGAACTAGCTGAACATTCTTCATCCTCATGGTTTTTTTTTTCAATTTGACTTTAGATGCAACGCTGAGTTATGATAATGTACTAAACGAAGGAACTGCAGATGCTGGTTGACAAAAAAAGACACAGAGTGCTGGAGTAACTCAGCCGGTCAGGCATCATCTCTGGAGAACATGGATAGGTGACGTCTCAGGTCGGGACCCTTCTTCAGACCCGAAACGTCACCCATCCATTGTCTCCCCGAGACGCTGACTGATCCATCCAGCCAATTTCTAGGAGCAGAATTAGGCCATTAGGCCCATCATGTCTACTCTGCTCTTCAACCATGGCTGGTCTCTCTTTCCTTCTCAACCCCATTCTCCTGCCTTCTCCCCATAACCCCTGACACTGTACTAATCACAGCTCGTCTGTGGCCATGAATTCCACAGATTCACTACCCTCTGAGTAAAGAAATTCCTCCTCATCTCCTTTCTATAAGTACGCCCTTTTATTCTGAAGCTGTGTCCTCTGTTCCTAGATTCACCCACTAGTTACTCCAGCATTTTGTGTTTTTATTGATGGGACTTGTTCTGCTGACACAAGTAGGAGTCAAGAGTTAATCCCATGCAGAACATGTTGGTTGTGGGGAGACGAGGGTATAAAAATAGGGCTCCTTGCTCTCCGTCAGGGTTGCTTGCAACTCCTTTCCATGACGTTCACTTTGTTTAGTTCAGTTTAGTGTAGAGATACAGCACGGAAACAGGCCCTTCGGCCAGCGAGTCCGCGCCGACCAGCGATCACCCCGAACACTCGACCAGAAACGTCACCTATTTCCTTCGTTCCATAGATACTGCCTCACCTGTGAGTTTCTCCAGCAGTTTTGTCTACCCCTTGACTCCATCCAAGGACCCTAGCAGTCTTTCCAGGTGCGGCAGAGGTTCACTTGCCTCCAACCTCATCTATTCCATCCGCTGCTCTAGGTGTCAGCTGCTCTACATTGGTGAGACCAAGCGTAGGCTTGGCGATCGCTTCACCCAACACCTCCGCTCGCTTCACAATAACCAACCTGATCTCCCGGTGGCTTAGCACTTCAGCTCCACCTCCCATTCCGAATCCGACCTTTCTGTCCTGGGCCCACCGTAAATTGGAGGGGCAACACCTCATATTTCGCTTGGGTAGTTTACACCCCAGCGGTATGAACATTGACTTCTCCAATTTCAGGTAGTCCCTGCTTTCTCCTTCTTTCCCCTCCCCTTCCCAGCTCTCCCACAGCCCACTGTCTTCGCCTCTTCCTTTCTTCTTCCCGCCTCCCCCACCCCCACATCAGTCTGAAGAAGGGTCTAGACCCGAAACAGCGCCTATTTCCTTCGCTCTATAGATGCTGCCTCACCCGCTGAGTTTCTCCAGCACGTTTGTCTACCCCAAACACTAATGCTACCCTACACACTAGAGGGACAATTTACTATTTTTACTGAAGCCAATTAACCTACAAACCTATATGTGATTGGAGTGTGGGAGGAAACAGGAGCAACCGGAGAAAAGCCACCCGGTCACAGGGAGAACGTACAAACTCTGCACAGACAGCACCCGTAGTCAGGATCGAACCCGGGTCTCTGGCGCAACTCTACCACTGTGCCACCATGCCGCCCTGTGTTTGGCAAATTTCCACAGAGCAACAGCAGCTCATTTTAATATTAATTTGAGATCCGATCTCAAACCTGTCAGAGGACTGTGGCATTTTCACCGTAGTCAATGCATTGTTTATATCTCCTTTCAAAATGTTATCCTAAATTGAAAGGGGTGGAAAACAGATTCACCAGGATGTTAACATTGTGGAAACAAAGGAACTGCAGATGATGGTTTACACCAAAATAAAAAGACACAAGAAAGTTCAATGCATCAGGCAGCATCCCAGTCTGAACAAGGGTCTCAGTCCAAACGTCACCTCTCCATGTTCTCCTAGATGCTGCCTGATCTGATTTTACTCCCGCCCTTTGTGTCTTTTTGTGTAAACCATTATCTGCAGTTCCTTGTGAGTTTTTGATAATTTGTCTATTGTTTCTAAAATGCACATAGGAAACTATCTTTCTTTCAGTTGATGTTCGGACAGAGAGCCGTTGGCAGCAATCAAGACTTCTATTGAAACAACACTTTTTGGAGTTTAGTGGTTAGCAGCTAAATCACATTTAACCAGTGTGAACAAAACAAACATCCCTTCTTTATTTATTTCCACAAAAGTGTCAAGCTAAGTGGTCAGGGCGGTGAAGAAGGCGTTTGGTACACTTGCCTTTATTAGGAAGGGTATTGAGTCATAGAGTCATAGAGTGATACAAGTTCAGCCCAACTTGCCCTCACTGGCCAATGTGTCCTAGCTACACTCGTCCCACCTGCCAGCATTTGGTCCATATCTCTCCGAACCTATCCTGTCCATGTACCAATCTAACTGCTTCTTAAATGTTTGAACTGTCCCTGCCTCAATTACCTCCTCTGGCAGTTTGTTCCTTACATCCACTCAATAATTATTGAGTACAGTACCTTTGTCTGAAGAAAGGCCCTGAGCTGAAACATCACCCCATCCTTTTTCTCCAGATATGCTGCCTGACACATTGAGTTACTCCAGCACTTTGTGTCTATCTTCAGTACAAAAGTTGGGACATCATAATGCAGCTGTACAAATGATTGGTGAAACCACACTTGGAGTTCGGGTCGATTCTGGTCACCCAGCTACAGGAAGGTGTCATTTAACTGGAAAGGTGCTAAATAAATTCACCATGTTGTTACCTCAGTGTGTGTTACAGGGGAGGCTGGATAGGCTTGGACTTTTTTCTTTGGAGCATAGGAGGCTGAGGAGTGATCTTACTGAGGTGTACAAGATCATGTTGCCACGGTCATAGTTTTTTTCCTAGGATGGATGATTATAAAACTAGAGGCCTCAGGCTTAAGGTGAGAGGGGAGAGATTTAAGAGAGATCATTGGGGCAACCTTTTCAGACAGAGTAGTCCCTGGACTTCTGGTGGTATCTGGAATGAGCTGCTGGACTAAGCTATAGAAATGGATACAATTACGACTTTTGGGCAGATACAGTATATGCATAGGAATGGTGTTGGAGGGATATGGGTCAAATGCAGCTATATGGGATTAGCCCAGTGTGCCAACGAGCTCAGCCTGGACAAGGTGGGCAGACGGGCCTGTTCCATGTTGCATGACTATATGATTCCCCCACACAGAGACACAGTTATCCCAGAGTTTCAGCATAATCCAAACACGGATAGTTCGTCTTTGATAGTTAGTATCATGTACTTGCAAAATACATTCACCCAAAGGGTTGGAGTTGTCTTTTTTTCAGGGCAGGAAGTTCTGCCAAGATTTTAATGTCTACCATCTGCTGATTATTAGTTATGTGGTCCTATGAGAAATCAGGCCAATACAAGCATAGACTGGGCACTGGGATTACATTTAGATCATGTCATCCGGAGCACATGTTATAATATGAATAGGCGGATTGTCAGAACGATTTCAGACTGTAAACCTTAAGCAGATCGCAGACCTGTGTGGTGGGGATTGATCAGGACGGAACTGATCAGGCCACAAGGAGAACTGATGAGAGTGGGAGAGCCTAGGACCAGAGGGCACAGCCTCAGAATAAAAGGACATACCTTTTAAAAGGAGATGAGGAGGAATTTTCTCCAGTCAGAGGGTGGTGAATCTGTGGATTTCATTGGCATAGATGGCTGTGGAGGCCAATGGGTATTTTTAAGGGGGAGATTGGCAGGCTTTTGATTAATAACGGCATCAGGGTGTATGGGAGGAAACAGGGTAATGGGATTGAGAGGGAAAGATAAATCAGTCATGATTGAATGGGGGGAATAGACTCGTTTGCCAAATAGCCCAATTCTTCCCCTATGGCTTATGAACTTATGAGAAGACCAAACAAGGCAGTCAAAAGCCAAACAAGGGAGTCCAGACCCAGGGGCCACAGTTTAAGAATAAGGGGTAAGCCATTTAGAACGGAGATGAGGAAAAACCTTTTCACACAGGGAGTTGTGAGTCTGTGGCATTCTGTGGAGGCCGGTTCTCTGGATACTTTCAAGAGAGAGCTAGATAGGGCTCTCAAAGATAGCGTAGTTAGGGGATATGGGGAGAAGGCAGGAACGGGGTACTGATTGGGGATGATCAGCCATGATCACATTGAATTGCGGTGCTGGCTCGAAGGGCCGAATGGCCTACTCCTGCACCCATTGTCTATTGTCTATTGTCTATTGTCTATTCTATGATGTTGGCAGATGCACACTCAAGCCATCCACAGTATACCAATACAGGATAAAGGGAATAATATTTAATGCAAGATAAATTCTAGTAAAGTCTGATTAAAGATAGTTTGAAGGTCTCCAATGGGGTGGGAGATTGCAACCTTCACGTGGTCCGCCCTGTTTCAATGAATGCAATCAACCTGGCGTGCACAATCATATAAGATCAAATAGAACAAGTTGTCCTACAACTTTAGGCTGTGCACGCCAAAAGAAGAAGAGAGAAGGAGAAGGAGAAGGAGAAGAAGAAGAAGGTCTCCAATGAGGTAGATGGGAGATCAGACCTCTCTCTAGTTGATGAGAGGACAGTTCAGTTACCTGGTAACAGCTGGGAAGAAGCTGTCCCTGAATCTGGAGTTATGCATTTTCAAACTTCTGTACTTCTTGCCTGAAGGGAGAAGGGAGAAGTGGGAGAGAATGGCCCTTGATTATGCTGGTGGCCTTGCCGAGGCAACGTGAAATGTGGATGGAGTCAATGGAAGGGAGGTCGGTTTGTGAGATGATCTGGTCTATGTTCACCACTCTCTGCAATTTCTTGCGGTCTTGGATGGAGCTTTTCCAAAACCATGCAATGATGCATCCCGATAAAATGCTTCCTGCGGCACATCTGTGGACGTTGGTGAGGGTTGGACACTGAGTCAGCAATCCAGATTTTTTCTGAAGCCAATAGCCCACATCCAGCTTCAACTGGCATTGTGCCAATTCCTTTCAGGATAATTGAATGTTTTAAATAAATATGTTGAAGAAAATATTATGATAAAAAATAGAACATAGTGCAGCACCTGAACAAGTCCTTCATCCCACATTTCCTGTGCTGAATATGACGCTGATTTATGTCAGCCTGCAAAGGGTTTGTATCTCTCCATACCCTGCTTGTTTATGTACCCGTCTAAAAGCTTTTTAAATCTTGCTCTTCTCTTGGCCGGCATGGGTTCAGTGGGCCAAAGGGCCTGGTCCCCTGCTGTATCAATCAATCGATGAATCAATCAATTAATCAATAAATCAATAAAATTAGTCTGTGCCTTCTCCTCTGGGTCAGCAGCTTTGATGGAGATTAGGTTGAAAAGAGTCAACACACATGTGGGAAGAATGCATTTCACGTGTCAAATGATGCATCGATCTCTTGTATAAACAAGAAACTGCAGATGCTGGAAATGTGAGCGTAAAACAAAGTACTGGAGGAATTCAGAGTGTGATGCAGCATCTGTGGAGGGAATGTACAGAGACGTTTCAGGTTGGGACCCTTCTTCGGCCTCAGTCTCTTCTGGGTTTTTGTGACTTGATTTTTATATTAATACTCTCACTGGCAACTGGACCTGCATTTTGTTAATAGCTAGACGCAAAGTGAGCGGGTCAAGTAGCAATTTTAGAGAAAGATTCTCCAGAGATGCCACCTGACCTGCTGAGTTACTCAAACACTTTGTGTCTATCTTCAGTGGGTAGCAGCATCTGCAGTTCCTTTCTAAGCACTTTGTTAATCCTGTTCGAGCTGATTTCAAATCCTTGCCAATTTAAAGCTTGATTAATGACAGTTCTTTTTTATGTCTTTGAACACCTCAAATCTAATTATGGTTGTCATTTCTCGACTTTGGGTTAGAAAAGAAAATCGCTGAAGTAAATCTTGGCTCTGTACAACATTTATATTGGGTAGGGGAGCTCCATGTGTTGGTTTCATTGGCTGCACATGGTGAAAGGCTTTGCAGTCAATCCTCATTCCAGCCTGGAGTGGAATCGCCCAGCAGACTTGAGCTGAGTTAATATCTGTTCACGCAACCAAGGAGCGCTTACGAGTTACATTGAATATCCAGATTCTGCTGACTAGATAGTGGTACCTACCTCTGCCCTATCAAGATTTACCACAACTGAACCAGATTTGTGGGGGATGTTTAACATTTAATGTTTTGCAATTTTTACGGACAGCTAATTCTACTTTTTGTATGACATTTTTGTGGGTGACATTAGGGGCTTTGATGTATGACAATACAGGAAGCTATGGTAGCTAGATTGATGTTGGCATTTCCCAAATTGTTCTCAGGTTCTACCTTTAGCTTTAACATCAACTATTTTCTTATCATTGATTCTTCAACCAGGTGAAGAAATTCGGAGCCTGCATGAGTGATAGAATGGCACAGCGGGTAGAACTGCTACCTCACAGAGCCCGAGACCCGCTTTCGATCCTGACCTCGAGTGCTGTCTGTGTGGAGTTTGCACGTTCTCCCTGTGACTGCGTGTTTTCCTCCGGGTTCTCTGGCTTTGTCCCACATCCCAAAGACTGCAGGTTTTTAGGTTAATTTAGCTTTGATTAAGTTATTGACAAGTGTACCAAGGCACAGTGAAAAACGTTTTGTCGCATGCTAATCAGTCATGTTTACAATCGAGCCATCCACAGTGTACAGATACATGATAGTGGGGATAATCTTTAGTACAAGATTAAGTTCGATTAAAGATAGTTTGAGAGTCTTCATTGAGGTAGATAGTAGCTCAGGACCACCCTCTAGTTCTAGGTACGATGGTTCTGTTGCCTAGTAACAGTTGGGAAGAAACTGTCTCTGAATATGAAGGTTAATTGGGCTCTGTAAAATTCCTCTGAGCATGTTGGAGGAAAAAGTGGCAAAACACAGAACTAGTGAGAATAGGTGATCGATGGTCGTTTGAAGGGCCTATTTCCATGCTGTATCTCTAAACTAAACTAAACTATAAATTAAACTAACAAGCCAAACTTTATCAGAGGAGGTAGGTGTAAGAGCATTTAAAAGATACTTGGACAGGTACGTGGATAGGAAAGGTTTAACGGGATGTGGGCCAAATCGGAAACAGGAGCACCTGGAGGAAATCCACGCTGTCACAGGGAGAACGTACAAACTCCATACAGACAGCACCCATAGTCAGGATTGAGCCCAGGTCTCTGGCACTGTAAGGCAGCAACTCTACCGCTGTGCCACTGCGTGCTCTTAAACTGCCCAAGTGGAATATGAACAGAATTTGGTAAGATGTTATACTGTTGCAGTGGTACATGAAGGCAACTATTTGGTGACCAATTAATTAATGAATACAGCCAGTGACTGAATATGATTTGCGAATGGTAACTTTTTTTGTAAATATTTCTAAGTCCAATACTTTTTAGAATTTAACTGT
Organism: Okamejei kenojei; assembly: GCA_035221665.1. Classification (NCBI taxonomy): domain Eukaryota; kingdom Metazoa; phylum Chordata; class Chondrichthyes; order Rajiformes; family Rajidae; genus Okamejei; species Okamejei kenojei. The sequence continues at coordinate 22,963,617 of CM069154.1, read as the reverse complement.
CCTTCTGTTTGTCAAGGTATCACAGGCTACACAGGAGGTCTAGCAGTCAGGCAGCAGAGTGGTGCAGCGGTAGAGTTGCTGCCTTACAGCGCCATAGACCTGGGTTCGGTCCTGCCAACAGCTGCTGTCCGTACAGTGTATGTATGTTCTCCCTGTGACCACGTGGGTTTTCTCTGGGTTTTCAGTTTTATTTCCACACTCCAAAGACTTGCAGGTCTGTAGGTTAATTGGACTCAATAAAAATTGTAAATTGCCCTTAGTGCGCAGGGTAGTATTATTGTATGCGGTGATCACTGATCAGCGCGGACTCAGTGGGTCGAAGGGCTTATTTCCGCACTGTACCTTTGAAGTCTAAAGTAAAGCTTACAACTCCATGGTAACAACTTTGAACTTTATAATTTTAAGTCACAACTCCTCTGCCCCTCTGCTCTCCCATGCATTCCCATGTCTCCCACCGATTCCACCTGTATCCCTCCCTCTGGCTTTATATTTCACTCCTCTGCTCTCCCTATCCTTTTATCTACTTTTCATCTCCAATCTTTGTTCACCTATTTGCCAATCAAACCCTCCTCACCCGAATCAAACTCTCACTTGCATGCAAATACAAAAGTAAAATTGCATTGCCTGAAATGAGGTGGAAACTGATTTTAACGGTAAGTTTAGGTGCAAAGTTAAAAAGAAAAAAATACAATGCTGTGGAGAAAGAGTGGTGGTTTGCAACTGAGTAGATAGATTCTTCAAAGAGCTGCGTTTGACATGAGTGGTCAAAGGTCTTCCTTCTGCCCTGAAGCATTCTGAGAAAATGGGAAAATATAGCAGTACTAAATGCACACTTAGGATGAGGACTATCGGCTGGCGTAATGGAAGTCGACACCTTAAATGAAGCATTGCTGATCCAACAAATTAATATTGAAAGGTTTAATTGATCCGTTCAACACCACAAATGTCAAAGTGGGGGAGGGAGGAGGGAAGAAAACCCACACGATCACAGGAAGAGCGTACAAACTCCATACAGCCAGCACCTGCAGTCGAAGTTGAACCCGGGTCTCTGGCGCTGCCTTGCTGTGCCTTATGAATGGCTTCTGAACGGTCCTTCCATAAGCTATGCCACTCTCTGATTCCCTTCTACCCCACTGCAGACATTGGACTTTGTCTCTGGATCTGATGAGCTGCAGTGCTGAGAAATATATTCTGCACTCTATACCTTTCCATTTGGCCAACGTATTTTACTTGAGTTTGAGTTGGTTGAATCTAGGTATAGTATTGACTGAGTTGTTTGGATATCGTGCAAAACAACACTTTTTATTGTACCTTGGTACACGTGACAATAATAACCCTAAATCTAAACTAAATTTAAAAAATGTATCTAACGTTTTCATGCTAGAGAATTAGTTTGATCCCCAATATTCCATATCAGTGTGAGGAAAAATGGCTTTGAAGATGGACACACATTTTTAAAACTCCATCGACTGTGAAGAACATTCTAATAGTTTGCCTTTCTTCCACAATCTATTCACGATTCCAGGATGAGGGCAGCAGCAATATAACCCGGGTCTCTGGCGCCGTAAGGCAGTAACTACTGCTGCGCCACTGTGCCACCCCAATCCTGGTAATATGAATAGATTGAGGAAGATTGATATCAGAACCATTTTAAAAATGGGTCTCCTCCGGGTGCTCCAGTTTCTTCCCATACTCCAAAGACATGAAGGTTTGATAGGTTAATTGGCTTCTGTAAATTGCCCCTAGTGTGTAGGACAGAACTAGTGTACGACTGATCTTTGGACGGAACAGATTCGATGGGCCAAAGAGCTTGTTTCTATGTTGCATCTCTAAACTAAACTGAACAGAGGGGACGAAGGTGTTCCTGAGTCTGGGGAAGCCCGCTTTCAAAAATCAGAATGTGTCAGCATGTGGCTTTTCTTCCGATCAGAATATCGATCTTTATTGGCACCTACTATGAAAAATTAATTGATAGACCTTTAATGTGTAGTTTCATGAATCTTCATTGCACACCAATGTGATTTTCAAACCTCACCATTACGGCTGTGGGACTTCTGAAATCCTGTCTTGTGACATTCGGAGTCAAGATGGTTGAAGTAAATTATAGCCTGGTTAAGATTAAAATCTGCTTTCATTAACATTTCCCATTGAATTGATCCTTTGAGTGCCCCGTAACGTTGTTCTTTAATCTCCATTTGCAATGTTCTATCTTTAATGAGTACAACATTCCCCGAAGTTGCAGAATTGAACATTAGCTTGCATTATTGCTTTGTAGAGTTCAATATAATGGCCAGGAAAGTAGCATTGATTAATTGCCATAAACTATCCATTTCAAGTCAGGAAGGCATGGGCAGCTGCAAATGGCAATCTTTTAATATTAAGTTTAGGTATGGCAGGTAAAATTAGGTCCAGAATTATTACAGATCAAATGCTGTCACAGCAAAATTCGACGGAGTTTAAGAACGACTTGTCTAAAACATATTGAATCTGAAGAAGGGTCCCGACCCGAAACATCGCCTATCCATGTTCTTCAGAGATGCTGCCTGACCTGTTGAGTTACTGCAGCACTTTGTGTTCATTTTCTTTGTACAAAATCATGAGAGGAATAGATTAGGTAGATGCACAGGATCTTTTTCCCAGAGTAAGGGGAATCGAGAACCAGATAATATAAGTTTAAGGTGAAGGGGCAAAGATTTAATAGCAACCTGAGGGGCAGCTTTTTCACACAAAGGGCGGTGGGTGTTTGGAACTAGCTGCTGGTGGTGGTAGTTGAGGCATGTACTATTGCAACGTTTAAGAAGCATTTAGACAGGTACATGGATAGGACAGCTTTATAGGCAGGTGAGACTAGTGAAGGGCCATGTTGGTCAGCATGGGAAAGTTGGGCTGAAGGATACAGTGTGGGAACAGGCCCTCCTCCCACCGAGTCTGCGTTGACCAGTGATCACCCGGTACACTAGTACTATTGTACACACTAGGCACAATTTACAGAAGTCAATTAGCCTACAAACCAGCACGTCTTTGGAGTGTGGGTGGAAACCGGAGCATCCGGAGAAAACCCACGAGGTCACAAGGAGACCAAGAAGCGTCTTGACCTGAAACGTCACCCATTCCTTCGCTCCAGATACTCCCTGTCGCACTGAGTTACTCCTGCTTTTTGTGTCTCTCTTCGATACAAACTCCATATAGACAGCACCTGTAGTTGGGATCGAACATGGGTCACTAAACTGTAAGGCAGCAACTCTATCACTGTGCCACTATGCCCCTCCTCAATTTGTGGGCAGAATTTGTTCTACCCTAGTCATATGACATTTTAAAGTCAGGAAGCCCCAACTATCATGAAATAATTCACCACAATATTCTTGAGCTCTCTTTCTAACTCAAGGTCACATATCAAAGTGATAGAAAGATTGTTCTGACAAACAAGGGAAATGAGGGGGCAATAGCTCTGGAGAAGTTTCCCATGCTTGGATTGTTACCTCTGGAATGCCGGAGGTTGAGGGGGGGCCTTATTGAAGTATATACAACTACGAGGGGTACAGAGATAGGGCAGACAGAACCTTTTTCCCTGGGTGGAGATGTCAAAGACTAGAGGGCATATCTTTAAGGTGAGAGGAGCAGAGTCTAAAGGGCATGTGCAGGGCAAGTTTTTAAGTGGAGGGTGGTGAGTGCCTGGAACTCGCTGCCAGGGGTGGTAGTGGGGGCAGGTACGATAGTGACATTTAAGAAACGTTCGTATATGCAGGGTATGGAGGGATATGGAGCATGTACAGGCAACGGAGATGATTTTGCTATCATATTCTGCACAGACATTGTGGGCCGAAGGGTATTTTTGCTGTGCCTTACTGTTCTATGTACTATGTTCTAAGGAAACATCCTTAGAATGACACAAAGGGAGAAATAAAGTATCCCTTTAAAACATCCCAGTGCTATTTCTGAAAGCACCTGAATGTTTTAATTGGCCTAATTAGAAGAGCACTTCAGTTGAATTCTAACTGTTAAAGAGCAACCATGAAACATTCTTCCAATAAAAATCAACAAGGAAATATGCATTAAGATTAAAAAAAAAATGATATTCAATCCATTGCCAACCAAAATTGAATAGAATCCCCACCCTTTTTTTTCAAGCTAAGAACATTCCTCTTCCTCCCCTCCTCCAGTGGAACCCTGTGTTGGAAATGGAATGGATTGTACCTCTGAGTTTCAGGTAAGTGACTGGGAACAAAGTTCCAGTCATCCCTGGAATCTGTAACCAACATTCGGGTCGGTTGGGGACGCTGCGAGTCGGCTGCCCTGCCAGCAGCGTGTTCATTATTTGACTTTCGTTTTGTTTTTTCTGGTGTGTCCAAATGTTAGTTTGGGTGTCTCTCGGTGTGTCTTGTTTCGGGGGGGAAACTGCTTTCAGTCGCCTCCTCAGTGGAGAGGCGACTTTTCCCATGTCACCTCCCTCATGGTCTAACAGCATGGATTGGAGCGGCCTTTCCCGGAGTCGAGCCCGGAGCAGCGGCAGCGGGCGCAGCGTGGAGTTTTACCATTGCGGAGGAGTGCTCCGATTGTTGGCCTGGTGACTTTGACATCATGGGACTGTGGTCTGTAGAGCTTCCAGCTGCAGGCGTGGAGTGGACCTACCATCCGGAGTCTGGGATCCCTTGCCGGGGATCGCTGGAGAGGAGCTCTGACCGCCGGCCTGCAGGCTATAACATCCTGAAGCCACGGTGCCGAAAGTGCCGATTCGGGCGCTCCAAGCCGCGGAGTGTGTTTGATCATCCCGACTACGGAGAGTTCATGGCCCGGCCATGGATGAACAAAGGAGGAGGACTGACTGAACTCTGTTGCCTTCCACCACAGTGAAGAGTGCTGTGGTGGATGTTTATGTTAAATTCTATTGTGTATTGTGTGTGTGTTTTTTTTAAAGTGTATCGCTCCTGGCAAATTCATTTCACTGCACCTTTGGGTGAGGTATAGTGGAAAGCTTTTGTTGCGTGCTATCCAGTCAGAGGAGAGACTATACATGATTACAATCAAGCTGTCCACAGTGCCCAGAATCACTTTTAGACAAGGTAAAATCCAATTAGAGATAGTCTGAGGGTTTCCAATGAGTTAGATAGAAGGTCAGGACAACTCTCTAGTTGGTGATAGGATGGTTGAGTTGCCTGGTTTACGTTGCATGTTCCAGCCAGATTGTTCCTCCCCTTTTTAAAATTTGCTTGTGACATTGAATGAGCACCAGCTCGCTTGAAATGGTAAAGTACACGAGAATAGCATGGTGCGAGTGTGCAAGATGTGGGTCACTATTCATTCCTATTGGCACGATGAAGAGAACACTGAAGGTCAAAGAGTGGATGAGGTGAGCATTTGGGGAGAAAGGCTGCATTCAGAGTGATGGATGGAAGTAATATGTGCGTGTACGTACATGTGTGTATGTATTTATGTGTATGTATTTGTGTGTATGTTTGTATGCTACAGTATATTATCTTTTTACCTTAAATTTGCTTTTTCCGCAATCACAATTTCCTTAATCATTTTTTCCCTAAATCACACCTAGAGTTTAGAGTGATGGATGAATGTAATGTACCTGGCACCAAACAAGGCCGTTTCCATGGAAACAACATCCACATCACGCACCTCCACTCAATGTTTTGGGTATCTATTTTCTTTCAGCAGAGTTAGTAGAAACAAGCACCTCTGGCCCTTTCTCACAACTTGTTCCTAGTTATATTTTTCTGTTTTAGTCTATCTTCTGTTTCTTTGTGTGGCCCACTTTCCAGTTCTGGTTCTAGTGTAACAAAACAATTGAAAGCAGTAGTTCACATTTTTGACATATGGAACCCATGGGTTATGGGAAAAAAAAAAAACATTACTTGGAGTATAAACAAGTAGTAGAAATGAGAAACAGCAGATGCTGGGTTACAAAAAAAGACAAAGCGTTGGGGTAACAGCATCCCTGGAGGTCTGAAGAAGGGTCTCAACCCGAAACGGCGCCTATCTCCTTCGCTCCTTAGATGCTGCTGCACCCGCTGAGTTTCTCCAGCCTTTTGTGTACCCTGGAGGACATGGATAGGTTCTTCAGACTTGGTGCCTCTGGGGCTGAGTGGCGCAGGGGTAGAGTTACCGCCTTACATCACCAGAGACCCAGGTTCGATCTTGAGTACGGGTGCTGTCTGCACAGAGTTTGTACGTTCTCCCTGTGAACGTGTGGGTTTTCTCTGAATGCTCCAGTTTCTTCCCACACTCCAAAGACGTGCAGGTTTGTTGGTTCATAAGTTCTCGGAGCAGAATTAGGCCTTTTGACCCGTCACGTCTACTCTACTAATTGGCTTCTGTAAAATCGTAAATTATTCCTTCTATGTGCAGGATAGTGCTAGTGCTAGATAGACAGGGTGATCGCTGGTCGGCACGGACTCGCTGGGCCTAAGCGCCTGTTTCCACGCTGTATATCCAAAGTCTAAAAGAGTACCTCTGATTATATGGATGGAATATTAGAAACTGCTTCCTGTTTTAATGGAGACATCCCTGTCCATATATTTATCAGAGTATTGTGGCCACAATTTAATTGTCTGTATTATTTTTAAGTCTTTAACAATAGCGAAGACCGTGAATTCCAGATGCTTCCAAAAATAAAATGAAGAAAAATCAATTGAAGCCTTGAATAATTCTGTAGTCAGCACTTGAAGAGCTCATCACTGCAGATAGCAAGTGCAATAAAATCAGTGAGGTGATTTTTGCCCCTTAAGATGGCTGTCTGCCCTTTCTACATAAATCCAAATCATTCTAATCATTTTTGCTACTCCAATTAGTGTAGTGTGCCATTACTGATTCTAGATTAATGTGCTGTAATATGGATCTATCGGACCATGATTGCTTTCTTCCCTTGTAATGCTATTTGGACCCATTAATCAATTAGCATTTTATTAACATTAAGAATTTTAGGTTGCAAGGATTAAGTATAAATCAAAGCGAACTGGATGCTGCAGGTTGTGTCACCTTAATTCCAAGTAATCTATTGTTCTCTTTTAATAATCAAATAGCTTTAGGAATTTGAGGCAAAACATTTGGCAATGGTTTTGGGATGTTCCGTTAAGTTCCATTGATGACATAATGGTGCAGCTGGTAAAGCTGCTGCCTGACAGCTCCAGAGGCCCGGGGTTGGTCCTGACCTCGGGTGCTGGCTGTGCATGGAGTTTGCACATTCTCACTGTGACCGCGTGGGTTTTTTCCAGGTGTTCCAGTTTCCTCCCACATCCCAAAGACTTGCGGGTTTATAGATTAATTGGCCCTCTGTAAATTGCCCACTGTGTGTGTCGGGACAGGATGAGAAAGTGGGATAACGTAGAACTAATTAAAGTGAACAAGTGATCGATGGTCGGCGTGGGCCTGGTGGGCTGGTGAAGCACTTGTTTCTATGCTGTATCACAAAATAACGTGCTTCAATTGCAGATGGATGTACATTGACGAGCTTTTATTTAGCCCAATTGATTTGTATTTTAGATCCGTTATTAACACTTATTAAGCGGCCATTTGTACTTGGATTTTTTTTTTAATGTCTGTAAGTACTGGAGTAACTCAGCGGGGTCAGACGGTATCTGTGGAGGGAATGGACAGATGATGTTTCAGGTCAGGACCTTTCTTTAGACTGAGTGACGTATGAGAATGCATATGCTGGGATCTTGAAGAAAAAGTTCCCAACCTGAAACGTTGCCTGCCCATTCCACCCCCAGATGGTTGAGTTCCTCCAGCACTTTGTGTTTTGCTCAAATACTTGAGATTGAATCCCAAGGTGCGTTGTCTGAAGAACTGGTCTTTATCGGTGGCCCACTGTGCTCAGCAAGTAATCTTGTCAACTAGTTTGGAGCCTTGAGGGTCCCAAGGGGGGTTTCTGATACCAGTGTAGTGGTGATGGGCATGTCTAGCTTAGAGCAGTTGACAGATACTGTATTGTCACGTCTATTTGGCATAACAAAATTCTTTGTTTCACATGCATTGCAAAAGAATGCAAAGCGTCGCCAGTTACAAAGTTATAAATGTCCCTCCTCAATCTCTCCCCCCCCCCCCCCCCCCATCGCCTATACTTGCCACAGATGTTCTTTAATGTTTAACAAACATAAATCTACATATCAAGGATATTGGAAAAGGGCGCGATCGACAACGTAATTGATTTATTTGTTTTTTAAATTTTGCATTATTTTCATGTACATTGCTAGTGTGGATTGCACTCACTTTTGTCACCAGTTTCAATTGGATGATGTGCAGCTGTTAAAGCTGCCAGGACTCCAAGAAATGTATTTGTCTGAAGAATAAGGCAGCAAATGGAGGCACAGCAGTGGAGCTGCTGCCTTACTGCGCCAGAGACCCGGGTTCGATCCTGTCTGTACGGAATTTGTACGTTCTCCTTGTGACCGCGTGGGTTTTCTCCGGGTGCTCTGGTTTCCTCCCACATTCCAAAGACGTGCAGATTTGTCGGTTAATTGGCTTCGGTAAAATTGAAAAATTGTCCCCAGTGTGCAGTATAGTGCTAGTGTACAGGGTGATTGCTGGTCGGTACAGGCTCGGGGGAGCGAAGGGGCTGTTTCCATGCTGTATCTCTAAAGTGAATATGGATAGCTTTGCGCGTCTGCTTGCATTGTTTATGAACCAACCACCTACTTTTGTAGCCTGGCCTTCCTGTTGGATTCTGCATCCCGTACATAATCTAATCTCTCAAGAGGTTCTTCAGGATACCAAAACTGCAATTGCAATCTTAGCTCCATTAAGTAGGCATCATAGGCTTCTCCCTGCACCGAATTGCATGCAAAGCGTCAATAACAGTAAACCGCCTCATCTCAAGGTAAGGTGCAATGCACTTGTAATGCATCCAATGTATTCTCTTGGATCTCATTTGAAGGCTTTATTGCCTGTTAGTATTCTTTCCCCTGGTGACCAATAGAACCTTAACTTTCATCTGCTCCGGTTTACCTGCTACAGGCAGCTCAACATACCGTGTAAACTCTTCCTTCTTTAAACTTCACACTTTAGAGATACTGCGTGGATGCAGGCCCTTCGGCCGACCGAGTCCGCACCGACCATCGATCGCCCCATACACTAGCACTATCCTACACACTAGGGGCAATTCACAATTTTCACCAAATCTAATAAACCTACAACCCTGCACGTCTTTGGAGTGTGGGAGGAAACCAGAGTGAGCACCCACGCAGTTACGGAAAGAACATACAAACTCCCTACAGACAGCACCCTTAGTCAGGATCAAACCCGGTTCCCTGGCACTGTAAGGCAACTCTATCGCTGTGCTGCAGTGTGTAGATGCGGAGCTTTGTAGTCCAACGGAAGCAGTAGATGTGAAGTATACGCCACGCTTGTAGAAATGATTTGTGATCAACATCTTGCATGTCTGAAAGATGTTTAATCACAAATCATTTTTGGCCCTCTGGTCCACAATGTCCGTGCCCAACATGATGCCAACTTAACCTAATCTCCTCCGCCTGCACGTGAACCAACTCCCTCCATTCCTTGCATATCCATGTGCCTATCTAAACACCTCTCAAATGCCACAATCTTATCTGGCTCCATCACCATCCCTGGCAGCATGTTCCAAATGCCCACCACTCGGTGTAATAACAAAATTGCCCCACACATCTCCATTAAACTTTGCCCCCCTCACCTTAAATCTGTGTCATTTGGCCTTTAATATTTTCACTCTGGGGGGATAAAAGGGTCCTGACTGTCTACCCTATCTGTGCCTCTCATAATGTTATATACTTCTAACAGGTCTCCACAATGTCCATGTCAAGTTAAAATGATCTCCACTGCCTGTTCCATATTCCCGCATGTCCAGGTGCCTATCTGAAATCTGCTCAGTCGCTGCTATCATATCTGCCTCCACCGCTGCCTTTGTCAGTCAGCAGAACACATCCAAATTTTGATGAGAACATTTGAAGGACAGCCAGGGTCACATTGAGTGTTAGTTGCGAGAAAATATATAGACTTGACACCAAGCATGGCCAGTTTGGAAGGAAGGTTCTGACTATTCTTCCATTCCCTGCATATCCATGTACTTATCCAAAAGCTTCTTAAGTGCTGCTAACGTATCTTCTCCCCACCACCACCACCTTTTGACACACTGCAGAAAAAGCCCAGGTTTGGATGCGAGCACTTGGGAACAGACAGGGTCACATTCAGTGTTAGTTGCAAACAACACTCTTGACACCAAACAGGGCCAATTCCATGGAAAGAACACCCACATAGTGTAGCTACGCCCTAGATTTTGGCCAACTGTTTTTTAGCGGAGTTGTGTTTTTAGTAGTTGTCATTCTGCCCCACATGTTCCTTGAAATGCTTTGCTTACAAAAATCTTGATTCCAGTGAATCTTTTTTGCATCCTTTCCAGTTTAACGATATCCTTCTATTGCTAGACCACCAGAACTGCACACAATTCTCCAAGTGTGGTCTCACCAACATCTTTTGCAGTTGGAACATGATGTCCCAATTCAAAGTCATTTTTATTCATCACATGCACCCGAAGGTGCAGTGAAATGAATTTGCCAGCAGTGATACACTTAAAAAGAACACAAAATACACAATAGAATTTAACACAAACATCCACCACAGCATTCTTCACTGTGGTGGAAGGCAACAAAGTTCAGTCAGTCTGTTCATCCGAGGTCAGGGCCATAAACCCTCCGTAGTCGCCGCTACGGACGGCCTGATGTACAGGCCCTCTCGTCGGGATGTTCAAACCTCCGACGTCGGGAGAGTCAAACACACTCCCCGGCTTGGAGTGCCCGAATCGGCACTTTGCTACCGGAGACCGTGGCTTCCGGATGTTCTAGGCCACAGGCCGGCGGTAGGAGCTCTTCTCCAGCGATCCCCGGCAAGGGATCCCAGCCTCCGAATGGTAAGTCCACGCCATGCCCGCAGCTAGAGGCTCCGCAGACCACAGCCGCATGATGCCAACACAATGATGCCATAATGAATCAATACTCGTACACCATGCCCTGACTAATAAAGATCAGTGTTCCATATGTCACCTTCACCAGTCTATCAATCTCCGTTGCCACTTCCAGGAAACGATGTGCCTGTACGCCTATATCTCCTGCTCTACAGAGTTGCAGAGGGCTCTGACATGAATTGTGTAAATCCTGCTTGGGTTGCTGCCTTACAGCGTTTGCAGTGCTGGAGACTCGGGTTTGATCCTGACTATGGATGCTTGTCTGTACGGTGTCTGTACATTATTCCGTGACCGCGTGGGTATTTTTCGGAGATATTTGGTTTCCTCCCACACTCCAAAGACTTACAGGTTTGTAGGTTAATTGGCTTAGCATCATTGTAAATAGTCCCTAGTGTGTGTAGGACAGTGTTATTGTGTGGGAATCGCTGGTCAGCACAGGCTCGGTGGGCCGCAGGGCCTGTTTCTGCGCTGTATCTCTAAACTAAACTAAAGTCCAGTAAAGTTCAATTAAAGATTGTCCGAGTGTCTCCAATGAGGTAGCTAGTAGCTCAGAACCACTCTCTGGTTGTTGATTGGTGTGATCTGCCATTCCCTGACTGACTTTCCAAGTTAATCTAGAACCTGTTGTAATCTTAGATCTTCTTCACTGTCCATTGTTTAACCCTACTACCTCATGAAGAATTTAATATTTCAATGAAATTGCTTCCCATTCTTCTAAGTTCTCGCATATAGGTTGCAAATTTACATGCAAATCACTCCTCACTGATCAATCCCTCTCCATCTCAGAAATTAACTGGATGAGCTAACGGCCAGATTTGGAGCAGTTCAAGGAGAGTATGATTTATAGCAGCAAATGATTTTTGTAAGAATAAATAGTAAGATTAAACGAGAACTTACCAGTTCAAGTTTGATCCTTATTTTATGAGGAGTTACGATGAGGGATTTTGTGAAGACCCCGCCAGCACGCATGCGCGACATTCTTCAAAGCAGCGGTGTGAAATCACAGATAGTAGAGTTGACTGAAGATAGTAAGATAAGAGAACTAACATACCAGTTGACCTTATAATAGAGGGTTGGGAGCAGAGGGCACAAAATTCCTCATCATAACTCCTCATAAAATAAGGATCAAACTTCGAACTGGTAAGTTCTCGTTTAATCTTACTATTTTACTTCCGAGTCACGTGAGTGACTTCGTGAAGATTTCAAAGCTCTGTGATTTCATGCCCTGGAAACGAGTCCATGCTCACACACTGCCATAATAACCAATGGAGGAAGTATGTTAACGTATTTCAGACTTGTACAGTGCTGAAAAACAAACAATGTATTATTTAATAATAATAACCCCTAAATTCGGGGAAATTATAATACAGAACTTAAAATAGTGTCTGTAGATATCCCAGGCGTGGCCACAGGTTTGTTATAACTGCTGGAAGTTGTTTCATTAGACCAACCCGCCGTTACAAGGGCGTGGCCCATGGGACTTCCATCATTCTCGCTGCACGATGTAGCTGCAGTCCTAGTGAAATGAGACTTAAAATATCAGTGTCCACCCCTGCTGCACCTAACACCACCCTGAGCCATCTTGATATGGTCTGCACGGTACTCTATGATGAGGATGGTTGAACTTATCAATAGAGCCATTTCCGTTCCCCTGAGACTATTGGTGACCTCCAGTTAATGTAGGTGGTAGTTCACTATGCATAGGCGTCTATCTACAGGATAAGCCAGGAACTCCAATTTGAGGCCAGATGACCCAGGCCTGATTTGTTTAAGTAACCCATAAATGTGAAAGGTTCCTTTACTTTGGGATATTACATGGTGTCCAGTCTAGTTTGTGCAGAGACTGGACCCGCTGCGCCGTTTCAAGTGTCATCAGCATCACTATTTAATACGTGTTAGTGAGAGGGACGTGGCTGGTGCACAATCTCTGAATAGGTCAGGACAATGGCAATATCCCAGGTCCGGGTATATTGAGGCCTGGGGAATTTTGTGTTAAAATCCCCCCCATGAGTTTTGACACCAGAGGGTGAGATACTCCTCCACGGTGTTCTAGCTCCAGTCCCAGGTATGAGGATAGGGCACTTTTGCGCAATTGATGGCATTATAACTCAAGCCTTCATCGAAATGTAGACTTACCAGGAACTCCAGCTCAACTGTGTTGCAAGTTGTGTCTGTCCTGGTATAAAATACCTCCCAAATTTTGATATGGGTGAGGGTACTGTATCCTGGTGGACTCTCTGCATGATGCCGCGATGATATTCATGGTTCGGTCCGACAGCCCAATTCCAGGAGATGTCTTTTCCAAATTTTGCTCCCAATGGGTTCATTCGGTCATGGCACGGATGACTCTCCCTTGTCACAGGTATACCAGCAAACTCGGGCGTTTGGAGATCGGAATCCATTGCTCTTACCATGTCGAGTCCCACAGGGTACCATGGCTGGGTAGGCCAATCGGGTACTCCCAAAATACCTGATGCGGAGTCTTATTGAATTTTCCGCAAGACCCGACTAATGAGGCAGAAAAGGGGGGGGGGGGGGGGGAATGCATAGAAAAAACAATCCCCCCCCCCCCAGTTTAGCGAGATGCGTCCATCGCTACTGCCCCAGGGTCTGATTCTCATGCAACAGACGTTGGTATCTGATGATTAAGTCTTGATGCAAAACATTCGATATCTGGCGTTCCATACCGAGCTACAATCTGGACTCGCTGGAATTTAGAAGATTGGGGGGGGATCTTATAGATACTTACAAAATTCTTAAGGGGTTGGACAGGCTATATGCAGGAAGATTGTTCCCTATGTTGGGGAAGTCCAGAACAAGGGGTCACAGTTTAAGGATAAGGGGTAAGTCTTTTAGGACCGAGATGATGAGAAAATCATTTTTCACACAGAGAGTGGTGAATCTGTGGAATTCTCTGCCACAGAATGTAGTTGAGGCCAATATAGCCAAGGTGGTTGGCTATATTTAAGAGGGAGTTAGATGTGGCCCTTGTGTCTAAAGGGATCAGGGGGTATGGAGAGAAGGCAGGTACAGGATACTGAGTTGCATGATCAGCCATGATCATATTGAATGGCGGTGCTGGCTCGAAGGGCCGAATGGCCTAATCCTGCACCTATTTTCTATGTTTCTATAATGTCAGTAAATAATTGGTGGTCCAACATCCATTCGGTGTTGTCATTGAATTTGCGTGACCTGGCGTCCGCCACTGTAGTGAGCTTACCTGGAAGGTAAGTAGTTGATATCCAAATGTTTCTTTCTATGCACCAGTGCCAGATTGTATTGATCAATTAATCACAAGATATCGACTTAATTCCACCCATATGATTAATGTACGTCACTACGGTGGTATTATCAATTTGTAGGCGAACATGCAGAAAGGTAAGCCCGAAGTCTGTGAATGCTCCCAACATCTTATGATGATTGATACCCTGAAGTAAGGTTAACTCATGTGTATTCCATCTATCACTGCAACTGGAGTTGGTATTGGTTGCTCCCCAGCCGTGAGTGCTGATGTCAGTTTGTAACACAACCAAAGGGTTGTGTGACTGTGATGGGATTGAGAGCAATGTCAAACATTGCTAATCCACCATCGTAATTTGCTTTGGCTGGTCTGTCAAAATGGCCAGCATGGTGTTTTGAGTGCTGTAGTTTTGGCCCTTTGTAGATTTTGGTAATGTAAGGGTCCAAATTGTGGCAGGGAAAAAGGCAGCCACAAGCTTTCCAATTACCCTGGCCATTTGCCGAATAGATGGTTTACTGACGCAAACAAGGCTGTTATATGCCTTTATCAAGTCCGGTGCTTTGTCCTTTGGCAAGGTGACAGACATATGAACAGAGTCAATCATGAATCCTAAATCCATAGTCACCGGAAGGCATTTAACTTGGATTTGTCTGGATGGATAATAAACCCCGATTTTTGAAATAGGAGCTTGGTGGCTGAGACTGCCAATTTAGCCAATTCCAAGGTTATTCCCACAATAAGATGTCATCTAGATATGCCATGATAATATGTTTTTTGTTTCCGAAGAAACGCCAAGCTGGTTTCAATATTTCTGGAAACAGTCTGGGCTGATGTTAATCCATTAGGAAGCGCTTTATACTGCCAGAGCTCCCATTCAGATAAAGGTGATTTTAGGTGAAGATGTTTGATACAAACTCAAGAGACTCATGTTTTGGTTTCCTCTATTGCTCCTTTTGTATACAGATTTAACAGTTCCGCATGACCTTCCACTTTCTCTTTTTTGTGAAAGCTCAAACTTTTGGCTAGGTACATGTTGAACCGGAAAGGAGGAGTTTGTCAACAAATTCAAATTGTATCGCTGAATACTGTGCACTATGAACGATCAGAAGTTATTCCCTGTACAAGTGTAACCTTTCCCCCAACCTGTGAAGAAGTTACCCATGCTATGTTCTGAAGGCAACCAGACCCACCTACCTCCATGGTTACCGGTGGTGCTGTGTTGGTTTTCCCCTTCTTTGGTTCCTGGGAAGTGCAGGCGTTGTGGTGTGGGGTTGGCGCATCTTCCAGGAAGGCCGTTCTGGGACATGGCCTGAAAAAGACCTTTGTGTAGGTTGTACGGCCTTCGAGCTTTCACCAGCTTTTCTTTCGGTGTGATAACGCAGCCTGCTGGTGGATGCGTAGGGGTGCTGCCGCCAAATATGTGAGGACCTGGTAGCGGCCGGCACCTTAATCATGCCGACGGCTACTGTCTCTTTGTCGAGGTCTTTCACCTGTTTGGGCAGGTTGTCCCCGAAACAGGGTAGGCGGCTGAGCACTGCTGGTTCTACACAACCCCGCGAACTTGGGGTTTAGTGTAGGTCGGATGGCACTCTTCCTGAAGTAGTTGATCTCAATTGACCATACAGGAGAGTGCCAGAGCTTCTTGTTGCTCCTCTGACATATCTTCCGTCCACTGACCTGGCAAAGCTGGTAATACCCGAGGCCAGTAGTTTGAGGATTTGCCGCAGGCACATTGAGGGAAATACAGATTCCTGGAGCTAGATGAGTTGTTTAGTCATTTAAACCGGCTGTCTGTTGACAATGGTGGCCCCTTTTGTGAGGGCATCGCAACTTGGATGCCATCCCGAGTAGCTCCTCTTCTTGCACCCCTAGCATGTTGTATTCTTCTGCCAACACCCCCTCTTCAGAGTCAGCCCAGACCTGACTCCTTATGCTCCCGTGCGAAGAGGGTGAGCATTTGACAGCCCTGTAAAGGTCACTGCTAGGAGACCCACGGTGACCAGACTCCTGCTGGAGTGTGTCACGTTGGAGCTAGTGCTCCCCATCTGCTCCATGCGGGATTATCGAGCCTGGACCCTGTCGAGTCAACGGGCTTGCCCGACTTCCCGGTAGTGTTGCCGCCAGTCCGCGGTGTTCCTGCGGGCTGCGGCGTTGAGTCGGGGCTGCTGCTCTGCCGTCGCTACCCGTGAACGGCGAGTCTCCGAGCCCGGACCCTGCCGGATCAACGGGCTCGCCCGACTTCCGGGTTTGTAGTGAAGTTCTGCCGCCGCTCACTGCCCGTGTCCCGCGGTCCACAGTCAGTGTTTCGAGGCGGCCCATTGGTGGGGTACTCTGTCCCACAGAGTCCCTGAAAGAAAAACCCAACCTCAGGTTAGTTGTTTCTTACCTGTAGGTCCGTTCCGGTGGAGGAGCGACCCTCCTCCCTGCCTGTGGCTTCGCATGCGTTTGACGATATGTCGCGCATGCGTGCTGGCAGGGTCTTCACGAAGTCACTCGCGTGACTCCGAAGTAAAATGAAACAGAAAATGCTGAGAATACAACGAACTGCTGGTGCTGGAATTGTAAGCAGCACACAGAGTGCTGGAGGAACTCAGCAGATCAGGAAGCATCTGTGGAGGGACAGGGACGGAGAAAAAAGGGTGAATAAAGGAGAGAAGAGATGAGTATTGAAATATAAAGCTGGAGGAAGGGGTATTGGTGGATGGGGAGAAAGGGAGCTCGATTAGTTTGTGGAGTGAATAAAGGGAAACTCTACATTTTGGAGATTTTAAGTAAAATTGGCATCTACTTGATAAAATAATAATTTACATAGTAAAGTTTTTGATGTGAAAAGATGCACAGTGCCAGTGGTAGAATTTTCCTGGTCATATGATTTTTTTTTCCTCCATATGGAAAACTTTCTTGAAAGCACGGGATGCAATTTGCTAAATACAGTTGGTTTGGAATTTGTTACAGGCTGCAACATAATCTCCAGGTTTAAATAACACTATAAAACCACAAGGGTGAAACAGTAGACGGTTTTGTGATCATCATCCGATCCTTGTGATCTCTCGCAGCTGGCAGTCCGTTCCAATTTGATTTTGTACTTTAAATTATTCACTGTAATAAAGTTTGTTGGTCCCACAGTCCACCGCTGACCACGGCTATGTACAACATTCTTTGGAAAGCAGCAACAGGTGCCATTTTATACTGTAGAATGAGTGCTGCAATAACAACTGCGATAAGAACTCCACTGTATTGTGTTGCGTCATGGAAACACTGACAAAGGGCCCTGCCTATTGTGGCACTTTAGGCCGGATTTGGCCTGGCTCTACCCATCATCCATTGTGTTAAGTATTTGGTGCTGAGTGAGCTCTTGTCAGCAACAAGCAGCATGGCGGTGCAGCGGTAGAGTTGCCTCACGGTGCCAGAGACCCAGGTTCGATCCTGACCTCAGTTGCTGTCTGTATGGAGTTTGTACGTTCACCCTGTGACCACGTGGGTTTGCTCTGCTTTACCCTCACACTCCAACGACGTATAAGTTTGTACGTTAATTGGCTTTGGTAAAATTGTGAATTGTCCCTAGCCTGTGGGATAGTGCTGGTGTGCAGGGATCACTGGTCGGTGCCAAAAGGCCTGTTTCCACACTGTATCTCTAAACTAAACTTAACTCGAACAAGCCTTGGCCATTGATGCCCATCGCTACTTTGATTCATTGAAGTGAAGTGGCCAACACCCAACTTGCCTCCACTCCATTTCAGTTAAACTAAATGGGAGCAACAAGGGGCCATTCAGCTGCTCAAGCCTTCATCTACTTTCTCAAAATTCTCTTGTCCAATGCACACATTCCTTCATTCCTGCCCAGATATATGCTGGGAAGAAGATGCAGGAACTGCAGATGCTGATTTATACAAAAGTAGACACAAAATGCTGGAGGAACTCGGTGGGTCAGGCAACACTCCCTTTAGCCTGTATCTGTACACTGTGGATGGCTCGATTGTAATCATCTATAATCTTTCCGCTGACTGGTTAGCACGTAACGAGCTTTTCACTGCGCCACGTGACGATAGAGGGCGGAACCATTCTGTTGATCTCACCTTAAATTGTGCTCGTTGATTGAGCCTCCATATTCAAAGCACAAAGCGTTGAAGGAACTCTGTGGGTCAGGCAGCATCTGTAGTGGAGGGAATGGACAGGCATCCATGGTTCCCATCATAACCCTTTAGTTTAATTTAGAGATACAGCCCGAAAGCAGGCCCTTTGGCCCACTGAGTCTGTGACGACCGATGTTCCCTGCACACTAGCACTATCTTTTGCTGTTTTGGGGCAATTTTACAATTTTTTCCAAAGCCAATTAACCTACAAACCTCTACATCTTTGTAGTGCGGGAGGATACCGGAGCACCTGGGGAAACCACACGGTGAGAATGCACAATCTCCCTACAGACAGCAGCCGTAGTCAGGATCGAACCCGGGTCTCTAAGGCAGACACTCTACCACTGGCCAACCGTGCTGTCCCTTCTTTGAACTGATGGCCGAAGGGCCTGTTCCTGTGCTATAATATTCTATGTTCTATGGAAATGCATTGAGCTACTCACTCTGTTTTGACCTCTTATAAATTTTTACACTTCTCTTTCCAACTCTACGCTTGATTGCGTCCAAGCTAGGCGTGTCTCTGCGTGCTGGTCCCAGAGGCAGATTTGCAATCTCTCATTACAATCACTCCACTCTTTTAAGCCATCTGTCCACTGGATGGCTCGATTGCAATCATGTATAGTCTTTCCGTTGACTGGATAGCAGCAACAAAAAGCTTTTCACTGTACCTCTGTACACATGACAATAAACTAAACAGTAGGATCCATTCTTAAGTCTTTCTGATAGAAGTGTATACAATTATGAGGCATATTATGAGGTTTGTAGGTTCATTGGCTTTGGTAAAATTGTAAATTGTGCGTAGGTTAGAGTTGGTGTACGGGGTGATTGCTGGTCGGTGTGGGCTCGGTGGGCCTAATGCCTTGTTTAATTTAGTTTAGAGATACAGTGCAAAACAGGCCCTTCGGCCCACTGGGTCCATGCCGACCAGTGGTCCCTGCACATTAACACTATCCCACACCCACTAGGGATCATTTTTACATTTACCAAACCAATTAACCTACAAACCTGTACGTCTTTAGAGTGTGGGAGCAAACCGAAGATCTCGGAGAAAACCCACGCAGGTCACGGGGAGAACGTACAAACTCCGTACAGACAGCGCCCGTAGTTGGGATCGACTCTAGCGCTGCGACACTGTGACCACCCAAAATGTTTCTGCTCTGTATCTCGAAACTATAAACTAAATGTCGATAGAGTAGACAGTCAGAACCTTTGTCCCAGCATGGAAAAATCAAATACTAGCGAGCATAGTTTTAACGTGAGAGGGGCAAATTTAAAGGAGATGTACTGGGTACGTTTTTACAGAGAGAGTGGTGCATTGTTGAAACATTTTGTGTTTTGGGAAAGTGAAGATAGCAGATTTCCTTCCCTCTTGAATGTTAGAGGTTTAATTACAACATTTATTACGCCCTTTTTTTAAATGGGCTTTAATTTTTAATACTTGTGTAATTACTTGAAATTAAATTCCCTGTCTGCTTTGGTGGGATTTGAACCATAATCCTGGTCTTTCAATATGAGTCGGTATCAAGGTTTACGCGTTCCGCACTCCACTTGGGTATAAATTGCACTTTACATCAAAAAAAGGTGTAGGCGTGAAGTGAAAGCTATTCATTGTCTTCATAACTCTTTCATTGAATACCACCTGCTATCTTGTAAACCGTGACGAGCTGCTGCATATTATTTAGTCATTCTTTGGTTAGGGAAGAGTTCAAGAGAATGCACGGATTCATAAAAGTGGTTCTACCTCAAAGTGACTTTCCACTTAGACATAGTCTCCTGAATTTGTCAGCATGTTTCATTAGTATAAACACATGCAGTCCCTTCCAGCATTATCTGCGTGCTTGCTCAGTGAAACAGATTCTTGTGTGCGCAGTTTAAAACCTCCCCTGCTCTGTGGCACGCCCTTGAATGGCCAATGTGCTGATTCAAAGAAAGCACATGCACGGAATGGAGTAAGTTAATTATAGAAAGGGCTTTTCGTGAAGCTATTGTTGGTGCGATCAGCTGCGGGTTATGACGGTAGCTCTCTGTGGCCAAATGTGAGTAGGATCACGTTGCCGCTCGCTGCATTGCCTGTGTCTGTTTTTTCCAGGCGCATCGCAATCAACGGCATCACGCTGTAACTCCCATAGGTCCAGTCCATCTACAGAGCAGGCGTAGCAACGTGACAGATCACCAGTGATTCAAGAACTCCTCCCGTGACGCACTAGCTCTGTGCCTCCTCTATTCACACGTTTGCACATAAGCTTCCCCGACATTTATCAGCATTACCACCCCCTCCCCACTTATAGACATTGCGTCAATACTATTGATTAAATGGTGACGAAGCAATTACACCCACGTGTAAAACTGCATCTGTTCACACATTTGTATGGATAAATCTGTCCTGAAAATCATTTTCAATTTATATTCTGAGCAATAGATCTATTATTTAATATAAAAGCAGAAAGTCAGCTGGTGAAACATCGTCAGAGAAAATGTTTCAGTTTATGACCCTTCTAACCTGGTGCGTTAATTCTGCTTGTTTTTCTGATTGTACGTCATATTTCCAACATCAGTTTTTTTTTCATTTTAAAGATCTATTATTTAACACCAATATAAAAAATTAATGCACCATAGGCATATGGTATGTTTGCCATCATCGGTCAGGTCATTGAGTATAAGAGTCAGGAAGTCATGCTGCACTTTCATAAGACATTTTGATTAGGCTGCATTTGGAGTATTGCATGCAGTTTTGGCCACTTCTTTATAGGGAGGATGTGAAGGTTTTAAAGTGTGCAGAAGAGGTTTACCAGAATGCTGCTTAGATTAGGGGGATATTAGCTATAAGGAGAAATGAGGCAAACTTGGATTGTTTTCTCTTGGACATTGGAGGCTGAGGGGAGACTGGTTCAAAGTAAATAAAATGACATAAATAACGTACACACTCATTACAGACAGCATCCATAGTCCGGATCGAACTGGGGTGGAGCAGCGGTGGAGCTGCTGCCTTACAGCTCCTGCGGCCCTGGAGACCCGGTTCGATCCCGACTATGGGAGCTGTCTGTACAGAGTTTGTACGTTCTCCCCGTGCCCGCGTGGGTCTTCTCCAAGAACTTAGGTTTCCGCCCACACTGCAAAGACGTACAGGTTTGTAAGTTAATTGGCTTGGGTTTATATGCATGGTATAAGTTAAATTGTCCCTAATGTGTGTTGGTTTGTGTTAATGTGTGGGGACCGCTGGTCAGTGCAAACCTGGTGGGCCAAAGGGCCTGTTTCCGTGCTGTGTCTCTAAACTAAATTTCTATTATAGTGTCAAGTGTTTGCATGGAAAATAGAAAATGCTGGAAACAATAAGAGGTCAGGCAGCAACGACAGGAAGAGAAAACTTAATGTTCCACATCGATAGATCATTTCCTATTCAAACAAAGCATCTATGACCTAAACCATTCCCTGTTTCTCTTCACATGCATGCTGCCTGACCTGCTGAGTATTTCCAACACTTTGTTTTGTTTTTTCAGATTTCCAATGTCTGGGGATTTTATGATTTCAACAAATGCTTGTACGACTTGGCCTCAGAATCGGCTCGCTGGGATATGTTTTACAACATTCTCATTAATTATCTATATATGGGATGCAGGCATTGCTGGCAAAGCCTGCACTACTGTTCATCACTAGTTGACCTTATTCAAACTTGACACTTATCCACACATTCCTAGACAAAAAAAAAAATTGCTTTTATTAGAAAAGTATTTTGTCTGAGAAATTATGTAATTACTGCTGGGAATAATGAAAACGTTTTGATCTGTCTTGGCCTTTGTAGAATATGATGCCTGCTATGATGGATCATATTACTCAGCAGAGCTTGGACAAATGAAATAGGCTTGGAATTCTTGGTCTTAACTGATGAAATCCTCCCAAACAAAATCTGTGATAATCTTCCTGGAAATCCTTTTGTTCAACACTGAGAAATTCCCTCCTTGCCATACATGGCAAGCATGCAGAATTTGCATTTCTAAGTTTGGAGATGCAGCACGGAAACAGGCCCTTCGGTCCACTGAGTCCACGCCGACCATTGATCATCCCACTAACTATTCTACGTTATTCCCACTTCCGCGCCCACTCCCGACAAATTGGGAGCAATTTACAACGGGCCTATTAGCCTAAAATCCTGCACATCTTTGGGATGTAGTCACAGCAAGAACGTGCAAACTCCACGCAGACAGCACCCGAGGTCAGGATTGAATCCGGGTCTCTGGCACTGTGATGCAGCAGCACTTCAGTATTGCCCCCATAGACTACAACCCAATCTTATTTGTGGAAGGTGCTGCTCAAAGGCCTGATGGTAGTGAAATATAGTCCTAAATATGAGTGTAGCTCTATAGGACATGGAAACAACCCTTCAGCCCAATAAGGTCAGGTCATAGAAAAGCACGGCAACAGGCCCTTCAGCCCATAATGTCCATGCCGAACATGATGCCAAGTTAAACAAATCTCAGCACGTGATACATATCCCCCCCATTCCCTGCATATCCATGTGCCTATCCAAAAGCCTCTTAAATGCGAATATCATATCTGCCTTTCCTGGTACCCACCACTCTGTGTGTAAAAAATTAAAAAGTAAAAATTTTGGCTGCAAATATCTCCTTTAGGCTTTGCCCCTCACACCTTCAAGCTATATTCCTTCATCTACATCTCCACCAGGTCAACCCCTTCTCCTGTGACAATGTAAATAAAATAATCCATGTTTGTCCAGCCTCTTGCAGCTAATACCTTCCAAACTAAGCAGCATTCGGTAAGCCTATTCTGCATTCTTTCCAGCGCTCTTCCAAATCTTTCCTGCAATGGGGAAACCAGAACGACATCATCCATCTACAAAAATCAAGAGTGTTTAATTGTCATATTAGACACAACGGAACAATGACATTCTTAATTACTGCAGCTTTGCAGGCCCATTAGTGGAATAATTGACTAATGAACACATAATGATTAGTAATGCAAGGTGGCCAGCCCATGTCAGTGTAAAACCAAAGTCAGTAGTGGGACCAAAATAAAGTCCGCACAAGATCACAATTGCTGAGGTGAAGGCTAGTGTGAAGAGTCAAGTCAAGCGTGCTTAATTGTCACGCCCTGAAGACAGAACAATGAAATTTCTATGGAATCTAAAAGAACGACATGGTGGTGCAGTGGTAGAGCTGCTGCCTCCCAGCGCCAGAGACCTGGGATCGATCCTAACCATGGGTGCTCTCTGTACAGAGGTTGAACGTTCTTTCTTTGACATCGTGGATTTTCTCTGGATACATCGGTTTCCTCCCAAATTTCAAAGATTTGTAAGTGAATTGGCCTCTGTCAATTGCCCCGAATGTGTAGGATGCGAAATTGAGCTGAACATAGTGTGAATGGGTGGATAGATGGATTCAATGGGCTGAAATGCCTGTTTCCACAACATTTCCACGCTGACGATAAAGCACTCTTGACACTTGATTTTATTGACTTATGAAAATAAAATACAAATTTAATTTCAAATCCTGGAGATAGAGGCATGTGATAAATCGGAATCAGACGGTGTAAAATGAACCTAAATAACAGCATCCTGAAGAGAATTGTTCAGCTGAAGCAAAAAAGAACACAGGAGTGTTAAAACTTATCTTTTTGCATGAATTTTAAACAACAGTGTGTAATCACAAAATTAAGATGAGGAGGAAAAGATTTAATAGGATCCTGAGGGCTAACTATTTTACACAAAGGGTGGTGGGTATATGGAACATTGCCGGAGGAGGTAGTTGAGGCAGGTATTATCTCAACGTTTAGGAAGCATTTGGACAGGTACGTGGATAGGATAGGTTTAGAGGGATATGGGCCAAACGCAGTCAGGTGGGACTGGTGTGGATGAGACGTGTTGGTCAGCACGGGCTTGTTGGGCTGAGGGGCCTGTTTCCACACTGTATGCCTCTGACTCCAGCTGGTAGAACTGCTGCCTCACAGCACCAGTGACCCAGATTAGATTCTGATCTCCATTGTCCCTGTGACCCCCTGGTGCTCCGGTTCCCAAACATATCCCAAAGGTGCAGGTTTCTCTGGGTACATCGCGTTCCTCCCACATTTCAAAAAATTGCTGGTGAATTGGCATCTGCAAATTGCCCCTAGCGTGTAGGGAGTGGGTGAGAAAGTGGGATAACATAGAACTCATATGAGATTGATGGTCAGCATTGACTTGGTGACCAAAGAACATGTTTCCATGCTGTAAACTAAATTAATGGGACCATTGAATTACACAAACCTACAGTGTAGGAACAGCTTGAAAGTGAGAAAGAATTACTCATTCTGTAAATTCTAAATTGAAGTGATACTGTTATGCAAAAATGTATAATTTTGCGTAACATTGATGGTCACTTGAATTGGAAGCACGAACATGTGGGATCTAAGGTAGCTGGTGCAATTAATTTCCCAGATATATACAAAGGTAATCGATCATATTCAGTTTAGAGTCATGTGTGCTGAGGTACAGTGAAAAGCTTTTGTTGCATGCTAACCAGTCAGTGGAAAGACAATGCATGATTACAATTGAGCCATTCACAGTGTACAGACACATAATAAAGGAATAAAGTAAAAAAGTAACACAAATGTTGCTGCAGGAGTAGAGATTTAAAAGTGTGGAGCGATTGTAATATGTGATAGTCGATGTGCTTCTGTGGCTAGCATGTAAAAAAGTCGCCTGGGTTTGGTGCCACTTTGAAGTTAAATTGCCAGCATCTATTTTTGTCATTTGCAATGGGCAACAAAATAGAAATGAATACAAAATGCTGGAGTAGCTCAGCAGGCCAGGCAGTATCTCTGGAGACCTTTCTGTCCCAGGCCTCCTCCATTGTCAGAGTGAGGCTAAATGCAAATTGGAGGAACAGCATCTCATATTTTGCTTGGGCAGCTTACAACCTATGGGTATGAATATTGATTGCTCTAACTTCAAGTAACCCCTGCATTCCCTCTCTCTCAATCCCTCCCCCACCCACGTCACACCAGCTTTTCGTTCTCATCTAGCAAATAGCTAACAATGGCCTGTTTCCTTTATCATTGTTACTTTTGTGCATATCTTTCATTCATTTGTTCTATGTCTCTCTACATCATCGTCTATATCTCGTTACCCTTTCCTGTGACTTTCAGTCTGAGGAGCAGTCTCGACCCGAAACGTCGCTCATTCCTTCTCTCCAGAGATGCTGCCTGTCCTGCTGAGTTACTACAGCATTTTGTGTCCATCTTCGGTTTAAACCAGCATCTGCAGTTCCTTCCTGGAGAAAATGGATAGGTGATGTTTTGGGTTGGGATCCTTCTTCAGACTGAAGGCAAGTCAGAAGGGGTTTCTGACCTGACAAATCACTGTTCCTTTCTCTCCAGAAATGCTGCCTGACATGCTGAGTTGCTCCAGCATTTTGTGTCTATCTTAGATATGGATTTGACATTGCCAACGGAACTTGCTTTTAACTTGGGCAGCCTAGGTGGCGATAATTTGATTCGATTATTTTTAAGAGGACTAGGAAGTATAATATTGGTGAAGAAGAAATTAAATAAATCCCAAAGTAATGAATAATAAGTTGCACAACAGAATACTAATTGCAGAAGGAAATTGAATTGGAACCCTAGACGCAGATGGGGAGATAACTAGCAATCATATAATTATTTTCTCTGGAACATTTAATTAGCTCTTCATTGATTGGGTTAAGATTAAAGTAAACATGGAAGGTGGAAATCAATTCTAGAAGTGTTTGTGGGACTCCTTGCTTGAGTACTTATCTGTGTTTACAGAAAGAGTAGTGATTTATTTTTTAGTTTAGAGACACGGTGTGGAAACAGGCCCTCCGGCCCACCGTCTCTGCGCCGACCAACCATCACTCGTGCACTAGTTCTAAACAATCCCAGTTTTGAATCCTACATACTGAGGGCAATTTACAGAAGCCAAATAACCTACAAATCTGCATGGTTTAGGAATGTGGGCGGAAACCATAGCACCCAGGGAAAACCCACGCGGTCACAGGTAGAACAGCAAAATTCGTACAGACAGAACCCGTGGTCAGGATCGAACCCGAGTCTCTGGTGATGTACGGCAGCAACTCTACTGCTTCACTGCTGCGTTTCCCTTGATCAAGCCTTGATAGTGAATGATGAAATAGATCCTAAATTACATGTTAAATGGTGGCAACCATCTTGAACTATACTGGTGCCCAGCTTGATGAAATGTACTGATTCTTATAGCAGTCTTGGCCAGTGAAATAAATGTTTATTAAAGATGCTAGAACACACAAAGCTATCGTCAAAATGTAAGTTTTCTAATTGTGTACAGACCAATTTTTTTTCTTGAATGTTGGAGGTTGAGGGATGATAGACGTAAATAAAATGACCAGAGACATAGATGGGGTAGACAGTCAGAACCTTTTTCCCCCACAGTGGAAATGTCAAAGGCTTAGGTTTAAGGTGAGAGGGGCAAAGTTTAAAGGAGATGTGCAGGGCAAGTTTTTTTGTTACACACATAGGGTGATGTGTTCCTGGAATGCTCCACCAGGGATGATGGTGGGGGCAGATATGATAGTAGCATTTGAGACTTTTAAATAGGCACATGGATAATGATCACGTGCAGGCAGAGATTAATTTAACTTGGCATCATGTTTGGCACACAGTGTGGGCTGAAGGACCAGTTCCTGTGCTGAGGTGTTCCATGTTATTTACATGGCCAGGATGATGATGTTTCTTGAGAAAAGAGAAGGCATAACACCCACTTGCACTCCATTTGTTTAGTTTAGTTTAGTTTCCAAGATACAGTGTGGATACAGGCCCTTTTGCCCACCGAGTCTGCACCGACCAGCGATCCTTGCACATTGCCTACACACACTAGGGCCAATATACACTTATACCAAGTATACAAACCCAAGCCAATTAACCTGCAAACCTGTATGTCTTTGGAGTGTGGGAGCGAACCGAAGATCTCAGAGAAAACCCACATGGTCACGGGGTGAACATACAAACTCCATACAGACGGCCCCCGTCTGTATATAGTCGGGATTGAACCCGGGTCTCCAGCGCTGCAAGCACTTTAAGGCAGCAACTCTAACGCTGTGTTTTTGCTCTATCTTCCATTATTTTGCAGCTTTAGTTCACTTCCCCTCCTGCTTTCGGCAGCCAGAGAGTCTACAACTTATTCCCAAGAACATTACCTGTCAATTCCCTCCAAAGATGCTGACTGACCTGCTGAGTTCCTCTAGCACTTTGTGCTTTGTCTAAGATTGAACAGAATGGAATACATTTTGGCATTATGAGATACATGTTTTTATGTAGAAACAAGGAACTGCAGATGCAAGTTTACAAAAAAAAAGGACACAGATTGCCAGAGTAACAACGGGGCAGGCAGCATCTCCAGAGAACATGGATAGTCAAGAGTTTTATTATCATATGTCTCGAAATGGAAATTCTTACCTGCAGCAGCACAACTGATACTGTATGTAAACATAGTATTCTGTAAAACCCATAATAAACACACAAAAAATGTTCAAACAGACAAATGGATAGACATATATCCATGTTCTCCAGGGTTGCTGCCTGACCCGTTGAGTTACTCCAGTGCTTTGTGTCTTTCAATTGTTTATTATGTAATGAGACTAAATTTTGGATCACTTTAAGAAATTTAAAGTGAAAATCAGATGCTTAAAAAAAAAGAAAAATCCACACATGAAAAATCAAATTTAAATGTTGAGCAAATCTTTATTTAAAGAAGATGGACACAAAATGCTGGAGTAACTCAGCGGGACAGACAGCATCACTGGAGAGAAGGAATGGGTGACGTTTCGGGTCGACACTCTTCTTCAGACAGAGTTCAGTTGCAAACTATTGCAAAGCAGTGATCGCCAAGCATTGATCCCAAATTCCATCTGAGATTTCAATCTTCTCTGCATCGTTTCTAAAAAAAAAATGATTCCAGATTTTTGGACAATTAAGGAATCAAATGGAACTATGAATTGAAATAACAAAATTGCTTATGAATTCATGCCAGTAAACATTCTACCCTATCTTTACAATTCCGTAAAACTAATGGAATCTGGTGCATTAATCCATTACATGTAATGACAGGTGAACCTGGCTATTATCAAGCTGACAGTTCTGGGACTCTGGCATTGTGCATCTTCTCAGCAGGATGAATCCGGGCTCCAACCCAGAAAATAATTTATGAAGTCTTCAAACCAAAATATCATCTACTTTGTCACTTAGTGCTTTCAAATTAATCCATTTGCTGCTTCTTCTTAACAGGCCAGAAGTGCTTGACTGGTTGTAATAATTCGATGCTTTTCTTTCAACTGGCAGGGCATTCTTGCCTAACCTGGTATTGGCACTGCACTGTTTGCTTCAAGCCAGCAAGAGGGGGAATTGTTGCAGCAGGTAAGCAAGCTTGCTTTTACTCTTTCACCTCTTGTGTGGTCAGATTGTGGTTTAATATTCTGGTTCGCTTTGTTGCTTTGAGTATTGTTGTAGTGGTAGTCATTGTTTGATTGATTGGAAGATACAGCGTAGAAACAGGCCCTTCAGCCCACCAAGACCAGGCTGACCATCGGTCACCTGCTCACATTAGTCTTATATTATCCCTCTTACTCATCCACTCCCTAAACACTAGGGGCAATTTACAGAGGCCAATTAACCTACAAACTCGCACTTCTTTGGGATGTGGGAGAAGACCGGAGGAAGCCCACGAGGAAAGAAATGGAGGAAATAATGATATTGGTGCAGATTTAATCTCTGCTAATTTATATCAATAAAATAATTTGATTTTTTTTTCTTTGGCCAAATACAATGTTGCT
Organism: Okamejei kenojei; assembly: GCA_035221665.1. Lineage (NCBI taxonomy): Eukaryota > Metazoa > Chordata > Chondrichthyes > Rajiformes > Rajidae > Okamejei > Okamejei kenojei. The sequence continues at coordinate 22,934,490 of CM069154.1, read as the reverse complement.
GTTCAAAAATATCCACAATGATCAAATGTGGAATGAACAGGTGGCAGGCATGGTGGCGCAGTGATAGAGTTGCTGCCTGACAGAGCACTGGGTTCGATCCTGACTATGGGTGCTGTCTGTACGGAGTTTGTACATTCGCCACATGACAATGTGGGTTTTCTCCAGGAGCTCCGGTTTCTTCCTACATTTCAAAGATGTACAGGTTTTGTAGGTTAATTGGCTTCGGTAAAAATTATAAATTGTCCCTCGTGTGTAGGATAGTGTTAGTGAATGGGGACTGCTGGTCGGCAGGGACTCGGTGGGCCGAAGGGCCTGTTTCCGGTCTGTATCTCTGCACTAAACTAGTTTGTTATCTCTGGGCACCATCTCCATGTGAATACAAAGAATCAACTCCCATGTCAATTAACAGAATAGTTCGAAATTTGTCGGCACTGAATAAAATGGGGTGGGGAGTGTATGTTAGAAGTATTTGGTAAATCAGGCATCAACTGTGGGGAGAGAAACCAGGTGAATGCTTTAGATGTTAGACCCTTTGTTAAAATTGAGTTCCAACTACGTTTACTCAACTCCCCGTCATGCAGATGCTACCTGACCCGCTGAGTGTTTCAGCATTTTCTGTTTTTATTTTAGAATTGGCAAAGTTGATTCTGACCCATTGGAAGATCTGAAATCTGTGCGTATGTATTCGTGTGGTTCCCTACAAGTCAGGTCAAGAGAGTTTATTGTCATGTGTCCCAGTTAGGATAATGAAATTCTTGCTTGCTGCAGCACAACAGAGTATTGTAAGCATAAATACAGTTCAGTTAAGTGTGTCTATACAGCATAGACCATATATACACATAAATAAACAGATAAAGTGCACTAGGTTGTTATAGTTCAGGGTGTTTGTTGACGAGTTTAATAGCCTGATGGCTGTGGGGAAGAAGCTGTTCCTGAACCTGGATGTACCAGATTTCAGGCTCCTGTATCTTCTACCTGATGGCAGGGGTGAGATGAGTGCATGGCCAGGATGGTGTGGGTCCTTGATGATGTTGGCAGCCTTTTTGAGGCAGTGACTGCGATAGATCCCTCGATGGTGGGGAGGTCAGAGCCGATGATGGACTGGGCAGAGGTCACAACTTTCTGCATTCTTTTCCGCTCCTGGACGCTCAAGTTGCCGAACCAAGCCACGATGCAACCAGTCAGCATGCTCTCTACTGTGCACCTGTAGAAGTTCAAGAGAGTCCTCTTTAACATACCGACTCTCCGTAATCTTCTCAGGAAGTAGAGGCGCTGATGTGCTTTCTTTATAATTGATCAGTGTGCTGGGACCAGGAAAGATCTTCGGAAATATGCACGCCCAGAAATTTGAAACGCCCAAGAACGTGGATGTTAATAACTCTCTAGTGTGCATTTCATGCCTGTGCCACTTGATCTTCCTCAACACAGTTTCCTTATCCCATTATGAATTGTAATATCTGGATTCAGAATGGAATTGCCTTCAAATTTCAAGTGAGTGCAATTTTGTGCTTTGGGATTAATTTTCAAGCTGTTTCTCAGATACCAGATTGAGTTTACTTCTTGTTTCACTGGCAGGTGGTATGATTTAAATTTAGGATTGAAACCATTAGACTGTAAATATGTTCAGGAATTAAACAAGAATCGTGCTCGGTCAGTTTAGATATTACTACAAATTTATTGAGTTAATCATCTCAATCGTGCAATTATATTTTTTATTGTTGCATGTACTAAGATACAGTGAAAAGATTTGTGTTTGCGTTAAAACAGTTAAAGCAGATCATACAGTACAGTGGCACAACAGGTAGAGCTGCTTCCTCAGTGCCAGAGGCCCAGGTTCGATCCCGGCCTCGGGTGCTATCACCGTGGAGTTTACCTGTTATCCCCGTGACCGTGTGAGGTTCTTCCGGGTGCTTCGGTTTCCTCCCATGTCCCAAAGATGTGAGTTTGTGGGTTAAGTGACCTCTGTAAAATTGCCCTTAGTGTGTAGGGAGTGGATGAGTAAGTGGGATAATGTAAGATTGATGTGAGCTGGTGATTGTTCCGGAAGAACCCTTCCACCGACAACAGATGGGGCGGCAATGTCCAGCTGACTGGCACGTTGCGTGGCACCTGCGCCAGGCCCATCCTTCTCAACACCGGGGACAGGTAGAACCTCAGCAGGTAGTAGTGACACTTGGTGCCCACGTGCCTTGGCTCTACACTCCGCCTGATGCAGCCACACACGAAGGTGGCCATCAGAATGAGGGCGACGTTGGGCACGCTTTTACCCCCGTTGTCTGCTGACTTGTACATTGTATCCTCGATCCCTGAAAGGCCACACTTGTGCCAAGTTATGGAGAGGGAGCGTTGCCTCCACAGCTCCAGCTTCCTCCCCACCCTGGCTATCCGCTCCAGCCAATTTTTGTTACATGCCTCAGCCCCCCCAAACCAGATCCACAGCACCTTCAAGAAGTCAGGCTTGATGGTGAAGGGGACGGAAGATCTGTCGGGCCAGTTGCCAAAGAGCACGGCGTCGCTCTTCCTGCGGTTCACCCTGGCTCCCGTGGCCGACTCAAACTGGTCGCAGATACTAATCAGTCTGCGAACCGACCCTGGATCCGAGCAGAAGACAGCGACATCGTCCATGTACAAGGAGGTCTTTACTTGAATGCCCCCACTGCCTGGCAATGTCACTCCTCTTATGCCAGCATCCTTCCTGATGGATTCAGCAAAAGGTTCAATACAGCAGACAAACAAGACAGGAGAGAGAGGGCAACCCTGCCTGACTCCAGACCTTACAGGGAAACTGTCTGATTCCCACCCATTGATTTGGACTGCACTACGGATGTTGGTGTAGAGCAGTTTGATCCAATTCCTGATTCCCTCCCCAAAACCCATTTTGGAGAGCACGTCCCCATCGGGCAGTGGTCAGCACAGAATGTCCTGCAGGCACTGCAGGGAAAGGACTCTATGGACCCGGTGGCATGGTTCCCTGAGCAGACTGCCCAGCTTGTCTGGCAAAATGCCTCATCGCCAGAACTCACCAACAAGCACCAAGACCTGGCTTGGCTGGCGGTGAGGGGAGCCCTCCCAGTCAGATCCTTCCTGCACCGTCGGAACCTCACTGCCAGCGCACGCTGCCCTCGGGACGGCTGCTATGGCGAGGAGACGGTTGCCCACCTCTTTACAGAGTGTGGGTTTGATAAAAGAGTCTGGAGAAAAATTCAAGGGTCCCTGGTACGCTTTATCCCGAACAGCTCCGTCACAGAGGACTCGGTGATTTACGGACTGTTCCCAGGGACACATTCAGAGGCCGACATCGAGTGCTGCTGGAGGGTCATCAACTCGGTAAAAGACGCCCTTTGGTCTGCCCGAGCATTGTTCACCACCCAGCAGAGCGAGATGTCCGTCAGGGAATGTTGCCGACTGGCCCGCTGCAGACTGCAGGAGTACGTGCTGAGGGACGCACTGAAGCTCGGTGCAGCCAACGCCAAGGCTCGGTGGGGGAGGGCCACAGTCTAACGCCCTTCCGCTGCTGGACATGGGGGGTACGGTATGGTGGAGACGCCCCTCAATATAAGGGAAGGTATCCCACGCCACTGTGGCACGAGTGGGGGACTGATTTGTGGAAATTTGGGGGAAAGAAATGTCTAAACTGTATTGATCTATTGTACAGCCTCCGAAAATGTCGGATGGATTTTCCGCAAGGTTAATGTATTGTATATATTTATCATTCGAATAAAGTATATTTTGAAATTTAAAAAAAAAGATGTGAGCTGGTGATCGATGATCAGCATAGATGGTGGGCAGCAGGGCCTGTTCTATGCTGTATCTTGCAATTAATCAATTTAATTAATCAATGCAAAGTATAATCAAGTCCTGCACACATATTACACATGTATATGTATGTGTGTATGTATGTGCATGTACAGTATGTACAGCTGTTGAATGGCCATTGCTTGGTCAACGGCGAGAGATTTCCTTTGAATAGATGCATCATATAGTCTCTAGATTCTCACTCCTGATCGCTAGTTTTGTACAGCTTGGTCTTCCTCTTAGCTCCTGCACATCCCTGTGTACTAAAGGTTAACAGAAGGGGTCTTTCTAGAGGTTTTGACTTGGACATAAATTTCACAGGGGATATTGTTCACAATAAAAGACACAGTGCTGGTGTAACTCAGTAGGTCAGTCAGCATTGCTGGAGAACGTGGATGGGTACCCTTTCATAGTCATACAGTGATACAGTGTGGAAACAGGCCCTTCGGCCCAACTTGCCCACATCGGTCAACATGTCCCAGCTACACTAGTCCCACCTGCCCATGCTTGGTCCATATCCCACCAAACCTGTCCTAACTGTTTCTTGAACATTGGGATAGTCCCAGCCTCAACTACTTCCTCTGGCAACTTGTTCCATACACCCACCACCCTTTGTGTGGAAATGTTACCTCTCAGATTCCTATTACAATCTTTTCCCCTTCACCTTGAACCTATGTCCTCTGGTCCTCGATTCCCATACTCTGGGCAAGAGACTCTGTGCATCTACCCAATCTATTCCTCTCATGATTTTATACACAATTTTATTCATGTGCTGACCTGAAATGTCAGCTATCCATGTTCTCCAGAGATGCTGCCTGACCTGTTGAGTTACTCCAGCACTTTGTCACTTTTAATGTGAACCAACATCTGTTGTTCTTTGCGTCTTCATTTTATCCTGTCTCTTTTAGCTCTCTTTACAATTCTAATTTTAATTTCATTGACGGATTGTGAAGTTATATTAAATGGACTGTGGTCACTGTGTACACTTCCTGCTTTCAGCTCTGTAAGCCTCATTGAAGGTTCCTCTGTGCTTAACAGAAAGATATGACGCTGCTTGTCCTGCTCCCAAAGGTCCCAGATCCCTTGTAGGGAAGGCCAATTTGTTTAGATAGTTGGATTAGAGCAAAGTGCAGTTTAGAAACCCACAGCGAGTCTGTGGGAAAGTTTTGAGAATAACACGTGGGTATAGAATTCCTTATTCACTGCTCCTTGCAACTTCCTACTTGTGTAATTCTTCCTTGTGTTCTTTGAACAAATAAAAATACTGGAGATACGAGGAACTGCAGATGCTGGAATCTTGTGTAAAACACAAAGTGCTGGAGGAACTCACCGGGTCAGGCGGGAATGAAGAGGCGAGGTTTCATGTCGGTTCCCTACTTCAGACTGAGGTGATAGGTGGATGCAAGTGGGGGGGGAGTGATTGGCAGGCAGATGGGTGGAGATGGTGACAACATGGAATGACAGATAGTGGCAAAAAGAAGCAAAATGGAGGCAAAAGTGTGTCAGATAAAGAGAGAAAAGGTGTGTGTGTATGTAACCTATTCATGTTCCCCAGGGATGCTGTCTGATCCGCTGAGTTCCTCCAGCATTTTATGTTTTTCCTTGGCAAACCACCATCTGCAGATCCTTGTATCTACAGTCATACTAGCTGAACCCAGAGAGTTGTGAATCTGTGGAATTCTCTGCCACAGACGGCAGTGGTGGCCAATTCACTGGATATATTCAAGAGAGAGTTGCATATAGCTCTTAGAGCTAATGGAATCAAGGGATATGGGGAGAAAGCAGGAACGGGGTACTGGCTTTGGATGATCATCCAAGATCATATTGAATGGCGGTGTTGTCTCAAAGGGCCAAATGGCCCACTCCTGCACCTATTTTCTGTGTTTCTAACTGGACCAAATTCATGCAAAACTGAAGTCCAGAATGCAACCAAAATAGAGTCCAATGTAGTTGATAATTGCTGAGGTAGGGTTGTAGTGAGTGTTGTACAGAGATCAGGAGCCTGACGTTTGGATAGGATGAAAGCAGTTCTTGAAACTGGAGATCATGGTTTCGTAGAACAGAAACATCCGTAGGTCAGAGGTTGCCTAGCCAACTGACTTGTCCCTACATTTGAAGCCTTTCTACTGAACCGGTGTTGGGTGCGGGAGCGATGCAATGTTATCCACTTGCCTGGATGAATACCAGTCAAAAAACACTCGAGCTTAACATCATCCACATTAAAGTAGATCTTGTGTTAGGCACCTCATTTGCTTTAAAAACATTCAATTCTTCCACCATGTGAAGATATGGGCATTATTTGTACCATTTATAAAAGTTAATGTAGTTACTCATCCACACTGGTCCTAAATGATGACTTTCATAGAAACATAGAACCAGCACCGCCATTCAATATCATCCTGGCTGATCATCCAAGATCAGTACCCCATTCCTGCTTTTCCCCCACAAGCCCTAAGCTAAACTAAATCTAACTCTCTCTTGAAAACCAAGGAAGACCAGGGTAGCTGATACATGTGAACACAATCTGCATGCATCCTTCAGGTCTCGTGTATAGCTGAGGTGAAAATATTAAGGCCCTGTCCCACTTAGGCTATTTTTCAGCGGACTGCCGGCGACTGTCAAGTTTGCGGCACTCGCCTGAAAAACCGGGAACTGGAACGGTGACTGTCAGAGTGGAAGACACGCACACACACATCGCAAAGGCAGGGGCCAGGGAGAGCGCTGTCTGAAATTCACACGGTGCAAAACTAAAGTGATACAGACACACACCGAGATGTACTTGAAGGTTAAGACGGCTAGCACAGTGTACGGTAAGTTCTTTAAAAGAGGGGGCAGAAGGGGGGGGCACGGGGGGGGGGGGGGGGGGGGGGGGGGGGAAGGAGTGGAGACACTTTTAAGAAGCCAGACAACTTTTAATAAAGCCAGAAATACACAGCTGTGACGTTTCGGCGGTCATTTAATATTACCAGTCGGCTATCCTTGGTTCTGAAAACTCGAACTTACGTTTTTTCCCCACTGAGCCAATGAAAATGCCCGGTCAGCAAAGGCGATTAACAAAAACTACCTACGATTACCTCGACTACCCAAAACTACACGGCCACCCCACTACAACTGCACCTACGACTACAGGATTATCGATTTTCTCCATGGCGACCAATTTTAGGTCGCAGAAAAATGTTCAACATGTTGAAAAATTTGCGCTGACCATACTGAGGCCACGACTAGTTCCCAGAATGCGGGAACTCCTCGCGACCATGAAGGAGACTCACCAGAGACCACCAGCGAACATGTGGCGATCGTGAGGCAAGCGCAGAGTCTCCTGCACTCGCCTAAAAAGTCACCTAAGTGGGACAGGCCCTTGGTGTTCTGGCATCGTTGTGAAGACTATAATTTTCTTTTTTTAAGCTTTTGAGATACAGCACATGAACAGTCCCACCGAGTCCTCGCTGGCCCGTCCCACACCTGTTTAATGTTATCCCACTTGCACATCCACTCCCTGCACATTAGGAGCAGCTTGCAGAGGGCCAACTAACCTACGAGCAAACCCGCATGTCTTTGGGATGTGGGAGGTAACTGGAGTACCTGGCAAAAGCCCAGCCGGTCACAGGGGGAACACCCGGTCACTGGACAGCACCCATAGTCGGGATCGAACCTGTTTCTCTGGCGCTGGTGAGGCAGCAACACTACCGCTGCGCCACCGTGCCACCCTCTTTTGCCGTGCCACTCTTCTACTGTCCTGTTCTATGTTCTATATTCAATTCCTGACCTGCATCCAAGCCCAATGATCTCCTGGGCAAACGGTCCCTCATCTTTTGTGAAATTTGGCAGTTCCTATGAATGGGTACCCCAAAGAACACTGGATAAAGATTGTGAAAAGACATGGGGTGTTCACCGCTCTTTTCTTCTCACAGGTAAAATTGAAAGACAACAATCTGGTATCAGCGCAGCCAGCATGTAATTTGTATTCTGAATCTTTCCATCCTACTGCTCAATTTAAAATGTTCATATCTATCGGCTGTTTGTCTCTGTCTCGTCCAAAGTGATTGCAAATTGAACTGATTTGTCAGCTCAACATTGTACATTGTTCAGTCTTTAGACTTCATATTGACAATTGAGAAAAGGGAGTTACTATTTTTGAGTAAAGTTCTGTAACAAAAACCTTACATGAAACAATATATTTTTGGTTGTGTACACACCCATGGACTAATGAATAGTCCTGTTTTGGTGCGTAATTAAACTTGTTAATCTTGTACTAGACAATGAACTATCGATAATTTTACTCCGTGGGCTCACAACATTCAAGAATAGGCCTCTGCTTAACTAAACTTAATTGGATTTGAGATCATTAGAGTCACCTAATGTCAGTTGGGGTAAATTTGAACAAAAAGGTACAAGAAGTGATCCCGCTCCAAAACGTCACCGATCCATGTTCTCCAGAGATGCTGCCTGACCCCCTGTGTTACTCCAGCATCTTTGGTATAAACCAGCATCTGTTTGTGTCATGTCTGTATGAAGGAGCTGCAATGCTGGTTTATATGGAAGATAGACAGAAAATGCAGGAGTAACTCAGCGGGTCAGAGTGCAGTGAGTGGATGAGAAAGTGGGATAACGTAGAACTAGTGTAAATGGGTGATCAATTTCCACAGGGTAAAGGGCATATTTCCATGCTGTATCTCTAAACTAAACATCTGCAGTTTTTTATTTTATTTTTTATCAAAAGAATTAATCTCCTCAAGGGAGTTACTTCCTCAAAGTATACAAAAATATGAAAGGAAAATGCATTGCATTCCAAATCGTGAATTTAGTGCTCCATTGCAAATATTAGAAACTTAGAAAATATTTGCAGGAGGAGGCCATTCGGCCCTTCGAGCCAGCACCGCCATTCATTGTGATCATGGCTGATCGTCCCCAATCAATAACCCATGCCTGCCTTCTCCCTATATCACTTGATTCCACTAGCCCCTAGAGCTCTATCTAACTCTCTCTTAAATCCATCCAGTGATTTGGCCTCCACTGTCCTCCGTGGCAGGGAATCCCACAAATTCACAACTCTCTGGGTGAAAACGTTTTTTCTCACCTCAGTCTTAAATGGCCTCTCCATTATTCTAAGACTGTGGCCCCTAGTTCTGGACTCGCCCAACATTGGGAATATTTTTCCTGCATCGAGCTTGTCCAGTCCTTTTATAATTGTATATGTTTCTATCATAACCCCCCAATGTTTCTATAAGATCCCCACCAAATATTGATGGTGTAAATTTGTTCAAATCCGAAGAGAGAAAATATGTGTAGGAAGGGACAGCAGATGGTGGTTTACACAGAAGACAGACACAAAATGCTGGAGTAACCCAGCAGGTCAGGCAGCATCTCTGGAGAAAAAGGATAGGTGACGTTCTGACCCGAAGCATCACCTATTTCTTTTCTCCAGAGATGCTGCCTGACCCGCTGAGTTACTCCAACATTTCGTGTCTCTCTTCTGTTTGTGTACTGGGCTACTGAGCAATCAGTATCCAAATGCATAACTTCCGAAAAAGAATGAAAAATATGACTAATGGGTCTGTCCCACTTAGACGATCTTTTAAGGCGACTGCCGGCCACATACACACACTCACACTCACACTCACACACACACTCTCGCTTCCTCCTCCAGCCCGTTATGCAGGCAGGAGGCGGGCGATGAACAGGAAGGTTGGCGCTGTAATTAAGACGGTGAAAGTACAGTGTACAGGAAGGGTCACGTAAGTCCTTTACAAGAGGGGGGATGAAGGGGGAGACAACTTTTAAGAAGACAGAGATACACGGCAGTGAAGCTCGGCGGACATTTAACATTACCGGTCGGTTATCCTTGGTTCTGAAAACTACCGCTTGCGTTTTTTTTTCCCCAATGAGCCGATGAAATTACCGGTCTGCACCGGCTACAAGCTACGTGAACCTTCGACCTCCTGGCAACCCCCGAGGACCTCCTGGCGACCCACCTGCGGTACGAGAATTCCCGCTACTCTCCATGGCGGCTTCATTCTGGTCGCCGCTAATTTTTCAACATGTTGAAAGATTCACAGCGACCATAATGAGGCCGCGACTAGTTCCCAGAATGCGGGAACTCCTCACGACCATGAAGGCGACTAAAAGGCAACCACCCGCGAACATGTGGTGACCATGTGGCGACCGCATAGTCTCCTGCAGTCACCTAAGTGGGACAGGCCCTTTAATACTCTACTATACATTTAGAGGGGGGGGTATGTTTTCTGAATTAGTTTATACTGATACGTTAATGAAATGTTGTTTCTTTACAAATGATATATTGACCATATCTCTTAGCAGCTTGAGGCTAACTGAATGTAAAATGAACATATCTCGATAGAAATACCTTTGCTGTATTTTCTGTTTTAAGGTTTTATGTCAATTATAAGCACCTCTGCACTGATGTAGTCTTGATTGGAGAGGGTTAGTGATGCATGCACAGTGGGATATTTACATGGACACATCCATAATTCATTAAGTGATGATTTACTGTGGAAGCCTGTCATGTTGTGTTGTAAAGAGGCTGCATCTGTTCTGTTGTATAAATTAATGAGATATCTAATCTACAGAAAAGAGTTTGCATACTTGAAACGGTGTAGAAACAGCAATATTTCTTGCAGCAAATGTGCACATTGAAGAATGGTTTAAAGCAAGAACATTTCTTCCAAAGCAAATCAGATTTTTTCTTCTCTGTTCAAAGCCATCCATTCTTTGATCTTTTGATTATTTGCATTTATTTAAAAGCAGCATACAGATTACTGAGAAAGCTATAAATATTTTAAAAGGTGGAATTTGATCATGATCAGGGCAAGAAGGTACAGGAGCAAAGCTGGCATTTTCAGATTGATTAATTTATCTCAATATAAATGTATACTTGGTATAGGGTTCCCCTCTGTACCTTGTTAACAAAGCATAATGAGCTTTATCCTTTGGTGCTGATAATATCGCAATCTTTATTTTCCACAACACCGAGCCATTTCACCTGACATGGTGTAATATTGGTATAATGCTGCAATTACACATGGATTTAAAATGTTCATTGGCAATAATATATCCTCTGATGTATTGTGAAAAGAGGATATCTCCATCTGAAGGAAGATTTGACTTAGTTTCTTCACGCTGCAGAAAGGGTTAGTTACAGACAGCCCCCATTTTGGGATTCAAAGTCATGCATTTTTCAAAGGAAATGAAAGCTCACAGCAGGAATGCATTTTATTGAACCAGCGGCAGAAATTCTCAATCGAGAGACACTTGATGCTTGAAGTTGTCAAACGGTTGACATCGATCGGGTGAGTTTTGTGTGAGGTACAGAGAAAAGCTCTTGTTGCGTGCTAACCAGTCAGCGGAAAGACAATACATGATTACATTCGAGCCATCACAGTGTACAGTTACGTGATAGAGGGAATAACATTTAGTGCAGGATAAAGCCAATAAGGTCCGATCAAAGATAGTCCGAGGGTCTGCAATGAGGTGGATTGCAGTTCAGGACTGCTCTCTAGTTGTTGGTTCAATTGCCTGATAACAGCTGGAAAGAAACAGTCCCTGAATCTGGAGGTTTCTAGTGTGTTTTCACACTACTGTACCTTTTGTCTGATGGGAGAGGGGAGAAGAGGGAGTGGCCGGGGTGCGACTCTTCCTCGATCATGCTGGTAGCCTTGCCGAGGCAACGTGGAGTGTGAACGGAGTCAATGGGAGGGAGGTTGGTTTGCATGATGGTCTGGGCTGCGTCCACAATTCTCTGCAATTTCTTGCGGTCGTGGATGGAGTTGTTCCCAAACCATCCCAATAAAATATTTTTTATCTGTAGAAGTTGGTGAAAGTTGTTTGGTGAAGAATTCCATATCAACCGAACTGAACTTCACATAATTTCACTTTTTCTTTTTGCATCAACGCACATAGGATTGTGAATTTACCGAAAACTCTGCTTTAAGTGTCGAATAGGTCAGGAGGACACATTATTGGCAACAATGCTGAATACAAGTGCAGCACAGGAGCGGTCACTTCAGCCCACAAATTTCCTCTCGTTCTTGATTCCCCTACCTCTAGACTCTGCCTACCTATTTCCCTCCTGATGTTATATGCCTCTCTAAGAAATGGGAGCATTAGCTGTGATTCCTAAATTCTTGGCTATAGCAAAGTATTTTATAGAAAGTTGGAAGATTTAGGGAAGCAAGGAAGTGGTGATCTAACTAATCAGTAGTGTGGGAAGAGAGGTCTTGGCCAGCGAATGGGAAAAACTCTGAAAAAGGGATCCCACTTAGTGTTTAGCTCAAGATTCCAGCATCTGCAGTATTTTAGACTTTAGGGAAACAGCGTGGAAACAGGCCACTGTGCCGTCTATTGCGTCTCCAAGGTACCGCATTGTGTAGGTTAATGGTTTAAACAAAAGTATCAAAGTTGCAAGGACACAGGGAAATAAGGAGAGGGGGCGTGTATAGGATTATTCTCCAGGAGCTGTCTAGGGCCCGATGGGCCAAATTGCCGCCTTTTGTGCCATTAAGTATATTATCTCAAGAGCCCAGGAATGAAAGAGATTACAGTGAGTGGTGGACACGGGCCGGCCCACCACAAGTAGTGAACTCCTTCCTTTCTTGTCTTTGGCCTTTGTTCCAATGAGCAGCCCATCAACTCCCCCCCCCCCCCCCCCTCACCTGTATCGACCTATTACCTGCCACGTTTTATCTTGCCTCTCCCCTTTTGTAGTTGTCTTACCTATTTCCCTTGAATATTCAGCCTTAAGAAGGGTCTCAACCTGAAACGTCACCTATCCACATTCTCCAAAGAGGCCTCCTGTCCCGTCAAGTTGCTCCACATTGTGCCTGTTGTGGATTTCTGCTCAAATGCACACAGGGTGTTGTTGTCTACTTGTGATGGTGTGCTGTTGTCAATGCAGGTATCGCAACCACATCAACCAGTCCATTTAAAACCCACATCAAAACAGCTTTCACAAACGGTGTTGTCACCTGGTATATTTTACGAATGAATGAATAAATTTATTGGCCAAGTACGTACGCATGCAAAGAATTTGCGTTGGTCCTCTGCTCGCAAGCAACAACACGACATACAGTAAATCATTAAGAATAAAACATAAAACAGTACCACACTCTTTGTTGACCTAATTACCTAATCACAATTATTTAGTTCACATTCAACGACCAACAGAAATGTGGCAAATTTGGCTGTGAGTAGAATCTTCAAGATCCTGTAATTTATGGAATTTATAAAGGAAAGATTTAGAAATTATCATTGCAAGTTAATTTTAATAATTGTCTGCAGCGATCACTGCTTGCAGAGTGCGTACTTGCTGTCTAAATGCTAAGGATTTCTGCAAGTTAGATCTCAAGAGTCAAGAGTGTTTTATTGTCATGTCCCAAAAATTATTATTATTATTATTATTATTATTATCGTTGAAAACATTAGCGGCGCAGTGGGTCTGGTTTCCGACGGGCACGGTGACGGATGCACCACACATCTCTATCCTCCATGCAGCTGGCAAGCTCCTTTTGTCTCTACACATGCGTCTTCCATCAATGTCTTCAGCATCGCCTTGATTGGCCGACCCAGGTCACGTCTTCCATTGGGTGGGTTCCCACAGCACAACCTTGTGTGCTGGCATTTCTGGGGGTGGTGGCAACGACCAGCGAGCCTCGTCCTCGACCTGAGCTTCTCGGTCAGAGGTGGAATCTCCCCATAGAGCAGGGCGTTGGTGATGTGGTCCCTCCAATTGACATTGTGAGCTTTTCTGAGCATTCAGGTGTAGGTACCATCGAGAGACTTGGACAGTGCTCGAGTGAGAGTCCATGCCTCACACCCGTACAATAATACGGTCTCTACAGTTGCATGGAAGAATCTCAGTTTGAGACGCTTAGACATCTGAGACGTCCAGATTTTCCCCATGTTATTGAGGGCTTTCCACGTGAGCGCTTTCTGGACCTTGATGGCATTCTCCGAGCTCTGCATCCTCGCTCCCAGGTACTTGAAGTCCTCCACTTTCTTGAGAGATGCACCGCCACTGGTCTTGAGAGGCTCATGGACACCAACGTTGTACGCCATGTACTCCGTCTTCTTGGCATTGAGGTGCCGAGCAACTCCTGTGCCTCACAAAGAGAACACTGACATTCTTACTTGTAGCAGTGCAACAGATATGTAAACATAGTACACTGTAAACAATATAACATAGATACAATAATAGTGCCAAAAGATAAAACCAATGCCCCCAAGTCTATATAATTCAGAACTTATTTGGAGGTTGTAGTGTTTAATATCCTGTGGGGAAGAAGCTGTTCATGGACCTGGACATTACAGTTTTCAGGCTCTTATATCATCTTCCCGATGGCAGGGGTGAAATTAATGTGTGGCCAGGGTGGTGTGGGTCTCTGATGCTGGCTGCATTTTTGAGACAGTGACTCCTGTAACATGCGGATCAGCAAAACCATCATCGTACATAACTACAATCCCCGGTCAGTAGTGAATGTACGAAACGGCCCACTGAATCCACATGCACGAGGTGCCATTTTGGCGCCATTTTGCAGTCCCAGCTGCAGCTGGCCACAAAGGCACATTGCAGCCATATGCCCCTGTCCCACTTGGGAAACCTGAACGGAAACCTCTGGAAACTTTGTGCCCATCCAAGGTTTCCGTGAGGTTCCCGGAGGTTTTTGTCTTCTCGCCATCCACCTTCAACTAGCATCGCAACCGGCTTTGACTAAAAAATTACCGATTTTTTTTTTTTAAAACGGAAACCACTTTCGACCTTTAGGGAGACTGACAAAAACCTCCGGGAGCCGCACGGAAACCTTGGGTGGGGCGCAAAGTCTCCAGAGGTTTCCGTTCAGGTTTCCTAAGCGGGACAGGGGAATTAGCTTCCATTCCGGTGGTCCCACAACTCGTCGTCGCTCTCCTTGCTCGGCCCCCTTCAGCCCACGTTCCCCTGAGGGGGGCTCCTCCCACTGCCGACCTTGAAGATGGTAAGACCCCCTGGTTCTTCTTACCGGGCCTGTTGTCCATCTGCTGCCATCTCCCTTCCCCTTCCTCTCCAGTTCCCTGTCTTCAAGAGAGAGTTCAGGGCCTGTCCCACTTACGTGTCCTTGGCACGCAAAATTAAGCAACCTCGTGGTCGCATTGAGGTGCACGGGCATCATATGGCCGTGCGAGGCTGGTCCCACTGAGAAGCGCGGAGGGGTATGCAGTTGTGCGCGACTTTGCGCGGGGCTCCAAAATATTTGTAGCGAGCGAAATCTTTGCGCGCCAACAGCCTGTCGTGTAATTGACGGCCAAAGTGGGACGGGCCCAAGACCCTGGCGCAATGCAACGTCTCACCTACAACAGCAGCAGAAACGATCACCAAACTCAGCCTGGGGCTCACAACCCTTGCGGTCCGGATCCGCCCCCACTTCTACTCCTAGAGCGGGGTCAAGAATTTGGTCACCTTCAGCCAGGGCGCTGCTCCTCAGGGGGAGGGGGGTGTTGTGGCTGTGACGGTGGGTGTTGAGGAGAGGCGTGTGCGTGGAGCGATTCCGGATGAGCTTACCCCCGCTCCATCGGAATTGTTCATGGGACCCATGGCCCGGCTCCCTCCCCGAGAGCCGGCCCCACGCAACATGAGCCGCCTTTCCGAGATGCCCAGCGTGCCGTTCCGTGATGCGGAGAGGCGCGTGTTGTACAGGTTGCTCTTGCACACTCTCCACTTCCTCGCCCTCGTCTTCCGTCCAGACACGCCCTGGCGGTCCGTGTTACCACCTGACGAGGGGAGAGGTCCTCAGTGGAGGTCTCTCTATAAGGGAGTCCTCCCCCTTTACATCGGGGACCTGGGGTGGAGAGTGTTGCACAAAGCCGTGGCCTGTAGGTGAGCCGGTTCACGGAGCCGCCTGTGCGTGTTCCATGTATACTTGGAGTGCGAGAGGTTGCAGCCCTTGTTCGAGTATCTGAAGGGGGCTGCTCCTCAAGTTTTGGCTCCACATTAGTCCGACGCTATTGATATTTTGGGCACTCCGGTGCAGAGGGGGGAGGGTCGGGAGGGAGGAGGGGGTCTCCCTGTCGGTTTGCTCCTGGGCCTGGCCAAGATGGCCATTCGCGGGTCCAGGCAGCGGGCAGTCGACGGCCGCACAGCAGTCGGCTGCCTGCCCCTCTTCCGG
Organism: Okamejei kenojei; assembly: GCA_035221665.1. Lineage (NCBI taxonomy): Eukaryota > Metazoa > Chordata > Chondrichthyes > Rajiformes > Rajidae > Okamejei > Okamejei kenojei. Next base: position 22,918,543 of record CM069154.1, on the reverse strand, counting down.
GGTTACGTCCGTGCCCGCGTGTCCCTAGAGAGGGAACACGCGGCGTCCACGGGGACTGTGGAGGCTTTCCGTGAACGCTGGTCACTGCAGGAGGTCGAATGTATTATTGATAAAAATGTTAATATTTTAATTTGAGAACTTTCTTTGTAAAATGCCAATATAGGCATTCTCTGATCGTGTTACTGTTTTGTATTTGTTGGTTTGAATAAAAGTATTTGTAAAAAAAAAAAGAAAAAAAAAAAAGAGCGGGGTCAAGAAAATTGAAGGTAGACACAAAATGCTGGAGTAACTCAGCGGGACCGGCAGCATCCCTGGAGAGAAGCAATGGGTGACGTTTCGGGTCAAGACCCTCCTTTCAGACTGAAGAAGAATCTCGGATCGAAACGTCACCCATTCCTTCTCTCCAGAGATGCTGCCGGTCCCGTTGAGTTTCTCCGGCATTTTGTGTCCGTCTTCAAACGACGTCATGCGCTCCAGATGGCTGTGCGGTCAAATGAAGTCGCGCGTGACCTTCGCGGGACTGTCGCGGCTCAACGCGACCACGAGGTTGCGTAATTTGCATGCCAAGGACACGTAAGTAGGACAGGCCCTTTAGATCTAGCTCTTGGGGCTAACAGAATCAAGGGGGGGAAATAGCAAGAATGGGGTACTGATTTTGTATGATCAGCCATAATCATATTGAATGGCGGTGCTGGCTTGAAGGTCCGAATGACCCACTCCTGCACCTATTTTCTATGTTTCAAGGGTAGGCAGGGGCAGGGCTCGGCAGCTTCCCGGTTCCGCGGTGAGCAGGCCAGGCCTGCCAATGAAATATGGCCGCAGACCGCTCAGAAGCCTTCTCGCCGCATGAATCCTTTGATGCTGCCTGAGCTAAAATTAGATTATCACAGGAGGTGCAACACTTTCATTACAAAACAAATGACTGCTGCTGAACAGGGTCAGGGAATGGGTGAACGTCTTAAGTACAGTGAGTTTTAATACCTGGGCAAACATCAATGTTGGTCATGGCTGCCCCTCGCAAAATGAACAGGGCATTGCACTGTCAATTTTATTTTGCATTCCTTATAACATGTTAAAACTAGAAAGGTGTTCTGCGGCAGTTGTCAAAGAGTCTCTCTCCCAATGGAACTGTTAATGTCTACAATGTGAAGTTGCATTTTTGTTGCAATGGGCAAGAAGCACCTCTGATTAATTTAAACGATGAAAGGTTAATTGAGACATAAAGAACTGCAGATGCCAGTTTACCAAAAGAAGACAGTGCAGGAGTAATTCAGTGGGTTAGGCTGTATCTCTGGAGAACATGGATAGGCGATATTTCGGGTTGGGATCCTTCTTCAGACTGAAATCCAAAAACATCACCCATCCGTGTCCTCCAGAGATGTTGCCTGACCCACCGACTCCAATGTATATGATAATCCAACATCTTTACTCAGAGGGTGGTGGCTGTGTGGAATGAGCTTCCAGCAGAGGCAGGATCGATTTTAACATTTAAAAGTAAAGTGGATAGGTATATGGACGTGAAGGGAATGGAGGGGTATGGTCTGAGTGCAGGTAGATGGGACTAGGGGAAAACAAATGGTCGGCACGGACTGGAAGGGCCGAGAGGGCCTGTCTCCGTGCTGTAATTGTTATATGTTATATATTATATATAATGTACATAGGAAGCTTTGCGGCTTATAATGAGCAGAAATTAACACACCAAATTAAGGACTTAGGTAATGGACATAACCTAGTGTGTTGTAGTGCTAGTGTACGGGGATTATTAGTCGGTGCAGACTCGATGGGCTGAAGGGTCCGTTTTCACGCTGTATCTCCAAAGTCCAAAGTCTAAAGTCTAATTGATCCAACTCTACCCCAGTGATTCTAAAAGGACACAAAATGCTGGAGTAAAGCAGCGGATCAGGCAACATCTATATGGAGCATGGATAGGTGACATTTCAGGTCAGGATTCTTCTTAATTAATCTCATTCTTCTGTTCCCTTGCCTTCTCCCACATTCCAAGTTATTGTGGAAAATATCCTAACGCCCCACAGACATGGCCACATGGCAATCACCATGTGTACTCATTCACATCCCATTAAGGCACACGCTCAGAGCACACTATTGATGTTTCTAGGAAGTTTCTGTATTTAATTAAACTCATCAGAGTGGGAGCACAAAGAATGATAAACTAGGGGAATAGATACTCGATGGGAACTGACAGGGTGAATGTACGGAGTCTTTTTCCCAGAGTAGGAGAATTAAGAACCCGAGGACAGAGGTTTATGGTGAGAGGAGAAAGATTTAAAAGGATCCTGAGGGGTAACCTTTTCCACACAGAGGATGGCAGGTCCTTGGAATGAGTTGCCAGAAGAGATAGTTGAGCAAGGTACTAAAATGACGTTTTAATAGAAACTCTGACATGGGTAGGAAAGGTTGAGATGGATATGGGCCAAACGTGGGCAGGTGGGACCAGCGTAGATGGGGTATCTTGGTCAGCATGGACAAAGTGGGCCGAAGGGACTGTTTCCTTGCTGTAAGCTCTCACAAATGGATGGTTAATTTGTATTAGCTGGTTATCGATTCTCCTCGATGTCAGAAGCTGCAATTGAACATTCAGGTGGCTGTTAAAATCCCTTTGGCTCAGTTTCAAAAATATCTAGAAGGTTCTTCTGGTCTATTTGCCAACATTTGTCCAAGGAAAGCAGAATTGATAATGTGTTTCCCAGAATAACAGTCAGCGTTTTTCTTAATAATTTATTGAACATGAAGTGTTTTGAGACACAGTAAAGTGCTGTATAACTGCAAGTCTTTCTGGAACCACAAGCAATTGCAGAGAGTTGTAGGTGCAGCCCAGTCCATCACATAGACCTGACGCCCCACCGTTGGTTCCATCTTCACTTCACGCTGCCTCGGGACAGCAGCCAACATAATCAAATCCTACCCCGGTCATTCCTCCTTCTCCCTGCTCCCATCGGAAAGAAGGTACAGAAGCTTGAAGGCGTGCGCCACCAGACTCAGGAACAGCTTCTTCCCCACTGTTATCAGGCTTCTGAATGGTCCCATTAGCTAGGGTATTTCTAATTCTCCAACCTACGTCATTGTCAACTATGGAGATACATCACGGAAACTGGCCCTTCAGCCCACTGTGTCCACACCGACCTGAGATCTCCGCACACTAACACTATCCCACGCAGACGAGGGACAACTTACAGAAGCCAATTAGCCTATAGACCTGTGTGTCTTTGGAGTGTGGGAAGAAGCTGGAGCTCCCGGAGAAAACCCGTGCAGGTCATGAGGAGAATGTACAAACTCCGTACGGACAAGCACCCATCGTGAAGGTCGAACCTGTGTCACTGGCTCTGTAAGGCAGCAGCTTTACAACTGCGCCACGCTGGTGCCCTGAAATAAGAATATATTTTTTTTTAATGGGGCTTAATTATCATTATTAACCTGAAAGGAGCCTCCCAAGCCATGCAGGAACTGTAATATTCTTCTGTTTCTTAACGTTCTTACTAGCCATTTTATCAATGGAGTCTTTGTTGATCAAAAGCGACTGATCACAGTTGCTGTTAAAGGATAGGACCCGCATTTCTGAGCTATGAAGTAATCTGTGTCTGTGGTATGCCGAGCCGTATTCCCATCAAGGCTTGTCGGACTTTGTTACTGTCATCTACAAGTGATCAAAAGTTCTTATCACCAAGGTGCTGAAAAGACAATTGTTCGTAAAATCCCGATAGAGACTAATGGGGAAAATATTTCACATTTTTCTGCAGAAACGTTTAGACACGGCTTCATTTGAGAGGTACTGACCTCTTGCAGGCAAGAATGTTACGCTGAAAGATCTTGTGTGCATTAGGATCAAACAACAGTTTTCTGTTCTCCAGAAGAAAAAAAAACTAATGGCCAGAAGCGATACAACTGTCAGACATGATGGGATTTTTACAAATAAGATGGGTCTGGAGCTAGTTCCATTATTGACAAGTCTATATTAATCAACTTCAAGGAATTTCCAGGTGTGGGAATAGTGAGCTAAATATACCTGAGTGATGTCAAGTCTGCTCAGAGCTACAAAGAACTACTGACTAAAGAGGATGTAATGTGAAGCAAGGCTGTTCAGGTATTGAGAATATGAATGATTCAATTATTCTCGGATAGATGAGTCATTTTGTTTTATCTCCAGTGTCAGTTTTGGGTTGGTAAGACAACTTTAAATAAAATGCAATTTTGTCCTCTTGAATTTAATGTTTAGTTTGGAGATACAGCGTGGGAACAGGCCATTTGGCCAACCGAGTCCATACCGACCATTGATCACCCGTTCACACTTGTTCTATGTTATCCCACTTTCGCATCCACTCCCTGCACACTTTGACTTCAGAGATACAAGGTAGAAACAAGCCCTTCAGCCCATCGAGTTTGTGCCTAGACACATGAATACAACACACCAATGAGCAGCAATGCGAATCTTCAGACTTGGCCATGCCTTGTGGAAGGACCATTGCTCTGCCCCTGATACCAATCACGTCCTATTTAACCAGGAGTATAATGATCAAACAACACCAGCGCATCTATTCAGTATTACCAATCAAAGATGGCTCCAAAGATCTTGTTTGTATCAATGAACTGCCACACGATGTTTCACCATGTTAAACGTGCTACATGAAAGAATGTTCCAGTCTGAAGAAGGGTCCTGACCCAAAACGCAGCACATACATGTCCTCCGGAGACGCTGCCTGACCCGCTGAGTTACTCCAGCACTTTGTGTCTTCACGCCAGATTCCAGCACCTGCATTTCCTTGCGCCTTCATGAAAGTCAATTCCCATCTGTTTGTAGAACATACAACAGTGCAGGTCAGTTTGATGACTTACTCCAGCACTCTGATTTTTGTAGACCAGCACCTACAGTCCTTTGTATTACAGGCTCTTCAGCCCACAATGTCCGTGCCGAACATGATACCAGATTAAATTAATCTCCTCTGCCTGCACGTGAATCATTTCCCTCCAATCCCTGCTTATCTAAAAGCCTTTTAAATGCCTCTCTTGTTTCTGCCTCCACCACCACCCCTGGCATCACATTCCAAGCTCTGCGTAAAGAAACTTGCCTCGAAAGCATCTCTTTTAAACTTTATCTATCGTACCTTATAGCTTACCGTTAAAGGAGAAACAACCTTCTGGCAGGAGTGGTGAAGCAAGAGAAACAGCAATTTGCTATGGAGATAAGTTATAGGGATAGAATTAGACCATTCAGCCCATCAAGTCTCCTCCTCCATTCAATCATGGCAGATCTATATTTTCCTCTCAGCCCCATTCCCCTGAAACCCAAAAATATCCACTGACTTGGCTTCCACACCCATCCTTGGCAATGAATTCCACAGTTTCAGCACTCACTGACTGATGAAATTCCTCCTTATGTCCTTTCTAAAGGTACATCCTTTTACTCTGAGGCTATGCCTGTGGTCCGAGACTCTCTCGCTAGTGGAAACATCCTCTCCACATCCGCTCTATCCAGGCTAATCGGTAAGATTCAATCAGTTCCCCTCTAAACTCCAGCGAGTACAGGCCCAGAGCCGTCAAATGCTTATCATATGTCAAGCCGATCATTCTCGTAAACCTACCCTGGACCCTCTCCAACACCAACACCAACACATCCCTCCTCAGAGACAGGGCCCAGAACTGCTCACTATAGTCCAAATGCAGTCTGATCAGTGCCCTTTCTGGCCTCTGCACTACATCCCTGCTTTTATATTGCAGTCCCCTTGAAATGAATGCTAACATTGCATTTGCCTTAATTACTTTGGAGTTAGTACATTCTCCCTGTGACCACATGAATTTTCTCCAGGCGCTACAGTTTTCTCACACACTCCAAAGATATGCCGATTTCTAGGTTAATTGGCTTTGATAAGTTGTAAAATTGTCCCCAGTATGTGCAGGTTAGTGTATGGGGCGATTGCTGGACGGTGCGGACCAGGTGGGCTGAAGGGCCTGTTTCTGTGCTGTATCGCTACAGTAAGGTCTACTGGAACTCGGTTATCGGTTGTAACTCGGGAAAACTTAAGACAACTGTTATCTTGAGCATTATTGCACCATCCTGTTTAAGCTAGACTTTATCTCTCCCTTATTGTACATAAATGCCAGTACTTTGGGGAGGTGCATTAATGTGTTGGCTTTGAATACACATCCCAGGGAATTGCTGCCATTATATTTAATGAGAAATAACATACAAATGAATTCCACAGCTTCCACATGGTTATCCAAAATATCTTGCAGCAGAAATTTTTGAGCCAGGTGCATTTTCTGTAGGATCAATGTTAAGACATTGAGTCTGTTGTTTTTTTAAAGTCAATGTCTGACCAATTGTGCAAATTCAGTTTGAACTGTCAAGTGATGTAGCCGAGAGTCCTGTCCCCCTGAGGACAGAGACTGCACCAATATCACTCACCGGATCATTATAACCACAGCCAACTTCAAACTAATTACAAGGGCCAATCCTATGGAAAGTAGAATAAGGCTGTTACAGTTCCCATGTTAATCATTAATGTTAGCTCTTCTCAAATTTCGCCCAATGATTTTTTTTGGTTATCTCTCTCTTTATATCCCTCCCTTGCTCTCTTTCTCTTTCTCTCCTCTCTCTCTTTCTCCCCCTCTCTTTCTCCCCCTCTTTCTCTCCCTCTCTTTCTTGTTGCAAAAGCCATGCTCATAAGGTCATGTAATAGAAGCAGAATTAGCCCATTTGACCCATCAAGTCTGCTCTGTCATTCCATCATGGCTGACCATCTTAACCACATTCTCCTGCCTTCTCCCCATAACCCCTGACACCCGTACTAATCAAAAATCTATCTTTCTCTGCCTTAAAAACATCCATTGATGGCCTCCACAGCCTTCGGTGGCAAAGAATTCCACAGATTCACCACCTTCTGACTAAAGAAAAACCTTTTTGTCTTCTTTCTAAAAGAACGTCCTGTAATTCTGAGGCTATGACCTCCAGTCCTAGACCCTCCCACTAGTGGAAACATCCTCTCCACATCCACTTCTATCCAAGCCTTTCATTATTCGGTAAGTTTCAATGAGGGCCCCCTCATTCTTCTAAACTCCAGCGAGTACAGGCAAATGAGTACGGTACAGCGAGTGCCGTCAAATGCTCATCATAAATTAACCCACTCATTCCTGGGATCATCCTTGTACACCTCCTCTGGACCCTTTCCGGAGCCAGCACATCCTTCCTAAGATATGTGGCCCAAAATCGCTCCCAATATTCGTGCTCATGAGTGTGCCCCTTTGGTGTGCAGCCTCTGATGCACTTGGGCCACATTGTACCTGCCCACTGGAGCAGCCGCTACTGCAGCTGCCCCGACCACTCGCCCTGCAGCCACGTTGCATCACTGCGTGTCGGGGTATGGGCTGGCGGTAAGTAACGCACACTATAAGTAACTATAAGTGGCACTAACCGCCCTGCTTATTGCCCTCCCTGCTGGGTTCAAATGTCCATGAACCGTTTGCTTAGTACAAGCTGCGCTGGACGTAATGGGCGGAGGTTGAATGGGCTCAGAGGTCCTAGTGCCCCTCGGCGGGGCTGGTGAATTTACTCACTATCTGTCCAATGGTCACATCACAAAACCCTGACATTTGCACTAACCAATCATCCATGGTTAACGCACCCACAAAAAGCTTCACTGCAAGAGCCAGCGTGAATTGCAACTCTGTGGTGCTGCTGTGATGTAAAATGTAGCAGTTGCTGCAATATTATATTGCACATTTTGGCGGTCGCAGGAACGACAACTGAGTTTTCGAACGTATTTTTATTCAGAAAATAACTTCTCAGTTCGCAGGCCCTCACAACACGTCTGGCCTCAACGGTGGTCAGCGCTGAACTGCCGCGCGAAAGCAAAACCGCACGAAAACAAGCAGCCCCCCCCCCCCGAGTCACGTGACCGCGGCTTCCGAACGCCGGGTTCGATACCTGCGTGCACCAGCAGGCGCCGCTGCAACATATTTATTACACCTCGCGTAACAATTCAAATTCACCTGATGTAGGAGGTACTCCATTACTGCAAGTGATAGGAAATAGAACATAGAAATGTACATATGTATATGCAGGGAATGGTGGGATATGGATCACGTGCAATAAGGAATGGTCTTGGCATCATGTTCGGTACAGATGTTATGTGCCAAAGGGCCCGTTCCTTTTTTAGTTTAGGTTTTCGAGATACAGTGTGGAAAAAGGCCTTTGGCCCACCCAGTCAGCTTCAACCAGCAATCACCCCATACACTAGTTCGACCCTACACACTTGGGGTAATTTACAGAAGCCAATTAATCGATAAACCTGCGCGTCTTTGGAGTGTGGGAGGAAACCAGAGCATCAGGAGAAAACCCGCAAACTCCATACAGACAGCACGCATAGTCAGAATTGAATCAGGCGCTGTAAGGCAGCAACTCTACCACTGCACCACTGTTCCTGTACTGCGCTGTTCCATCTTCCATGTTCTATGTTCTCTCATCCCCCCTACCACAATCATTCTGAAGGAGGGTCCCGACCAGAAACATCCACTGTCAATTCCCTCCACAGATGCCGCCTGACCTGCTGAGTTCCTCCAGCATTTTGTGTTTGGATTTGTCACAAGGTTGGCAATGTAGGAGATTGGCCAAAAGGGCACATTTCAGTTCAGCACGTTGCTGTGTTTCCAAGCTTTTAATTCCTCTATAGTTCATGAAGTCCCAAGCATGAATGAGAAATCCCAATTCAAATTTCTAATGTGTACAGTCTTGTCTGATCTTATTAAGCAGCTTAATGCTTCTCAGGGTCTGAATATTAACGCTGACCTTCACCGGAACATTCACATCCCAAGACTGAACAAATACGAGAAAATTCACACTTTTGTTCCAGGATTTAACATAGATTTTCTTCATGTTAACTTTGTTAGGATATATGAAGCTATGACATTCTTTTAATCTATCTGAAGACTTCATCTTTATTTTATAATAGACATTTTTGTTCTCCCTTATTGTAAATCAACACGGTTTAATAACCCATCTCTAGTCTGAAGAAGTCCCTACCTGAAACGTCACCTGTCGTTTTATCCAGAGATGCTGCCTGACCCGCTGAGTTACTGCAGCATTTTATGGTTATCTTTGGTATAAACCAGCATCTGCAATTCCTTGTTATTACTCGTTAATCTATCTATAGGTTTCATTAAAGAGAACATTTCTCTCTTCTTGACACAAAAACTACAAATGCCGTAAATACCAGACTTTCCCCCCACTATTTCTTGTCATTGATCATAATTCCTAAAATGCAGACATATGCGTTTTAGCCAATTCGACAAGTTGTTGGTGAGTCCACGTTCAGAGTATTGATCACAGTTCTGGTTGTTCAGCTTTTAGACTTTAGACTTCAGCAATACAATGTGGAAACAGGCCCCTCAGCCCTCCGAGTCTGTGCCAAACAGCAATCACCTGTACACTAGCACTAGTACTACACACTAGGGACAATTTACAATTACTTTGTGTTTTGCTCACGATTCCAGCATTTGCGGTTCCTTGTGTTTCCTGGCGAATATCAAGTAAGCCTCTTAAGGGATGCCTCAGTTATCTGGTATTGTAATCGGCATTGAATCATGTTCGATCTTGCAAAGGCCTCTCACTCACCCATGAACTGTCAGCTAACATAACTGCATTCGTCTTATTTCCGCTCATGTTCTCCTGTGGCTGAAATTCCCATCACGCCTGTCTATCATGATTTTACAGTGTTTAAAATAGTTTGTCTCAGTTTATGAGCTTTTTGGAGGGATTGGGAGGTACTCGGTGTAAGACAGTGAGCAATGAAATGTCTGTCATCCAAAAACAACTTCCTGGTTTGTAGGTCAATTAGCCTCTGTAAAAATTGCCCCTAGTGTGTGGGAAGTGATGTGGCAACTAAACGTCAGGAACGAAGGAGATCACAAAATGTGGTGGACACTGCCTGGTCCATCACGGGTATTGACCTCCCCACCATCGAGGGGATCTACACAAGGCACTGACTCAAAAAGGCAGCCAACATCATCAAGGACCCACACCGCCCTGGCCACACACTAACTTCAATCCTGCCATCGGGACGAAGGTTCAGGAGTCTGAAAGCTGTGACCCCCCAGGTTCAGGAACGGCCGCTTCCCCATCAACCATCAGGCTCTTGAACACTACAAACACCAACTAAACTTTGAACTACCCAATTGCCATGGTTGCACTAGGACTTCAAGCTTTTGATTTGTCTTGGCATTAATATTGTTTTTTATATTTAATTTAACTTATTTTGTGTATTCCGTTATCTGTTGAGTACTGTTATGCTGCTGCATGTAAGAATTTCATTTTTCCGTTTCGGTACATATGACAATTAAACGCACTTGACTCACGACCCTTAAGTGATTGCGAAAGTGGAATTGCATAGAAGTCACGTGAACGGGTAATCGGTGGTCAGTGTGGACTCGACCACCTCTTCCGGCAGCTCAATTCATATACCTTTTGTGAAAACGTTGCCCCTCAGATTCTTATTAAATCTTTCCCCTTTCATTTTAAATCTGTCCCCTGTCCTCTTGATTTTCCTACTTTGGGTAAAAGACTTCTGCGTATCTACCCTATCTATTCCTCTCATGATCTTATATGCCCCTAAAGATCACCCCTCATCCTCCTGCGCGCCAAGAAATAAAGTCCTAGCCTGCCCAACCTCTCCCTATAGCTCCTGCCCCTGAGTCCTGGCAGCATCCTTATAAATCTTCTCTGCACTCTTTCCAGCTTAGCAGCATATTTCCTGTAACAGGGTGGTGATAACTGAACATAATACTCCAACAGTGGCCCCACCAGAGCCTTGTACAGTTTATGTAACATAAACAGCTTCAGTTTATGAAAGATAAACTGTTGGTATTGCATCAATAATTTAGTCCCAAACTTTTCATGTTAATTATTTGGCACATTACTCTTGAGATATTCTCTACTTCTTAAGTTGCTTTCCCATTGAGCAGGTGCCGAGCATATTAATAAATAATATCTTCATTTTTATTCTTGGTACATATTTATGCAAGTCTGTCTGGGAACACCAAACCCAGGGAGAAAAAAAAAACAAATTTTCCCAGCAGAATAATCTGCCTGCAATTGGTCATTTTCCAAGAATGCATTCCATCTTGGAAAGCTATCAGAGAATCAGTGAAAATACTTCTCAGAATATATTCATATTTCACTAAATCCTGCTTTGTATTACTACTGTTCCTCAATTTACAGAATAAAGAACTGCTTTCAGTTCCAGGTGTGCATTTAATGACCTGTTCCACAATTCCTGTTCATTTGTATAGAATTTGCATGAGAGAATAGATCGGGTAGACGCACAGAGTCTCTTGTCCAGACTAGGGGAATCGAGAACCAGAGGATGTAGGTTTAATGTGCGGGGAAAAGATTTAATAGGAACCTGAGGGGTTGCTTTTTCACACAAAGGAGTGTGGGTGTATGGAACGTGCAGCCAGAGGAGGTAGTTGAGGCAGGTACTGTCGCAATGTTTAAGAAACATTTAGACAGGTACATGGATAGGATAGGTGTAGAGGGATATGGGCCAAATGCAGGCAGGTGGGATAAGTGCAGTTGGGGGTATGTTGATCAGTGTGGACTAGTTGGGCCAAAGGGCCTGCTTCCACACTGTATGACTTTATGTCTCTATAACAGTACAGCACTGGAGCAATTTCTTCGGCCTATAATGTCCGTACTGAACATGATGTCTGGTTAAACTAATCTCTCTGCCTGCATGTGATGCATTTGCTTCCATTCCCTGCACGCCTATCTACATGCCTATCTAAAAGCATCTTAAATGCCACTATTGTACCTGTCTCCACCACCACCACCTCTGGCAGCACGCTCCAAGCACCCACCACTCTCTGTTTAAAAAATCTTACCCCGTACATCTCCTTTAAAATTTGTCCCTCTCACTTTAATGCAACTGCCTCCGGTCTTTGATATTTCCACCCTTGGAGAAAGAATCTGATGAATAAAAGTTCTGGAATTGAAGTCCAAGATCCTTCAGACAAGGAGTCTGAAGAAGGATCTTGACCCAAAATATCACCTATACATAGTCTGCATAGCTTTGTTTGGTTTGGAGACACAGCACGAAACCCTGACCCATTGAGTTCTTACAGTGCTTTGTGCTTTGCTCAAGATTCCAGCATGATATTGAGGATGATGCTTTATTGTCACTCATACTTGTGTACCTATGCACAGTGAAAAATCTTTGTTTTGCATGCAATCCAGTAAAATCATACTATAGGTAAGTACAATCATAGTATAAAGTGCAATGATTGTAGTGCAAAAGAAGACTTCACCAAGACAGCATACAAAGAGTCGCCACGTTTCTGGCACCCACAAAGGTTTCGTACGAGCACAGTCTCAAAGGCCCGTTGTCCTGGCAACACCAATCTTCTCCTCCATCCGCCGCCATCTTGAAAACGGCCCTTTGTCCAGCCTCCACCACCGCCGGCTCCCTCCACCCTCGTCACCATTTCCCGATCTTTGGGGTCGAGCAGGAGACTAGTCTTGGACAACTCCAGGTGGGTTCACGGTTCTGCAGCGGGAGAGCCAGGCCTGCTGTCAAGGTTTGGCCGTGGCTTGCAGGGAATTTCTGTAGTTCTGCAGTTCCTTCTGCCTCAAGGACTTATCATTGGTGTTCCTTATCAACAGATGCCGCTGTTTCTCGTATAGAGATACAGCGCAGAATCAGGCCCTTCGGCCCACCAGGCCCACGCCAACCAGCGATCCATGTACACTAGCACTATCCTAGACTCAAGGGACAATTTTCCAATTTTTGCTTGCGTTTCACCCATATCCCTCGCAACCTTTCCCATCCATGCACCAAGTCTTTTAAATGGTGTTATTGTACCTGCCACAACCTCTTCCTAGGTCAGCTCATTGATTGACTCTGGGATGATAATAAATAGGATTCAGCTCTTGGCAAGGTATACAAATAAAAGGGTACCGTCCTGTTACAGATACAGATAGATTTTATTTGTCGCATGTGCCAATTGGCACAGTGAAATGAAGTCACCATACAGCCAAAAATAAAGAACACACCACAGAGTAGACAGGAATTCAACATAAAAACCTCCCCTCACAGCAGGATCAAAATTTCCCACTGTAAGGGAAGTCTCTTCCTGATGCTCCCCACTGTTCACCTGTGGCCAGGGCCTCCCCGAGGCCTCCGCTGTCGCGATGTTCAGGCCCGCTCCCCGGGGTGATGTAAGTCCGACGTCGGGGCTGGGGGACGTCCTCAGCGGCCTGGACCCCGAGTCCGCGGCTCCCAAAGTCCACTGGCCGCGCCGGGTGGAGATACAACGCTGGAGGCCCTCGGCAAAGGGCCCCAGGGCTCCACAATGATGGTCAGCGCCGCCCGCGTTGGGAGCTCTCTAAACCAGAGCTCCATGGTGTTGGAGCAGCGGCCCAACGCTCCGGAGCTCCAACGGCGACCCAGGTAGGTATCGCCCGCTCCGCGGTGACTCCAGCGCCGCCGCCGCTGATGCAGCTCTGGTCCGGTTCCCGTCCCCGGCAGGAAAGGCCGCTCCGATCCAGGAGGTAGGCCGCGAGGTGGGGGGCGAGGACGCGACTCGGAGAAATAGTCGCATCCCCGCCTGGAAGCGACCGGGAGTTAGTTTCCCCCTTACCCTGCCCCCCTTCCCCACATATAAAAGTCAAAGATTCCCCAAAAAACACACTTTAAACTGACTAAAAATAAAAAAAAGAGGAAAAACAAACTGGCTGCAGGCAGAGGCTGCTGTCAGTGCAGCGCCCCTATCGACTGTTAGCAAGTATATTGAATATTGAATGTGGGAGGAAGAGGGGGGAAACCCACGCGGTCACAGGGAGAATGTAAAAACTCCGTACAGACAGCACCCGTAGTCAGGATCGAACCCGTGTGTCTGGCGCTGTAAGGCAGGAACTCTACCACTGTGCTGCCCATGTGTGATCTATGGGATTTCTTGCTGGGTGTAGTGTTCACACTGACATTTTCAGAAAGGAAAGAAGGCAGATCTAATCATGGGGCAAAGGAAATGTGTCTGAAGCGGAGCCCCAGGAATTAAAGGATTAGGTTGACAGCAATTGCTCTGCAATTACAGGTGCATGGGAACAAGTTAGTGAAGCTCCAGGCAATTGTTTCATGAGTATTCAGTGTCATCTCCTCCTTCCATTGTTGTACATTGCCAGTGAAACAGAGGCACTCTGATCCTCATTTATCACAAGACCATTTAATGGAGCAACTGTAGCTGCCTGGGTAGACTTCTAATTAGGATCATCTTTAGGTTTAAAATGAGAGGGGAAAGATTTTATAGGAACCTGAGTGGCAATTATTTTCCACAGAGGATGATGGGTGTATGGAGCCAGAGGAGGTGGTTGAGGCAGGTGAATTTAAAACACATTTTGACAGGTTCATGGATAGGAAAGGTTTAAAGGGATACGGGTCAAATGGGATTAGCTTAGATGGAGGCATCTTGGTTAAGGCAGGTACTATAAAAACATTTGTACAGGCAAAGGGATAGGATTAATTTATAGGGATATGGGCCAAACACAGGCCATTGACACGAGTGTAAATGGGGCATCTTGGTCGGTATGGACAAGTTGGGCCCAAAATTGCGCCTATCCATGTTCCCCAGAGATGCTGCCTGGCCCGCTGAGGTACTCCAGCAGTTTGTGTCTTTTTTTGTAAACAAGCATCTGCAGTTCATTGTGTCTCCAGTGAAATGCTTGACTTTGCATGCTATCCAATCAAATCAGTTACTACTATACACAAATACAATCAGGTCAAACTCACATACAATAGACTGAGCAAAGGGGAAGATATAGAGCGCAGAATACAGTTCTCAGCGTTGAAGCACATCAGTTCCATTGACAAAGTCCAATGTCCGCAGTGGGGGAGGGGAGGATGCCCTAGCTCACGGGGGGAATTACCACTGTACCATTAAACAGTGAACAGTGAAAGACCTGGATGGAGTGGATGTGGAGAGGATGCTTCCACTAGTGGGAGAGTCTCGGATCAGAGGGCACAGCCTCAGCATTAAAGGACAAACCTTTGGAAAGGAGATGAGGAGGAATTTCATTCGGCAGAGAGTAGTGAATCTGTGGAATTCATTGCCACAGACAGTTGGCAAAGCCAAGTGATTGGGTAATTTTAAAGCAGAGATTGACACGTTCTTGATCAGTAAGGGTGTCAAAGGTTACGGGGAGAAGGCAGGAGAATGGGGTTGAGAGGAAAAGATAGATCAGCTACGTATGAATGGCAGAGTAGACTCGATAGGGTTAGCATTAGGTAGAGGTTGAGCAGGCTGGGAGGATGAGGGTGATCTTATAGAGGTGTACAATATTATGAGAGGAATAGATCGGGTGGACACACAGAGGGGGGGAAAAGATTTAATAGGAACCTGAGCGGTAATATTTTCACACAAAGGGTGGTAGGTGTATGGAACGGGCTGCCGGAGGGGGTCGTTGAGGCAGGTACTATTGTAACATTTAAGAAACATTCAGACTGATACATGGACAGGACAGGTTTAGAGGATTATAGGCCAATCGCAGGCAGGCAGGCGGTGTGGGCAAGTTGGGCTGAAGGGCGTGTTTCCATGCTGTAAGACTATGACAATGGCTGAATGGCCTAATTCTGCTCCAATGACTTATGAACTTATGAACCTGCCAATGATTACCAAACAAAGATTGACTGAGAATAAACCTGGGCCGTCACTCCACAATGAGCTAACCTCACTGTGATGTTCGTTTGGATAATACCCTCAGATTCCCACCATTACAGTCAATAACAGCTGTGCGGCTGCAATCCCTGAAGCCATCTCTGTTTCTTCGACGGAGATTTTTTTTTTCCCACGGTTGTTATTGGTGATCAGAAAGAGGATGTCATGTGCCTTTCATCAAGTTCAGTGTGCTTTGCATTTTACAGAATATTTTCAAAACATTTTACATCAGCGGCAATAAATATCTGAAGCTTTCTGAAAAGATTTATTCTTGGGATGTGAACGATGTATTTAAAGACAATCCCGGCTTCTCCTGGGAAACTCTGATGAGCTTTCTGTACGGTCTGCAACAGACCTAATATCTGCTGGTACAACCAAGATGGTGTTACGTAGGACATTTTGACCCAGTAATGAAGAGGGAACAGCAGGTAAATGACCGGTAAAGCATTTAAAAGATACTTGGACAGGTACATGAATAGGAAACGTTTAGAGGGATATGGGCCAAACGTGGGTAAATGGGACTAGTGTAGATGTGGTTGTGGCATCTCAGTCGGCACGGACGAGTTGGGCCAAATGGCCTGTTTCCATGCTACCTGACTCCATGACTCATCGAAATGATGTCTGATTTGAAAGGAAGTTTTGTGATGGTGTTTGCATGAGATTGCTTTTGGTCTCCTTAACAAACTTGAATATAAAGCTGGGAAAAGCACTCAAGTAAACTTGAAGTGAGAAAGGGTGCCTAAACGACCAAATGTTAATGGTGGAGTGTTGGATATTCATGTATCTGTATACTGTGGACACTTTCCATGTATAGTCATGTATAGTTTTTGTGCTAACTGGATAGCACGCGAGAAAAGCTTTTCACTACACCTCAGTAAACGTGACAATAAACTAAACTAAACTTCCCACAATTGACTCCATCTATACTTCACACTGCCTCGGAAAAGGGGCCAGCAAAATCCGAGACTTGTCCCACCGAGTCATTCCTTCTCCTTGCTCCCAACTGGGAAAAGGTACAGAACCTGAAAGAACGCACCACCGGAGTCGAGAACAGCTTCTTTATCTATTAGTATTATCTGATCTCCTTGGATAGCTTGCAAAACAAAGCTTTTCACTGTACGCGACAATAATAAACCTAAACCTGAAGCTGATTAAAAGAAAAGTGGCATTCAAGTGCATCGAAGTCCATCTACGTCTCAGTGCAAAGAACTTCACTTTATTTCAGACTTGACTTTGACTTTAGAGGTGCAGTGCTGAAACAGACCGAGCCCTCGCCAACCAACAAACACCCCTTACAATAGGACTATTCTACACACACTAGGGACAATTTACAATTTACAGAAGCCAATTAACCTACAAACCTGCACATCTTTGGAGTGTGGGAGGAAACCGGAGCACCCGGACAAAAAATACACGGTCACAGGGAGAACATAAAACTCCGTACAGACAGCATCTGTAGTCAGGATCAAACCCGCGTCGCTAGCAGTGTAATAAGGCAGCAACTCTACCGCCTGACTTATTTTACATTATACCATTAAAAGGCAAATGTTGTTTTACATTGTGTTGTTGCAAGCAAAATTATAGCTTGGTTAAAGGGCCTGTCCCACGGGCATCATTTGCGCGTCATTTACGCAACATCATTTACGAGTCACAACGCACGACACGCGCACCGTAACGCGCACATGATGTGCGCATGGCGTGCATTACGCGCGCCTGGTATGTGATGACATAGGCAGTGATACGCAGTCGCCCCAGGATTTTGGGATTCACAAAATCTTCGCGCGCCACCTGCGTGACACCCAAATGACGCCCAAGTGGAACAGGCCCTTGAGGATTGATTTATTTTGGTGATGCAAGCTATCTTTCACGGACTGCATTACCAAAACAATCTCAATGGAAGAAGGGTCCCGACCCGAAACGTCATGTGTCCCTGTTCTCCAGAGATGCTCCCTGACCAGCTGAGTTACTCCGGCACTTTGCGACTTTTTTTGTAAACCAGCATCAGCAGTTCCTTGTGTCTAATCTCAGCAGAGAAATCTTCAAATAGGATGTTAAAGAAGGAACTGCAGATGCTGGAAAATCGAAGGTACACAAAAATGCTGGAGAAACTCAGTGGGTGCAGCAGCATCTATGGATCGAAGGAAATAGGCAACGGTTCGGGCTGAAACCCGTCTTCAGTCTGGACCCTTCTTACAGGCAGTCTGAAGAAGGTTTTCGGCCCAAAACGTTGCCTATTTCCTTCACTCCATAGATGCTGCTGCACCCACTGAGTTTCTCCAGCATTTTTGTGTATCTTCAAATAGGATGTGGTTCCTTAATTTGAGTGACTTCAAAGCCCGTTGTTTTAAATAGTCCATGAATTTGTGTATCTTTGAGTAATGTTTCCTGAATTCAGTTTGATCTCTGAACACTCCTCTTTGCTGCTAATTATGGTAATTAGTTATGAAGGAAAAATATTTGAAGGCTGGAGGAAGTTTGTGACTCATGTCCTGGTATAACGATACCTCAAACACTAAATCCAAACAGTTACGAAGGACAGTCCCTTACAGTCACATCGTTAAAATCAAAGTAATAACATTGTCCATTGATCAATCTGATAAAATTAAAACTACTTCAGTAGCATATTTTGTTTATTGGACTTGAGTGATGGTGATGATGGGTGGGTAACAAGTAAAATTAAAACTATTTACATGAATATTATGCAACATAAAATCCATTCTGAAGGAAGGACCAAGGAAGAAAATTATTGTTCAATTGAATTGCACTTTTGTTTAATTTAGAGATACAGCACTGAAACAGGCCCTTCAGCCCACCGAGTCCGCACACACCAGCGATCACCCACCCCGTACACTGGCACTATCCTACACACTAGGGACAATGTACAACTTTTACCGAAGCCAACAAACCTACAGACTTTTACATCCATCTTTAGAGTGTGGGAGGAAACCGGAGCAGCCGGAGAAAACCCACGTGGTCACAGGGAGAACATACACACTGTACAGACCGTACCCGTAGTCAGAATCGAACCTGAGTCTCTGGGGCCGTGAAGCACCAACTCTACCGCTGCGCCACCGTGTCGCCCCTTACATCAGCAACTTTAGGAAAGCACAGCCCACAGTCCAGAGCACAAAAATGAAAACTCTTCTTGTTTTATTCTTTTCAATTACTGTCACGTATATTCTGTATACCTAAGGATTTTTGTTAAATAGTAGATGGTGCACATTTGGGGATTAGACACAATCACAGTTCCTGCATTTTGATGGCAAATGTTGGTGATCTTAACAAACAGCTGGCAATCACTTAGAATATGGAATAGCACAGCACGGGAGCAGGCCCTTCGGCCCATATTGTCTGAGCTGTACATGACCCCATCTCCCACCGCCCCAGTCACACTGCTCCTTTCCCTCCAACGTACATTCATCTCCCATCCACAAATCCCACATTTCCCTTTTCTTCGCACTTTCCCCCTCTCCCCTGCCCACTACCACCCATATCCCTCCTCCTCTTCACCCCTTTTCTAATACCCAATGGTCTCCATTTCAACTGTAGCCTTTGTCACTTACACCACCCATCAGCCGATATAATAGTCCCCTCAACTGTATCCACCTATCACTCACAGTGTTTTGTCCAATTCCCACCTCTCTTCCACCTTCCTCCTCCCTACTTCAATCACGGGTGCTGTCTGTGTGGAGTTTGCACATTCTCCCTGTGACCGTGTGGGTTTCCTCCGGGTGTTCCGGTTTCCACCCACATCCCAAAGACCTGCGGACTTGTTGGTTAATTGACTTCTGTAAATTGACCCTAGATGTGAAAGTAGGATAACATAGAGCCAGTGCGAACGGGAGATCGTTGGTTGCCGAGGTCTCAGTGGACTCCATGCTGTATCTGTAAAAATTAATCATAATCATACTTTATTAGCCAAGTATGTTTTGCAACATATGAAGAATTTAATTTGCCATACAGTCATACCAATAAACAACAACAGAACACACAAAATACATTTTAACATAAACATCGACCTAAGTGACTCCTCCACATTCCTCACTGTGATGGAAGGCGTAAAAAGTTCATTCTCTTCCCTTCTTTGTTCTCCCGCGGTCAGGGGCCTCGAGCCTTCCGGTGGCGTTTGGGTCCTCACGTCGGGGCGATCAAGCTCCTGCATCGGGCGGGGGGGGGGAGAATCTCAGCTCCCCCCCTCCGGCTGATCTGACCTCGGGTCGGGGCTGGTCAAAACCTGCATTGTTTGGAGCTCCTGACATCGGTCTCTACCCAAGACAGCGAGCTCCTCGACGGTGAAATCTCAGGCGCGTAGATCTCAGGCAAGGGATCGGCTCAGATGGTAAGTCCACGTCCCCGCGGTGGGGCACAAGGTCAGTCCCGAGCAAGGCCTCCAGCTCCATGATGTTAGGCCGCAGAGCCACCGCAGATACGATCCGGAAAACAATCGCGTATCCGGCAAGGTCAGCAATTGAAAAAAAGTTTCCCCCAACCCCCACATGAAACAAACCAGAGAACATTAACACAAACTTTTAAAACACACTAAAAATAATTTAAAAAAGACGAAAAGACAGACAGACTGTTGGTGAGGTTGCCATCATGTGGCGCCCCCCAGTGGTAATGGACTCAGTGGGCTCCATGCTCTATCTGTAAAAAATAATATAAAGCAACCATCATAAATTATCAAAAGCAACGTTTCATGACATTACTAGAGTAAATCTCACCTAGTGTGTAGGTTGTGAAAGTGGGATAACTGGAGGGTGGGTGATTGATGGTTAGTATGGGCTCAGTGTGCTGAAAGGCCTGTTTCCAAGCTGTAACTGTTTAAAAACAAAACATCCATCATAAAATGATCAGGTGCAATCAATGTTCCCTGACATTCGGGTGGCAAGTGCTGTGTACCAGTTTGAGTCCAGCACGCACAGGGTAAACTCACTGGTCCATTAGTCGGCTCAATAGAGAGGGAGTTGCCTCGTCAGTTACTTACCACCACCTAATTTTTAATCATTGATTTTTCTGTAATAGAGACTGCTCTTATCTGCTGACTTGGTGTCTCCTGCTGCATTTGTGGGGCAGTGGCTGGAATACCGATGGTGAGAGGAGCGTGCACAGACTAGAAATCTTCGAACTGTGTCTGCAATAGGAATTATCCGGTAACATTTATACAAAATGAAATATTCCTTCCTATTGTTATTATATCAGCTCCCTTTACTTGTGGTGCTACAGTCTATTGTACTGTAGATTAATACATCACAATAACGAGCTGTTAAAATTAATTTCCCCAAATAACTGCATTTATTTAAGCATTATTTTTTATACTGTGCTGTAAATTGCAGGTTTTGAACCACTTATGATTGTCAATATTGCTCCAGCATTTTGTGTCTACCTTTACAATTTCTAAGAGTCATTGAAATTGTAAAAAATAGACACAAAACGCTGGAGTAAGTTGACAATCGTAAATCGCCATAGGTGGAGCAAAGGGGAAGATACAGATTGCAGAATATAGTTCTCCGCATTGTAGTGCACCAGTTCCACAGACAATGTCTAATGTCCGCAATGGGGTAGAGGTGAATCGGACAGTACCCTAGCTTATGGAAGGACCTTGATAATGGAGTGCAATCTGTTTCTTCCTTTGATGGGTTTTAGGATGGAAATTACAACTGAGAAAATAAATTCTCCCCCACTGTATGTTAGCATTGTTGACGATACTATTAGCTGCCCAAACAAGGACAGATGTGGGTGAGGTAAGAAGGTAAAGTCTACCAAATAATTAAAGGACTACATGGAATGGATGCAGAGAAGATATTTCCCTTTTGTCCTAGTCGAGGACCAAAGGGCACAGCCTCAGAACTATAGAATGGCGATGAGGAGGAATTTATTTTGTCAGGGGGTGTGGAATTGTGGAATTCTTTGTCACAGAAGGTTGTGCAGGCCAATTCACTGGGGTCTTTTTAAAATGGAGATTGATATGTTCAAGGGTGTCAAGGGTTATGGGGACACAGCAGGAGAATGGGGTTGAGAGGCAAAGCTAGATCAGCCATGATCGAATGGCGGAGCAGACTCAATGGGCCGAATGGTCTAATTCTGCTCCTATGTCTTATCATCTTAGGCTTCCAGCTTTATTGGAGGAAGGACTCGGAGAAGATAATCTTCTCTTGCGCGCGCAATATGGTATTTGAGTTTGCTTTCTATTTTTAACATATCAACATACATAACATACTTTAGTCGTAGAATGGTCTCCCTGTGACCGCGTGGGTTTTCTCAGGGTGCTCCGGTTTCCTCCCACACTCCAAACACGTACAGGTTTTTAGGTTAGTTGTCTTCGGTGAAATTGTAAATGGTTCCTAGTGCGTAGGATAGTGCTAGTGTATGGGGATCGCTGGTCGGCGAGGGCTCGATGGGCCGAAAGACCTGTTTCCGCGCTGAAATCTCTAAAGTCTAAAGATTAAATTGTTATGATGTGACGAGTCCTTTAAGCATTGCCAAGGCATAGTTTGTTCCATCTTGGTCTAAGATATTAGGGGATAATTTTAAATGATAAATAAGTTACATTTATATAATAATATAAATACATCCACTGGGAATCTGAGGAATAGAAATTATGATTAAAGGAAACTTAAAATCTTAGCAGCTTTTCTAAATGATAGATTTAGGCGGAAATGATAGATTTAGTAATTAACACTGCCAGAATTGGTAGTGAGGGAGGGCTAGTGTCTAAATGTGATCTTCGTGGGTTGAACCAGGGATATGTTTCTCAGTATTTGTCAGTTGATTCCTGCTTTAGATTAATTTCAAGATTAAGAGCTTATTTTAGCTTGTCCATATATGGATTTGGCTGAGGAACAAGGAAATGCTCTTATTTCATCGTCCAACAGAGCAAACCATTGTTTTAGCATCAACTCTTAATCAACAACCATCTGTTCCAAATTGCAATTCAGAGAAAAGACTACATTTCTATCTATGTTTCCACTGAAAAAAATATTGTCCCGCTTTTTAATTGCAGGCAGGCTCCTGCAAAGTGTGTGTTCTGGTTTGCTACAATATACCACTGTACAATGAATTGTTTTATATTGTACAGGTTGACCACCGATTTTCTTGCATTTGATGGTCCAGCACCTCCTTTAGTCCGGACAAAATTACCAGAGAGCACTTGAAAATCTCGCGGCTCGTTCACTGGGCAGCCAAGGATGGCATTGAGTGATACGAGCCGGGGTAAATCTGTTGAAGCACCGTGACTGCGGGGATTCCGTGCACTTAATTTTATTTTAATTGCAATTCTTGCAGTTTATGGTGCTTACAGACACAGGAGGGGTATAATTAGTGGATCAGAGATGTATTGTTGCATTATTATTACGTAGCCATATTATGCTGCCTTACAGCGACAGAGACCTGGGTTTGATCACGACCATTGGGTGCTGTCTGTGCGGAGTTTATACATTATCCCGTGACTGCGTGGGTTTTGTCCGGGAGCTCCCGTTTCCTCCCACACTCCAAAGACGTACTTAGGTTAATTGGCTTTGGTAAATTGTAAAACTCGTCCCCAGTGTGTGGGATAGTACTAGTGTACAGGATGATCGCTGGTCGGCCAAAGGGCCTGTTTCCACGCTGTATTCCTAAAGTCTAAAGACCTCGGTTGGTTTGGCAAAACGGATAATCAGGCAAGGTGCCAGGAATCAGTGGTGAACCTGTACATCGATGTACTATTTTATTTCAAGATTTCAGAAAATAAAAGCGGTCTCACAAATCTTGGTCACCTTTTACATTTGCAATTCAACTGTAGTTTAACTCAGGTCAGTAAAGAAATTTAATATTTTTACTGATAGCGATGACTATCTTAATGTTTTATAGATACCAAATCAAAATTAGGCCTTATCCAAGTCAGTGGATCAAGGAAATGTTAACATTTTGCATATTGTATCACTTTCTATGCGCTGTCTTTCAAAGTTAATGTGACATGTATTTTTTAATGTGTAGGATTCCACCAACTATAATTGGAAATATCCTTGCATGTCCCCTGGTGTTCAATCAATATAGTGTAATTTATGTCCATATATTTTGTGCAAATATCTAGTACTAAAAAAAAAATATATTTCCTGGGTCTGTATTAGGTTTATGTTTTTTATTGTCACATGGTGCAGTGAAAAGCTTTGATTTGCATGCTATACACTCAGATCAGATAATACTGTACGTAAATACAATCCATTCAAAATCAAGTACAATAGGTGGAGCAAAGGGGAAGATACAGCGTTCAGAATATAATTCTCAGCATTGTAGCGCGTCGGTTCCAGAGACAAAGTCCAATGTCCGCAATGGGGTAGAGGTGAATCATCCAACAGCTTGTGGGAAGACCGTTCAGGAGCAAGAAGGGAGGAAGCTGTCCCTGAGTCTGGTGGTGCGCGCGTTCAAGCTTCTTTATCTACTGCCAGATGTGAGCGGGGAGAAGAAGGAATGACCTCCACCTCAGTGGAACAAGTCTTTGATCAGGGTAGCTGCCTTTCTGAGGCAGCTTGAAGTGTAGATGGAGTCAGTGGTGGGGAGTCTGGTCTGTGTGATGGAATCTCTGCAATTCATTGTAGTGTTGGGCAGAGCTGTTCCAAAACCAAGCTGTGATGATACGTGGCAGTGTGCTTCCTACAGTGCATTTGAAGAAGTTTGTTAGAATCATTAGAGACATGCCAAGTGTCCTGAGGAAGTAGAGGCGTTGGTGTGCCTTCTTCGCTGTCACAGCGATGTGACTGATGGTAATTGGTAATCATTGGTAATATTAACAAGGAACTTGAAGTTCTCATCCAATTCCACTTTGGCGCCACTGATGTAACGCTGAAAGCGATACATTCACATGATTTTCTTGTTTTATTGAGATGGGCAGAGCTTGTTTTTTTTCCTGACTTTTTGCACGTGAGTGTTAACTAAATTTACATATTATTTTTTGGTCAACAGTTTATGATTGTTGAACAAATTTGAAATAAAACCTTATGATGATACAAGTTTTAAAAAGCACAATTAAAGTTGGGGGAAATCTTACGCACATGCTCCATGCTTGTGTTTGTGGAAGGGTAGCAAGGTGGTGCAGCGCTAGAGCTACTGCCTCACAGCACCAGAGTTCGATCCTGACATTCGGCCCATCGAGTCTACTCCACCATTCTATCATGGCTGATCTATCTTTCCTTTTCAACCCAATTCTCCTCCCTTCTCCCCGTAACCCTTGGCATCCCTACTAATCAAGTGTCTGTCAATCTACACGTTGAAAACCAGAGATGGGTTCAATTTAAAGATAATTTTCCATTATACACAAAATTGAAAAAGTCGGCTTAAAAAAACCCCGGTACAGCACCAACATCCCCACCATAATCATCCCTCATGAGTATCACAATCGTTATATCTCCATGGAGTTATATAGCCAAAGCATTAACACAATAATAGAAGTCACACTGTCGTGTTTGTAGTAAAATCATGAGAGCTAATTGTGTTAATTTTCACTTTCTTGCCTTGAGAGTGGTGCAGCGGTAGAGTTGCTGCCTAATAGCCCTGTCCCACGGTATGAGTTCATTCCAAGCTCTCTCCCGTGTTTAAAAAAAAATCAAACTCGTGGTAAGCACGGAGAATGAACGTAGCGGGTACGTCGGAGCTCGGGGACGTCTCTTGGCGGCTCGTAACCCGAACGGCAGATATTCGGGAAGACTCGCTAATGGCAGGTAAGCA
Organism: Okamejei kenojei; assembly: GCA_035221665.1. Classification (NCBI taxonomy): domain Eukaryota; kingdom Metazoa; phylum Chordata; class Chondrichthyes; order Rajiformes; family Rajidae; genus Okamejei; species Okamejei kenojei. Next base: position 22,893,133 of record CM069154.1, on the reverse strand, counting down.
CAGGAAGACTCGTGAAGATTTTTCAATGTGGTGTAAAATGTCCACGAGAGCCCCGAGTACCGACGAGTGGCCATTACCGTAAATCTCCGAGTTCGAATCAGAGCAAACTCGGGAAAGCTCTTTGAATGACCTCGTACCGTGGGACAGGGCGTTTACAGCGCCAGAGACCCAGGTTTGATCCTGATCTTGGGTGCTGTCTGTGTGGAGTTTGCATGTTCCCGCTGCTATGGCGTGGGTTTCCTCTGCGTGCTCAGGTTTCCTCCCACACTCCAAGGCGTTTTTGTAGGTTAATTGGCTTCTGTAAAATTCCCCCTAGTGTGTAGGATGCGAAACTGGGATAACTTAGAATAATGTGAACAGGTTGGCACGAATTTGATGGGCCGGAGGGCCTGTTTCAAACACTGTATCTCTAAACTAAAACTAAACTAAATGTCAGGTGTCCATGAAGGAATTGTTATCTTCTCAGCGTCTTAGTTTCTCAATAACACTAAAGATTGCTTGGTGTCTATTATTGCTTTTAATTCACACACTAAAACAATTATACTAATTACACACCTGTTTCAAAATGCTAATTTAATTTGAAAGGTAATTACACAAAACAATAAGACACAAAAAGCTGGAGAGACAGGCAGCATCTCTGGAGAGAAGAAGTGGGTGATGTTTCAGGTCGAGACCCTTCTTCAGACTGGCTAGGGATAAGGGAAACCAGAGATATAGACGATGAGGTGGATATATAAAGAACAATGAAAGAAAGTTATGCAAAAAAGTCACGATGATAAAGTAAGCTGTTTGTAGGGTGAAAATTAGAAGCTAATTCGAATTGGGTGGGGGAGGGATAGAGAGAGGGAATGCCGGGGCTACCTGAAGTGAGAGAAATCAATATTCATACAACTGGGCTGTAAACTGCCCAAGCAAAATAGGAGATGCTCTTCCTCCAATTTGCATTTAGCCTCACTCTGACAATGGAGAACAGAAAGGTCTGCGTAGGAATGGGAAGGAGAATTAATGTGTCCAGCAACCGGGAGATCAGGTTGGTTCAGGCGGGCTGAGCGAAGGTGTTCCGCGAAATGATCGTCCAGTCTGTGTTTGGTCTCGCCGATGTATAAGAGTCCACTACTTGAACAACGGATACAGTAGATGAGGTTGGAGGAGGTGCAACTGAACCTCTGCCTAATCTGAAAGAACTGTCGGGGTCCCTGGACAGAGTCGGGGGAGGAGGTATAGTGACAGATGTGGCATCTCCTGCGGTTGCAGGGGAAGGTACCTGGAGTGGGGGTGGTTTGGGTGGGAAGGGATGCGTTAACCAGGGAGTTGTGGAGGGAACAGTCTCTGCAGAAGGTGGAAAGGAGTGCTCCCGCTCCCTCAACATTTGCGGAGTCAGTTTTAAGTGCTGTTCCCTAAACGTTTGTCCCGGAGTTCAGGGGTTTATTGTTGTATTAACAATAATGTTATTATTTTTCAGCTTGTTCAAGTCTGAAAGACGTTAACATACTTCCTCCACCAGTATTACAGCAGTGTGTGAGCATGGACGTGATCTAGGGCATGTAATCACAGAGCTTTGAAATCTTCACGAAGTCACTCACGTGACTCCGAAATGAAATAGTAAGATTAAACGAGAACTTACCAGTTTGAAGTTTGATCTTTATTTTATGAGGCGTTGCGATGAGGGATTTTGTGCCCTCCAGTCCGAACGCTCTACTATAAGGTCAGCTGGTAAATAGAGTCTCTTCAATCTTACTATATTAGTTCATTTCTGGCTAGTTCTGTGGTTCCACACCGCTGTTTGAAGAATGTCGTGCATGCGCGTCTGGCGGGGTCTTCACGAAATCCCTCATCGCAACTCCTCATAAAATAAAGATCAAACTTCAAACTGGTAAGTTCTCATTTAATCTTACTATTTCCTGTGATGGAGACTGTAAGATCAAGAAAGGGGAGGGAGGGGTCGGAGATGGTCCAAGTAAATATGAGTGCAGGATGAAAATTGGTAGTGAAGTTGATGAAGTCCATGAGTTCTGCAAATTGGAGAAACAGCATCTCATATTTCGCTCGGGCAGCTTATAGCCCAATCGTATGAATATTGATTTCGCTCATTTCAGGTAGCTCCGGCATTCCTTCTCTCTCTATCCCTCCCCCACCTAATTCACACTAGCTTCTCATTTTCACCTTACCAACAGTTTGCAATGGCCTGTTTCCTTCATCATTGTTACTTTTTTGCATATCTTGCTCTTTATCTCTCCACATCACCGTCTATATCTCTCGTTTCCCTTATCCCTAACCAGTCGGAAGAGGGTCTCAACCCGAAACATCACCCATTCCTTCTCTCCAGAGATACTGCATGTCCCGCTGTGTTACTCCACCTTTTTGTGTCTGTCGTTAGTTTAAACCAGCATCTGCGGTTCCTTTTTATACCGAAAACAATAATTCTGTTCTAAATGCAGGAAGAAATGTGTCTACCAGATGAGGTTGACATGAACATATCTGGATAATATGAAATACAATCTCTCATTGTTAATCAAAGATCAAGATTGTTTAACCAGCATCTGCAGCTCCTCCTTACACGTGTTTAATTGTCAAATCTACCACCAATGGAATGGTGACATTCTCACTTACTGCAGCTTTATAGGCCAGTGAATATAATAACACACAGATAATATATAATAATCAAAAAGTCAACTAATAACTATAGTTCAATTCACTCAGAGGTAGTGGGTAAATGGAATAAGCTGCTTGAGGAGGTAGTTGAGGCAGGTACGATCACAACATTTAAACGACTCTTGGACTATTACATGCATAGGAAAGGTTCAGAGGGATATGGGCCAAACGCAGGGAAATGGGACTAGCTTAGACGTGCGAGGGAAGGTTTGTTCACAGAGTGGGTGGTGAGAGCTTGGAATGTGCTGCCTGTGGTAGATGCAGTAGATGCCTGTGGCAGATGCAATAGTGGTACCTAAGAGGCTTTTAGACAGGCACGATATGCAGGGAATGGAGGGATATGGATCACGTGTAGGCAGAAGGGGGTAGTTTATGTTGGCGTCGTGTCTAGCACAGACATTGTGGGCTGAAGGGCCTGTTCCCTTGCTGTACTGTTCTGTGTTCTATGTTGTAATCACTACTGGCCAATTATCATAGGAGGAATAATTATGAGCATTCATTTTTAGCACTCATTCCCACACAGGAACATGAAATGCAATTTTTTAAATGTTCAATTTAAAGTGGATGCAGAGGCAACTTTATTTATGACAGATTTTTTGTTTGCAATTAATTACCTTGAAGAAATCAAGTAAAGGAAACACATTCACATACTATCTGCATTTGGCAGCTCAAGAGATTACGGATGCTGGAATCTTGAACAAAACACAAAGTGCTGGAGGAACTCAACGTGTCAGGCAGCATTTGTGAAGGAAATGGACAGATTATGTTTTGGGTTGGGACCCTTCTTCAGACAGACCTGGAAACATCATGTCTCCATTTCTCCTCTACAGTTGCTGCCTGACCCATTGAGTTCCTCCAGCAGTTCTTTACACTCGTATGTTTAATTTTTACATTAAAAAAATCAAATGTTTCTTGTAGATTCAGACAGATGTGCTGAAACTTATTGAGGTGGAGAAGTCAATCGAGCATTATTTCAGCCAAAAAAGCAGTAACTTTTGTTTCCCCCCCGAAATATAGTTTGAAACATTGAATTATTTGAACCAGTGGTGAAGCGGTAGAGTTGCTGCCTCACAGTGCCAGAGACCCAAATCCGATTCTGACTGTGGGTGCTGTCTGTATGAAGTTTGTGCGTTCTCCCAGTGACCTCATGGGTTTTCTCCAGGTGTTCCGGTTTCCTCCCACGCTCCAAAGTCGTACAGGTTTGTAGGTTAATTGGCTTTGGTAAAATTGCAAATTGTCCCTAGTGTGTAGGATAGTGTTAGTGTACGGGGTGACCGTTGGTCAGTGCGGACTCGGTGGGTCGAAGGGCCTGTTTCAGTGCTGTATCAATAAAGTCTAAAGATATAAGATGATCAGATGATCGTATATTGGTAAATCTAGAGTCTGAGTAAATTCACCTACTCAATCCAAGTAAATATTGCGGTTGCTAAGATCTCTGGTTTGTTTTGAATGTTCAACTTTTTGCTTACCATGAAAATGAGGCAAACTACGACTCAAACCTATCTACAGCATCAGGCCCTCGGACACATCATTGGAGGTACCGCACGGCAGAAGCCTTCCCGCGGCGTCGCGGAACTGGGAACCTGTGCGAAGGCTCGGTGGGCCCCGGAATTGGGAGGGAGCCACTGGAGATGAGGACGCGAGGAGCAAGGGCCGGTAGAAAGGTGAACCGGAGTAATGCCTCCGGCACCTGCAAGGTCGGCTGCAGGAACCTGGGACACAAAGGACCCGGGCGAGGAGAGGAGAGAGATGTCGGTTCACGGGCTGATCCGGTCGAAGGCGACAGAGGAAGGCCCTACATGAGCCTGGGGCTTGCCTGGATCGGGAACTGCTTCACTAGACCAAGCGAGCGGGCGGACTGGACTTTGGAAATGGCGCCAAAACATGCCGGTGCCTGCATGCGTAAATATGCCAAAAAAAATTTCAGTTGAACATGTGACAAATAAAACACACTGAGCCATTGAACCACCACAAGCCTTGATGTGTCATTATTGCTGAAGCGCAGTAAAGATCCGTAACTTATGGCCAGAGAATGGAGGTCAAGTCGGCCTTGCTCTCTCCAACCCCTCTTAATGAAGAAATCAGGTTTCCAGGTCCCGGAAATGTATTACTTTCTTCCTTCCCCTCAGGCATGTGGTCAGGAAACAGCCGCCCTTACAGTCATTCAGTTCATGGCCACCGGTGTTAGGAACCACATCCCAGAGATGTAATGTTGTGTCTGATCCTCCCTCAGGGAGTTCGAGCATAGCTGTGGGTTACAAACTTACTCCGAATAAATTGGCGGTTAAATTGCTCACAATATGTGATAACAATAGACCTGATAACCACTGACTTTGTGCATCCGCGTTGCTCCAGTCTCGGCTCAGTCAAGCTAAGGATAGTAGCCGGATGCACCAACGACGAGAGGAAGACAACAGTGGTCAGAGGATAGACTCAAAATTCTGGAGCAACTCAGTGGGTCTGGAGAAAAGGGGATGGCACGCTGGCGCACCGGTAGAGTTGCTGCCTTACAGCACCAGAGACCCGGGTTCGATCCTGACTATGGGTGCTGTCTGTACAATGTTTGTACATTCTCCCTGTGACCGCGTGGGTTTTCTCCGAGTGTTTCAATATCCTCCCACACTCAAAAGGCATACATTGGCTTGGTAAAATTGTAAATTGTCCCTAATGTGTGTAGGATAGTGCTAGTATATGGGCATCACTGGTTGGCATGGGCCGAAGGGCCTTTTTTCGTGCCATATCTCTAAATTAAACTGACCGTAACATCTTGGGTCGAAAGCCTTCTTCAGACTGAGAGCCAGGGGAAAGGGAAACTAGAGGTAGGAAAAGCTACAGAACATATCAAAGCCGGCACCAAATTAAAGATGGCCAAGGAGCCCACGTGGTCCATTGTTGGCTGTGGAGGATGTGATAACGAAGATATAAGAACAGTGAAACTAGTAAGATGACAAGGGTCGGGAATAGATGGAGAGAGGGGGAAGGCAAGGTTTCTTGAAATACGAGGTGCTGATCCTCCAATTTGCATTTGGCCTGTCTGAGGGTCTACTTCAGGACTAGTTTCAGGATGAGAACCTTCTTCAGACTGAGAGTCATGGGCTGCTAGTCTTCAGGGGGATCACTGGTCTGCGCGCACTTGATGGGCCAAAGGTCCTGTTTCAACACTGTATCTATAAACAAAACTAAATACAAATAATCACACTGTTTGTGGTGAATGTGTAAAACACCTGGAATATTTAGTTCCAATGTATCCAATGTAATTTGGTTTTGTATTTGTATGCGGAGGAAAAATATCCCAAATTACCTCATTAAGTTATCTTGCCAATTGTAAATAAAATGGTTCCAACTATTCTCGAGCATTTCAAACTTAATCTTACCTTGGAAACGCTTTAGTTATTTTCTTTCCAACAAACCTGACAGGAAGTAGGATCAAGGTCAAGCCAACATAGGCTATTTACTTTTACAAGGCCTAAGAGGGCAGTGGAGGCCGGTTCTCTGGATACTTTCAAGAGAGAGCTAGATAGGGCTCTTAAAGATAGCGGAGTCAGGGGATATGGGGAGAAGGCAGGAACGGGGTACTGATTGGGGATGATCAGCCATGATCACATTAAATGGCGGTGCTGGCTCGAAGGGCCGAATGGCCTCCTGCTGCACCTATTTATTGTCTAGGGCAAACTAATTAACTATTTACAGGCTTTGGTGATAAAATATCTAAGTTTTCCATGCTTTTTAACAATTGATCAAATCTCAGCTTTCCTAATTTTAGTTTTGTTTATTGTCACGTGTACTGAGGTACAGTGAAAAGCTTTTGTTAAACGCATGCTAACCTGTCAGCAGAAAGACTATACGTGATTACAATCAAGGCATCCGCAGTGTACAGACACGGCATAAAGGGAATAATGTTTAGTGCAAGATAAAGTCCAGTAAAGCCAATTAAAGATCGTCCGAAGGTCGCCGATCAGTAGATGGTAGCTCAGGGCCGCTCTCTAGTTGATGATCGGATGGTTCAGTTGCCTGTTAACAGCCAGGAAGAAACTGTCCCCGAATCTGGAATCTATTCTGTATCATTGCAGCATGCAATAAAATAATTTACGGCTAGCTTTCCTCGACGTGTCCCTATCCAATAAGTTGAACCCCAAGGACTGCAAATGTTCACGGTGGTTAGATCACTCTACCCTCTCAAGGATAATTGAGAGGGACAAATTAAATGCTGAAATTGCCAACGTTGCTCACATTCCCTGAAAATGAAAATAAAAGATAACCGATGAAACTCCTCAAAGAAGGATGGAAAATCGGCTTAGAGTCAGAGAGCACGGCAGCAGGTACCTTCCATTCACTTGTCCATGCTGACAAGGTGCCCCATCTAAACATTTGCTTGCGTTTGGCCCATAAACGCAGCATCCTCGTAAATCTTCTTCGAATTAGGTATCAATAAGACAAGTGAAACAAGTGAAACAACATTAAAAGAACACACTGGGGAAATAAACTAGAGTTGGGGCGGCACAGTGGCACAGCTATAGAATTGCTGCCCGAGACCCGGGTTCGATCCTAACTACGGGTGCTGCCTGTATGGAGTTTATATATTTTTCCTGTGACCACGTGGATTTTCTCCGCGTTCTCCCGCATCCTCCCATATTCCAAAGGTGTACAGTTTTGGAGGGTAATTGGCTTTGGTAAGTTGTAAAATTGTCCCGAGTGTGTGTACGGGGTGATCGCTGGTCGGCCCGGACTCAGCGGGCCGAAGGGCCTGTTTCCACACAGATCTCTGAAGTCTAAAGTAAATTCTAAAGTTCTCCAGAGGTTCCTGGAAGTCCTCATTTCACATACGTTGTGCAAAATACTACAAACGTTGTGGATAGAGTATATATAACCATTCATTAATGCCAGAGAAGATAAAGCATTTTAATTAAAAAAGGAGATGGTCTAATGAATGTAAAATGGATTTTGTTGTTGGAAGTTGTTGTTGGCTTGAACGAGGCATTGTTACGCAGTTAGGGATTATCAATATAGCAGATCTAATTTTGGATCCTGCACTTTATAACAACTTTAAGTAATGTCATGACCTATGAAGACACATCAATGAGTTGTAATTAAAAGTGTTTGACCTTAACTGGCGTAAGGAGTTGCTATTTAGCTTGCCAGATACCCAGAAATTAATTTGCACATACAGATGTCCTAATTTTTCCAAGATCAGAGTTCACGCGAATCAATGATGCAAATAGAACACAGAACAGTACAGCACAGTAACAGGCCCTTCAGCCCACAATGTCCATGCTCAACATGATGCCAAGTTAAACCAATCTCGGCCTGCACGTGATCCACCTCCCTGCATATCCGTGTGCCTATCCGAAAGCCTCTTAAATGCCACTATCGTATCTGCCTTCACAACCAAGCATTCCAAGCGCCCACCTGTGGCATCCAGGCACCCAAACAGTCGTTACCCCGCAAATATCCTTTAAACTTTGACCCTCTCACCGTAAAGTTGTGCCCTCTAGTCTTTGACATTTACACCCTGGGAAACAGGTTCTTACTGTCTACCCTAGCTCTTCCTCACATAATTGTATATATTTCTATCAAAAAGTTTACTTTTTGTCAATAGTGGGAATTGTTCATTGATTCATCACTCTCTGTGTTTAAAAAAATTTGCCCTGCACATGTCCTTTAAACTTTGCCCTTCTCACCTTAAAGCTACTCAATGTAATTTATATTTTCACATCTTAATATTCATCGATACCAATATTTCCATCTGCCGTTTAATTGCCATCTCATGTGACTCTGAAACAATATTAAATTCAGCTGCTTCGAGAGCAAGTTCCTTTTCAAGTGATTTAGTATCACTGATCTAGTGATTTAGTGATCGCTGGTTTAAGGTGCAGGAAGGAAAGATTTAGTGGGAATCTGAGGAGCAAACGTTTTGCGCAAAGGTGATAAGGTCATAAGTGATGGGAGCAGAATTAGGCCATTCAGCCCATCAAGTCTACTCTGCCATTCAATCATGGTTGTTCTATTTCTCCCTCCTAACCCCATTCTCCTGCATTTCCCCCATAAACCGTAACACCCATCAAAGGGTGGTGGTTGTATGGAACGAGCTTCCAGAGGAGGTAGTTGAAGTAGGTGCTATCACAATGTTGAAGAAACATTTGGACAGGTACGAGAATAGGATAGATTTTAGAGAGATATGGGCCAAATGTAAACAGGATTTGACTAGTGTAGATGGGGCTTGTTGGGCCAAAGGGCCTGTTTCTATGCTGCATGACTATGACTCTATCCACATAGACTTCTCTCTAAGCACTGTATATGTTTGCATGGGTATATGCTTGCATTGTATGTTTTGCATGGGTAAGTTAATGAATTTCTGAATCTGGAATGCAGAAATGAGATTTCCAATATTTTCTCCATAATACCATCCTTTGATGCCTTACTTCAATTTCTGACTGTCTGTTATTTTGCCCTAAATGTGGAATTTGGTCAAATACATTCTGTTCTCAGGGACTTTCCAAAGTCTTGTGGCAACGTTGCTATGTCGAAGCCCGCAAACGATGGGTGAGGGGAAAAAAGTCAGCAGGATTTTGAGAGGAGATTGAGACTTTCGAGTCCTGTAAAGGCACTGTAATAATAAAAGAACAAAAAACAATAAAAGGCAGGGGAGTCAGCCTACCCCACGACAGAACGGAGAGGAGTTGTATAGTTTGATAGCCACAGGGAAGAAGGATCTCCTGTGACGTTCTGTGCTGCATCTCGGTGAAACCAGTCTGTTGCTGAAGGTGCTCCTCAGGTTGACCAGTTGTGTCATGGAGGGGTGAGCGGTATCTTCTTTTCACCTCTAGCCTTTGTCACCCATCTGCCACCAAACCCTCCCCCCTCACCTGCATCCACTTATCACTGGCCAGGATTTGTCCCACCCACGTCTCGTCTCCAGTTGTCTCTCCCCCGACCACAATCAGTCTGAAGAAGGGTCCCGACCCGAAACATCAGCTATCCGTGTCCTCCAGAGATGCTGCCTGACCCGCTGATTTACTCCAGCAATTTGTGTCTCAATGTTGCTGCCTTCAATCTATATGATTGAAATTAGACAGGAGGAAGCACTCAGCAACCAGCTCGCTGGTTTCTTCTGACATCTCTTTTGCATCTGACATTTAGCTATAGAGTCACACACCATGAAAACAGGCCCTTCAGCCCAACCCATCCATTCCCAAATAGATGCCCCATCTAAGCTGGTCCCATTTGCCCACGTTTTTGCCCATATCCCTCTAAGCCTTACCTATCCATGCACCTGTCCAAATGTCTTTTAAATGTTGTCATATTACATGCCTCAACTACCTTGACAGGTAGATTACAACAGGAACATGGATAGGGTAGGTTTAGAGGGATATGGGCCAAACGCAGGCAGGTGGGACTAGTGCAGATGGCACATGTTGGTTGGTGTGGGCAAGTTGGGCTGAAAGGCCTGTTTCCACGCTCTATGACTCTACCTTCCCTGGCAGCTCGTCCGATGATCCCACCACCCTCTGAGTGAAAAAGTTGCCCTTCAGGTACCCATTAGTTCTTTTTCCCTCTCACCTCTCACCTAACTTTGAGGAGAGGGGGGCAAAGTTTAAAGATATATGGAGCAAGATTTTACTCAGCGGATGGTGAGTGCCTGTAATGCTCTACCAGGGGTGGTGGTGGAGGCAGATACGATAGTGGCGTTTAAGTGGCTTTTAGATAGGCACACACATATGCAGGGAAGGGGTGGTATGGATTATGTGCAGGCAGATGGACTTGGTCTGGGCATCATGTTCGGCACGGACATTGTGGGCCAAAGGACCTGTTCCTGTGCTGTAATGTTCTATATTTGTTATAATTGTAGAATAGAATCGTTCTTGGAACTTCCTTTACTTTTTCCCTTTGGTGTATCTTCACGAGGTAAAGTCAGGCACACGTTTCCAGCATTACTCACGTTTTCATTCTCAGCTTCGCTCCTCCCTGTCAGTTAAGCGAGTTGTTTATGCTGAAAGGTCGCCACGCGAAAATGATTTAGTCTTTCAACCTTTGAGTGTTAAACTCTTGCATGTTAGCGCACTGGAGGACGATAAATAATGTCTCAACCGATGGCATAGGAATGGTGGGGTAAGACCTGCTGTGGAGAGGAGAGTCTTGAATCAACAGATAGCGTATCAGACCTGCACGGGCAGCACGGTGGCGCAGCTGTGGTGTTGCTGCCTTACAGCGCTTGCAGCGCCGGAGATCCAGGTTCGATCCCGACCGCGGATGCAGTCTGCACGGAGTCTGTACGTTCTCCCCGTGACCACGTGGGTTTTTTCCGAAATCTTCGGTTTCCTCCCACATTCCTAAGACGTACAAGTCTGTAGGTTAATTGGCTTGGTATATGTAAGTGTAAATTATCCCTAGTGTGTGTTGGATAGTGTTAATGTGTGGTCGGTGCGGACTCGGTGGGACCGAGCGGTAACAAGCGGACCGCGCTGTACGGGACTGTAACTATCCACATCAGAAATGCATGGGAAATGCTCACGTCCTGGCACCTCATCAACTGGTTTACTGGACCAAAGGACGATTACAGCCCATCAAAAGTTGCATAAACAAAACTCCCGAGATTACAAGCCTTTAATCTCTTGCTTTTACGTTGCTGATAGAGGACAAGAATCATCTGCCCCCTTGATCTTTTGCACTTAACCAACAGGTTTAGCAGTTTCAGCGCATCGTAAATAAATCAATATTGCATTACAGGACATAAACATTTACAAATTTCTGCTACATCACTCCATAATGTTCCATGTTCACTGCATGTAGTTATCGAGTCATACAGCACGGAAACAGGACCTTTGGCCCAACTCGTCCAACCCATCAATGCTGGTCCCATTTTCCCGCATTTGGCCCATATCCCTCTAAACCTTTCATGTCCATGTACTTATCCAAATATCTTCTGAATGTTGTTATTGTACCTGCCTCAACTACGTCCTCTGGCAGCTCGTTCCATATACCCACCACTCTCTGTGTGAAAACATTACTCCGCAGGTTCCTTCTAAATCTTACCCCTCTCACCTTAAACCTATGTCCTCTGATTCTTGAATGCTCCAACCTGGGAAACAAAAGACTCCCCTTTCCTCTTTCACCTTAAATATAGGTCCTCTTGATTCACCTCCCCTGGACAAATTCTGGAGACCACAACTTCTGGAGATGTGCTGTAGAAAGCATTTTGTCGGGATGTATCACAGCATGGTTTGGGAACAGCTCCATCCAAGACCACAAGAAATTGCAGAGAGTTTTCACGCAGCCCAGACCATTACGTAAACCAACCTCCCTTCCATTAACTCCATTTACATTTCACGCTGCCTCGGCAAGGCCACCAGCATAATCAAGGACCAGTCTCACCCCAGCCACTCCCTCTACACCCCTCCCATCAGGCAAGAGGTGCAGAAGCGTGAAAACGCATGCCTCCAGATTCACATTCCGCACGTTCTCCCTGTGACCACGTGGATTTCTTCTGGGTTTCCTCCTACATAAAGATGTGCAGGTTTGCAGATTGGTTGGCCCTCTGTATATTGCCCCTAGTATGCAGGGAGTAGGTGAGACAGTAAGATAACATAGAACTAGTGTGAATGAACGATCGATGGTCAGTATGGACTCAGTGGGCTGAACGGCCTGTTTCCTTGCTAAATTAAACCAAACTTGTAAAATACTGACAGGTGACACATTATTGGTCCAAATACTGATGGATTATTTATCGAGGAATATTTAACTAAAACAAAGATTATACTGAGAACAAAATTCAACATTTGGGAATTTAAAAACGGCGATCTTGTTAAATTCTCGTTTTATTGGCTTTTTAATAATTCAGGCCATTATTCTTGACAAATGCAGAAAACCTTTGACAAAGGCAGATGTTGTTTTGCATATAATGTTTAATTTCCTGTAACTTTCGGTGACATTTGCCAGGGACTAAACTGTACTTTCTGTGTTAATTTCCTTTTGGAAAAGTAGATAGCTCGATGAACAATTGGTGCTGAGATCAGCAGTTTGCAGAGAGGATGTATCCACTAGTGGGAGAGTCTAGGACCAGAGGCCTCAGCCTCAGAATAAAGCAACATGGAGGCCAAGTCAACGGGTATTTTTAAGTGGAGATTGACAGATCTTGATTAGTACGGGTGTCAGGGGTTATGGGGAGAAGGGAGGAGAATGGGGTTGAGAGGTAAAGATAGATCAGCCATGATTGAATGGCGGTGTAGTCTTGATGGGCCGAATGGCCTTATTCTTTTTCCTGAACATATGAACTAATGCATGTGAGGATTGAGTGGGAGTGAGGTTAAGATAGTGCTGGCATTAAATCTCCGGCGGTCCTGACCCATAGCGTCACTTATCCATGTTCTCCTGGACTTCATCTTGCACTAAATGTTACTCCCTTTATCCTGTGTTGGAAGGAACTGCAGATGCTGGTTTATACTGAAGAAAGACACAAAGTGCGGGGGTAACTCGGCGGGGCAGGCTGCACCACTGGAGAAAAAGGAGATTTGAGAAAGGGAGAAAATTTCTCCAGGGATGCTGCCTGACCCGTTCATTTATTCCAGCACCTTGCGTCTATCTTCCCTTTGTCCTGTATCTGTATGCTGTGGACAGCTTGACTGTAATCACCTGTGGTCTTTCTGCTGACTGGATAGCGCACAACAAAAATAGCTTTCCACTGTACCTACACGTGACAATAATAAACTACACTGAACTGCTTAGATGCTGCCCGACCCATTCAGTTACTCCAACACCTTGTGTCAGTTCTTTTTTATCCGAATGTTGTTGAGGCAGGGTTGGACAAATTCTTGATAAGCAAAGGACGAAAGATTACAAGTGGTTAAGAGGAAAATGGAGCTTCATAATGTATATGTTTGTATGCGTTTGACTTTTCTACAAGCTGCGGAATCTGGTTTATTGCTTTCCATAATTTGATGCAAAACAGTTCTCCTGCAGGTAATATGTTCGGCTCACTTATAACCTTCCGGGATTATGTTTATGAAATGTTTTTAATCTTTCCAGTCTGTACTCTAATATTTAAGTAGTGAATACTGAATGCTGGTTATATCAGAGGGCAGGTCTGCAGTTGCCTCGAGAGGACCATCCACTTGCTCATGGGCCACATTGTTTTTCTAAGAGCAGCCTGATAACTCTCTCGGGCAGCTGAAGATCCTTCTCATTATTTGCCCCTAGCCATTACAAGTACATTTCAGGGGCCTTCAAATTAATTCATCATCTTCAGATCTGATAGAGTCATAGAGTCATGCAGTGCGGAAACAGGCCATTTGGCCCAGCTCCTCCATGCCAACCAAGGTGCTCCATCTAAGCTAGTCCCACATGCCCGCGTTTGGCCCATCTCTCTCTAAACCTTTCCTATCCATATACCTGTCCAAATTCCTTTTAAATGTTGTTTAGAGATAGTTTAGTTTGGAGATACAGCGTGGAAATAGGTTCTTCGGCCCATCGAGTCCATGCCGGCCATTGATCACCTAAACACTAGTTTTATGTTATCCCAGTTTCTCATCCTACACACTAGGGGCAATTTACAGAAGCCAATTAACCTGCAAACATGCATGTCTTAAAATACCCAGGTTAGGTTCTGACTACGGGTGTTATCACTATGGAGTTTGTACCTTCTCGCTGTGACCCCGTGGGTTTTCTATTCCTCCCACATTGCAAAATCCACATTGCAGATTAAGTGGGTTAATTGGCTTCTGTAAATTGTCCCTAGTGTGCAGGACATAGAGCTAGTGTATGGGTCGGCACAGATCCAGTGGGCCAAAGGGCCTGCTAGCACGCAGTATCTATAAACAAACTGAAGGAATACAGGAGGATTCCACTCTGTTACTCAAGGCTGCTCTGCTACTTAATAAGATCATGGCTGATCCGTCTCTCGCCTCATTTCTACCTCCTGCAGAAATCTCTCACTGCTCTGCTTATCAAGATTCTTTCTACCGCTGCTTTAAAACTATTCAAGGAATCTATTTCCATTGTGAAAGGGAATTCCAAACTTTCGCCCCTCTGAGACAAAACAAAGTTCAGGCTCCTTTCTGATGTAACTGAGCAAGTTTTTGGATGGTAATTCCAGGTCAAGGTTCTCCCACAAGAAGAAGCATCCTCTCCTGATCCACCCTTTTCAATCGTCCACCACACAGACTGCCAGTCATAGCTCAGCATTGTATCGCAACTCTCCCAGCTTAAGTTGTCACCCAAAACATTGGCTGTCCATTCAGTTTGAAGAAGGGTCCCAACCTGGAATGTCACCTGTCCATTTCCCCCAAAATATCATCCGTCCTTTGAGCTTGAAGAAGGCTCCCGACTCGAAACATTATCTATCCTTTGAGTTTGAAAAAGGTTCCTGACCCGTTTCCCCAAAATGCCATCTCCATAGGGTGATTGTAGGGTCTTTTGCCCAGGGTAAGGGAATCAATAATTGCAGTGTATAGGTGTGGGATGAGAGGCAAAAACTGTTACAGGAGCCTGAGGGGCAGCTTTATCACACAGAGGGTGCTGGGTATATGGAATGAGTTGCCAGAGGAGTAGTTGAGGCAGGTGCTATAAAAATAAATGTAAGACATTTGGACAGGTCCATGGATATGTGTGTTTAGAGGGATATGAGCTAAATGGGACAAGCATAGATGGGTTATTTTGGTCGGCATGGATGAATTGGGCCAAAGGGCTTTTATGACTCCATAGGACCAGATGCCATAGCCTCAGAATAAAAGGACATACCTTTAGAAAGAAGATGAGAGGAATTTATTTTTGTCAGAGGTTGGTGAATCTGTGGAATTTTCCACAGACGTCCATGGAGTAGAAGTCAATGGTGTTTCTAAGGCAGGGGTTGATCGATTCTTGATTAGTAACGGTGTCAGGGGTTATGGGGAGAAGGCAGGAGAATGGGCTTGAGAGAGAAAGATAGATCTGCCATGGTTGAATGGTGGAAAATAATGCAGAAAGATGTGACCACTGCCCAGTCCATCATCGGTTCTGACCCCCCCCACCATCAAAGGGATCTATCGCAGTCATTGCCTCAAAAAGGCTGCCAACATCATCAAACACCCATGCCATCATGGCCACACACTCATCTCTCCGTTGCCATCGGGAAGAAGGTACAGGAGCTTGAAATCTGGAACATCCAGGTTCAGGAACAGCTACTTCCCCACAGCCATCAGTCTATTAAACTTGCTAATCAAACAAACTCTGAACAATAACAGCCTTTTGCACTTTATCTCTTTATTTATTGTGTATATATATATATGGTCTATGATATATAGACACACTGAACATTGTATCTCCTGTTCCGTATTATGTTTACATATTCTGTTGGTCTGCAGCAAGCAAGAATGTAATTGTCCTGTCTGGGACACATGACAATAAAACTCTCTTGACTCTTGACTCTCTTGAATAGACTTGATGGGTCGAATGGCCTAATTATGGACTTGGAATTTATGAACTTTTCAACTTTTGGAACAGAATTGATGCCTTCAATGACCCAAACAGCGCACGACTTCAGTATTTTTGTTGTGGTCCCAAATCCAGTAGATGTCTGGACAGACGCTCCATCTCAGTCGATATTTTAAAGCAAACTCCATTTACCTTTCAGTTCCAAACCAAAATCCCGTCCGAATTCCTTCTGTAATTGGTACGCACAAATGATCTGAAGTATTTGTTCAAAAGCCAAATTAGATTAGTGACCACAGAACTCCAGACCATCATTTGGTGCGTTTTTAAGTTATTTTGGTATTTTCAGGATATTGCCATGTTATTCCGATTTCTTAAGTTCTTTTCATTTCTTTTTCAAAAATTCCATATTCCAGGAACAAGCTGAACGATTACAGAACCGTGACTAATTGAAGGAATTTTTACCTGGTCAGATTGATTTTCATATTCCAAAGCCTCCTTATATGTGGGAGGAAATGTCACATTTCACATTTAATCGTAGCGTACAGTGTTGAGAAGATACTTATTGATTTGCCGTTTGGGATTACACACACATTTCCTTCGTAGAAATGCAGAAGTTGGATGAAAATGAAATGCAAACCCTGACATTACCTGCTATAAAACTTAACATTATCTGAAAAGTACTTTTATTTTACAAAGGTAATGTGCCATGTGATCCATCAAACCTTTCCCCAGACATCTGACACACCAGTCACGCATTCCATTTAACAAACCAAACTATTACACCGTGCAGAGTAAGTTATTCTCAGATGTCTGTGATCAGAAACAGATCATGCTTTATTTTCTTACTCCCAACATTTAGTGGCGAGAAACCGCATGGAAACAGGCCATTCAGCACAACTTGTCCATGCCATCCAAGATGCCCCATCTGCACTAGTCACACCCACCTGCATTTGGTCTATATCCCTGTAAACCTTTCCTGTCTATGCACTAAATTGATTGAAAGATATGCAAGAAAACAGGCGCTTCAGCCCATCAAGTCCACACTGAACCAATGATCACCTGTTCACACTAGTTCTATGTTATCCCACTTTCACATCTGTTCCCTACATACTAGGGGCAATTTACAGAGGTCCAATTTACCTGCAAGCCCGCGCATCTTTGGGATGTGAGAGGAAACCGGAGCGGCAAGAGGAAACCCACAGGGGGGAAATCCACACGGTCACTGAGAGAACGTGCAAACTCCACACACCGGCAGAAACAGGCCCCTCAGCTCAACTTGTCCATGCTGACCAAATCACCCCATCTAAGCTCGACATATTTTCCTGGGTTTGGCCCATAACCCTTTAAATCTTCCCTGTCCATGTACCTGTCCAAATGTTCTTTAAATGTTGTACAGTACCTGTCGGAACGACCTCCTGTCAGCTTGTTCCATATACCCACCATCCTCTGAGTGAAAACGTTTTCCTGTTAAATCTTTCCTCCCTCACCTTAAATCTATGTCATTTGTTTTTTGATTCCCCTAGCCCGGGAAAAGAACTGTATATTCATCTTTTCTATTGCCTGCATGATGTTGTACATGTCTATAAGATCACCCTTCAGCCTCCTGTGCTCCATTGAATGAAGTCCTAGCCTGCCCAACCTCTCCCTACATTAGCTCAGGCCCTCCAGTCCTGGCACCATCCTTGCAAATCTTCTCTCCATTCTTCTCTACACACATGGCCCAATGTTTGTGAGGCTTTTCTGCCCAGTACATAGTGAATTGTATGTGCCTCACTAGCAAGGTTGTTATATATTGCCCATTTCTATATGCTTTGAATATCAAAGAAAAATCTTTATTTATTCAGATGATCATTCTGTTTCATGAGTGTATCAAAAGGTTTCATTTCTGGAGATGTCAATCACTTCAAGATACAGGACAGCAATTTGTGCAGCGGTAGAGTTGCTGCCTTACAGCACCAGAGACCTGGGTGCGATCCTGCCTGTGTGGAGTTTGTACGTTCTCCCTGTGACCGCGTGGGTTTTCTCTGGTGCTCCAGTTTCCCCCCGCACTCCAAAGACGTGCAGGTTTCTGGGTTAATTGGCTTCAGCAAATTCTCCCTAGTGTGTAGAATAGAACTGAAGATAGACACAAAATGCTGGAGTAACTCAGGGGGCCAGGCTGCATCTCTGGAGAACAGGAATGGGTGACGTTTCGGGTTGGAGCCCTTCCTCTGACTATAAATGGTGTATGGGTGATTGCAGGTTGGCATGGGCTCAATGGGCTGAAGGGCCTGTTTCCATGCTGTATCACCAAACTTAACTTCGAACAACCATGTAGGTGCCCTGGAGGAATTCGAAGTTGACGAGAAATGGATACCTAAGTGGGCCTGACCGTCCTCATTCCAAACTACCCAATATATCTCCAACAAAGACTTGCACTGGATCAAGATAAGATAGACATATCCGTCGGCAAATTCTCCACGCAGTCATGGGAAAGGAATGTCGTGTTTATGTAAGTCAGTCCTAATGGCTTTGCTGAGTTGTAGTTTTTCATGATTGTTCACCATTCAGATTAACTGCTGGTGCTAAGTTGAAGATGTATTTTACAAATTTCAAAAAGCTTTACTATCAGGTTGAAAGAGAACTTTTACAGAGGTTCTGTTCTCTTGACTTCAATGCTTAAGATTCTAGGAAAGACCGAATATAATTTAAACTATCGCCATTAGACGGCACGGTGGTGCACTGGGTAGAGTTGCTGGTTACAGTGCCAGAGACGCGGGTTCAATCCTGACGCCGGGAGATGTACGTTTGTACATTCTTGTAGTGACTGCACAGGTTTTCTCCGGGTGCTCCGGTTTCCTCCCACACTCCAATGACAGGTTAATTGGCGCCTGTAAATTGGCCCTAGTATGTAGGATAGAATTAGTGAATGGGTGATCGATAGTCAGCATGGACTCAGTGGGTCGGGGGCCTGTTTCCATGCTGTATCTCTCAACTAAGCTAAACTAAACTAAACATAGATAGGGTAGACAGTCAGAACGTTTTTAATTAAACAAATCAACATTTTAAATGCCCATTAAGGTATTGATCATTTAAAACTAAGGGAAGAGGTACAGAGCTATTCAGGGACAGTGTCTTCTCAGTTGTTAACATGCAGCTGACTCATCCTCTCACCAACTAGAGAGCGGTCCTGATCTACCATCCACCTCAGCGAAAGACCCTTGGGCTACCTTTATTCGGAATGTGTTGGACATTATCTTGCACAACACGTTATTCCCTTTATTCTGCATCGGTACACTGGGGACTGCTCACTTGTATAGTGTTTCCCAAGACAGGACAGTAGACATATAAAAGGTTTCCTCTGTACCCCGGTACACGTGACACTAAACTAAACTGAGACGCCGACTCCATTCACCTGGGTCCCTCTAAAGTCTACAAATAATCATATTGGTTCAAGAGACAAGTCAGGAGTGTTTTATTGCCATTTGTCCCAGACTGAACAATGAAATTGTAATTTGCAGCAGATTAACAGAATATGTAAACATCGTGTGTCGGAAGGAACTGCAGATGCAGATAGTACTCTGTAAACAATATAACAAAATGAAAAGAAGTTCAGTTCATACACACGGATATATCAGAGATACACATATATATGTTTGTGTGTGTATGTTTGTGTGTGTGTATATATATATATATATATATATATATATGTGTGTGTGTGTGTGTGTGTGTGTGTGTGTGTGTATATATATATATATATATATATATATATATATATATATATATATATATATATGTATACATATACATACTTACGTATATACACACATATAAAACAAACAAACAATAACAGAGCAAAAAGACAAAATCAAAGTCCCTGAGTCTATGTAGTCCAGAACTTATTTGGAGGCTGTAGTGTTTAATGGCCTGATGGCTGTATGGAAGAACCTATTCCGAAACCTGGACCTTACAGTTCTCCGGCCCCTATATCTTCTTCCCGATGGCAGGAGTGACATGAGTGTGTGGCCAGGGCGGTGTGGGTCTGATGATGCTGGCTGTTGGCGATGGTTCCAAGTCACACCAAAGCTGAACACAAAGATGACAATTTTAACACGCTAGATCTAACCACAAGGCAAAGATACTGGGTTGTAAAATGAAACTTGCGGAAAATTTCAAAGCGTTTCAGTAGATGCCTCAGTAAAACGTTATCATCAGATTGTTGGCAAAATATTGGTAAGGTGATACATCTGGCAAATACATTTCACATTCTTCAGCAGCAGCTGTAAGAAAACAAAGTTCCAGCCATCTCAACACTGCAAGGTGCTGAATTTGTAATCACTATGATATAGAGTTGGCATTTAGTTTAGTTTAGCGATACAGCAGGGAAACAGGCCCTTTGGCCCATCAAGTTCGCGTCGACTAGCGATCACCTGAAAACTAATTCTATCATACACGCTAGGGACAATTTACAGAAGCCAATTAATCTGCAAAGCCGCATGTCTTCGGAATGTGGGAGGACACCGGAGCACCCAGAGGAAGCGCACAAAGTCACAGGGAGAACGTGCAAACTCCGTACAGGCAACACCTGAGGTCAGGATCGAACCCGGGTCTTTGCGCTGTGAGGCAGAAACTTTACCACTTTCTTTGCTCTGTTTTGAATCCATCACTTTGAATCCATTCCAGAGTGAAAGCCATTAGAGTAAACACAACTCTACAATGTATTACTTCTGCAAACGTACCCCCAATCCCACCAGTCTTTCCCTGTTCCCACCTACACTGCTGCACACACATTTTCCCAACCACCCCAGTCACCCTGCTCGTTTCCCCTCCTCTGTACACTCATCTCCCAAGCAAAATGCCCCATTTATTCCCCTCCCCCTGTCCCCTTCCATCCATATCCCTCTGCTCCAGCTTTACACTTCACTCCTCCTCTACTCTCCTCCTCTGACACCCTTTGTCTCCTTTTCACCCTTAGCCTTTGTCACTTACCCCCCCCCCCCCCCCCACCCCCCTCCCCCTCAACTCACCTGTATCCATCTGTCACTTGCTAGGTTATTTTCAGCTCCCTACTTTTCTTTTTAGGTTTTTTGCCCCCGTCAGCCCCCCCCTCCCGACCCTCCCAACTCCAATCTGAAGAAGGAACCTTGCCTGCCCATTCCCTCCAAATACAGGTGCTAACATCACTCAGTAGGACGCTGACAATATTGAATATACTGATATTAAGAATGTATTCAAAGATTTTGCATGGGTTTTGTTTTCTATATTTTTATTTTATTCTGAGTGAAGATTATTTTTGAAATGTAAAATAAAAGCACCCTCCACAGCGGCTGCTTGACCCATTGAAGTCCTCCAACACTTTGTGTTTTTTACTCAAATTTCCAGCATCTGCAGTTTCTTTTGTCTCTAGCTTCTACAATGTACTTTCTGGATGAAGTACGTCCAAATATCTGATTAAACAATGTCCATCTCAATTGTGCATTTGACCGTGGAAAATCCTGAGAGGAATAGGTCGGGTAGACACACAGAGGGGAATCGAGAAGCAGAGGACATGGTTTAAGGTGAGGGGGGAATGGTTTAATAGGAACATGAGGGGTAACCTTTTCACACAGACGGCGGTGGGTGTACGGAAGGAGCTGCCAGAGGAGGTAGTAGAGGCAGGTAAGATCACAACATTTAAGATCGGGGCGGCGCAGGGGCGCAGTGGTAGAGGTGCTGCCGTACTGCGCTAGAGACCTGGGTTTGATCGTAATTAAGGGTGCTGTCTGTATGGAGTTTATACGTTCTCCTCGTGACCTGCGTGGGTTTTCTCCAAGAGCTCCGATTTCCTCCCACACTCCAAAAATGTAAGGATTTGTTGGCTAATTCACTTGGTAAAATTGTAAATTGTCCCTAGTGTGTAGGATCGTGTTAGCTTTCGCGTATCGCTGATCGGCACAGATCTGGTGGGCCGAAGGTCCTTTTTTCCACACTGTATCTCTGAACTAAACTAAACTAAGCATTTAGAAGAAGGGTCTCGACCCGAAATGTCACCCATTTCTTCTCTCCAAAGATGCTGCCTGTCCCGCTGAGTTACTGCAGCATTTTGTGTCTACCTTCGATTTAAACCAGCATCTGCAGTTCTTTCCCACACATAAACTAAACATTTAATCAGGTACATGGATAGGTTAGGTTTAGAGGGATAAGGGGCCAAATGCAGGCAAGTGGGACTAGTGTAGATGGGACATGTTGGTCAGTGTGGGCAAGTTGGGCCGAAGGGCCTGTTTCATGCTGTATGATCCTAAGGCTCTATGACCTCAGTGAGCGGTCGTTTTTGAGGAAGTCTAATTTCCATGTTTCTCCTGATGGTCTTTCCAATCTGCCCGACAAAATGCTCCAGATTAACGCTGGGGAGATCTCACGACTTCCAAACTGCAATCTTCTGTTCTGGCAGCCAACTGATTTCCGCCACTTGCCACAGTAAGATGTTGAAATGATCGGGCACACTATGTTGGCATTACAATGGCGAATTACGTATCTCGATCCTGGCACCTTATTTTGATGGCTTTCCCCAAAAATGTACCTCCGGAATTTATAATGTGTGCACTGAAATAATTAGAGCAGGTCTTCAAAGGCTTGTAAGCCATGCCACTTTCAAATAAAAGACAATTTCTGTATTTAAATGTTAATTAAATTCTTTTGAAGCTTCCTTGAGTATTTCCAAGCCTTTCTCCCGATGACATACAAGGGGTGACAAATGGGAAACTCTGTGCGGTGTTCCTCCCCCTCCACAGTTCCATTCACTTTCTTCCAGACAAAACAAAGAACAAATACTATGGGCAGACTTCAAGGAATCCTTGACCTTCTTTTCAGACGCCCCTTTGTCTTTGGAGTTTGCAAGCGTCGAGTTGAAGCAGTGAATGATGCTTTAAACAGATGCTGCCTGCAAACTCCGAGAGATGATTGCCATTCACACACAGAGTGGCAAAGTCCAGACAGAGCACTGTCTACGTTGCCCTTTGAGAGCCAGTGCCATGAAACAAGATTTGCTTCACAGTACGACATGAAAGGAGCTGGAGGACTCTCATTGAGTTGTGAGAAAACAGCTTATGTAACATGTACAGTTAAATTATGGGGTCACCTATTTAATACATTAATCTCCTGCGTGTTCTGTGTTTAAGTCTGGTGCATTTATTTCCCTGCAGAGGGTTTCCATCAATCTGCTCAACTTTAAAACTGTCTAGTGCGTTCAGTAAGTATTCTTCACACACTCGCCAAAGTGTTCTTTTATGAAGTACAGTATTTCAATTTTCACATCAAGTGCAATGAATTTCACACCATATTTTACTTCCAAAAGAGCCATTTAAATGTTTATTAATTGCTCTTTATATAGAGTGCATATTATTCTGCTCATTAAACCTTAATCATTTTGAGCAGCTGGATGAAGCTTCATTGGCTGTGGTCTATCATGGGTGGTCTTATCATTACAAACAAGGTTTGATACGTGCATCGGCTTTGCTCAAACGGCATCTCTTTCTTTTGAAGTCAAGTGATAATTTAATGAAAATGCTTCGCATAGCATCAAAATGCTTTAAATAAATGTGGTAGTCCCGTGTAGTCTGTTAGATTCACTGTGGTGAATCGGTTTTGTGTCCCTCTACTGGATGCTGGCAACACACCCAAACAAATAGGATCTGATTATCTAGAGCCATAGAGTTATACAGCATGGGAAAAGGCCCTTGTCCATGTTGACCAAGATGCCCCATCTAAGATAGTCCAATTTCCCTGCATTTGGTTCCTATTCTTCTAAACCTTTCCCTTCCATGTACCTCTTTAAGTGTCTTTATGACAGTATCTGCCACAACTACCTCCTCTGGCAGCTGGTTCCATATATCCACCACCCTCTGTGTGAAAAAGTTGTCCCTCAGGTTTGTATTATTTCTTGCTCCTTTACTTTAGATTATAGGGAACAGGCCCGCCAGCACCCCGAGCCTACACTGTCCATACACTAGCACTATCCTAGGGACAATTTACTATTTTACCGTAGCCAATTAACCTACAACCCTGTACGTCTTTGGAGTGTGGGAGGAAACCGGCGCTCCCAGAGAAAACCCGCGTGGTCCCAGAGAAAACACACAAACTCTGTACAGACAGCACCCAAGGTCAGGATTGAACTTAGGTCTCTGGCATTGTAAGGCAGCAACTGCACTACTGTGCTGCCCTTAAGTAACTATTAATTATTCGATATTTAGGTATTTCACCTGGTTGAGTAACCTTCGCTTTGGTACCGTAAAGGGCCTGTTCCACTTTGCGAATTTATCGGCGACTACGGCCGTCAGAGACTGACGCCGGATGTCACCTGAAAACCGTCAGGTAGTATGACGGGATGCGACACAGCTGCGTCAAGGTACGTCACGCCACATCACCATGCGTCACCAATTTCCACGCGTCACCATGGGACAGGGCACGTGTCACCGTGCGTCACCATAGGACAGCATACGGCAGCATAGGACAGCGCCTGTGACATCACAGCTGTCTAGCGGCGTCAATGTACGTCCACCCGCGACACGATACGGTAAGATACGACAGGTTGCGTCACCTGGGGCGCGTGATGTAATTTAATTAACCAGCTTCCCTATAAAAGGGGATGCGCCACGACGCATCAGGACGCACAACGACGTAGGGGTGATGCGTGGTGTTGCACGGTGACGCAAAATAAATTAGCATAGGCAATGACCGTGCGTTACCACGTGTCACCTCACGTCAGCCGTACGTCATCGTGCGAAAGGGCGCACAACATGATAAGACACGCAGAAGACGTGCGAAGATTTTGAACATTCCAAAATCCTGGGGCGGTAGGGAGACACCGCGCGTCACGACCCGGCCACGACATGGTCGCCTAAAATGTCGCCCGAGTGGGACAAGCCCATAACATTTAAAAGACATTTGTAGTAACAAGGAACTGCAGATGCTGGTTTACACCAAAGGAATACACAAAGTGCTGGAGTGACTCAGTGCGTCAGGCAACGTCTTTGGAGAACATGGATGGGTGACGTTTCGGGTCAGGACCCTTCTTCAGACTGATTACAGGAGGTAGCAGGGGAAAAAAACTGAGCGAAGAGTCGCCGGACAAATCACGGTTAGCAACAGATGACCTCAGGCGAGGGGGTTCCCTGATCGGCAGATTTTTGGATAGAAGCAGGTGTGAGACATAAAGAAGTACATAATTGTGAACTGTAATTCTTGTTGAAGGAATTCTGGTGGTGGGGAGAGGGAAGAGAAGAAACTGGTGCAATATCTGCTGGGTTTCCGGGGAAGCGAGTGGGGGGGAAAGGTAGGGGGGAGGGGGTGGTGTTGGGAGGGAGAAAGGGGAGGGGTGTGTTTGTACATGGATCGGGAAGGGGTATGGGTCAAATGCAGGCAAAACGGACAAGCTTAGGTTGGCACAGATGGGTTGGGCTGAAGGGTCTGTTTCCGTGCTGTATGGCTCTATGGCTCTAGCTTTGTTCGGCTTTCAATTGCCGGCTGTGTAGGTGGTAGCAGAGTTAACGTGGCAGTAAATTTGCCAGTATGCTTCCACAAAGCCGACCCAGGCAGCAGATCCTTCCTTCTTCAGATGTCAAAAGATTGATCTGGCATTAAATGGGGAACAAAACCTTTTACTCACACAACTGGACAGAGGGTCAAACGGTGAGGCGGTTGCTCTTTCAGAACCATCTCTCAAAAATGCATTTCATTTTTAAAAATCCTCAAATAATAAAATATATAATTAGAATGTATGTTATAAATATGTTAAAATATATAATTACAATGAATGTATGTTATAAATATGTTAAAATGTATATATATATATGTTTTAAACTTGTATGTCAGAAATATATATTTTAGAATTTGTATGTTGGAGATATGTTAGAAATATACATTTATATTATATCAGATGCATTTTTAAATTTGTTAGAAATATAAATATATTTAGAACAAATTAATAAATATGTATTTTATTACTTGCATGTTATACATATGATAGTAATATATATATTTTAGAACTTGTGTGGTATAAACATGTTAGAAATGTATATTTTTTAGAAATTGTATGTTTTAAATATGTGAATATCTGCATATAAGTTATATATGTATACGAGCTATATATATGCTATATATGTATACATATATATATAAATGTAGCTTATATATAGCTTATATATATATTATATGCTATGTATGCATGCTTTACAAAATATATATAGATATGTGCGTTTGTGCACCCATATATAAAGCATATATATATTTTATATATAAAACTCATGAGAAAGGAATATTAACAAGCTGAATAACACATTTTTATGATTTTTATTAAAACATAACTATACTTCCATGAGTAGTAATTATGTTTTTATTTACACTTCCAATGAATGCATTGAACTCCTTGACACATCGTTTTTAACTGATCTGGATATTATAGATAAAACAAATGATTGCAAGCGTTTAAAATTATCAGCAGTACTTTTAGAAAATGAGTATTCTAATCATATTGTTTTAAGGCAATGCAGAAAGAAATATTTGTCTCTCAAGATTCTAGAGGGGAGGGAAGATTTGTTCAAAGCATAAATTTTAAACGTTAGAAAAACTTCCCATTACATTTCCGAGGCTTCTGACCTGATTAACAATCCCTGTGGTGCTTTGTGTGGAATCCTACACCCAGTCCCTAATGATTCTGTGGGTGGGTGGGTCCTTGGAGTGCAGACATTCCTTCAGTGTGAAATCAGCAGCTTGAAAAGAAGAGATCAAACGCTCCCTCGACCCTGAAGGATTTATATCCTGTCAAACTTCCCATGGTCCAAAGATTGTCCTCGACTATTTATGTCTCTAAAACTCACTTACTGCAAATAATACTCATCAGATGCAATCACTGTAAATATCACTATCTGCAAGGAAGTGAGGAGGAACTTGGGGTCATGATCGGATTATCAGAGGTATAGGTAAAGAAAGTACACTTCATCTCAGAAGGCTTGCATTCAAATGTGACCTTTTAAGCAGTGCTGTTAATAAACAACTTCATTACGGTGCATTACGATGGGGCTCTTTAGGGGAAAACGGCGGAAAGGCATCCTCCACATTGCATGGAGTCCTTGGACTCTGTGTATAACGTCATGGAAGATATGTGCCATTCTAAAGAAAAATTACACCCAGTGTCAAAAGAAGATCAAGGGCTGTTTTTTACGTGTTACATAATGAGGTGAAGAATATTAACTCACATTGAGTTTTTTTTTTTTATCATGATACATATCGTTGGCAAAAGTACATAGAGAGGATATTTTGTAAACTGGCAAAGTTTAGAGATCATAACTTTGTTTCATTGAGCTATTCTGTGTAAATTCTGCTTTCAAAAACCACTGGCCAGTATTTAAAATTATACCTTAAAAAAAACAGAGGTAAGTAAAGGGTAAGACTGAGTAACATTCACAAATCTCTACAGTACTGAGAAATGGACATAAAGCATTCAGTGAGTTTAATAACAGGAATTGACTAAATGGGTGGCACAGTGGCGCAGCGGGTAGAGCTGCTGCCTCACAGCGACCGAGACCGAGGTTTGATCCTGACCAGGGGTGCAGTCTGTGTGGAGTTTGCACTTTCTCCACTGTACCTCCGGGTGCTGTCGTTTCCTGAAACATCCCAAGGACGTGCGTTTTTGTGGGTTAATTAGCCCTCTGTAAAGTTGCCCCTAGTGTGTAGAGAAAGTGAGTTGACATAGATCACCCGCGATGTCAATGCGAAAAGAAAACACCAAAATCGGGCAAAATGTTCACTGTCTGACACCGTGCTGTTGCAGAGGAAGATGTTCTCTCCATCAGCAAAGTAATGCCAGTAGCAAAACGTTGTGGGTGGGCATGAAAGTCATTTTCAAAAAATAGATTGTAGGGAAAAATTAAATTGTTGCACCTGATGCCCACAGAAGTCTGATGGAAAGCTAGCTTAGTTTAGTTTGGGTGTGGAGGAAGGAACTGCAGATGTCGGTTTACACCGAAGATAGACACAAAATGCTGGAGTAATTCAGCGAGTCAGGCAGCCCCCCTGGAGAAAAGGAACAGGTGACATTTCAAGTCAAGACCCTTCTTCAGACTGAGAGTCAGGGGATAGGGAAACGAGAGGTATAGAAGGTACATAGAACAAATGAATGAAAGATATACAAAAAGCAAAGATGATCGAGGAATGGCGGAGCTCACAATGGTTCATTGTTGGCTGTGGGGTAGGTGATAACGAATCATGCAGTCAGTGAAACTCAACAGGATTACAGAGATAGAGAGAGAGGGGGATGCAAAGGTTACCTAAAGTTAGAAAATCAATATTGATAGCGCTGGATTGTAGGCTGCCCCAGCGAAATATGAGCTATTGTTCCTCCAATTTTCATTTGGCCTCACTCTGACATTGGAGGAGGCCCAGTACAGAAAGGTCAGTGTGGGAATAGGAAGGGGAGTTCAAGTGTTTGGCAACCGGGAGATTGCGTAGGCACAGGCGGACTGAGCGAAGATGTTCAGCGAAATGATCATCCAGTCTGCGCTTTGGTCTTGCCGATATATAGAAGTCCGCACCTGGAACAGCGGATACAGTAGATTAAATTAGAGGAGGTGCAAGTGAACCTGCCTCACCTGAACGGACTGTCGGGGTCCCTGGACACATAGTCCAGGGAGGAAATATAGAGACAGGTGTAGCATCTCTTGCGAATGCAGGGGACGTACCTGGGCAGGGGGTGGTTTGGGTGGGAAGGGATGAGTTAAACAGGGAGTTGCGGAAACCACCTCCTCCCCAGATATCGTCCCCTGCAGCCGCAGAAGATGTGACACCTCTCGCTATACCTCCTCCCTCGACTCTGTCCAGGTACCCCGTGAGTCCTTTCAAGTTAGGCAGAGGTTCCCTTGCACCTCCTCCAACCTCATCTACTGTATCCGTTGTTCAAGACGTGGACTCTTGTACTTCAGTGAGACCAGACGCAGACTGTACGATCATTTCGCGGAACAACTGCGCTCAGCCCGCCTGAACCAACCTGATCTCCCGGTTGCTGGACACTTTCATTCTCCTTCCCATTCCTACACAGACCTTTCTGTTCTCGGTCTCCACCATTGTCACAGTGAGGCTAAACGCAAATTGGATGAACAGCATCTCACATTTCACTTGGGCAGCTTACAGCCCAATGGTATGAATATGGATTTCTCTCACTTCAGGTAGCCCCGGCATTCCCCCTCTCCCTATCCTTACCCCACCCAAGTCGCACTAGCTTCACATTTTCACCCAACACGCTGCTTACAATGGCCTCTTTCCTTTATCATCTTTACTTTTTTGCATATCTTTCATTCATTGTTCCTTATCTTTCCACTTCACCGTCTATATCTCTAGTTTCCCTTACCCCTAACCAGTCTGAAGAAGGGTCTTGATCCTGAGACGTCACCCATTCCTTCTCTCCACAGATGCTGCCTGTCCCGCTGAGTTACTCCGGCCTTTTGTGTCTATCTCCGTTGCGGAGGGAATGGCCCTCTGTAGAAAGTGGAAAGAGGTGGAGATGGGAAGATGTGACTCGTGGTGTTATCCCGTTGGTGGTGGCGAAAATGTTGAAGGATTATGTGCTGAATGCGACGGCTGATGGGGTGAAAGGTGAGGGCTAAGGGGGGACTAAGTCCGTGTTGCGATCGTGGGGAGGAGAAGCAAGAGCGGAGCTGCGGGACACAGAGGAGACACGTGAGGGCCTCATCTGTGATAGCAGAGGGGAATCCCCATCCCCTAGAGCATGAGGACATCTCAGATGTTTAGTTTAGTTTATTGTCATGTATACTGAGGTACAATGAAAAGCATTTTGTTACGTGCTATCCAGTCAGCGGAAATACTATACATGATATTACAACCGCAGGAAAGGCTCCGAACTATATTGACTTCAGAACATTGTACTAATATTGTCTATTTATTTGTCTGTTTTGTGTATATATATATAAATTACAAAAACTTTTGTGGATGTTTATTATGGGTTTTACAGAGGATGATGTTTACTTATCTGTTGTGCTGCTGCAAGTAAGAATTTCATTTTCCCATTTCGGAACATATGACAATAAAACACTCTTGACTCTTGAACCGAGCTGTCCATAGTGTCCAGACACAGGATAAATGGAGTAATGTTTAGTGCAAGATATAGTCCAGTAAAGCAAGATGAAAGCTAGTCCGAGGGTCTCCAATGTGGTAGATGGGAGGTCAGGACTGCTCTCTAGTTGGTCTCACTTTTATAGCTTTTGGGAGCACTGACAACGTGCTTCTCAATATATTGGCCTGGATTTCACTCTGACTCCTCTCATTTGGCAGCGGATGTAAGGGGTAATATTTCAAGTTTGTCCCCATAACACTACACTTGCATTCACTTCCCAAAGAAACGTCAGTTCCCTTTAATACCCGTGACAAGTCAGCTATGCTGCATTTAAACTCAGTCAAGGGGCTTGATTAACTTCAGGGTGGCTCTGAGGTTTGAGAGACTTTTAACTGCCATTGTTCAGTAGGTTTAAAATTATCCCTTTTGTTGGACAGTGATAGAAACGTTTTTTTTTTTAAGTACACACTGAGCTATTCCCACGTTCAATTAAATTGAATCCTGCAGATAGCTGGACTGCATTGCTTTGTAATTTTGAGTAATAGTCTGAACAGCAAAGGCAGAGGCTGTTCAGGAAGAATCATGTTATAATTTAGACTCAACATCACAACAGAGTTTTCACAGTCTGAAGAAGGGTCCCAACCCGAAACATCTTTGTCCCGCCCCCTCCCCCGACATCAGTCTGAAGGGTCTCTACCCGAAACGTCACCCATTCCTTCTCTCCAGAGATGCTGCCGGACCCGCTGAGTTACTCCAGCATTTTGTGTCTACCTTCGATTTAAACCAGCATCTGCAGTTCTTTCCTACACAACCCAAAACATCATTTGTTTATTCCTCCACAGATGCTCCCTGAAAGTAATTTTAGTTTAGTTTGGTTTAGAGATACAGTGTGGAAACAGCCCATCGGCCATTCGATCCCCGTACATTAGCACTATCCTATACATTAGGGACAACTTACAATTTTTTCCAAAGCCAATTAACCTACCAACCTGCACATCTTTGAAGTGTGGGAGAAAACCAGACCACCCGGTGAAAACCCATACAGTCACAGGGAGAACGTACAAACTCCGTAAAGACAGCACCCATTGTCAGGATCGAACCCGGGTCTCTGGCACTGTAAGGCAGCAACTTTACTGCTGCGCCATCGTGCTGCTCTTAGTCATTCTATTGAATTAACAACGAGACCCCTGACTAATTTTCTCAAAATCCATGGAAAAGTAGAACATAGACCATAGAACAGTCTCAGGCCCCCCTCGGCCATGGTTGACCATGGGTGTCTCCAGGGTTGCAGGACGCCTGTGCGTGACTTTGTTTAATGTGGGGAGACTGGTGCACAAACAGCCACCACACAGTCCTTGACAGATCTGGGTCAGGATCCAGTGGCATGGAGTCCAAGACGACCGGAGACCCTTTTCTGCTGCAGCCTTCATCCGCCTTCCCAGCCGCTGTGACGCTCCACCAAAGTCAGCCATCGTCCTCCGCCTGTTCCACCATTGAGGTCTTGGTTGAATTGCTCTTTGTCAGAGTCCTCCACCTCGACCTTACCACCATCGGTGGCCCTACCAGGGACATAGCTCCTGACGGCATCGCTCTCAGGATCTCAGGACCACACAAGCTTCTCCACCACGACAAGGTGACAATCCACGGAGAAGTACAGAACAGAACAGCACAAGAAAGACCCCTTCAGCCCACACTGTCTGTGCTGAACACGATGTCAAGTTAAACTGATTTCATCTGCCTGTGGCTGATCCATGTCCCTCAATTTCCTGCACTTCCATGCGCCTCCCTACAAGCCTCGTAAACGCCACTATTGTTCCACCACCTCCCCAGGCAAAGCATTCCAGGCCCCCACCACTCTCTCTGTGTAAACAAACTTCGCCATACCCCCCCCCCCCTCTCCTTAAAGGTATGTCCTCTACTCTTGGACATTTCCACCAAGGGAAAAAAAGTTCCAACTGTCCACTCTATCTGTGCCTCTCATCATTTTATGTACTTCTACCAAGTCTCCCCTCAAAACAATCCAAGTCGACTGAACCTCTCCTTGTTGCAGAGACCCTCCAATCCAGCCAATCTTGCTACTTGTAGATATAACAGGAGAGAGAGAGGGGCATCTGTCTTCAAGGTTGGAACCAAGATAAGGATGAGAATTTTAAAGTCCAAGATAATAGCCCAAGAATGAGAAATATGAAACTGAAATCTATTTGTTGCCAGCATGGATATAATCTCAGATTATTGTCAACTTTTTTAGTGTCTGGTCAGTTAGCTGACCAGCTTTGGAGCATAACAGTGGCACAGCAGTAGAGTTGTTGCCTTACAGCAGCAGAGACCCAGGTTTGATGCTGACAATGGGTGCTGTCTGTATGGAGTTAGCACGTTCTCCATATGACCGTGTGGGTTTCCCCCAGGTGCTCCGGTTTCTTCCCACACTCCAATGACATATAGGTTAATTGGCTTCGGTAAAATTGTAAATTGTCCCTTGAGTGTACGATAGTGCTAGTGCACGGGGTCATCGCTAGTCGACGGGGCTCGGTGGGTAGAAGGGCCTGGAGCACGCTGTATCTCTAAAGTCCAAAGTGTAAAACTACAAATTTCTGATACAGATATAGGTTGAGAATAGGTTAAGCTGTCTTCACGACCTTTGAATAATGCACCATTCTCAGCCAAACTCAGATGATGGGCAGCATCTGGAAAGGAAAGGTTTCAGAGGGTTATGGGCCAAACGTGGGCACACAAGACTTTTTTTTGGGATGAAGGGCCTTCAAATTGGGATGAAGGGCCTGTTTCCAAGCTCTATGACTATATCTCTCAAGGACATGGATAGGCGATGTTTCAGGTCGGGACACTTCTTCATTCCATGTCCTCCAGAGATGCAGCCTGAACCCGTTGAGTTACTCCAGCATTTGGTTTCTACACATGATATCAGCATCTGTAGTTCCTTGCGTCTACATTTTTATTTTTCAAATGGTCTTACTTTCCATTCCTGCCTGAAAATATATTCTCAAGATGTTTTGCTGTGTTTGTGGAAGCACAATGACTCAAATTGTTCAGAGTGTGCGAGTTTCAACAAGGTGCAATCTATTAAAATGTTTCCAATTCTTAATTGATCATTTGGGAGAAGTGGTGACAGAATTATGGCTAATTGTACTAACAAGTCACTGACTGACATAAATTTACCTCTTGCCAATTTGACAATTTCACCTGAACACGTGTGACATTTTTCATGTGGTTTAGACTTTAGACTTTAGAGGTACAGCGCGGAAACAGACCCTTCGGCCCACCGAGTCCGCGCCGACCAGCGATCACCCCATACTATCCTAAATAGTAGGAACAATTTACAATTTTACCAAAGCCAATTAACCTCCAAACCCACACGTCTTTGGAGTGTGGGAGGAAACCCGAGCACCCAGAGAAAACTCACACAGTCACAGGGAGAACGTACAAACTCCGTACAGAAATCGTCCTTAGTCAGGATCGAACCCGGGTCTCTGGCACTGTGAGGCAGCAACTCTACCGCTGCGCCACCCTGCTACCCTTGAACAATCGCCACCGAAATGAACAATCAAGACACGGTGCATTTATGTGAAAATGCACCGCGGCTTTAAAAGGCAAGAGTGAGGAAGATTGCTGCATAACATTTCTCAGAGGTGCATGGGACATTCTGAAGTAAATTTGACTAAGATTGAAGAATAACTATTTGGCTTGCATATGTCATACATCATATATGTATTGACGTAAAGATTGAAATTGAAAGTTCTTATGCTAATGACATGTTGGAAAAACAATAACATCTCTTATACATCGGCGAGACCAAACGCAGACTGGGCGATCATTTCGCGGAATACCTTCGCTCGGCCCGCCAGCTTTATGTGTCTAGGAAGGAAAAGCGATAAGAAATTTATCTACAAGTATCTGATCCTGAGGGAGGAGTGGGGGGTGGGGGGGGGGGGGAAAGGGGGAATCAACAATTTTTATAAAAAGAGCAATCAGTAGAACACTGGTGTGATTTCCTGTCACTGTCAGCCCTCATGCATTCTGGAGCCTATCATACACTTCATGATCTATAGTAGCGTTGTAACATGAAGTGTTAATCTGCTGCAAGGTCAGCCCTGGGTCGACAACTCAGTGACCAGGTCAACCTTGGAGGTTTCTCTAATGAGGTCTGGGGCTAGGCGTTGAGAGTTCCCATTTTATGAAGCACTTCACAGCCTCCTACAGTAAAGGTCTGGCAGTCGGTCGTGCACGCTGGCGTTTTAAATGAAGCATCACTCTTGAATCTAAATGTAGACACGAGGAACTGCAGGTGCCGGCTCACAGAGTCAAGACGCAAAGTTCTGCAGTAACTCAGCAGGTATAGTTTTAGTTTTGGAAGGAACTGCAGATGCTGGTTTTCACCGACGATAGACACAAAATGCTGGAGGAACTCAGCGGGACAGGCAGCATCTCTGGAGAGAAGGAATGGGTGACGTTTCAGCCTAAAGAAGGGGCTCGTCACAAAATGTCCCCCATTCCTTCTCTCCAGAGATGC
Organism: Okamejei kenojei; assembly: GCA_035221665.1. Lineage (NCBI taxonomy): Eukaryota > Metazoa > Chordata > Chondrichthyes > Rajiformes > Rajidae > Okamejei > Okamejei kenojei. The sequence goes on along the minus strand of CM069154.1, from coordinate 22,858,475 downwards.
TACCTGTCCCGCTGTGTTACTCCAACATTTTGTGTCTATCTTCAGTTTTAGTTTAATTTAGTGTAGCTTAGTTTAGTTTAGTTAAACCGTTTTGTTGCGTGCTTACCAGTCAGCGGAAAGAGTATACATGATTACAATTGAGCCGTCCACAGTGTAAAGAAGACACACAATAAGAGGAATAACATTTAGTGCAAGATAAAGTCCAGTAAAGTCCGATTAAAGGTAGTCTGCGGGTCTCCAACGAGGTAGATAAGAGTTCTAGTTCGTGATAGGGTGTTCCTAAAGTTGGGATAGTCCTGAACCACGGGCCACAGTTTAAGAATAAGGGGTAGGCCATTTAGAACAGAGATAAGGAAAAACTTTTCACCTAGAGAGTTGTGAATCTGTGGAATTCTCTACCTCAGAAGGCCGTGGAGGCCAATTCTCTGGATGCTTTCAAGAGAGAGTTAGAGAGAGCTCTAAAAGATAGCAGAGTCAGGGGATATGGTGAGAAGACAGGAACGGGGTACCGATTGGGGATGATCAGCCATGATCACAGTGAATGGCTCAAAGGGCCGAATGGCCTACTCCTGCACCTATTGTCTATTGTCTATTGTCTAATGTTCAGTTGCCTGATAACAGCCGAGAAGAAGCCGTCCCCAAATCTGGGGATGTGCGTTTACACACTTCTGTACATCTTGTCTGATGGGGGAGGGGAGAAGAGTGAGACTGGGCCTTGATTGTGCAGGTGGGTCGGGACCCTTCTTGACCCGAAATGTTGCCTATGATCCACGTTCTCCTGACCCGCTGAGTTACTCCAGCACTTTGTGTCTCTTTTTTAACATAAATTATTATTAGTTCAGGCAGCATATGACAAAACAAAAGAAATTTTGGGTGGATCTTAACTCTGACTCATAAAAACATTCTCAGACACTTAAAAAACGGATGGTATAACGGTTGTCAAATGCTTTATTAAACATTTCCATATAAGCACTCAAAAAAAAATTCTCTTGAGTGTTTTTTGCAAAAAAAGAGTAAGGGTGACTCACCACACTAGGGAATGCTATGCACTTGTATTGTCTGTACTTTGACTTCTGTGGGTCATTCTAGACTGTTGATAAGCCTGAAAATATCTGAAGATCCATGAAATTTAAAATGTTTTCACTTTTACTGCCTATTTTTTTTTTCTCATTTAGTGTTAATCTACATGTTAATGTTCTTGTGTTGGTGTGAGACAGGGCAAAACTGAATGGTACAAGTCAGTCTGCACGGAGTTTGTACATTCTCCCTGTGACCCCGTGGGTTTTCTCCGGGTGCTCCGGTTTCCTCCCACACTCCAAAGCCGCAGAGGTTTGTAGGTTTAATTGGCTCTGGTAAAGATTATACATTGCAGCTAGTGTGTAGGATAGCACTTGTGTATGAGGTGATCGCTGGTCGGCGCGGACTCGGTGGGCCAAAGGGCCTGTTTCCATGCTGTAACTAACTTCAGTACAAGTGATGTCAAGAAGTGTACATGTGCACCTATCTTTATTCAACATTATGCGTAGATAAGATACGTTGCTGCTTCCAGAGTAGATTGTGATTGACTGTTGCCTTACAACTAGACTGAGGCACAAGAAATTGCAGATACTGGAATATTGAGTAAAAAACAAAGTGCCGGAGGAACTCAACGGGTCAGGCAGCGTCTGTGGAGGGAATGAAGAGACAATGTTTCCGGTCTGTCTGAGTAAGGGGCCTCAATTGAAACGTTATCTGTCCATTTTCCCTCCACAGATGTTGCTTGCCCGACTGAGTTCCTCAAGCCCTTTGATTTTTATTCATACAACTAGCCACTGGCTCCGTCATGGATAACCAGATTGCATTTAAGAAAGGGTACACAATGTGCATTTAAGAGACGTAGGGATCGGCACATAGATGTGCAGGGAATGGAGGGATATGGATTACGTGCAGGCAGATAAGAATGTATCTTGGCATCATGCACATTATTAGCCGATCATAAGGTCATGTGATAGGAGCAGAATTAGGCCATTCAGCCCATTATGTCTACTCCGCCATTTAATCATGGCTAATCTATATCTCCCTGCTAACCCCATTTTCCTGCCTTTCCTCCTCACAATCCCTGACACCCATACTAATCAAGACACCCTTACTAATCAGACCCGATGGGCTTGTTCCTATGCTGTACATGCTTTGTGACGTTAGGAGCGTCCAGGCGAAAATGAAAAAGTCGAAAATGCAGTACTGGAGGTGTCCATCAGGAATCAAGTTAAGAACGAAGGTTTTGACTGGCTTTCAATGAAGATTTACATGAAAAAAGGTTCCACCATATGATTCAATGATTCAATTCAATTCAATGATACATTGTTTTCACATGTACCGAGGTAAAGTTAAATACTTTGTTTTTTTATACCATCGGTAAAATCACACAGCGGACCCCACCGAGACAGCACGCAACGAGTCACCACGTTTCGGACGCTGTAAACGTTTCAGAAGTTCATGGTACAGTATGCAACACCAGATCTCCAGAGGATACGTTTGCTGACTTTTGCTCCTGCAATCGTACTCTATTGCGTATTGTGAACAGTTTTGGGCCTCATATCGGAGGAACGATGTGCTGGCATTGGAGAGGGTCCAGAGGAGGTTTACGGGAGTGATCCCAGGGATGATTGGGTTAACATATAATGACGGCTCTAGGCCTGTCCTCGCTAGAGTTTCGAACGATGAGAGGCGGACCTCACAGAAACATACCAAATAATGAAAGGCCTGGATATAGTGGATGTGGAGAGGAAGTTTCCACTAGTGGGCGAGTCTAGGACCAGGGACCACAACCTCAGAATAAAAGGATGCACCTTTAGAAAGGCAATGAGGAGGAATTTCTTTAACCTCGAGTGGCAAATCTGTGGTATTTATTGCCACAGATGGCTGTGGAGCCCATCAATGGGTATTTTTAATGCAGAGATTGAAAGATTCTTGATCAGTAAGGGTCTCTGGGGTTATGACGAAAAGGCAGGAGAATGGTGTTGAGAGGGAAAGATAGATCAGCCATGATTGAATGTAGACTTGATGGGCCGAATTACCTAATTCTGCTCCTATTATTATGAACTTGAACTTATCAACTGCAACCCCCGTTGCTTCTGCAAGGCATACCATACAGTCAAGATTGATTAAATCTTACTGGAGGTATAAATGCATATCGCAATGAGGGGAGAACTAATAGAAGTATGTAAAATTATGAGAGACAATGATAGGGTAGACAGTAGAACCTTTTTTCCAGAAGGGAAATACCAAAGACTAGAGGCCATATCTTTATGGTGAAAGTGGCAAAGTTTAAAGGAGGTGTGCAGGGCAATTTTTTTTCACAGCGGGTGGGTGCCTGGAACACACTGCCAGCCAGGGATGGTGGTGGAGGCAGATACAATAGTGGCGTTTAAGAGGTTTTTAGATAGGCACACATGGATATGCAGTGAATGGAGGGGTTAAGGATCACATACAGACAGATAAGGGTTGGTCTTGTCATCATGTTCCACACAGACATTGTGGGCCTAATGGCCCGTCCCATGCTGTACTGTTCGATGTTCTATGTTGAATGGTGATAGGTCTGGAGATGTTACAGATAATGTATTTTGCAAATTGCACACCTGTCCATTTAGATGTTGCTTCATTGGTCGCTGTTTGCCATTACTTTGGAGACTTACAATGACATTTTTCACGAATCCATAAATGAACGGGTAAATGTAACCTTGTGAAACCAGCAGAAGTAAGATCGGTGAAGAATTAAAATGCTCATCACACTACTCTCATCTCTAAACTCTCATTGAAACTGCTCTCTGATCATCTGCAAGTGGACAGCAGGGAATCAGTATGGTCTCACTTTATATTGGATTCCAATGGTGCTATTAAATACTGACTGAGAGTTCAAGCTTGTGTACAGTAATTTCAGACCTTTTATCTCACAATTCTTGCATTCACACCTTTCTACTTCCTGGCAGTTTTATGTTACAAGACGTTGGTGAGGCAACATAGCGTTCAACTTTGGTCATTCTTAGCTCGGTTTAGTTTTGTTTATTGTCACGTGCACTGAGATACAGTGAAAAGCTTTTGTTGCGTGCTAACCAGCCAGCAGAAAGACAATACATGATTACAATCGATCCATTTACAGTGTGTAGATACATGATAAGGGAAGAACGTTTAGTACAAGGTTAAGCCAGCAAAGTCCGATCAAGGATAGTCCGAGGGTCATCAAAGAAGTAGACGGTAGTTCAGCACTGCTCTCTGGTTGTGGTAGGATGATTCAGTTGCCTGATAGCAGGGGGGAAGAAATTGACCCTGAATCTGGTGATGTGCATTTTCACACTCGGTACACGTGACAATAAACTAAACAAACCCATGAGCTCTTTCTTTTACCACAATAGTTTATTAAATGGATCTGGAAGTACAAAAAAGTTTACTAAATGTGAACGCTCACAATCTTTTCCGCAGGGTAAGAGAATCCAAAACTAGAGGGCATGGGCTTAAGGTGAGGAGAAAAAACATTAAGAGGAACCTTAGGGCAACTTTTTCACTCGGAGGGGAGTCCATATCTGGAATGAGCTGCCAAAGAGGGATATGGACCAAATGCAGGCAAACGATACTAGCTCAGTATATTGATTTGGTTGTCATGGACAAGGCGGGCCAAAGAGCCTGCTTCTGTGCTGTGCAGTGCTACAACTCAATAACTATCCCCTTTATTTGTTACATATTCAGCAAATTCCAGCAAATTTCACAAACATGTTTAGCCTTTGACAAAAAAAAACATGTTGTCACAGTTTGACTGTCTCATTACTTTCCACAAGTCCTGCTATTAACTCCTTGGATTTGGGCTCCAGCATCTTCCCAAAGGCAGATATTAGACCAATTAGCCCACACTTCCTGTTTCTTTTTTCATCTAACTCTTTTCTTGAACATCAGTGTTGCATTTGTGGTTTTCCAATCCTCTGAGGCCTCTCCAAAGTCCAGGAAATGTTGCTGGGTTGTAACCAAGGCTTCCATTATCTCTGCAACCACTTCCTTTCAACCCAGTGGATTTGAGCCATTCAGACTCATACACTTGTCAGCCATTAGTCCTTTCAGTTCACTTAATTAGCAACATTAACTTCCTTCCTTTCCTCTCGTATTGTTGGAGTGTTTTTTTTAATGCATTCTTCAAAGAAGACTCATTCAAAAACATTATTTAGAAGTTCTACTACCGCTTTACTTATGGACAGACTTGGACTGTTTTCTTTAGACTTTAAACTTTGAAGATACGCCTCCGAGCCTGTGCCAACCAGTGTTCACCCCGTTCACTAGTTCTATCCTGCACACTCGGAACAATTTACAGTTTACAAAAGCCAATTTACCGACAAGCCCGTAAGCTTTTGGAGTGTGGGAGGAATCCAGAGCTCCCGGAGAAAACCCACATGGAGAAAATGGGCACAGGGAGAATGTACTGACGCTGTACAAACCGCATCCGTAGTCTTAACAGAATGATTGTTGCCATTTCATTTATATTATTGTTTGACAAAACTTCATTACATATTTCATACAAGCTGCCAGAGGAGGTAGTTGAGGCAGGTACTATAACAACATTGAAAAGACACTAGGATGGCTACATGGATAGGAAAGGTTCAGAGAGATATGGACCAAACATGGACAGGTGTAGTGGGGCATTGTGGTAGGCTTGGGCAAGTTTGGCCGAAAGGCTTGGTTCCGTGCTATATAACTCTTTGATGCTACATGTGAGTTACATTCCTCATAGTTCATTAGAAGTTAGACGTGAAAATACTCCATATATTTTAATATGTTCTTAGCCAACAGAACAAGCCTGTAGAATCACTGGGGGGGGGGGGGGGGGGGGGGGGGTTGCTGAGAATGAAGAGGGACCCAATGGGGGGCTGGGGGGGGTTGCTGAGAATGAAGAGGAACCCAATGGGGGTTGGGGGTGGGAACACTGAGATTAAAGGGAGACCCAGTGGGGGTGGGGGGGGGGCTCCAAGAACAAACAAAGGGAACAAAGGGGGGGGGAGATGGCAGCCGAGGGGCGCCGAGATCGAAGGGGTCCCAGCGCTAAGCCTGGTTCGCCGCTGCAAGGAAATATAGACTGTTCGATGGACATTTTCATAACTTTGTCGATACCAGAAACATGGCCGCTCTTTGTACACTGCCTCGGTGAGGTCTGCTGCTTGATTTTATTGGATTGTATGCAAAAAACAAAGAATCTCACTGAACCTGACATGTGACAATAAAGTATCTTTGAATCATTGAGTCACCTGAAATGTGAACCATATGACGGCAAACCATTAATGATTCAAAATCATAAGACTTGCTGAATCGGTCTACCAACAGAGTCACTGTCAATAAATTAATGGTTTCCACCTGTTCTAAAAGTCATGTGTTACCAAAAAGAATGTGAACACAATTTATTGAATTATGTTCTGATGTAAATAGAGTCTGTTATTTTTTTTTCGTGGTATTGGCACTTTCCGCTTACGGAGTAAAAATCTCTACAAATATCTTTAGTTCCTGAAAGTGGAACTAAAGAACAGAGGGAATAGTGGAGGCAGGAACAGACAGCATTTAAAAGACACCAGGACAGGTACATGGATAGGAGATGTTTAGAGGGATATGGGCCAAATGCCGTCTTGTGGGACTAGCCTGGAGGATTGGTACCTTGGCATCTTGTCCAGCATGGATGAGTTGGGCTGAAGGGCCTGTTTCTATGCTATTCCATGACATGCTGAAATCCACTTGCTGTATTTATCCTGAAACCACACTGCACATGAGGATTACATGAGGGCTCAAGACAGATAGGGTGAATGCACAGAGTCTTTTACCTAGGGTAGGGGACTCCAGAAACAGAGGACGTAGGTTTAAGCTTGAGAGTAGAATGATTTCATAGGAACCAGAGTGACAACTTTTTCACTCAGAGGGTGGTGGATAGCTGGAACAATCAGCCAGATGAGGTAGTTGAGGCAGGTACCATAACAACATTTAAACGACATAATGCTATGCCTGACAGCCAGCGAAACAGAGCCATATTTCCGTGTGATGATGTGCTCCACTTATGATACCACAAAGCCTCACCTCCTCATTTGTTGACACACAGAGTTTGACCATTGCCGGAGAGAAACACCTGCAGATTTACTTTAATAGAAGTGAACAGTGTAGAGTTGATTGGGAAATCGTGTTGCGGAAAAGAAAATTGGAATTTGTTTCTTTATTGTCAGAGGGGGAGAAGAGGTGGCTGACGCTGCAATAGTTGGTCAATGCGATCGATGCCAGTTATCAATCATCCTTTATTGCCTCCCTTGTTAATGTCCTGTCGGTGGCTGGGCGCGTGTGTTCCCTGGTAGACCACTCTGAGGCATACTATGTAAGTAGCTCCAGTTAAATGCAAGCCATTCTACACTTCTTGCTGCCTCAGCAAGGCCACCAGCATAATCAAAGACCAGTCTCACCACTCACTCGGTCACTCCTTCTTCTCTCCTCTCCCATCAGGCAAGAGGTACAGAAGTGTGATAACTCCAGATTCAGGGACCGTTTCTTCCCAACTGTTATCAGTCAACTGGACCGTCCTCTCACCAACTAGTGAGCGGTCCTGAGCAACCATCTACTGCATTGGAGACCCACGGACTATCTTTAATCAGCCTTTAGTGGACTTTATCTTGCACTATTCTCTTTATCCTGCATCTTTGCACTGTGGACTGATTGAAATTATGTATAGTCTTTCCACTGACTGGATAGCACACAACAACAAAGGCTTCCGTGGTACATGTGACAATAATAAACTAAACTAAACTAAAAGAGTTCAGCGATACAGCCATTTGGCCCACTGAGTACATGCTGACTATCGATCACCCGTTTACACTAGTTCTATGTTATCCCACTTTGGCATCTACTCCCTACTCATTTTACAGAAGCCAATTGGTCACTTCAGAAAGAAGTTTGAAGGGCTTGTTTCTGTTCCTATATGACTCTACCCTGACTCCCATAACGTAGCCAAATGCCTGATTTTTTTGGTCTTGATCATATGTTGAACTTGGCAACTAGCAAACCATCTAATTATGAAAGGGATATATCCTTTGGAAAACAACAAACAATGAACGCAAATCTACAAACCCGCACGTCTTTGGGATATGGGCGGAAACGTGGGCATCAGGAGGAATCTCACATGGTCCCAAGGAGTAGAAACACGGAACTGCAGAGGCTGGGTTGTACCAAACATAGACACAAGGTGCCGGAGTAACTCAGCGGGTCAGGCAAGCATCTCTGGCGATAAAGAATGGGTGACGTTTCGGGTTGAGACCCTTCTTCAGCCTGAAGAATGGTCCCGACCCCGAAACATAGAAAATAGGTGCAGGAGTAGGCCATTCGGCCCTTCGAGCCTGCACCACCATTCAATATGATCATGGCTGATCATCCAACTCAGTATCCTGTACCTGCTTTCTCTCCATACCCCATGATCCCTTTAGCCACAAGGGCCACATCTAACTCCCTCTTAAATATAGCCAATGAACTGGCCGCAACTACCTTCTGTGGCAGAGAATTCCACAGATTCACCACTCTCTGTGTGAAAAATGTTTTTCTCATCTCGGTCCTAAAAGACCTCCCCCTTATCCTTAAACTGTGACCCCTGGTTCTGGACTTCCCCAACATCGGGAACAATCTTCCTGCATCTAGCCTGTCCAACCCCTTAAGAATTTTGCAAGTTTCTATAAGATCCCCCCTCAATCTTCTAAATTTTAGCGAGTACAAGCTGAGTCTATCCTGTCTTTCTTCATATGAAAGTCCTGCCATCCCAGGAATCAGTCTGGTGAACCTTCTCTGTATTCCCTCTATGGCAAGAATGTCTTTCCTCAGATTTGGAGATCAATACTCCAGGTGTGGTCTCACCAAGGCCCTATACAACTGCGGTAGAACCTCCCTGCTCCTATACTCAAATCCTTTTGCTATGAATTTGCTATGAATGCAATGAAACATCACCCATCCTTTTTCTCCGGAGGTGCTGCCTGAACCGCTGAGTTACTCCGGCACTCACAGGGCAAACTCCAAACAGACAGCATCTGATGACAGGATCGAACCCGGGTCTCATGGTGTTTTAAGGCAGCGGCTCTACCAGTTGCGCCACCGGGCTTGAAATTTCTAATGAGCATTGGTGAACTCTATTTACATTTACAAGTAGGTAAACATTGAGTTAGGGCAAATCCCTTGCTGGAGTGATCAATCTATTGGTATGGTGCTAATCATCACCAGATTCAGTTGGCATTTATCGCTTTGGGTTGAGAAAAAATATCAAAAGAATTCTACACAGCCATGCAATGTTTACATTCTAAGTTCTCCATTTAGTGAAAAGCGCTGGGGCTAAAATAGGACTTGTTATGTAACCGATAAATTTAGCAAGTTGCATTCATTCAGTCATATGATGTAGAATGTTCATTTGTGGTAATTGCTCTATTTTTTGAAGATACAGAGAGCTTGTGTTTCACATGCTGCCCATTCACCGTGCCTATTTTGTATTTTTAGCTTTCAAAGCTGGTAATCCAGGGAGAATTATTCTATTTTTGGCTCCTAATACATAACAATAAATGCAGCTCAAAGTGAACCATGCTCTATTTCTTTCCTTCTTCCCAGCAAAAGGGCATTGTTTGGAGGAAAAGATAGACACAAAGTGTTGGAGTAACTCAACGGTTCAGACAGCACCTCTGGAGAAAATGGATAGGTGGTGCTTTGGATAAGGACCCAAAATGTCACCTATTCCTCCTCTCCAGAGATGCTGCCTGACCCTCTGAGTTACTCCAGCACTCTATGTGTCTATCTATGTACTATGTTCTATGTTCTATGTTTATTCCAGGTCAACACCGAGCAATGCTATTTCCTTGAAGAAATATAGGCGGATCAATGAATTAGGTCTTGCCGCAAGGGGTGAAAGATCAGTTCCAGTAAAGAACCGTGTTGCCTGTACACCACAACTGTTTGTCTGTAACCAACCGCTAAACCACGCTCTGATCTGAAAGCCTTGGAACTTATGAATAAGTACACCTATATGTGACCATGTTGCAAACAGAACATTTACTGTTCAACTGTGTTATTATTTAATTACAAAATCATTTCAGGCTACCACAAAAAAAAAATCAAATTATAAGATCATTAGTCATAGGATCATAATTAGGCCATTCGGCCCGTCGAGTCTGCTCTGCCATTCAATCATGGCTGAACTATTTTCCCTCTCAACACCATTCTCCTGTCTTCTCCCCATAACCTTTGACGCCCTCACTAATTAAAGAAAACTATTAATCTCCGCTTTAGGGATATGGCCACTCCCCAGCTTACTCAGTAGGCGACTGGCGTAAACCCGCACTTACGTAAACAATTCTGGCAGTTTGTAAATTGCACAACACTGTACAATCACTCAGGTTTTCATCGGAAACAAGCCGGCAATGGCGGCGGTGCTTACCCAGAAGGCCGTGCGTCACAGAAAGTGCCCTGGACGAAGCCAGACGCCGCTGTGACAGTTCATACGCTCAGTGATGGACACAAAGTGCTGGAGTAACTCAGCGGGTCAGGCAGCATCTCTGGAGAACACAGACTGGTGATGTTTCGGGTCGGGACCCTTCTTCAGACAGTGAGATATTTTGGGCAGGAGATGGGGATGGTGATGGTGATTCTAACACATAAAATCTGACCTACGTAAGGGGTTCATGAAACGTTGTTTGGGGAATAACTGTATCCATTGACTTGGCCTTCACAGCCATCTGTGGCAATAAATTCCTCACATTCACTACCCTCTGATTCATCCCACTTGTTTGGCAAAGTACTAATAGTTTACTGTTTACTCGGCATATCTCTACCCTGTTTGCCAAATTAACAAGTTATACTGAAGCCAATTAACCTGCAAACCTGTACATCTTTGGAGTGTGGGAGGAAACCGGAGCATGCAGAGAAAACCATGCGGTCATAGCGAGAACGTACAAACTCTGTACAGAGAGCACCAGTAGTCAGAACCAAACCCGGGTCTCTGGTGCAGTGAGGCAGCAACTCTAACACTGCACCATTGTGCCACCCCAACATATATATAATTATGAGGGACTTAGACCAGGTAGGTCTAAGTCCACCGACACATAGCCAGTATCTGTTTCCCATGCCAACCACTTAAGGGGCTGTCCCACTTGGGCGGCATAATTGGCGAGTTTAGTAGAGTTTGAAAAAATTGACATGTTGAAGACCTCCTTCGACCTCCTTCGACAATGTTGAAGACCAGCTTCGACTAGCTGCGACTAGCTACGACTAACTTCGGGAAAATTGGACACCGAGTAGTGGAGAGTGAAGACGACCTCCTTCGATCTCCTTCGATCTCCCTTCGACCTCCCTTCGACCTCCCTTCGACTATGATGAAGACTATCTATGACTACCCTCGACTAACTTTGACTACCCTTGATTACCTACGACTAACATGCCGACCTACTACGACCTTATACGACTAAACCTACGAATAAAAAAAGTATTGATTTTTTCCATGGCGACCTTTTTTTACTTGTGGGCATTTTTTAACATATTTTAAAAAAATGCCGCGACCTAGCTGAGACCTCGAGTACGCAGAGACCACTCTCGAGCATGAAGGAGAGTTACGAAGACCTCCTACGACCTTGTGTCGACCATGCTGCGAGTATGAGTCGAGGGCAAACTCACCAGAACTCGCGGATTAAGTCGCCCAAGTGGGACAGGACCTTAAAGAGTGCAGGTTGAGATGAGAGATGGAAGGTTTAAATGGGATCTAAGGTGTAAATATTTCACACAAAGAGTAGTTGGCCTGGAATGAGCAGATCTTGGAGTCAGGAACAATAACAATGTTTAAGAGGCACCTGGACAGGTAATTGAATGGGCAAGGCACAGGATTATTAGATGCAGAGAGTCTCTTGCCCAGTGTAGGGGAATCGAAGACGAGAGGACATAGGATCAAGGTGAAGGGGAAAAGATTTAATAGGAATCTGAGGGGTAACTTTTTCACACAAAGGGTGTTCGGTGTATGGAACGAGCTGCAAGAGGAGGTATTGAGGCAGGGACTATCCCAACGTTTAAGAAACAGTTCGACAGATACATGGATAGGACAAGTTTGGAGGGATATGAACCTAGCTCGGGCAGGTGGGAATAGTGAAGCTGGGACATGTTGGCGAATTGGGACATGTTGGCTGGTGTGGGCAAATTGGGCTGAAGGGCCTGAATCTACAGAGTATCACTCTATGACTCTATGAGAGATACAAAATTAATGCAGGTAATTGGAACTAAGGTGCTCTGGGGGTTCCGAGGTCGGCTGCGGGAGGCGCATTGGGGCACGGAGGCTGAGCGGTGGCCATGTACATGGCGCGTTTGTGGGTCTAGGTGTAGGTGGAGTGGGCCGCTGGAGGCCCTGCAGCAGCCTCGGGCGCTGCTCCAAGAGGCTGCGCACACAGATCGGATGCAGCCTGCTGTGGCACGGAGAGGTGGAGCAGCAGTGGAGGACACCGACACATCGCCAGGCCAGGCCAATCCCTGCAACTCCAACCTAGTGCCGTCGTCAGGACAACGGGCCTTTATGATCGAGATAAGACTTTTTGACAATTTTGAACTTGAAGGGTACAAGGTGGTGAATCTGGGGAATTCTTTGCCACAGAAAACTGTGGAGGCCAAGTCAATGGATATTTTTAAGGCAGAGATAGATAGATTGTTGATTAGTACAGCTGTCAGAGGTTATGGGGAGAAGGCAGGAGAATTAAGTTAGGAGGGAGAGATAGATCAACCATGATTGAAGGGCAGAGTAGACTGACCGAATGGCCAAATTCTACTCCTATTCCTTCTGACCTTATGACCTTAGGCAAAAACAGTACTGCCTCAATGCAAATTATTCTTACACTCTAGTACTTAATTATGGTTGTGTCTCTGTATAGTAAGATTGTTACTGAACTGTATGCAAAAAAAAGAATGTTTTGACAATAATGCACTGTTGAATCATTAGATAGGTATGATGGTCAGCATAGATGTGATGGGCTGAAAGGCCTGCTTCTATGCTGTATATAACTGTACGGCTGAATATCATTCACATCAATTTAAGGTAAGTTTCAAATTCAATTCATTCACCGAAAAATAACTACAATTGAAACTTTTAAACCAACTTCCAGTCTTGCCCACTACACTCATTCCAAACAACTGAAAAATATCGGTTATGGTTTGTAACAACAAAACCTAATTCACCCGTTCACAGGTAAAAGAGAACCTACATTGTATAAACAAAAAAGAAGGGTCTCGACTTGAATCGTCACCCATCCTTTTTCTCCAGAGATGCCGCCTGACCTGCTAACTCCAGCATTTTATGTCTATCTTCAGTATAAAGCAGCATCAATAGCTCCTTTCTACACACCTACATTTTATATATAATCTGTTCACACAAGCTAATTGTGATGAGAATTGCTATTATATCTGTCAGATAGTATGTGTTCAAGTTATTTTAATATATATTCCGAGTGCAATTTTATGATGTGAAATTAATAGGAAGAAGATAAATTCCTAATGTTGTGAATGTAGAATTATCAGGATGTAGCAGTTACTAAAATTCACATGGGACTAATTCTATTGCAGTCTACGAGATTCCATTTTAAATTGATTTTATGATGGCATCCTGTTGCATGATATTACATTAAAATGCATCTTGTGTGTTATTCCCTTACATTTTATTTAAAAGAAACATCAAAGGTAAACATAGTTCGATCTGTAAGACAGCAACTAGCAGATGTCAGTCCAGGGTGGAAGTGAAGATGACTTTTTAAAATCATGCTCCCCCTCTCAACGTCCCACAAACTATGAAGACCAGTCTGAAGAAGGGTCTCGACCCGAAACGTCGCCTATCTCCTTCGCTCCTTAGATACTGCTGCACCCGCTGAGTTTCTCCAGCTTTTTGTGTACCCTCGATTCTCCAGTATCTGCAGTTCCTTCTTTAAATCTATGAAGCACCTTGGGAAATAGTCTGAAGAAGGGTCTCGACCCAAAACGTCACCTATTCCTTTTCTCCAGAGATGCTATCTGACCCTGCTGAGTTACCCCAGCTTTTTGTGTCTATCTTGGGAAATTGTATCATGCCTTTAAAAAAACAATGAATTACACTTTTGCAATTGCACAGAGCTCTTTCGAGATGGAAGACTTCAAAGATTTGGATGTACAAAGAGGACGGATTCAAGGAGGTGAGAATGTCTTCTTGGGCGCCTGCACTAAATGCTTTTCCTCCACTTCTGTGGTTTTGTTCCTTCATACAAAACAGCGTTGGAAAATCATCACCACATCAATCACTAAATATTTGTAACCCAAGGATGAATTTCTGCCTCGTGATGTTTATGAATTGACGGCAGACACCGATGTAACTTTCTCTCACATCTAACATACTTTGCAAACTGATCAGATTGGCGACTCGATCACCACTGATTGTGGATGAGGGGTGATCTTATAGAGGTGTACAAAATCATGAGAGGAATGCGATACGATACGAGACAATAGAACTTTATTTATCCCAGGAGGGAAATTGATCTGCCAACAGTCATAAAACACAAAATACACGAAACATGAAATTAAAGTGACGAGTGGAATAGATCACACAGAGTCTCTTGCCCAGAGTAGGGGAATCAAGAACTAGAGGACATAGATTTAAGGTGAGTGGGGGAAAGATTTAATGGGAACCTGAGGGATAACATTTTTACGCAAATGGTGGTGGGTGAATGGAACAAGCTGCCAGAGGAGGTAGTTGAGGCAGAGACTACCGCAACATTAAAGAAACACTTAGACAGTACATGGATAGGACAGGTTTAGAGGGATTTGAGCCAAAAGCAGGCAAGGTGGGCCTAGTGTAGATGGGACATGTTGGTCGGCGTGGGCAAGTTGGGCCGTTTCCACGCTGTATGACGACATGACTCTATGACAAAGAACTGCAGATGCTGGCACCTTGAACAAAACACAAAGTACTGGAGGAACTCAGCAGGTGAGGCAGCATCTGTGGAGAGAATGGACGGGCGACGTTTCAGGTCATGACCCAATGGTTTGAAGGAATAGAATGAACATTGAATTCTCCGAATTTAAGTAGCTACACCTGACCAGGGAAAAGGGTTCTGACTGTGTGAAGGCATCTTTCAAAATGAAAGCAAAAGATGCTGGCAATGCATGCATGAATGAATGAAACTTTATTATCATGTGATATGTCACAGTGAGATTCTTTGTTTGGCATATACAAGTATGCAAAGACTCGCCACATATTGGGCATTACAAAGTATTCCATTTTGTCCCCAATAATCCCTCTTCGTTCTCGGTGGTCCCAACAGGTCGGGTCCCTCTTTGTTCTCGGCAGCCCCCCATGCCGGGTCCCCCTTCATTCTCGATGCCCCCTCCCCCTCCC
The DNA here is from genome assembly GCA_035221665.1 of Okamejei kenojei. Lineage (NCBI taxonomy): Eukaryota > Metazoa > Chordata > Chondrichthyes > Rajiformes > Rajidae > Okamejei > Okamejei kenojei. The sequence continues at coordinate 22,843,075 of CM069154.1, read as the reverse complement.
CCCCAGGCTGTGTCCAACTTTGTTCTCGACCGCTCGTCCTCTACCTCCAGTACCCACATGGCTCGTCTGACCTTTGGCACCGATGCATCCCCTCTGACCTCTGGTACCCACGCAGGCCGGTCCGGCCTCCAACACTCTAGCAGGCCCGTCCCCGATCTCAGGGCAGCCAAAGATCCTTCCCCAATGTCCTTGCCCATCACTGCATCTGATGCCTCGCTCAGGATTTTGCACAGACATCTGGAAATCTTCCCAATCAAATAGCAAATACCAGAACCATGGAGTAAATGACATGATTTGCGATCCAATGTCAAAGTACATGAATCACCTGCACACAGACTCACACATCCACCCACCCTTTCTCAAGGTTTGCTGGCAATGAATAATTCCAGTAACTGATCACGATGTGTCATCCCCTTTTTACACAAACTAGAACATTTTAGAAATACAACGTGGAAATAGGCCCTTCCGCCCACTGAGTCCATGCTGACCATTGATCCCTTTTTCACACTAGTTCTACGTTATCCCACTTTTGCATCTACTTTATACATACACTGGGTAATTTACAGAGGCCAATTAACCTACAAACCTCTACGTCTTTGCCCAGCGATCACCCATACACAACTGTTTAAGAAGGAACTGCAGATGCTGGAAAATCGAAGGTAGACAAAAATGCTGGAGAAACTCAGCGGGTGAGGCAGCATCTATGGAGCGAAGGAAATAGGCAACGTTTCGGGGCGAGACCTTTCTTCAGACTGAAGAAGGGTCACGACCCGAAACGTTGCCTATTTCCTTCGCTCCATAGATGCTGCCTCACCCGCTAAGTTTCTCCAGCATTTTTGTCCACCCATACACTACTTCTATCCGACACACTAGGGACAATTTACAAAGGCCAATTAACCTACAAACCTGCACGTCTTTGGTATGTGGAAGGAAACCAGAGCACCCGGAGAAAACCCACGCAGCCACGGGGAAAACGTACACACCCGGTACAGACAGCTCCCGTAGCCAGGATTGAACCCACGTCTCTGGGGCCTCAGGGCAGCAACTCTATCACCGTACCACCCTAATGTTTCTCACTCAATGATAAAAGTTTGAGTGATAATGTCTGTGATGACTGAAGGGTGAATCAAGAACAAGAGAGTGTAGAAACAAAGATTTACATAGCACAAATGGAAAAACAGCCAAAGATCAGGACACAATGTGCTGGAGTAACACAGCAGGTCAGGCAGCATCTCTGGAGAACATGGGTAGGTGGTGCTTCGGGTCGCGACCCTTCTCGAGACTGATTGTGGGAGGAGGGGTTGGAGGGAAGAAAGCTGGCATGAACTTTGAATCCTCCAATTTTAGCTTGGCATCATGTGGGCTGATGGGCCTGTTGCTGTACGGTTCTATCTTCCATGAGAGTTCTCCAACAGAAGACTTTAACCACCACCTACAGGCTACAAACATAATTACATTGTCATCTTGATGGAAGATTTTATGACCAAATAACCTTGAACTATAATCATTTATTATTTGAATAATTCTTCTAATAGTTACTTCAGTGTTTTGGGGGTTTCCCTTCCAGAGGAAGTTTCTTTAATCCTGCAAAAGATATGAGTCTGAGATTAAGTATCAACGGCATGTAATCATAGAGTGCTTAACAAAGGCACATGGCAAAATTAGCCAAATAATTGAATCTGTCAAAAATCTTGCTTTCATCTGTGGAAGACTGTCCCTCCCTCCTCCATTATTCTTCTGACAATATAATTTAAATATTTTATGCACTCTTCGCTTCCATCTCCACGCACTATAACCTTCTCCTGGGACCTACATAACATTACACTCTGCAAATCTTTTAAAAGCATTATAACATGCTGCCTATGCAGTTTACTAAAGAGCAGTGGAATAACAAATGACATAAATATTGCAGATATGAAAGCATTGCCTGAATAATTGAAACTCCTGGATATTCTCTGCATGTTGCATTATTTTTAATGTAGAGCAGCTACTTTTGTTTTTGTTTGTTTTTTTAGTTTAGTTTAGGGATACAGCGCTGAACCTGGCCCTTCGGCCCACCGAGTCTGTACCACACGCTATCCTGCACACACCAGGGACAAGTTACAATTATGCCAAGTCAATTAGCCTACAAACCTGTGCGTCTTTGGAGTGTGGGAGGAAACCGGAGCACCCGGAGGAAACCCACATAGGTCACGGGGAGAATGTATGAAATCCAGCACCTGTAGTCAGGATCGAACCCGGATCTCTGGCGCTTTAAGGCAGCAACTCTACCACTGCGCCACCGTGCTTGCATTTGAAAAAAAAGTGCTAGAGGAACTCAGGAGGTCAGGCAGCATCTACGGAGGGAATGGAGTGGGAGAGGTGACTTTCTTCTTCAGACCCTTCCTCAACATCAAAAAATTCCTTTTTGATTCCTCTGACTTTCTCCAAGTTAAAGGCGTACCCAAGGGCACATGCATTATCCCCAGCTGCGCTTTACTTTTTGTTGGTTATGTTGAACATTCTTTGCTCCAAACGTACACTGCACCTTTCCGCAATTCTTTCTCCACGACATCGCGACTGCATTGTGACTGCAGAACGCATTTATTTTATCAAGTATTCCACTAACTTCCACCTTGCCCTCGGATTCGCTTGGATATCTCTGACACCTCTCACCCCTTTCTCGATCTCTCTGCCTCCATCGCAGGGGACAGATTAACGCCTGACGTCACCTCTCACTGCTACTTTCGCACATTCAGAGAACATGTCTGGTGACACATCTGCTCTTCTCTCTGTTACTGTACATTAACATTCTGGTCAATACAAAGTGGACAAACTGCAAGGTTCCCTCCTGATGTAAGTAGCTCCAAAGCCCGATGCTCCGGGGCAGAGGGCAGGAGAATGTAGCTCAGAAACATTCACAATGTAACCTCGGGGAGAATAAAGGAAAATTGAATCCTTCATCTTCTCCACTGAGACTATTGCCTTGAAGAAGCCCAGAGGCAGCGTGTTACTTTGAATAGAGCACGAGAAATCTTTGGAGAAATACTGATAGAGACATCATGGATTAGAAATAAGTGCGTAGTCCACTTACTATAGTGATAGAGTTCTGTGGTGTAGAAACAGGCCCTTCGGCCCATCATGTTCATGCCAACCACATTGTCTACCTGACCAGGTTCGAGTTACCTGTGTTTGACCCACAATACTCTAAACATTTCCAATCCGTGTACTTGTCCAAATGTCTTTCTATGGTTGTGATCATACCCACTCATACCGTTTTGTCTGGCAAACTTCCTCTGGCTAGCTAAGCTTCCTCTGACAAGTTAAGAAAAAGGTTACTGCTTACAGAGTCATACAGCGTGGACACAGGCCCTTCGGCCCAACATGTCTATGCCGACCAAGACGACCCCTCTAAGCTATTCCCATTTGTCCGCGTTTGCACAATATCACTCTAAACCTTCCCAATCCATGTCACTGTCCAAATGTCTTTTTTATGTTGTTATAACATAAATATAAGCTAACTCAACTACCTCCTCTGGCAGCTCGTTTCATACACCCGCCATCTTCTGTGTGGAAAAAATTGCCCCTCAGGTTCCTGGTAAATCTTCCCCCTCTCATTTTGAACCAACACCTTCTAGTTCTTGATTCAACTACCCTGGTAAAAATACTCTGTGCATAAACTGTAGCTATTCCCATCATGATTTGTCATACCCCTACAAGACCACCCCTCAGCCTCCTGTACTGCTAGGACTAAAGCTCTTCCTGAAGTTCAGGCCCACAGGTCCTGGCTTACATTTTCTCTTCCCTCTTTCCAGCCTAATGACATCTTTCCGAAAACATTGTGACCAAAACTGAACACAATATTCCAAATGTGGTCAGAGCGACGTCTTATCTTGATATTGGTATGAACTTTGGAAGCCTTTGTGTGACATTTCAATGACCATGTTTTAATAATTGTATGGATAATGAAACAAATCAGGTTTGCTGCTTCTTTGGGTCCTCACTTAAACAGTGTAATGCTGAAGAAAAAAGGTTGTATTGTTGATTAAATTTCTGGAGGGACTCAAGTTAATAGTGCTCCACCTTCTGCCAATAACCAACTCCTCACCTGCATCCATCTAACACTTAAGATAGACACATAATGCTGGAGTAACTATTCTTTTTCTCCAGAGCATCTCTGGAGAAAAAGAATAGGTGACATTTCTGGTCAAAGGTTCAAAGGTCAGTTTATTGTCACATGTACCAATTAAGGTACAGTGAAACCTGAATTATCATACAGCCATACTAAAAAAAGCAACATAAACATCCACTACAGCAATTCCCCACATTCCTCACTGCGATGGAAGGTAATAAAGTCTAATTTTCTTCCTCTTTATTCTCCCGCGTCGGGGCAGTTGAACTATCCGTAGTCGGGGCGGTCAAAGTTCCTGTGTCAGGGTGGTCGAAGCTCCTACGGCTTGGAGCTCCCGAGGTCCGTCTCTAAACAGGGACCACGAGCTCCACGATGTTAAAGTACTCAGGCTCCCACAGTTGGAGCTCCCGAGGTCGGTCTCTAAACAGGGACCACGAGCTCCATGATGTTAAAGTACTCAGGCTCCCACAGTTGGAGCTCCCCGAAGTCGGTCCCCAGTTGAGGCCGCCATCTCCTCGATGTTAGGCCTAGTGCGGACGGAGATGTGATACGGAAAATGATTGCATCTCCGTCGGGGTAAGAGATTTTAAAAACGTTTCCACCAACCCCACCCCCCACATAAAACAAGCTAAAGAACACTGAAACGTACATTTAACACATACTTAAAAAACAACAAAGAAGCAAGGGACGAGACAGTCTGTTGGCGAGGCAGCCATTGCTGGTGCCACCCGGGTCAAGACCATTCTTCAGACTGGGTCCACCTATCTCCTGCCAGGCTTTGTCCCCCTTACTACAAACATCTGCAAAGGGTCCCGATCCAAAACATTGCCTCCATTCCCTCCACAGATGCTGCCTGACCTGCTGAGTTCCTCCTGCGCTTTGTTTTTATTTTTAACTCAAGATTCCAGCATCTACAGTTTCTTGTGGCTGCACATTTCTGACAATGTGGCGTGCATAGGGAATAATTACCTTGCCATAGTTATTTTCCATTTCATAGATTTACTGTATTACTTGAACATTCAGTTTTAGAATTAGAATTTTAGTGATCTCCCCGAGCTGTCTTGCTTTCTGAATTTGAGTGCTACTTTGCATTGAAGGCTATGAATAAGGTTTGCAATGGCATGCAGAGCTTATTCAAGGTGGCATGACCGCACAGTCCCTCAGCTGGTAGAGCTGATGCCTCACAGCACCAGAGACGGAGGTTCGATCCTGACCTCAGGTGCTGTGAGTGTGGAAATGCACATTCTCCCTGTCACCGCACAGAATCCCTCCTGATGGCACCCGGTGACTCTGTGACATGACTATGTTTCTGTGACTCTGTGACTCTGTGATCCTGTGACTGTGTGACCCTGTGACCCTGTGACCCTGTGACCCTGTGACTCTGTGACTCTGTGACCCTGTGACCCTGTGACTCTGTGACCCTGTGACCCTGTGACTCTGTGACTCTGTGACCCTGTGACTCTGTGACCCTGTGACCCTGTGACTGTGACTCTGTGACCCTGTGACCCTGTGACTCTGTTACTCAGTGACCCTGTGACTTTGTGACCCTGTGACCCTGTGACCCTGTGACTCTGTGACTGTGACCCAGTGACTCTGTGACCCTGTGACTGTGACTCTGTGACCCTGTGACTGTGACCCTGTGACCCTGTGACTCTGTAACTGTGACCCTGTGACCCTGTGATTCTGTGACTGTGACCCTGTGACAGTGACCCTGTGACCCTGTGACCTGTGACCCTGTGACTCTGTGACCCTGTGACTGTGACCCTGTGACCCTGTGACCCTGTGACCCTGTGACCCTGTGACTGTGACCCTGTGACCCTGTGACTGTGACCCTGTGACCCTGTGACCCTGTGACTGTGACCTGTGACTCTGTGACTCTGTGACCCTGTGACTGTGACCCTGTGACTGTGACTGTGACCCTGTGACCCTGTGACCCTGTGACCCTGTGACTGTGACTCTGTGACCCTGTGACTGTGACTCTGTGACCCTGTGACCCTGTGACTGTGACTCTGTGACCCTGTGACTGTGACTCTGTGACTGTGTGACCCTGTGACTGTGACCCTGTGACTGTGATTCTGTGACCCTGTGACCCTGTGACTGTGTGACTGTGACCCTGTGACCCTGTGACCCTGTGACTGTGATTCTGTGACACTCGCTCTGTGTGTCTCTGTGACTGTGAGACCCTGTGACTGACTCTGTGACTGTGGCTCGATGATTCTGTGAATCTATGACCGTGAGTCTGTGACTCTAAAAACAACGAAAGACTCCCCCAACATCTCTTTGACGTAACAATAGCTGACCACTAATTTTCACTTCTCTTTTCCTAACCTTGTTTATTAGAAGCGAAAAAGGCTTTTCCGATAATCAGACACTGATTCCTCCTCATTTCCACCTAGAGGGAAGTATCAATCTATTTAAAGTTTCATTTCACGTCGGCATTAACTCACAGGCTTTCCATTGCACACACGATAGTTCAAAGTAAATGAAAAAGATTAACTATTAATGGATTAAAAGTTATATATTGATAAATTACTCTACAAGGCTAAACCAAAAAATGAACATGAATAATGTAAATCGTCCCACAATTCAAGGGGAGCTGACCCAAGCAAAATGGGAAATCATATCTGGAATAGCTCTGATATTAAATATTTAACTCTTACTGAAGCGTTAGTCATTTTTTAATCATAGTACATTTAAGAACAAGGGGTATGCCATTTAGGACTGAGATGAGGAAAAACTTTTTCACCGAGAGTTGTAAATCTGGAATTCTCTGCCATGGAAGGCAGTGGAGGCCAATTCACTGGACATTTTCAAGAGAGAATCAGATTTACCTCTTAGGGCTAATGAAATCAAGGGATATGGGGAAAAAGCAGGAACGGGATACTGATTTTACTTCGGAGTCACGTGAGTGACTTCGTGAAGACCCCGCCAGCACGCATGCGCGGCATATCGTCGCGCGCACTCGCACCGGCAGGCGGGGGGGGGGGGGGAGTGCGCTCTCTCCACCGGCTCCTTCACAAGACCGGCAAAAAGGTAAGTATTACCTTTTTTCTTCACAGCATGGACAAGGGCCGGAGGACGACGCTATTGAGGAGCTGAGCTGCGGCCAGCTAACGGCCCTTGTCCCCGGAGCTGCAAGGAACGCCGGCAGCTTCAACGCATGGTGGGGGCAGGAATGCGGAAGTCGGGCGCTCCCGCTGATTCAGGGGCCGACTCACCCGAATGGGTTACCGCTCCGGAGCTGGATGCAACGGATCCAGACTCCGAGCCCCCGTCCCCAAGAGAATAAGGGGGGATACAGGTACGTGGCAAGGGGTCTTGTTCTTTACAGGCAACCCCTCCCCGAGCTCCAGAAGACCCGAGGGGCTGGGCCGGGGGACAGCCGCACGACAGGGGAGCCCTGCAAAGTGCAAATACGTTACCGCAGCCAGGGATATCTGCCATAGTGCAGCACGGCCATAACACTGCTGCGTCATGTAGGCCTGCTGGAGCAGATACCGCCGACAACACACCCCGTCAGGCTGCGGTCAAGGGCGGAGGTGGCAGCAGGAAGCGGTCGGTCAGCTCAGCTCTGCGAGCGGCCGACCATGCGCCTCCACGCTAAAAGATGGGCAAGTGTGGAGGTAAGCCTGCACGGACTCCGGGGAGCCAGGTTCCGGGGGCCGGTGCCGATTCTACTCACCTACCTTCATATCAGACAGGTGGGCCGCCACAGTCTGGGAGAAGACAGACTAGCGGAGAGTCCGTGCGGGAGTCGTATGATCCTACTTGGGCTGTAGGTCACGACGACCTGCCATTGGACCATAGACCCTAAGGGGGTGAGGTCCGATGGTGGAAGCCCCAGTGAATTCGCAGGGCCTGGGGAAGTCGGCTTGTCCACTGCGTATAGCAGGGACGGTCGCATAGAGCGGTTGGAGCTCTTAGTGGTGCAACACCTCCAGCGGGACTGGGAACGAGAAGAGTGGGATTCGCGGGCATCCACTAGCCGTGCAAGGACACCACTCAGCTCCTCATCGTCTCCAGCCAGAAGCATTAATGATTGCCCAGCTGCTGAGTTTGACGACGACCAGGGACAGCCAGTGACCGCTGAACCAGAGCATGAGGAGGATGCTGGATGTGGTGAGTGAAGTTTGCCGTTTCCACCCAGACAGGTGAACCCTGCACCACGAATTGGCGGGCACCATTGATTGCCTAATTACGCACCAACTCTGGAGTCAGATTCTCAATAATACCTTGGAGAAAGGTTCTCCACGGGCATAACGGCGTTTGCTAAACCCTGGTCGGGGATAATGTGTCCAGTAAATAGCATGATGCACTGGCACTCCTATGCAACGCCCAGTATGAGATAAATTGCCTGCGTAAGAGCTCCATATAGCCCACACTACTACCTACCTACCTCCATCTCAACAAATACAACGACCTTTTAGGGCAAGGCCAACAGCGGCCTGCATGGGAAATGCGGCCGCCGGCCCGTCAACCTCCATAACGTCCACCCGAAGCACCGTATGTATGGAACCGCCGTTCACTATGGAGGTAAGGGGGTCTGGCTCCTCTCACGCCGTAGTATCCCTCCTGCACGAATAGGTGGGCGATTGCGGGCGGCCTTGGACATATGGGAAAACTGTCACCACAGATGAGTTTATTTTACAAAGTGTTCAAGGGTATATAATTCGTTGGAGGTATAGATTCCCATTCCCAGAATTCGCCTCGTAGGAATTTACTCTATCCCAAAAAGAGGTGGAGGCAGGGCATGCTGAAATTATATGGCGAGCAGGGAAAAGTGGTAATTGGCATAACCAAGCATGGACCTATTGAGTTTGAGTCTAATATGTTCACCAGCAGTAAAAAAGAAGGGGGATGTCTGATTATAATCGATTTAGCTGAGTTGAACAATTGTGTACAATATACCCATGTCAAAATGGATACTTTTGGAACAGCTAGGTGGATGCTTTACTCAGGGTACTTTATGGCATGTATCAGTTTGAAAGAAGCATGCTATACGGTGCCCATCGCTGAGGCTCACAGGGAATTCTGAAGTTGTCTGGAAGGGTGCATTGCCTAATGGAACCATCACAGCCCTAGGCTGTTTACCAAATTGGTATTTACCTGTATTGGCTCTTCTCCGACAACAAGATTATAGTGATGGCATATTGGATGAAATCCTTATAGTGGGGCAGACCCTCCAATTGGCAATTCAAGGAGTGGCTGCAACCAAGGCTCTGCTTGAGAAGCTGGGGTTGTAATCCATCCAGACAAATCAAAACTGCACCCGGTACGGGTTATGGATTTGGTGTTCACCTTAGACACTAATTTAATGAAGTTTATCATCCCCACTAATAAAGCTACTGCTATATTAGAAGAGTGCCACAATCTTGCTTGCGCCAGGGTATCGACCATGCGGCAAACAGCAAAAGTTATTGGTATTGGTAACTCTAAATTGGTAACTACATTCCCAGCTGCACGATTCGGACCGCTACACTACCGAAATTCACAAAGGTCACAAATCACAGCATTAAAAAACAAATGCTGGCTGCTTTGATCGGCCACTTCGGTTACCACCGGAAGCTAGAAATGAGCTATAATGGTGGGTAGATAATATTAAAGAATGTCATTGACCTATTATAGGGAGCAACCCTGATGTTGTGCTACTAACTGACGCAAGTGCACCAGGCTGGGGAGCAACTGGTACGATGTCCAGTTGTGGTGGCAGATGGAACTCTCATGAGTCTACATTCCTGGAGTCACATGGGATAAACTATATAGAAATGCTGGGGGTATTTCATGGACTGCGGGCTTACTGTACTAATTCATGGGATTACATGTCCGCTGTCGAATAGATAATGCTACAATAGTGGCTTACATCAATCACATGGGTAGTATCAGGTCGCTAGTTTGCAATGAATTGGCTAATACAATTTGGCACTGGTGCATTGAAAGAAATATTTGGATTACTGCGACCTATTTGCCTGGAAAGCTTAATTCAGTGGCGGACACCAGGTCACGTGTCTTCAATGACAACATTGAGTGGATGTTGAACCCCCAAATTTTGGAGATATTATAGCTCAACTTGGGGACACCAGATATTGACCTATTTGCGTCCAGGCTGAACCATCGAATACCAACGTATGTGTTGTGGGAACCAGACCCTGGGGTAATAGCATTGGATGCGTTTTATCCATTGGGGGAAATGGTTTGCTACGCGTTTCCCCCATGCTGCCTCACCAGTCGGGTAATGCAGAAAATTAAACTAGACTCTGCAACTGGCATATTGATCATTCCCGACTGGCCTACACAACCATGGTTGTAGAAAACTAGATGGTTGTAGAAATTTAAAACAACCATGGATGGCGATTGGGAAACATCCCAAATTGATTACTCACTCCATTACGGGGGGGTCAGTCATCCTTGCCATGGTCATTTAAACTTGTTGGCTTGCAGGTTCTGAAAAGACCGCTCATCCGGGCAGGCATCTCGTCAAGAGCCATGAACCTTATTGCAGCATCGTGCCGGGAATCAACCCGGAAACAATATCTCACTCAAATCAGAAAGTGGGAGGTTTTCTGTGCCCGGAACAACAAGTCCTCCAACTCGGCAACAATACCGCATGTGTTGGAGTTTCTAGCAGGCCTCCATTTTGATGCTGGCCTCAGCTACAGTGCCATCAACAGCGACAGGAGTACGCTGTATTCATACCTGGATATAGGTATCAGCTCCCACCACCTGGTGTCTAAACTAATGAGGGGAGTATTCAACACCAACCCTCCACGACCCAGATATACAGTAACGTGGGATGTGGGGATCGTGCTGACCCTACTGAGGAGCTGGGCTCCAATAGATGAGCTACCATTGAAACAGCTCACCCTTAAGGTGGTGATGCTCATGGCACTGACGACAGCCCAACGAGTCCAGACGTTACAAAAACTGCGACTGGACAGCATGGTGGCCAACCCTGGTCAAATAAAATTCTTTGTTAAAGAATTATTAAAACAGCACAGGCCAGGGGCGCATGGGCTGCAGCTGGAATTTCGGGCGTACCCTGTAGATGCCACTCTCTGCATAGTCACCCATCTCCACCACTACATCCGAGTTACTGGAGTTATCAGGATGAAGGAACAGGGGCTCCTCATCAGTCATAAAACCTCCGCATCATCGGGTGACTACACAGACGATCGCCAGGTGGCTCAGGGTGGTGCTGGATGCAGCAGGAGTTGCTACTAACATTTTTAAGTCTCATTCCACCAGGGCTGCATCCATATCAGCGGCGAGAGCCATGGAGGTGCCCATGGACCACATTCTCGCCACCACGGGCTGGGCCAGTGGGAAAACCTTTCAACGGCTCTATAACAAACCTCTGGCCACCCCTGCGACATTCGCAGAAGCTATCCTGGGTACCGCTCAGTAAATGTCTGGCCCCGATTTAGGGGTTTGTTGTTTATTTGATTAATAAATTGTGTTGATTTTTCAGCCAGTTTCGACTGAACTCCATTAACAGCCTTCTTCCATCAGACTGGCGGCAGTGTGATAAGCATGGACGTTGTCCAGGGCGTGAAATCACAGAGCTTTGAAATCTTCACGAAGTCACTCACGTGACTCCGAAGTAAAATAGTAAGATTAAACGAGAACTTACCAAGTTTGAAGATTGCTCGGTGAGGGATTTCGTGCCCACCGCTCCCACCCTCTATCATAAGGTCAACCAGGTAGTCCTACGTTTTCATCTTACTATTTTCAGTCATGGTTGGTTCTGTGATTCCACACCGCTGCTTTGAAGGATGCCGCGCATGCGTGCTGGCGGGGTCTTCACGAAATCCCTCACCGCGACTCCTCGTAAAATACAGATCAACCTTCAAACTTGGTAAGTTCTCGTTTAATCTTACTATTTTGGATGATCAGCCATGATCATATTGAATGGCGGTGCTGGCTGGAAGGGCCGAATGGCCTACTTTCTACGTTTCTAAGTTTCTAACATACCACAGTACAGCAAAGAAACAAACATTTTTGCCTATAATGTCCATGCTGAACAAACACAGTGCTATTATTATTTCGAGAGTACAAAAACAGGGATGTAATGCTGAGACTTTATAAGGCGCTGGTCAGACGGCATTCGGAGTACTGTGAGCATATGTGAGCCCCATATCTGAGGAAAGTTGTGCTGGCGCTGGAGAATGTTTACGAGAAAGATCCCAGGAATGAGTGGGTTTACATATGATGAGCGTTTGATGGCACTGGGTTTGTATTCGCTGGAGTTTAGAAGGATGAGGGGGGGACCTCATTGAAACTTACCGAATAGTGAAAGGCCTGGATAGAGTGGATGTGGAGAGAATGTTAACACTAGCAAAATGAAAGGAGGAGTGAAATATAAAGCCAGATGGAGGCATGTGGGTGAAAGGGGATAGGAGGAAGGGGAAGAAGGGGGATTATTGGTCAATCTGCGACTTAGGAATGGAAGATGAATGATAGGAGGATAGAAACAGAAGCAGCCCGATGGGGTGTTTGAGCCATGGTGGAAAGGGAATAGAGGATTGGGAAGTAGTACTTAAAATTGGAGAATTCAAAATTCATACCACTGGGTTGAAGCTGCCCACGTGGAATATGAGGTATTGCTCTTCTGGTTTAGTTTAGTTTAGTCTGGTGTAGTCTGGTTTAGTTTAGTTTAGTGATACTGCGTGGAAACAGCCCCTTCGAAACAGGCCGACCAGCGATCACCCCATACACCAGCACTATCCTATACACGAGGAGCAATATACAATATTGCCCAAAGCCAATTAACCTACAAACCTGCAAGTCTTTGGAATGTGGGAGGAAACGGAGCACCCAAAGAAAACCCACGCAGTCACAGAGAAACTGTACAAAATCCGTAGCGAGGATCAAACCCAGGTCTCTGGTGCTGTGAGGCAGCAAGTTTACTGTTGCACCACTGTGCCGCCCTTTTAGTTTGCATGTGGCTGTTAAGTTCAGGTTTAGGCTTATTGTTGTTATGTGTACCGAGGTACAGGGAAAAGCTGTGTTTTGCATGCTAACCAAACAGATCGGATAGTAATATACGTAAATACAATCAAGTCAAAGAGAAGTACAGTAGGTAGACACTGCAATGGTGTGGAGCTGAATCAGGTGGTGCCCAAGCTTATTGAAGGAATGTTCAGAAGCCTGGTAACGTAGGGGAAGAATTGCCTCACTCTGCCAATGGGAGAGGCCAAGGTGAGAAAGGTTAGTATGGGAAAGGGAAAGGGAGGTAAAATAGAGCAACCAGGAGATCGAGCAGGCCTTGGCGGACGGAACGCATGTGTTCGGTGAAGCAGTGGAGATCAACAGTCCAGAGTATTTTATTGTCATATTTCCTGAAACTGAACAATGAAATTCTTACTTGCAGCAGCACAACAGATATGTAAATTATGTTTACATATGTAAAACCCATAATTATCAATAACAAAAAAGTTCAGTATATAATTAAAAACAAACAGACAAATAAATAGACAATAATAGTACAAAGTAAAAAAAAATGTCCCCAAGTCTATATAGTTTGGAGGCTATTTGGAGGTTGTAGTGTTTGATAGCCTGATGTTTGCAGGGAAGAAGCTGCTCCTGATCCTGGACGTTATAGTTTTCAGGCTCCTGTACCTTCTTCCTAATGGCAGGAGTGAAATTAGAGCATGGCCAGGGTGGTGTGGGCACCCAATGATGCTGGCTGCCTTTTTGAGGTAGTCACTCTTATAGATCCCTCTCGAAGGTGGGGAGGTCGGTACCCGCGATGGACCGGGCAGTGTTCACCACTTTTTACAATCTTCTTCATTTGCTGGGCGTTTGAGTTACCGGACCAGGCCATGATGCAACCAGTCAACGTGCTCTCTACCGTACACCGGTCGAAGTTCAAGAGAGTATTCGTTGACACGCCGCATCTCCTCAGTCTGCTAAGGAAGTAAAGGCATTGATGGGCTTTCTACATCAGCAGGCTTGCAAGAATGTGCTGCGTCCAGACAGGTGTAAATTGCACCATACTAGGGCCATGTTCCCGGCTGTTGTCTACCAAGTGATAAACACACAGAGAGGCACGCTTCTCTGACCTTGCCTGAAGGACATTGTAAGCTCCTGTCAGTCCCGGTGGCAGAGTTTAGTGTTCTGATCCTCCATCAAACTCCACCACACCACATCCCAGCTCCAGAGCAGAGCTGAGAGCGGAGATGCTGAACTGCAGCCCTAATGAAGTGCAGACGAGAGGGAATGCCAAAACTGACAAAACATCTGGCATACATCTGATGTCGTATAACATCCCAGACATCAGGCATGATCCAGAGAATTCAAGCTGCCATCTCCCCCTGGTTCCATTTTGTTCCTCCACATCTGGTTTCAGTTCCATTCAGTAACTGCCTAGCACATTTTCCCTCCTGCCTTTGCCCTGTTCCCATTTAAATGCACCAGGAACAACCAGAAGATTGGAAAGCCCTCTGAGTCACTTTCAAAGTTACAAGAGTATCTGAATTTGTGCCACTATTTTGTATTAAGTGGCTGCAAGCCATTTAAAGTCAACTGCAACAGCTCACAACCCAGCTGTATGAATATTGATTTCTCTAACTCCAAGCAACCTCGCACCCCCTGTCACTCCATCCCTCCCCACCCTAATCGTTGTACTCGTTTAACTGTCATCCTGCTTAGCATCACTTTGTATCCACACGTTATCACCTCCTGTTACTTTTTCATATCTCTCGGTATATCTAGCAGTAGAGCTGCTGCCTTACAGCACCAGAGACCCGGGTTAGATCCTGACTTACAGGTGCTGTCCAAACGGAGTTTGTACGTTCTCCCCGCGACCACGTGGGTTTTCTCCGTCATCTCCGGTTTCCTCCCACACTCCAAAGACGTACAGGTTTGTAGGTTAATTTGCTTGGTTAAATTGTAATTTGTCCCTTGTGTGCGTAGGATCGTGGTAGTGTGTGGGGATCGCTGGCCGGGGCGGACTCTTTAGGCTGAAGGGCCTGTTTCCATGCTGTATCTCTAAACTAAACTAACGAAGGTTAAACACTTTGCTGCAATGAGATAACCCAGCAAAATGTCAAACAGCCAAAGGTGTTGAGTTTAAGAATGTCTTATCTGTGCTCATGATGCATTCCAGCAACATTTTGAATAATAAAACACAAGAATACGTGATGTGCATAATAAATATGAAGATAAACACAAAGTAACTCAGCATTTCTGGAGAAAAAGAATAGGTGACATTTTGGGTCAGAACCCTTTTTCAAA
Source organism: Okamejei kenojei (assembly GCA_035221665.1). Classification (NCBI taxonomy): domain Eukaryota; kingdom Metazoa; phylum Chordata; class Chondrichthyes; order Rajiformes; family Rajidae; genus Okamejei; species Okamejei kenojei. The sequence goes on along the minus strand of CM069154.1, from coordinate 22,827,732 downwards.
CCTATTCCGACCATCTTCAGATTTATTCAATAAATATGAATATGTTTTCCTGTTTAACTTATTTGGATCAGGTACAGGACAGTAAATGAAAATCAAATCAAAAATTTCATATTGAATATAAGAACAAAGGGCAGCACAGCGGTGGAGCTGCTGCCCCGCACTGCCAGAGACCCAGGTTCGATCCTGGCCACGGGTGCCGTGTGTGCGGAGTTTTACGTTCTCCCTGTGACCCCGTGGTTTTTTTCTGGGTGCTCCGGTTTTCTCCCACATCCCAAAGAATATACAGGTTTGTAGGTTAGTTGTGTACGTTATTGGGGCAAATTCTCCAAAATATGGAAGAGCTCGGTTAAGGATATGGATATTTTTTTAAAAAGACAGATTTGCTGGCTGCAACGAAAAAACCCCAATCCACAGAAAGAATCAGTTTCAAGTTTCAATCCTGGGTACACAAAAAGCTGGAGAAACTCAGCGGGTGCAGCAGCATCTAAGGAGCGAAGGAGATAGGCGACGTTTCGGGCCGAGACCATCGGGGATGACCCATCCATCGAGACAATAGGAGCCTATCCAGGCGATGGGACAACGATCAGGCTGAGGGATCATGACATCAGCAAGCCCCTTATCATCGGAAGCCTATTGTTCATGCCAGATCGAAACTGGGAATCATCAAAAGAACCCTTTTATCCAGAGGACCACCTGGGGGTTTCAAAGGAAACTCAGGTATAAAAGCCGGAGTCAAGCCAGAACTCGCTCTTTTTCTGCTCTGCTGGACAGCTCGTGGGCCTGCATCGACCTAGCTGTGAGTATCCCGGTGACCTGGTGAAATTCCCGAAATAGGGGGGGTAAATTTGTGTAAAGTAAGTTTTACGACGTGCCCGATAGTTTTCCGTCCATAGTCTTAGTTTAAAGCATAAGTTTAACCACGTGTTATGTAGTGTTGGTAAGATTCGATTTCTCATTGTTTAATAAAGCCTGTAAATGTAGACCTGCTTTGAGTCCATCTTGGTTTCTGTTTTCTCTCATCAGCACACTCTGGTCAATTCAACCTTTTTATCATATCCCACCATAATTCCGAGGTCTAGAACCTAGGGGAATCCCGTGGAGTAAAGGGACACTAAACCCCTACAGTTGGCTTCTGTAAATTCCTCGTAGTGTGATGGATGTGAAAGTGGGATAACATAGGACTTGGGTACAGGTGGTCGATGGCCTGCGTGGACTCAGCGGTCCAAAGGGCCTGTTTCCATGCTGCATCTCGAAACGAAACAAAACAAAAAATGCTGGATATGCTCTGCAGGTCTCTGTGAGGAACATAGAACAGCACAGCACAGGAAAGTCTGTCAATGTCAATGACATGGTGTCACGGCCAAGTCTTCTCTGCCGACAGTTCCTCCATTCCCAGCTTATTCCCATTGCCTATCCAAAAGCCTCTTAAATTGGCACTTATCTTTAAATTTTGCCCCTCTCACTGTAAAGGTATGCCCGCTGGTTTTTGACAATAATATCCAAGAGAAAAGGCTTTGATTGCCTACTCTATCTATGGTTTAAATAGAGAGGGGCAAAGATTAAAAGTGATGTGTGGGGCAAGTTTTTCACACAGAGGGTGGTGGGTATCTGGAACGTGCTGCCAGGGGTGGTGATGGAGGCAGATACGATAGTAGTGTTTAGGAAGCTTTAGATAGGCACATGGACATGCTGGGAATGGAGGGAAATGGATCACGTGCAGGCAGATAAATGTTGGTCTTGTCATCATATTTGGCAGAGTCATTGGGGTCTAAAGGGACTGTTTCTGTGCTGTACTATTCTATGTTCTATGCCTCTCATAATTGTATGCAGTTTTAACAAGTCCAATTTGTAGTTTAGTTTAGTTTTGTTTAATGTCACGTGTCGCAAGGTACAGTGAAAAGTTTTTATTGCGTGCTAACCAGTCAACGGAAAGACTATACACGATTACAATCGAGCCATTCACAGTTTTTACTGTATTTGACTGCACTAAATAACTGCTTCAGAGTAAAGTTATGTATTTTATTTGCGTCTGAAGAAAGATCCCGACCCAAAACGTCACCTATCCATGTTCTCCAGAGATGCTGCCTGACCCATTGAGTTACTCCAGCACTTTGTGTCCTGTTTTGTAAACCAATATCTGCAGTTCCTTCAGTCTCTATAGATGTTATTTATTGGCCTGAAACCATTTGGCCAGACTCAGTTAATATTATTAATATTATTCAGTTCTTGCTATGTCTTATCTTGCGCTCCATAAGACTTTGATCAAATTCCTTACCCTGGCAGATACAGGATTGATGGATGTCTCCCTGAGAATGAAGCATCGGTTCATCCCAGGGTAAATTACTCTCTGCTCTCATTTCATCCTTCCTCTTAAGCCCGCGCTCTTCTCAGCACATGTAGTGAGTTCAGGACAAGGATTTAGTCAGTTTTACTTCTCCATCAAATCATCCCTTTCGTCTGATCTCTAGTAGCAATCTCCTTCCGTTGATGGTAGAAGCAAAGACCTGCAGATGCTGGTTTATGCTAAAGATAGACGCAAAGTGCTGGAGTAACTCGGTGGGTCAGGCAGCGCCTCTGGGGAAAAAGCATGGGTGATGTTTCAGGTCAAGACACTTCTTCAGAAGATGTAGATAGTCTGAAGAAGGGTCCCAACCCGAAACATCACCTATTCCTTTGTTCCAGAGTTGCTGCCTGGGTTACTGCAGTAGTTTGTGTCTGTCTCCTTCCATTAATATTTTGTAAAAGACACGGAGGGAATTGAGACACTGAAAAAGCTGATCTTATGCCTCTTTCACATGGAAAATACAGAATGTCCAATTATTAAGAGCACCATGAGAACAACTCTTCCTTTGCCACAGGGCCATATAATAGCCTTTAATATTTCTCACACTACATGAAGAATTGATGCACTCTCCAATTTGTTTTAACAGAACTCAGATGGTAAGGGAATCAAATGTTTTTAGACTTAAATCTAATTCCATTGCACACAGAGGGTTTCGAAGGAACCTGATATCATTAAACTAAAAGCCATATCCATTTTTCAAGATCTTGTGACATTACTCAGTGTCCAGACATGAACTGTTTGTTCTCATGTGGCCCAGGGCTGTGGCTCCTCCATCAAATATCATGACATTGACAAAAAGTCCACCTTTCAGAATATTTTTATTCATAGCTTTGCACTGTACAAAATGTCCGACTTATCTGCCAACATGACAAAGGTTGATCACATCAAAATTCAGAGGCTTAGGCAAGATCTGATAGAAGTATATATAATGATGAGAGGCATAGACAGCCAGGCCCTTTTTCCCAGGGTGGGAATGGCAAAGACTAGAGGGCATAGACTTTAGACTTTAGACTTGGGTGATACTGCATGGAAACAGGCCCTTAAGCCCAGAGTCCGCGCCGACCAGAGATCACATTGTACACTAGCACTATTCTGCACACTAGGGACAATTTACGGAAGACAATTAATCTACAAACCTGTATGTCTTTGGAATGTCGGAGGAAACCAGAGCACCCGGAGAAAACCTAAGCAGTCACAGGGAGAACGTACAAACTCCATACTGGCAGCACCCATAGTCAGGATCGAACCTGGGTCTCGGGTGTTGTCAGGCAGCAACTCTACCGTTGCAGCACTGTGCTGCCCATAGCCTGAAGGTGAGAGGCGCAAAGTTAAAAGATATGTGGAGCAAGTTTTTATAGATAGAGGGCTGTGGGTGTCTGGTGGTGATGGAGGCAGATACAGTAGTGGCATTCAAGAAGCTTTTAGATAGGTCCGTGGATGAAGAGGGATACGGATCACTTGCAGGTAGATGAGATTAATTTAACTTGGCATCATGTCCAGCACCGTCATAGTGGGTTGAAGGGCCTTTTCAAGTGCTGTACCGCTCTGAGTTCCATTATCACTTGCCTGTCGTCTGCTTTGAGACATTTCTGAGAATCGTACGAGTCATTGTACAGACACAAGCATTTTGCTGTGAAATAAATATTCCCTTTGATATTTGTTTATTTGAGTCAAATGAAGTCAAGACAGTTCACTTTTTCAGCAGAGCAGCATCATGGTTGTGGATTGTCATGTTTGACCTTGCATTTACTCTGCTGAACGAAAGACAAAAATGACAACGTAATTGAGAATTCATTACCTTTATCACTGGAATTACATGTTGCATATCCCGTCAGGCTCAACTATGTTCGCGCTCAATGCAAGCAAGTGATTCCAAGTAGAAATTCGATGGGGATTCATAGACGCGAGAAGTGTAATTAGTGCAGGGTTACACGGGCCAGTGAGTGGAAACATTGGACTGCTCAGATTTTGAATGTACTTGGTACTGTTTTTCAAAGGAGATTGTAGGGAGATCTGATAGAAGTTTGGAAAATGTTGAGAGGCACAGAGAGGGTAGATAGTCGGAACCTTGGTTTGGTTTCTCTGTAACATCAGAGGCTGAGGGGAGACCTAAATTACAACAATAGGCATCAATAGGGTAGGCACTCAGAACCTGTTTCCCAGGCTGGAATGCCATAGACTAGAGGGCATAAGGGTATTTTGGGTAGAGGGGTAAGCCTATTTGAGGACTAGAGGGTATTTTGTTGGTTCACATGCTCGATCAATGGTGTTTTATCATTAATGTTTTATTATTAGTAATGTTTAGTGTTTTCTGTGTCATTCGTAACTGTCACTGGATGTCATGTTGTTACTTGTGGGCGGAGCACCAAGGCAAATTCCTTGTATGTGAATACTTGGCCAATAAACTTACTTACTTACTTACTTTTAACTTTAAGGTGGGAGGGGGAAAGATTAATGGAAGACAAATACAAAATGCCAGAGTAATTCAGCGGGACAGGCAGCATCTCTGGAGAGAAGGCATGGGCAACGTTTTGGGTCGAAACCCTTCTTCAGACTGAATGGCAATGTGTGGGGCAAGACTATACACAGAGAGTGATGGGGGCCTGGAACATGTTGCCTGGGGTGGTGGTAGCCCCATAGCAGAAGCGTCCACATCGCGGGGCTGGAAACCGGAAGTATCCTGAGCAAATTATGCTACCACCAACAAGTGATGGCTCCCACTGATTGTCGCCGGAAGCTTGCTTCCTGTTTAGGACGGACGATGACAGCGACGGCAACATTTGAAACACGGAAGATGGACACGAAAGAAGAAGGGTGGAGACAGATAAAATGATGGCATTCAAAAGACTTTTAGATAGGCCCATAGGCACACAGGGAATGGAGGGATAAGGATGACGTGCAAGCAGAGGAGATTAGTCTAACTTGGCATCATGTTCGGCACGGACATTGTGGGCTGAAGGGCCTGTTCCTGTGCCGTATTGTTCTATGTTCAATGTTCCCTGTACTAACCTGCCCCAGCTACACAACACAGTCACTCAACAGTGAATACAACGCGAGGCACTGAATAACAGGGGCTATTTCTTGAACATCTCCTATACAACATAACAGTACACAAAAGGCCAGAACTATTCAACATTACCAACATTTGTCGAAAGGGAAACTTGGTCAAAATTTCAGATCAATAATCTCTCAACGGAACTGAGGAAAGTTGCAAAACAAGTTTTACCTTACTGGGAAAGGGAACAAGAGTGGAGGAAGTAAAATGGGGATAGAGCCAAAAAGCTGGAGTAACTTAGCGGGTCAGGCAGAAAAGGAATCTCTGGAGAAAAGGAACAGGTGACGTTTTGGGGTCAAGACCCTTCTTCAGACTTCTACCACTTTTACCCAGAGTAGGGTAGTCAAGAACCAGAGGACATTGACAATAGACAATAGGTGCAGGAGTAGGCCATTCGGCCCTTCGAGCCAGCACCTCCATTCACTGTGATCATGGTTGATCATCCACAGTCAGTACCCTGTTCCTGCCTTCTCACCATATCCCCTGACTCTGCTATCTTTAAAAGCTCTATCTAACTCTCCCTTGAAAGCATCCAGAGAATTGGCCTCCACTGCCTTCTGAGGCTGAGAATTCCACAGATTCACAACTCTCTGGGTGAAAACGTTTTTCCTCATCTCCATTCTAAATGGCCTACCCCTTATTCTTAAACTGTGGCCCTGGTTCTGGATTCTCCCAATATCGGGAACGTGTTTCCTGCCTCTAGCTTGACCAATCCCTTAATAATCTTATATGTTTCAACAAGATCCCATCTCATCCTTCTAAATTCCAGTGTATACAAGCCCAGTCGCTCCATTCTTTCAACATATGACAGTCCCGCCATCCCGGGAATTAACCTTGTAAACCTTATCTGCACTCCCTCAATTGCAAAAATGTCCTTCCTCAAAATTGGAGACCAAAACTGCACACAATACTCCAGGTGTGGTCTCACTAGGGGCCTGTACAACTGTAGAAGGACCTTTTTGCTCCTACAGAACTCCTCTTGCCAACATGCCATTAGCTTTCTTCACTGCTTGCGGTACCTGCATGCTTACTTTCGGTGACTGATGAACAAGGACAACCAGATCTTGTTGTACTTTCCCTTTTCCTAACTTGACACCATTCAGATAATAATCTGCCTTCCTGTTCTTTCCACCAAAGTGGATAACCTCACATTTATCCTGATTAAACTGCATCTGCCATGCATCTGCCCACTCACCCTGCAACCTCATAGCATCCTCCTCACAGTTCACACTGCCTGGATAGGTTTAAGGTGAGGGGAGAAAGATTTAATAGGAACCTGAGGGGCAACGTTTTTACACAAAAGATAGTGGTATATGGAACGGGCTGCCAGAGGAGGTAGTTGGTACAATCACAATGTTTAAAAAACATTTGGATAGATACATGGATAGGACAGGTTTAGAGGGATATGGGCCAAACGCAGGCAGGTGGGACTAGTGTAGATGGGATATCTTGGTCAGCATGGGTGTGTTGGGCCGAACGGCCTGTTTCCTCTCTCTATGACGCTACCTGCTGAAGAGCAGATATCAGAGATAATTAGAAATTATACAAGAACAATCTCTAATATATGCACAGTCACTTCTCACCTCCATCAGAATCCATTTGTCGGTGCGGGCAGGTTGGGCCAAAGGGCCTGTTTCCACGCTGTGTGACTCTATGACAGTCAAATAGCATAGAAACAGGCCCTACAGTTCACCTCAATAAAGTCACCCCTCCTCCTCTGACGCTCCGGGGGAAAGTCCCAGCCTATCCAACCTCTCTCTTTAACTCAAGCCCAGGTAACATCCTGGCGAATCACATCTGCACCCAATCCAACCCTTTCAAACATGTTATTTTTTACCCATGGGATAGTTAAATATAATCAAATCTACGAAGTAGTCTTGCTACTATATTTCAGTATTTTCAATTTTGCCAGAGGGAGCTGAATTGAAATCTTAGTTTTGACCAAGATTTGAACTAGTCATTCTCTGGAGGATATGTTTCAACAGTTTTGGCTGCAGATTCTGTGAGTTACAGGGAAATATTTTCACATAGAGGGAACGGGAAACATTTCATTTCTTCTTTGCCGTGCTTTTTAATGCTTGTGTCTTGGCCGTAAAGCAAACAGCAGCGTGACAGGCATCTGTGAAGATAACAGGGCCTGTTTCCATGCTGTATGACTCTATAACTCAATCTACCGTCTCTTATGCCTCTAGAAATTTACATAATATTTTCAACTATAATCCCAGTTATTTAAAGTTGTTTTCTTAAAACTTTAACTCTGTAAAGTGCATTACAGATATTACTTTGCATACTACATACTATCTGGCTGTCAGGCACGTGCCGTGAGTAATTACTCAGGGTAGGCACTCAGTCCGCTAAAAAAAATATTAAACCGCGTATGCGCAGATTGTTCGCTCCCGTTAAATAAATAAATAAATAAAAACAGTGACATTTCAATTTGCCCAAGGCTTCCTAGTCCTAGACCAATTGGGGGAACAGTTCCTTTCACAGCGTGTGGAGAGTCTGTGTCAGGGGTAAAGTTGTGGGGAGGGCACGAGTGTTGACAAGGAGGGTGTCGGGGATAATGGCAGAAACTTACTCACTCACCGCTGCCGCAGCTCTCCGGGCACGAAGCCCCCGCACTGTAGCTGGGGATAGAAGCAGCTCGGGTAGCTACGAGCGGCCGCCGGTACCCGACAGCAGAACTGGCCGCCACTTCAGCGCCTTCTGCCGGCCCGCTCACCTCTAGCAGTGCTCTCCGTCGGAACACCTGTCACCTGCCGTTCGCCGACTTCGCTCATGTCAGCGGCTTCCTGCAAATCCTTAAATTCCCACAGCCGAGTAACCTCAATCGCGCTGTCGGAATTTAAGGACATGAGTGAGGCCAGCGAGCGGCAGGAGAGTGGTTTGTAGACGGAGAGCTGCCAGAGGTGAGCGGGGACCGGCAGAAGGAGCTAAGGTGGCGGCTGGTTCCGCTGTCCGGCCCGGCGACCTCTCAGCCACCCGAGCTACTTCTCTTCCCCCCCCCCCCCCCCCCCCCTGGCCTCAATGCGGTGGCATTCCACGCCTCCGTGCAAGGAGCGTCGCAAGTGGCATTATCCCAATCCCCTCATTCATAACATTTGTGCCCTCCCCACAACCTTACCCCGGGCCAGACTCCCCAAACACTGTGAAATGTTATAATTTTAGTCAGGGTAGGCAGTGCCTACCTTGCCTACCCTGACGGCACATGCCTGCTGGCTGTAGATTGTTTGCTTAGAAATGACTGTTCTCTAACGGTTATTCTAACAAAATAGCTATGAAAAACAATCATGTGGAAAGATATGAGTGTCATCACGTAATTTCTAGAGAACAATGAAAACGCACTGAATTATAAAAATAATTACCAGAACGTTGCATTGGTTATTTTTAGAACTTCAAGATTTTGAGTAATATATTCCTATGATATTTATCTCTAGTTCACAGATGTTTGTGTAATTGTAGTCTAAAATGTGTTTTCATTTTGTTGCTACCCTGTCCTTATGATTTTGCCTCACCACAAATTTGTTTTTAATCACAAGCAAACCGAATAATCGAGCCTAGAACTAATTATCATTCACTATAATTTCCCTTTTTTGATCAATCAAGAATTGGTCAGAGCCGCTGCCTCCCAGCACCTGGGACCCAGGTTCAATCCTGACCTCGGGTGCTGTCTGTGGGGAGTTTGCACGTGACCACGTGGGTTTCCTCCGGGTGCTCCGATTTCCTCCCATATCTCAAAGACGTGCGGGTTTGCAGATTAGTTGGCCACTGTATATTGCCCCTAGTGTGTAGGGAGTGAATGTACAAGAGGAATAGCGTAGAACTAATATGAACAGGTGTGGACTTGGTGGGCTGAAGGGCCTGTTTCCATGCTGTATTTTTCGATTCATAAAAACTTCTCACAAAGTTCATTTTATGTCATAATAACTTATGATTTATGTCATCATAACTTTTTGTTAAATCTCTTAAATTCACCCTCTACGTTATTGCCTATTAAACATAATTCCAATAAATATCTCAAATATGGCTGTCCAATTTGTCCCTCTCCGCATTTTTCATAACCACTCACGATTTTAGTTCCCTTATTAGATTTCCCTTTAAGTTCGTTGCTCAGATAACACACTCCTGACACACACTTTCACCTTTCTGCACATCTTTGTTTATTTTCTTGCAGTTGTGTAAGTGTAAGTGAGAATATTCTCAAATAATGTAAGCAAATTATTGTAATTCTCATTTGAAACCCAAATTGACTTTTATTTCTTAGTTTAGTTCAGTTTAGAGATACAGCAAGGAAACAGGCCCTTCGGACCACTGAGTCCGCGCCGACCAGCGATCCCCGCACATTAACATTAACACGCACTAGGGACAATTTACACATTTGCCATTCCAATTAACCTACATGCCTGTACGCCTTTGGAATGTGAGACGAACCCGAAGATCTCGGAGAAAACCCACGCGGTCATGGGGAGAACGTAACAAACTCCATACAGACAGCACCCATAGTCGGGATCGAACCCGGGTCTCCGGCGCTACAAGCGCTGTAAGGCAGCAACCCTACCGCTGCGCCATCGTGCCGCCCAATTACTAAATTGAAGATTATTCCTCTGTGTACATTCTGGAGATCATGACAGGCCCGACTCGATCAACAGACCACTCCATATTACCCCCATTAGGCCCCCCCAACCCCATCTCACCCCCTCTGCCCTGTGTTTGACTCCAGTCTCAAACCCTATTGTGTTTTCACCATCCCCCTAACCTCCCATCTCCAAAGTTGTACACTAACCCATTACAAATTAAAGAACAGGAATTGTCCCCCTCTCCTCCTCGCCTTCCCTTATCTGACACACCTTTTCCTCTCTTATACTCTAGCCTTTGTCACTTACTCCATCCATCTACCCATCACACACCCCCCCTCACCTGTATCCACCTATCACTTCACCCCACTCCCACCTCTTCTCCAGCTTGCTTCCCCCTACTACAGTCAGTCTGACGAAGGGTTCCGACCTGAAACGTCGTCTCTCCATTTCCTCCACAGATGCTGCCTGACCCATGAATACCTCCAGCACTTTGTGCTTTGCTCAGGATACCAGCATCTGCAGTTTCTTGTGTTTCCATTTTATTGGGTGTCTCTTGCCATAATGGATTCTGTTCTTGAAAACTGGTTTAACCATGACACTCCAGGTCTGATGCTTCTCCATTTAGTTGTCAACTTATTCATGATGTTTTCCATTGAATCACACCTTGTTTTCCATTTGGGTCGACACTGTGACACAGCGGTAGAGTTGCTGCCTTAAAGAGCCAGAGACCCGGGTTCGATCCTGTCTATACGGAATTTTTAATGTTTTCACTGTGACCACATGGGTTTTATCCGGGTGCTCCGGTTTCCTCCCACACTCCAAAGATCTACAAGTTTGTAGGTTAATTGGTTTCAGTAAAATTGCAAATTGTCCCTAGTGTGTAGGATAGTGCTAGTGTACGGGGCGATCGCTGGTCAGGGCAGGCCTCAGTGGGCTGGAGGGCCTGTTTCCGCGCTGTATCTCTGAAGCCTAAAGTGTAGGACATGGTACTAGTGTACAGGTGATCGATGGTTGGCATGGACACGGTGGACTGATGGGCCTGTTTCCACGCTGTGTCTCTAAACTCTACACTAAACTAAACAAGTGCAGCAGATCAAACTAAGAACATGATATGATCTCGATAACTTTTAGATTGTGCCATTTTCATACAATACCATCACCGCACTACACATGGCTGTCCAGTTGGACCATGACACCAGTCGACTTAAAAGTTTCCAAAAATTTGTGGGGGGGTGGGGGGTATATTAAAGTCGACCAAATGTGCATGTTCCTAATAAAATGTTTCAAAATGTTCATAAGTGGCTGATAAAACACTTATGATGAAGGGCAGGGGGTTATTATTAATGAGAAAGCCTGGTACTTGTCAAAAACATTATTTCCATTTGGCATTGCAGAGATTTGCCTTAGTTCAAGGATCAAGAATGTTTGATTGTCATATGTACCGACAATTAAATTCTTAATGCAGCAGCATTAATATTATATATTAACAGGTCTATAAACTCATTAGACGCAGATAATATATAATAAACAACAAATTAATTAATTAATTAATAACCGCAATGCTAATGCAAACAAAAGCCCAAAGTCCTTAGTTTGGGGCGGTACAGAGGTACAGCGGTAGAGTTGGCTTACAATGCCAGGGACTTGTCATTGGTCCTGTCTTGTACGTTCTCCCCGAGACCGCAATTACCCGTACACTAGTTCTATCCTACACACACTAGAGACAATTTACAGAAGCCAATTAACTTACACACCTGCACATCTTTGGGATGTGGGAGGAAACTGGAGCACCCGGAGGAACCCGGGCACTCACAGGAAGAACGTGCAAACTCCGTACAGACAGCACCCGTAGTCAGGATTGAACCCGGGTCTCTGGCGCTGTAAGGCAGCAACGCGTCACTGTGCCACCCCTTTGAATGAATCTGCATTCATTTTTTAAATTTATAATATCCCATATCTTCCCATTTCCCAATTATGTACAGCAGCTCCCGGAAAGTAACCATTGATATTATTTGAACACTGATTCTCTCAAGCAAATCTTGTTGTTGCAAGATCTCTGGCAGGGCAGAACAAATTACAATATAACTTCCTGATTTATGTGTTTAACTATCCTGGTCTGGAAGCCAGATTATGGAACTTTCTCCCCAACAAAAGTGAACATTGATAGACTCACTTTTGTTCCTTCCATACAAACCAAGGCATCAAATTATTTGGAGGCACTTCTAATTCAAAACAAAATGTAACATTGCTTCCTTATTGTGTAAGACCTTGATTAATTCCTGCTGAGAAACAGTGCTTGGTTTCAAGAGACACTGGCTCTTGAAAGGTATCTGAGGAGAACAGGATTCACTCCACATTCAAATGGTCCGCTCCCTAGGTTTCCTTCTGAAGAACAATATTCTGTAATGGTATTGATATGGAATCAGTAATTAAGAATTTAATTTTTTCATTGTCAGTTCATATGACAATTTTTGGGTTAACCTGCTCTTTGGGTTGCCAACTTTCTCACTCCCATATAAGGGATGAAAGGTCAAAATAAGGGTCTGAAGAAGGGTTTCAGCCCAAAACGTTGCCTATTTCCTTCGCTCCATAGATGCTGCTGCACCCGCTGAGTTTCTCCAGCACGTTTGTCTACCTTTGATTATTCCAGCATCTGCAGTTCCTTCTGAAACAACTCGTAGCAGTCAAACATGGGACAAGGGCGGTCCCATATGGGACAAACCAATTCAGCCCAATATACGGGATATCCCAGCTAATACGGGACATTTGGCAACCCTACTGCTATAGGAAGCTGAAAACAGTTGTTAAGTTGTTAAGCTGAAAACAGTGCAGAGGAGATTTCTGAGAATGTTGCCAGGACTCGAGAGCCCGAGCATCAGGGAGGTGTTGGACAGGCTAGGACTTTATTCCTTGGAGTCCATTAGATTGAGGGGTGATCTTATAGTAGTGTATAAAATTATAAGTGGAGTACATAGGGTGAACGCAAAGTTTTTTTACCCAGGGTAGGGGAGTCAAGAACTGGAGGACATAGATTTAAGGTGAGGGGGGAAAGATTTAATAGGAACTTGAGGGGCAACTTTTTTACACAGAGGGTGGTGAGTATATGGAAGAAGCTGCCAGCAGAGGTAGTTAAGGCAGGTACCATAACAACATTTCAATTAAGATTTGGGCAGGTACATGGATAGGGGAGGTTGAGAGGGATATGGGCCTCAAAGGCTTATTTTTATGTTATGTGTCAGATAAAAGGTTACAGAGGCAACACCCGAGATGTTATCTCCACTTGCAGGCCAGCGCTGGGTTCTACCAAGAGGCGGTTCAAACCACAGTAAAGGGGATTGACCAAAGCAGCAACAACTCCCTGCAAACATTGATGAAGCAAAACAAAAGATATTTCCAAAGCACGTTAATTCATCAACACGGTGCCATCAGCCACACGAGGTGTCCCCTGAATACCACGGGAGAATCAGCAAAAAGGTAAACACAAATCAAGAGCAAAAAGGTAGAGAGAGTAGTCGTTTGCGCACGCCCTTTCTGGTTAGTCCAAGGTGGAACTGGAAATACCGACCCAATTTCTCTGAGGCTTGAAATAGAATTATTTATAACTCATTTTCTGAAAACTGTTTTGTTTTTTATTTTCTCTGGAATTTGCACTAGAGGGTTGAGGGGAGACCTTTAGTTTAGTTTAGTTTAGTTTAGAGTTACAGTGGGGAAACTGGACCTTCGGCCCACTGAGTCCACACTGACCAACGAACGCGTTACATTAACACAATCCTATACACTGGGGCCAATTTACAACTTTACCAAAGGCAATGAGCCGGCAAACCTGTACATCTTTGGAATGCGGGAGGAGACCAGCGCAACCAGAGAAAACTAACGCAGGTCACGAGGAGAATGTACAAACTCCATACAGACAGCACCTGATTTCAGGATCGAACCCGGGTCTCTGGCACTGTAAGGCAGCAACACTACAACTTAGAGGGTGATGTACTATGGCATAGTGGCGGAGCTGGTAGAGTCGCTACCTCACAGTGCCGGAGACCCGGTTTGATCCCCACCTCTGGTTCTGTCTGTGTGGAGTTTGCATGTTCTCCTTGTGACCACGTGAGTTTCCTCCAGATGCTCTGGTTTCTTCCCACATCCCGAAGACCTACAGGTTTTTAGGTGAATTGTCCCTCTGAAAAATGCTCCTGGTTTTGGGAGTGGATGAGAAAGTGGGATAACATATAACTGTTGTGATCAGGTCGGTGTGGACTCAACTGAACAGAAACAAAAGAAACAAACAAAAAGAAGTGCAGATGCAGTAGAAAAAGGATAGGTGATGTTTCGGGTTGAGTCGGTCTGAACAAGGATCCCAACCCTCAACGTCACCTATCCTTTTCCTCCAGAGATGCTGCCTGACCCGTTGAGTTACTCCAGCACTTTTGGTCTATCTTTGGCATAAACCAGCATCTGCAGTTCTTTGTTTCTACAAATGTATTGTCATATGTGCAAGAACGGTGAGGTACGGTAACTATGGAAATTGTCAGAGGAACCGCTCTTTCCAGGACTGCAAGGAATTGCAGAGTTGTGGAGGCAGCTTCACTGGATTGGTGATTAGATTCGAGGGAACACATTAATGTAAATGGTTACTTAATGGTTGTCACAAACTCAATGGGCCGAAGGGTTCACAATTTCATAGGTTCCAGGAGCAGAATTAGGCCATTCGGCCCATCAAGTCTACTCTGTCATTCAATCATGACTGATCTATCTTTCCCTTTCAACCCCATTCTTCTGCCTGCTCCCCATAACCCCTGACACCTGTACTACCTGTACCCAACAATCTTCCAATCTCTGCCTAAAAATACGCAATGACTTGGCCTCCACAGCCGACAGTGGTAATTAATTCCAGATTCACTGCCCTCTGACTAAAGAAGTTCCTCCTCATCTTTCTGAAGGTACATCTGTTAATTATGAGGTCAACGCCTCTAGTCCGATACACTCCCACTAATGGAAACTCCCTCTCCACAACAAACCTATGCAGTCCTGTTTGGGTCTGGAAGGGCCTGTTTCTATGTACTTTGACTCTTCTATTCTCTGACCTTGAAACCAAAAGCTGGTGTTCAAACAGACATCTCTCAGGCTGTTCTCCGTTCCAGCTTTCTTGCCATCCCTCACCCTTACTCTCACAGCCCCACTATGATACACATCAACACAAGCGGAACTAATACAGCAGACGAAACAGACGCATTCATTGACGAAAATCCGTCTTATCGTTACTGCCACACCCCTGCACAACAGCTTGCTATTGTTCTTCTGAGGATTAATGAGTTATTCTCAGCAGTTGCATCTTGCCTTTTGGAATATTAATAAGAGACTATCAAAGGTCGGCAGGAGTGCCGTCATGTGTGAAAATATTAATCCTTTCACACCAGAGATTTATTCCTTAAACATTTCATTATTCAAATACTTGTTAAAGGCAGCACTTATGTTTTTGATAGTGGCCAGTTATAAACAGAAAAATATATAAATCTGTATAGAACGTGTAGGGAGAGACTGCAGATGCTGGTTTATACCGTAGATAGACACAAAATGCTGGAGTAACTCTGCGGGTCAGGCAGCATCTCTGGAGAAAAGGAGTAGGTGATGTTTCGGGTTGGGAATCTGAAGAAATGTTCCGACTTGAAACGTCACCTATTCCTTTTCTCCAGAGACACTGCCTGACCCGCTGAGTTAAATCTGTAGAATGTTAAGTTGTTTAATAACCGAGGATCACAAAGTTCCTGCTACATTGTTGAATAAATGCAAAACGGTTAAATGTATCTAAATGTAAATGAGCAAACGAATGGGCTTTAAATGCTTTAAAATACTTCTGCAAATTATTGATGGAACTTTGACATAGGGAACTGCAGATGCTGGTTTACAAAATAAGACACAAAGTGCTGGAGTAACTCAGTGGGTCAGGCAGCATATCTGGGGAAAATGCATGAGTCTGAAGAAGGGTCTAGACCTGAAATGTCACCGTTCCACATTCTCCAGAGATGCTGCCTGACCCGCTGAGTTATTCCTGCACTTTGTGTTTCTGCTTTTTCACCACAATGTTATCTGGGCGTGCAGTTTGAGTTATCGGGAGAGTTTGGCCAGGCTGGGATTTTTATCTTTGGAGCGTGGGAGGCTGAGGGGAGACCTGATCGAGGTGTGCAAGATCACGAGGGGTCAAATCTTTTTCCCAGGTTAGAGTTTCCGAAGCTGGAGGGCACAGGTTCAAAATGGGATGTGAAACATTTTAGAAGAGGGCTCGGGGGCAATATTTGCACCCAGAAGGTAGTCCATGTCTGGAATGAGCTGCCAGAGGAAGCTATGGAAGCCGATACAATTACACCATTTGAAATACATTTAGACAGATGTATGGATAGGAAGGGTTTAGAGGGATATGGGTCAAATGCAGTCAAATGGGACTAGCCCAGTATGCCAACTTGGTCAGCATGGTCCAGGTGGACCGAAGGGCCTGTTTCCATGCTCTGCAACTCAGTGATTCCATTATTTTATTTGTTGATGATCTGGAAGCATCAAGAGTCAAGAGTGTTTTACTGTCATATGTCCCAGACAGAACAATGAAATTCATACTTGCAGCAGCACAACAGAATATGCAAACATAGTACACTGTAAACAATATAATAAACGAGGGAGAAAAAAATGTTCAGTGTTTGTGTATATTCACTTACTCACAAATACACACATGTGTATATATATATATATATATATACACATGCAATAATAACAATAATAGTCTATATAATTCTGAGCTTATTAGTGGCTATAGTGTTTAATAGCCGAATGGCTGTAGGATGTTCCTAAACCCGGACGTTACAGATTTCAGAATCAAAATCACAAACTTTTGATCAAATTTGCACATAATATTAAAAAAAATTATGATTTCTATTCAGGTTGTGCAGCCTCAATGATGTCAGGTCCGAGTGCTGTCTGTGTACCTAGTGTTAAAATGTTTGCTCCATTTATCAATTCAGCATGTACTTTATGTTAACCTTAAAAGAACATAGAACATGAAAGTAGAAACAAGGAACTGCAGATGCTGGTTTATATCAAAGATAGACACAAAGTGCTGGAGTAAGTCAGCACGCCATATCTCTAAAGAGGTTTAAGAGGTTTATCTCTCAAGAAATAATATAATAAAGAAACACTAAATGGTTCAATAAAAAATCCAGAATAGTGCATAAAACAAACAAACAGAGCCCAAAGACCCTAGTGTGACCGAGACAGTTTGTAGTTGGGACTTTAGCTGAAGTTCATAACTGATGGTTGAATAGTCAAGCGTTTTATTGTCATCTGTACCTAAATGGAACGAACAATGAAGTTGTTGGGAAGCAGCTATTCCTGAACCTGGACATTGCAGTTTTCAGACTTCTTCCAGAAGGCAGGAGTGAAATGGGAGTGTGGCCAGGGTGTTTTAGAAAGGAGATGAGGAGGAATTTCTTTAGTCAGAGGGTGGTGAATCTGTGGGATTCACTGCCACAGAAGCTATGGAGGACAAGTCAATGGATATTTTTTAAGGCATAGATTGATATGTTCTTGATTAGCAAGGGGGTCAGGGGTTATTGGGGAGAAGGCAGGATATTGGGGTTGAAAGGAAAAGATAGATCAGCCATGACTGAATGGCAGAGCAAAATTGATGGGGCAAATGGCCTAATTCTGCTCCTAGAACTTTTGAATATGAGTCATAGATTCATACAGGTAATATTGTGAATTGCCCCTAGTGTGTGTAGGGTAGTGTGGTTGGGTGAAGACCGCTGGTTGGCGCGGACTCGGTGGGCCGAAGGGCCTGTTTCCGCACTGCATCTCTAAGCTAAGCTAAACTAAATGCTGTTTTAGTACCTGCCTCAACTATCTCGTTCCCTATACTCAACCAGTTTCAATCTTCCAGGATGTGGCACTGTCACAAAATGGAGTTGTTAAAGTACTACCCAATTGGAATTGTACGTAAATTTCCTGATTACAATTAGTTGAATTGGTTTGGTAATGCTCCATTAAATGTAAGGCGCCGACCTGATATTTTGACGGACGTAAAGTAATGAAAAATTTGAAGCTGTTTTATATCTTTAATAATCTGTTATTAAAAATGGTTTTCAATATAACCTTCTGTTCAGTTTAATTTATTCTACGATCATCACATTTTGCCATTGGGGACCATAATCTGCAATTATTTCCACAATCATTCTCTTGCTCCGTTTGAGTGAGCAACAGTGGTACATGTCAAGAAAAGTTGAGACATTTTTCTCTGTCCAGTGTGTTACCAAGTCTCTGCTATGCCTTCCCCTAGGATAAAGGGGATTTAAAAGTTTATGGTACCAGAGCCATCTCCACATGGGACTGAGATGAAGGGGAACGGAGATGCTGAATGAATCAGACCTTGCAGAGCGGCAAATTTGAGTTTAATTTAGTTTAGTTTCATCTAGAGGTACACGGCGGAAGCAGGCCCTCAATCAATCAAACAACATTTAGTGCAAGGTAAAGCCAGCAAAGTCCGGTCAAGGATAGTCCGAGGGACATCAGAGGTAGATAGTAGTTCAGCACTGCTCTCTGGTGTGGTAAGATGATTCAGTTGCCTGATAACAGCTGGGAAGAAATTGTCCCCGAATCTGATGGTGTGCGTTTTGCCTGATGGGAGAGGGGAGAAGAGGGAGTGGCCAGGGTGTGACTTGTCCTTGATTATGCTGCTGGCCTTGCTGAGGCAGCGTGAGGTGCAAATGGAGTCAATGGAAGGGAGGTTGGTTTGTGTGATGGCCTGGTCTGCGTCCACAATTCTCTGCAATTTTTTACGGTCCTGGATGGAGCTGAGCCAAGTAGCCTACAACCCCGCAGTGTGTGGAGGGAACTGGAGCACCCGGAGAAAACCCGTGTGGTCACAGGGAGAACGTGTAATCTCCATACAGGCAGCAGACATAGTCAGGATCTAACCCGGGCCTCTCACGCTGTAAGCCGGCAACTCTACCGCTGCGCCACCGTGCCACCATTTACAGTTACAGCATGGAAACAACCCCTTCAGCCCACCAAATCCATGCTGAACATCAATCACCCATTCACATTCCTTCTCAACCCTTCCTCCTCCTCTCTCCCCCCTGATGAAACGATTCCTTTTCTCCAGAGATGCTGACTGATCCGCTGAGTTACTCCAGCATTTTGTGCCTATCTTCGGAGTAAGGCAGCATCTGCAGTTCCTTGCTACACACTCATACTACGTAATCCCCATCTGTCATCCACTCCCAACACATTAGAGGCAATTTATAGAAGCCAGTTAACCTACAAACCCGCATGTCTTTACGATGTGAGAGGAAACCGGAGCACCCGCAGGAAACCCACACGGTAACAGGGTGAACGTGCAAACTCCACACAAAGATAGCACCTTTTCTCCAGAGATTCTGCCTGACCAGCTGAGTTACTCCAACTTTTTGTGTCTATCTTCGATAGCACCCAAAGTTCTTTGACAATCCATTACATTTTAAAAAAATCATCGAGTCTATAAGCTTTTTCAAGGGAGGCATGGTGGTGCAGCGGTAGAGTTGCTGCCTCACAGCGCTTGCAGCGCCGGGGATCCGGGTTCAATCCCGACCACGGGCGCTGTCTGTATGGAGTTTGTACGTTCTCCCCGTGACCCCGTGGGTTTTCTACGAGATCTTCGGTTTCCTCCCACACTCCAAAGACGTGCAGGTTTGTATGTTAATTGATTTGGTATAAGTGTAAATTGTGCCCAGTGTGTGTAGGGTAGCGTTAATGTGCAGGGATCGCTGGTCAACACAGCCTCGGTGGGCCGAAGGGCCTGTTTCCGCGCTGTATCTATAAACTCTAAACACTAAACCACTTAACTGAGATTCATCAGAATCTATCCGAGCACAAATGATTTGACTTCTTAGAATCTTTTTGCTCAGTCCATTGGGATTATCAGATGCTAAGCAATCTCCCCATAGAGATACACTTAGTCAAAGGATTCAAATAACAAAGAAAGATTTATTTTAATAAAATCCCTCTTTAATTGTCCTGTTCAAGTCTCATCACCTCTGAAAAATGTTGCTTAAAGGTCATTTTTGACAATCTTCAGCGATTCTCCTTTATGACGGTAGACATTAGGGATAATGATCCTATAGTTTAGTCTTTTGTTCATTCTGTTTGTCTTGACAGCTATCCTAAGGGGAGGAAAGTTGTTATTTTTAGCTAACATCTATTGGGAATGGACGGATAATGCATCAAACAAACGCCTTCCAGCACCAAAGACCTGGGTTCGATCCTCCCAATCTCCTGGATCTATCACCGCATCAGGCCATTTGTCAGTTTGGAACGACAGTAAATGGGTGTCGAAAACAGGTGTAAAGCATTATCAGTTCTAAAGTAAATTATGATAAGTCCCTCACGCTTGTTGATTGTCCGCAGGTTCATGTTGGCACTGTTAAGGGCCTGTCCCACTTGGGCATCATTTGCGCGTAATTTATGCGTTACGATACGGTGCATGGTGCGTGATGACATAGGCAGTGACGTGCGGTCGTGCACGGCACCCCAGTATTTTGGGATGTACTACATCTTCGCGTGTCATCCGCGTGTCATCCGCAAATAACGGCCAAGTGGGACACGCCCTAGTCTGAGAGATGATCTTAGGGCCCAAGTGCTTTACAACCTGTACTTCCCTTCCAATTTACTCCTCACACCAAACCTCAGTGTCACGGAATCATACAGCCCTTTGGTTCAACTTGCTCACGAAAACCAACATGCCCCGTCTACACTAGTCCCACCTGCATGCTTTTGGCCCAGATCCATCGACACCTTTTCTATCCATGTACCTATCCAAGGGTCTTTTAAATGCTGTTATAGTAACTGCCTCGACTACCTGCACTGGCAGCTCTTTCCATATACCCAGCACCCTTTGTGTAAATATGTTGCCCCTAATGTTCCCATTAAAACTTGGTGGATTCACTATCTGTTCCCCTCATGACTTTTTACACCTCTATAAGACCACCTCTTATCCTCCTGCGCACCAAGGAATAAAGTCCTAGCTTGCCCAACCTCTCCCTGTAGCTCAGGCCCTCGAGTCCTGGCAACATGCCATAATCTTTGACTATATTCCATTTATACCTCACGCAGCCTCAAGATCAAGTCGCACCCTGGCCACTCCCTCTTCTCCCCTCTCCCATCAGGCAAAAGGTATAGAAGTGTGAATACACACGCCTCCAGATTCAGGGATAGTTTCTTCCCAGCTGTTATCAGGCAACTGAATCATCCTACCACAACCAGAGAGCAGTGCTGAACTACTATCTACCTCTTTGATGTCCCACAGACTATCCTTGACCGGACTTTGCTGGCTTTACCTTGCACTAAACGTTGTTCCCTTATCATGTATCTATACACAGTAAATGGATTGATTGCAGCCATGTATTGTCTTTCCGCTGACTAGTTAGCAAGCAACAAAAAGCTTTTTCAGTGTACCTCGGTACACGTGACAATAAACTAAACTGAACTGAACTGAATATTCCATCAGAAATATAACAAAGAAAAATGGTCAATTTTCGGTGTAAGACTCCGATATCATGAGGCTTCTCTCTGCAAACCATCCGTGATGGACAATTCTGTTTGTGAAGAAGTTATTGGACCTTATTTTATCTTTTTCCTCATATTTTGTTTTGTTTTAATGTAAACTGAGAGCTCATTAAAATCAAATTAGACCAGGACAGTGAGCGAGGTTTTTGCAAACACTGCAGTTACACACCGATGAACAAAGCCCTTCGGTTCATCAGCGACCAAAATCCTCAGCTGTTTTTGGCAGTCATTTAACCTGATGATGATGCTGAATACAGATTGTTTTAATTGAAATGAAAACCACACATATGTGTGTGTAACGGGGGTTATGGCGCAGCACTGTGAAGCAGTGGTAGAGTTGCTGCCTTAAAGCTCCAGAGACCAGAGCTCGATCCTGACTACGGGTGCTGTCTGTACGGAGTTTGTACATTCTCCCTTTGACCGCGTGGGTTTCCTCCAGTTGCTCTAGTTTCCTCTCACATCCCAAAGACGTGGAAGTATGTAGATTCATTGGCTTCTGTAAATTGTAAATTGTCCCTAGTATGTAGGACAGCGCCAGTGTGCAGGGAGATGACGGCCAACCGGCCTGGTGCCATGCTGCAACTCTAAGGACTAAAGTCTAAAGGAACATTTTGTTATGCAACTGCTCTTTATATCAAAGACTGATGCATCCACCCCTTAGATTTCATCTGTGCTGAGCACGAATTGCAGAGAAAGCAGAGAAACGGCTTAATATCATTATAATGATCTTCAGTCTCCATCCCAGCAGCCAGTCATCTCTCATCGTGAGCACAACAGACTGTGCCCCAATTAGATCACACATGGGCAGCACGGTGGTGCACGAATCGCGGTCGCACAGCGCCAGAGACCCAGGTTCGATCCTGACTACGGGCGCTGTCTGGACGGAGTTTGTCCCCGTGACCTGCGTGCGTTTTCTCGGATGCTCCGGATTCCTCCCACACTATAAAGACATACAGGTTTATAGCCTAATAAGCTTTGGTGAAATTGTAAATTGTCCTGTGTGTGTGTTGGCTAGTGCTGATGTACAGGGATCTCTGGTTTCCACACTGTATCTCTGAACTAATCCAAACTAAACTAAACTAAACATGTACACAGGTGGGATGTCTGAGTAGGAAATAATATTTCAATATTTAACAATATGATAGGTAGACAAAAGTACTGGAGAAACTCAGCGTGTGAGGCAGCATCTATGGAGCGAAGGAAATAGGCAACGTTTTGGGCCGCTTCCTCTCCCGCTGAGTTTCTCCAGCACTTTTGTCTACCTTCGATTTTCCAGCATCTGCAGTTCCTTCTTGAACATTTTAACAATATGATGGTGGGTTCCTTTGCTGTATCCGGACTGGATATGTCTGCTCCAAGAGTCCAGAGTGTGTTATTGTCTGAAGAAGGCTCGACCCGAAATGTCGCAAATCCACGCTCTCCAGAGGTGCTGCCTGACCCGCTGAGTTACTCCATCACTTTGTGTCTTGTTTTGTAAAGCAGCAACCACAGTTCCTTGTAACCATCCTGTATTCACACCAACTCTCATTTACTGGGCTTGTAAACCTACATTGACATTTAGTCCAGCGATGACATTTCTGACTTCAAAACAAGAAAAGAAACAAATCTCTTTGTGGCGCAATTTGTGGTGCAATACCTTTCTATTTTGAGAGCTTCGTCCAGCTCAGCAGACGATCGATATTCCTGTAATTCCCTGACTTGGGTCTCTCGAGAACGTCTGTTTTCAATCAGTACATTATTGACAATCTTCTGCCTACCTCCTAAGTAATCAAACTTTCTTGCTGAGCTTCACAGCCAGAATCCTTCTCTCTCTTCATTTGAGATACTTTAGATTGGTAAAGAAGGCATGTGGATGGGTTGCCTTCATCGGTCATTGAAAATAAGAATCAGGATATCGTGTTGCAGCTCTGTAGGTCGCATTCATTGTAGACCGAACGACCCATTCCGTGCTATACTGTTCAATGCCATTCAAATATTAGGATTTGTCAGTTTCAATCACTTTTCCCTATATTCAGGGGACAGTTTCGTCCCGGCTGTTAACAGGCAACAGAACCGTCCAAGTAGAGAGTGGTCTCTCATTGGAGGCCCTCGGACTATCTTTAATGGGACTTTACTGGACTTTATCTTGCACCAAACGTTATTCCCTTTATCCTGTATCTGTACGCTCTGGAGGACTTGATTGTAATCAGGTAGTCTTTCCGCTAACTGGATAGCACTCAACAAAGTACCTTAGTACACATGACGATAAACTAAACTAATGCCCTTTGGTTCTAGACTCTCTCACTCGTGGAAACATCCACTCTATCCAGACCTTTCACAATTCAGGAAGTGGAGTTAAATATGGTTAGCAACCGAGATCCATCAGGCCTTTGTTACTTGTTTTTCTTCTAATGCTGTGGGGCATTGGTGATATTCTGAAGCCTTGTCTACTGCCCAGCTAAAGCAAGACAGTGTTTGTCCTCCTCCATCAACAGGTCGAGTGTGTCCAAAGGAAGACGCAAAGTGCTGGAGTAATTCAGTGGGTCGGGCAGCATATCGGGAGAACATGGACCGGTGATGTTTTGGGTCGGGACACTTCTTTAGACTGATTGCAGGGGGAGTGGGAAAGAAAGCTGCTAAAGAGGAGAGGCAGGACACAGCACGGCCAGTAATAGGTGAACACAAGCAAGGAGGGTTTGTTGATAAGCAGATTGTGGGACAATAGACCAGAGATGACAAGTAAGTAAGTAAGTAAGTAAGTAAGTAAGTAAGTAAGTACATTTATTGGCCAAGTATTCACATACAAGAAATATGCCTTGGTGCTCCACCCACAAGTAACAACATGGCATACAGTGACAGTTACGAATGACTCAGAAAACACTAAACATTAATAATAATAAAACATTAATGATAAAACACCATTGATCAAGCATGTGAACCAACAAAATACCAGATCAAGACAGGTGAAAGCCCAAAAAGGATAAAGCATTATGAATTGTGCAACGTAAAGGTAGGAAAGCTTTTGCGAATTGCTTAGCCATGTTTCCTGTGGATTATTGTTCCTTTCATATTATAGTGGTAGGAACAGAAGCCCATAACAAACTTGCTTAAGAGGCATAGTTTAGTTTAGTTTAGAGATTCAGCATGGAAACAGGCCCTTCGGCCCACCGTGCCTGTGCTGACCAGCGATCACCCCGTACCTAGCACTATCCTACACATTAGGGACAATTTACAATCTTTACCAAAGTCAATTAACCTACAAACCAGTATGCCTTTGGAGTGAGCGAGGAAACCGGAGCACCTGGAGAAAACCCACGCGGTCAAGGGGAGAATGTACAAACTCCGTACTGACAGCACCCGTAGTCAGGATGGAACCCGGGTCTCTGGCGCTGTAAGGCAGCAACTATACCGCTGCGCCACAGTGCCACCTCAGCTTTTGGAATGTCTCAGGGATTTTTCCAACATAACCCTGAACGAAAACGCAAAAGGAAACCTGTCTTCCTCCCCCAGTAAATTAGCTGTTGATCGTGAAAGTAATATACAGCCACAATCTTAAAAATGAAATTAATTCATCAATGATTAGTTGCCAGCGTTAGATATAATCTAAACTCTTCAATAGTGAAATGTTGCAGTTCAGGGCTTGGCTCCTTGGCTAACCAGTTAATTGGGATCATAAAACCAGGAGTTATAGTGTCCCAGGGTGCATGTAAAATTATTATGATATCAAAAGCGAAAATGAAGCATTAAGAGGAGTGCTGTCACAGCTTTGACACCACACCACCCAGCAAAATAAAACCTAGGGCAAGTAACATTTACACATACAATCTTCATTCTTCATAAGTTCATTGGAGCAGAATTAAACCATTCGGCCCATCAAATCTACTCTGTCATTTAATTGTGGCTGATCCATCTTTCCCTCTAAACCCCATTCTCCTGCCTTCTCCTCATAACCCTGATCCCCTTACTAATCAAGAAATTCTGTTTGTAATAGTAATATTATTATTTTGTTATGCTATTGTGGTCATTACAGGCCCACTGGGTGATATTAACATCCAGTGTTTCACTCAGGTTAGTAATACGTACCTTGGATTCGTAATACTGCAGTGCCCTACAAAAATTATACATTTCATCAGTCGCAGGGTAACTGTGATACAATGTTTATGGTTGGCCTCATTAACACAATAACCATGAATGCAATCTCCTGATGCATATAAGCGAGAGAGTTGCAACCAAATCAGGTCACAGTGTTCCGGAAACGATGCAGCCGGTGCCGTGATGTAGCGGGTAGAGCTGCTGCCTCACTGCACCAGGGACCCAGGTTCGATCCTGACCTCGGGTGCTGTCTGTGTGGAGTTTGCACGTTCTCCACGTGGCTGCGTGGGATTCCACTGGAGTCTCCAGCTTCAGTTACTGAGAGACGTTGGCCAGACATGGATCATTTTCTCTGGAATTTCGGAGGCAGAAGGAAAACTTGACAGAAGTATTTAAAATTGTGAGTAGCATAGATAGGGTAGACGGTCAGAACGCTTTTCCTAAGGTGGAAATGTCCAACACTAGAGGGCATAGCTATAAGGTGAGAGGGGGAAAGTTTTATGGGGATGTGTGGGGCAGGTCTTTTTTACACAGAAAGTGGTGGGAGCCTGGAATGCACTACTAGGGAAAGCAGATACACTATTGGTGTTTAAGAGGCATTTAGATAGGCACATAGAAGTTCAGGGGATGGAGGGATATAGATCATGCACAGGCAGATGAGTTTAACTTTAGTTTAAAGATGCAGCAAGGAAACAGGCCCTTAGGCCCATCAAGCCCGCACCGACCAACGATCCCCGCGCATTAACACTATCCTACACACACTAGGTACAATTTACACTTATACCAAGCCTATTAACCTACAAGCGTCTTTGGATTGTGGGAGGAAACTGAAGATCTCGGAGAAAACCCACGCAGTCACGGGGAGAGCGTACAAACTCCATCCAGACAGCACCTCTAGTCGGGATCGAACCCGGGTCTCCGGCACGCCAAGCGCTGTAAAGCAGCAACTCTACCGCTGCGCCACCGTGCCGCCCTGAAACTGAGTCAGAAGAAGGGTCTCGACCTGAAAGGTCACCCATTCCTTCTCTCCAGAGACGCTGCCTGTCCCCCTGAGTATACAGCATTTTGTATAACAGATGAAGCATGATGGCCGCTGAGAACAAAGGGGGGCTCAGCGGGGGGGGGGGGGGGGGGGGGCGTGGGGGGCTGCTGGGAGATAGGACTGCTCGGTGAACTTTTGTAACTTTGTCAGCGCAAGAACATGGCGGCTCTTGTGCACTGCCTAGGTGAGGCCTGCTGTATGATTTTACCGGGATGTTTGCAAAAACAAAGCACTTCACTGTACCTCGGTACACGTGACAATGAGGCATCTTTGAATCATTGACAGATGCCTGAGGTGACTGCACCTCTGACCATTCACAGTCCCAGTGGAGAATAATAATCTTTTATTAAGACAGATTGTAATTGTGACGCAGGGAGTTACATCAAAACGCTCGTGTCGGGGGCCAAGGTCATTTCTGTGATTAATGTTTACAATGATGAATCATAGTACAACTCCACAGACTGCCACAATGGCACTGGGGAGAATGGATGTGGAGAGGACGTTTCCACTAATGGGAGAGTCTGGGACCAGAGGCCACAGCCTCAGAATAAAAGGACGTTCCTTTAGGAATGAGATGTGGGGGGATTTCTTTAGTCAGAGGGTGGTGAATCTGTGGAATTCATTGCCACAGAAGGCTGCAGAGGCCAAGTTAATTAATATTTTTACGGCAGAGATAGATAGATTCTTGATCAGTATGGGTGTCAGGGGTTATGGGGAGAAGGTAGGAGAATGGGGTTGAGAGGGAAAGATAGATCTGCCATTATTGAATGGCTGAGTAGACTTGATGGGCCGAATGGCGTAATTTTGCTCCTCTCACATATGAACTCATGAATTTTCTTTACCCAACTACAGAATGATAAGATGCTGAAGAGATGCATATAAACACGTTCTATCCTCAAAATATATGAACCCACCACTCCCCGAGAAGGCCAAGAACATAGAACAGTACAGCACAGGAACAGGCCCTTCTGCCCACAATGTCTGTGTCAAATATGATTCTAGGAAAAACTCTTATCTGACTGCACCTAATCCACATCCAAAGCACATGAAGCAGTCCAGCAACAGGCCGCTTGGCCCAGAAGGTGATGGATGCCTGGAACTCGCTGCCGGGGGTAATGGGACACCCAGAACTGCATTAACTACCCAGAAATGCACACATAAAAAATGTTTTACTCAGCCTCTATGTTCTGTGTTCCCTTTAGCATCTTCGTGGGGTGGTGGGTACAGACATTTGTGGGACAGAACATGTTTATGTGCATCTCTTGAGCATCTTGTACTTCTGTAGTTAGAGTCATCGAGTCATAGAGTGATACAGCGTGGAAACAGGCCCTTTGGCCTAACTTGCCCACACCGGCCAACATGTCCCCGCTACACTAGTCCCACCTGCCCGCGTTTGGTCCCTCCAAACCCATCCTATCGGGTTTATCTCGGCTTGTACTCGCTAGAATTTAGAAGATTGAGGGGGGAATCTCATAGAAACCTACAAAATTCTTAAGGGGTTGGACAGGCTAGATGCAGGAAGATTATTCCCAATGTTGGGGAAGTCCAGAACAAGGGGTCACAGTTTAAGGAAAACATTTTTCACACAGTGAGTGGTGAATCTCTGGAATTCTCTGCCACAGAAGGTAGTTGAGGCCAGTTCATTGGCTATATTTAAGAGGGAGTTAGATGTGGCCCTTGTGGCTAAGGGGATCAGAGGGTATGGAGAGAAGGCAGGTACGGGATACTGAGTTGGATGATCAGCCATGATCATATTGAATGGCGGTGCAGGCTCGAAGTGCCGAATGGCCTACTCCTGCACCTATTTTCTATGTTTCTACGTTTCTATGTTTCTATGTTTCTACGTTTCTATGTTTCTATCCATGTACCTGTCTAACTGTTTTTTAAATGTTGGGATAGTCCCAGCCTCAACTACCTCCTCTGGCAGCTTGCTCAATACACCCACCACCCTTTGTGTGAAAAAGTTACCCCTCAGTTTCCTATTAAATAGAGTCAATCAATCAGTTTTATTCATCACTCAATCAATCAGTTTTATGTAGTCCCAGCCCAGTCAACCTCTTCCTATAGCTCAGACCGTCTAGTCCTGGTGACATCCTCGTAAATAATCTCTGTACCCTTTCTAGCTCGAGAACATCTTTCCTATAAGATGGTGTCCACAACTGAACACAATACTCTAAATGCGGCCTCACCAAAGTCTTCTACAACTGCAATATGACCTCCCAACTTCAATACTCACACAGGTGTGTGTAGAAAATTCATAGGTTCATAGGTGAAGGGTGGTGGGTGTAGGGAACAAGCTGCCAGAGAAGGTAGTTGAGGCTGGGACAATCCCAACGTTTAAGAAACAGTTAGATAGGTACATTGATAGGACGTTTGGAGAGATATGGACCAAACACAGGCAGGTGGGACAGATGAGGCTGGCAAATGTTGGCCGGTGTGGGCAAGTTGGGCCTGTTTCCACACTGTATCACTCCATGATTCTATGAGAGGTGCAGAATTTAGCTCAGTGTTGAAGTCCACCTGCCAGCACCAACAATTTCAGGCTTCAATATTCCTGCTGCAACCAGCAGCTTAATGTGACAATATTGAAGGGTCACATACAGATGGTCACAAGAGTTCTCCCAGCTTTTTGATGCACAGAAGTCAATGAGACCTGCTGTGTTACAATCTGTGATTAACCTTATTAGTCAAAGACGTGTAAATTTGTAAAATAAAGCACGCAAAACCATGACATTTGTGATTAGTACACAATGAGTTTGAACATCACACGGGGGCAAAACTGAATAATTACAATTTAAAATGTCACAAGGATGAAATTCAAACCCTAAAGGCTATATTAGCATTAAAAACACTGAAACATAAAGATGTATAGACCTCAAAAGAATTGAAAATAGGATTGATTTAGTTTAATCCACTAGGAACTCAAGTGATGCGGAATCAAAATCAATCTGAAATCAATAACTTTGCTTTCTTTTTTTTCAACGTGATAATTGAACAACTCAATAGATGTCTTCAGCCAACGGTTTTCCAGGCGGAGTCATTTTTTTCCCCCAACTGCTATTAACTGCAGGAAATTTAACATTGATTATCCAGAGACCCTGCTTATGACGGACACATCTGGCAAAGCTGACTACACCAGCTAATTGGCCTTCTCAAATGAAACTCATTTAACTGGGATAAAAATGATAATGTGCCTGGGAGGGTGTGTCTCTCGCTGTGACAATTAATAAGCGGCAGTCAAGCTAAACTGGGCTTTAGCCAAGAATCCCCCCTTCACGGGAAGGAAACTGTATTCATCTCATTCAGAGAGCCAAGAGAATTGCTTTCACAGTGCAAATAACCTGAATCTTATCAGTTTAAAGCAAAGTTTGGTTGGAAATCAAATACCGAGATGCTACACTAATTTATAAGGAAGCCACATCATTCATGTTGTCTTTCGATGAGTGGCAGATCAAGTGTGTAGTTGCTGACATATATACAGTAATGAGTTTTAACTTGGGCATCTTATACCATTGTAAGATATAATACTGTTATTATGATGCCAGCCCCTGGTTTAAGCCAGTCTTACTGTACGATCACAATTCATATATCTGATCAGCTACAGTGGTGGGAGTAGATAATATAAATCCTCCTTCCCATCTTTCGGCACAATGCTTTTGTTGTTTGTTTTATGCCTCTCCCCTGAGACTACGTGACTGGTGGTGGTTAGGCCCTGTCTAGCCACGGTGCTCCAGGCAATATGAATATCAGGTATGTGTAATGGACCAGCTGGTATACCTCCGCCTGTCAATTCCAATGTTCACGGCCGTCTCACAGCTCCTTCCAAATCCATTGAATCATTCTTTATCCCAGATGCCCGAGAACACAGTGAAGCTGAGGGCACACTGTCGCTGACATCACAGCTGACTTTGAACGTAGAACAGTACAGCACAGCTGGAGGCCCTTCGGCCCACAATGACTGTGCCACCCGTAATGACATTGAATTGAAGGAATTGAAAATAAACAACATGGGAACAGTTTAGTCAGCAGTACGAGCGTTGATTTCTCTAATTTCAATTCACTCTCCCCAGATTTCTCTAATTTCAATTCACTCTCCCCACCTTTGTTATCACCTCTTCCCCAGCCAACAATGGGCCATTATGGGCTCCATCCTTGGTTATTTGTTGCCTGCTTTGTTCTGGCCTTTTCTTACCTCCAGTTCCCTCCCCTCTACTTTCAGTCTGAAGAAGGGTCCCGACCGGAGACGTCACCTATCCTTTATCTTCAAAGATGCTGCCTGAACCGCTGAGTTACTTCAGCATTTTCTGTCTATCCACAGCCTAGCTTGGTTTCGTTTAGTTAAGAATTAGTTTAGATTAGTTTAGTTTATTGTCACGTGTACCGAGGTACAGTGAAAACCTTTTGTTGTGTGCTACCCAGTCAGCAGAAAGACCACACACGATCACAATTGAGCTGTCCACAGTGTACAGATACAGGATAAAGGGAGTGATGTTTAGGTTAGTGCAAGATATAGTCCAATAAAGTCTGATTAAAGATAGTCCAAGGGTCTGCAGTGAGGTAGATGGTAGGTCTGGAGGCCAACAAGCCCTTCGACCCATCTAGTCCAGGCTGACCATTGATCACTTCAGTTCTATATCATCCCACTTTCGCATCCAGTCCCTACACACTAGGGGGGATTTACAGAGGCCAATTCCCCTACAGACCCGCGTATCTTTCAGATGTGGAAGGTAACCGGAGCACCTGTAGAAAACCCACAAGGTCACGGGGAGAATGTACAAACTACGCTTAGACAGAAGCCGAGGTCAAAATCAAATGCAGATCTCTGGTGCTGTGGGGCAGCAGCTCTACTTATATGTACAATGGGAGTTTCCACAACACAACTCCCCTCTTTCTCCAATCTGCCGAAGATTAGTGCTTGAATGAAAACTGACGGTGACCCGCATTGATCAGCAGAGGTTGAAGTAGACACCAGAGTTGGGTAAGGAGAGAAGGTTCTCAAGTGAGACTGGAGCGTGGTGGTGGAGAGGATACTGAGAGAGGGATGGTGAGCAGAATGGGGAGAGGGATGATGAGGAGAGAAGGATGGTGAGAAGCGAGTAGAGGGGGCTGAGAAGGCTGGAGAGAGCATTGGCGAGGAGGGATGGCGAGGAGAGAGGGATGGTGTGGAGAGAGGGATGGTGAGAAGGGTGGTTAGAGAAACCACAATGTAAAGGAAACTGCATTGACACTTGATAACATTATTCCCTGTTTTGGGAGCTTTGGAAGGAAACTTGTTGAGTTTGTTGAAACTTGTTGAGTTTCATCCCATTTTTTATGGTCAAGATAACCAGTACAATGACATATCTAACTCCCACTGAACTGAATAAGCTATATACTTTTATAAATCATTATCATCTGCTAGTTCGAGACCTTAGACTTTTAGACCTTATGGATACAGGCCTTTCGGCCCACGAGTCCGCGCTGATCACCAACCTCCATACACTAGCTCTATCCAACATACTCGGGACAATTTACAATTTTAACAAAGTCAATTAACCCACAAACCTGTCAATCTTTAGAGTGTGGGAGGAAACCGGAGCACCCGGAGAAAACCCACGCAGGGAGAATGTACAAACTCCATATAGACAGCACCCATAGTCAGGATTAAACCCGAGTCTATGGCCCTGTAATTAATCACAATCGCAATATTAGTCAAGTACGTTTTGCAACATACAAGGAATTTCATTTGCCAAATCAGTCGTACAAATAAAAAGCAACGGAACACACAAAACACATTTTAACATAAACATCCACCACAGTGACTCCTCGACATTCCCCTGTGAAAGAAGGCGAATAAAAGTTCAAATCTCTTCCCTTCATTGTTCTCCCGCGGTCAGGGGCCTCGAGCTCTCTGTTGATGGGACGATCCTGACTCCCGTAGCCGGCGGTCGTGCCCTCCGCATCGGGGCGATCAGCTCCTGCATCGGGTGGATCTCAGCTCTCCCGTGCCGGCGATCGAACCCCGCGTCGGGGCTGGTCGAACCTCTGCATCGTTGGCGCTCCCAATATCCACGGTCTCTCCCGAGACTGCGAGCCCACGATGGTAAAGTCCGCAGGCCGCGGTTGGAGCGGATCCCAGGCAAGGGATGGGCTCGGATGTTAAGTCCACGCCCCGCGGTGGGGCCCAAGGTCAGTCTGAGGAGGCCTCCAGCCCCATCAATGATAGGCCGCAGAGCGATCGGAGATGCGATCCGGAAAATAATCGCATCCCCAGCAAGGTAAGAAACTATAAAAAGTTTCCCCCAACCCCCACCCCCTTCCCTCACATAAAACAAACCGGAGAACATTTATACAAACTTTAACACACACTAAAAAAGACATAAAAACAGACGACTGTTGGCGGGGCTGTAAGGCAGCAGCTCTACCGCTGCGCAGCCCTGTGTGTGAATGGTAGTGTACCTACAATATGTACAAAGCACTACCAGCTCCTCAGCCTACAAAGCAGCTTCATGGCACCATCAACACTTAGGAAGTCATAATGCAATATTGCCAACCAAAATTATCCAATATAACATTAATTAGCCCTCAACTGTAAGATGTGGCAATAATGGAAGATTAGCCAAAAAATACTGCATTGCGTATTGCTTGAAAGCATCTTATCAGGATGCATCATAGGATGATTTGGGAACAGCTCCATCCGAGAGCGCAAGTAATTACAGGGAATTGTGGATGCAGCCCAGATCGTCGCACAAACCAACCTCCCTTCCATTGACTCCATCTACACCTCATGCTGCCTCGGTAATGCCACCAGCATAATCAAGGACAAGACCCACTCCGGTCACTCCCTCTTCTCCCTTTGCCCAAAAGGCAAGGGATGCAGAAATGTGAAAACGCACACCTCCAGCTTCAGGGACAGTTTCCTCCCAGCTGTTATCAGGCAACTGAACCATCCTATCACCAACTAGGGAGTGGCCCTGAGCTACTTCTTTGGAGACCCTTGGACTATCATTAATCAGACTTTATTGCATTAAACGTTAATTACTTTATCCTGCATCTGTACACCGTGAGATTGTTGCTGCTTAGGTTCCCATTAAATCTTTCCCCTCTCACCTTAAACCTCTGACTTCTGGTTCTTGATTCCTCTACCCTGGGTAAAAGACTCTGTGCATCTACCCTATCTATTCCCCTTATCATCTTACATGGAATCATGATTTCACAAACACGTCTAGTCTTTTTTAGATATTTAATTCAAGAGTCAAGTCAAGAATCAAGAGTGTTCCATTGTCATATGTCCAGGATAGGACAATGAAGTTCTTACGTGCTGCAGCACAACAGAATATGTGAATTTGTAAACATAGTACGTAACGGAGGAGGAGGAAAAAAAAGAAAAAGTTCAATAAATAACAAATATTGTGCAATAATAATATAGTATTTTACAATTCAGAGCTCAGAGCTTATTTGTTGTTGTGCTTAATAGCCTGATGGCTGCAGGGAAGAAGCTGTTCCTGAACCTGGACGTTACAGTTTTCAGGCTCCTGTACCTTCTTCCTGATGGCATTGGTGAGTTGAGTGTGTGGCCAGGATGGTGTGGGTCCTTGATGACTTTGGCTGCCTTTTTGAAGCAGCAACTACGATAGATCCCTTCGACGGTGGTTAAGTCAAAGCCGATGATGGACTGGGCAGTGGTCACAACTTTTTGTAGTCTTTTTCACTCCTGGACGTTCAAGTTGCCGAACCAGGGATCTCTTATCCACAATGCTACACTGATTGATTGCTGTAGCAAATAAGAATGTAATTCTTCCATTGCCAGTACTTATGACAATTAAACACTATCAACTCTCTTGTATAGGATTGAATCCCATCCTGAGAACGTAACTAAATTTCAGTAAATCCAACACAGTGAAAGGTTAGCAAGGTGCAGGCGCCTGCAGATGCTGGTTTACACTTCTGGAGAGAAGGAATGGGTGATGTTTCAATCGAGACCCTTCTTGAGTCTCGAGCAGAAACGTCACCCATTCCTTCTATCCAGCGATGCTGCCTGTCCCATTGAGTTACTCCAGCATTTTGCATTTATTAAAGGGTCGGAAGAATTTAACCAAACGTAAAAATTGTAGATTATTTTGATAAATCCTAAATCTAAACATGCGCTTGCTTTCACATTGATCATTTACATCCAACAGCGCTTAACTTTACCTACTCTGCAGTGTTTTATATTGTAAAGAAAATGTAATTATACCCCAATTAGTGTTAAAATCATTCAATTTGTGATGTACTGTGTAATAATACATTGATTATGGGGAATTATAGAACACATGTTTGGCATTTGATGTTATCATAATTTGCAAACTTTATTCTTGCTGTGGAGGTCTGTAAGTATTCTCCTCTCAGCCGACCATAGAATCACAGAATCATACAGCACCAAAACAGGCCCTTCGGCCCACGCTGCCCATGCCCACCATGCTGCCCCATCTACACTTGTCC
This sequence comes from Okamejei kenojei, assembly GCA_035221665.1. Taxonomy (NCBI): domain Eukaryota; kingdom Metazoa; phylum Chordata; class Chondrichthyes; order Rajiformes; family Rajidae; genus Okamejei; species Okamejei kenojei. The sequence continues at coordinate 22,792,606 of CM069154.1, read as the reverse complement.
CATCTGCCTGTGTTTAGCTCATGTCCTGCTAAAGGTTTCCTATACATGTACCTGTCCAACTATCTTATAAATGTTGTTATAGTACCTGCCTCAACTACCTCTACTGGCAACTTGTTCCATATACCCACCACCCTTTGTGTGAAGAGGTTGCCCCTCAAGTTCCTCTTAAATCTTTCCCCTCTCACCTTGAACCTATGTCCTCTGGTTCTTCATTACCTTACACTGGGTAAAGGGCTCTGTGGATTCACCCTTTCTGTTCTCCTCACGATCTTATACACCTCTATAAGACCACCCCTCATCCTCCTGTGTTCCAAGGAATGGTCCTAGCCTGCCCATTCTCTCCCTGTATCTCAGGCCCTCAAGTCCTAATACACGTCTTTCTCTCTTGGGGAACGTGGAAAGGTGACGTTTTGGGTCAGGATCCTTCCTCAGACTCATGGTAAATGAACTAAATGTCTGACCTTTTAGCCGATGGAAAACGCGAGAATAACAAATAACTACAAAATACTCATAGATCGATTTGAATTCTGACAGTCCGAAAATGTAGATCAGGGTCCGCCCACCCTGTTTCGACTAATGCAATCAACTCGACGTGCACAAACGGAAGATCAAATAGAACAAGTTGTCCAACAACTTCAGGCTGTGCACGCCACACGAAAGAAGACTAGGGTAGAGGAATCAAGAACCAGAAGGCATGAGTTTGAGGTGAGAAAGATTTAGGATTAGGTTTTGGTTTATTTTTGTCACATGTACCGAGGTACAGTGAAAATCTTTGTTTTAGGTGCTATCCAAACAGATCAGATATACTATACATAAATACAATCAAGTCAAACTCAAGTACAATAGATAGAGCAAAGGGGAAGATACTGAAAGGCCTGAGCCCACTTTCACAACCTAATTCACGACCTCTGCCGAGTTTGCCCTTGACGCATACTCGCAGCATGGTCGTCACGAGGTCGTAGGGAGGTCGTAGCAGGTTATGATGCTATTCGGAGGTACTCATGGTAAATGAGGTTCCTATATCTTCTAAGGGGCCTGTCGTAGGTCGTGACAGTGGGACAGGCCCTTTAGAAGATATAGGAACCTGAGGGGCAACTGTTTCATACAGGTAGTGGTGGGCGTATGGAACAAGCTGCCAGAGGCGATAGATGAGGCGAGTACTGTTACGACATTTAAAAGACAATTGGACGAGTACATGGACAGGAAAGATTGCGAGGAATATGGATGAAATGGGATTAGTTTAGAAGGGGCATCTTGGTTGAAGTAGGCACTATAAAACATTTTGTCAGGTACGTGAGGGTCTCGAACCGAAACGTCACATCACCCATTCCTTCTCTCCAGAGATGTTGCCTGTCCCGTTGAATTACTGCAGCTTTTTGTGTCTATCTTACGTGGATAGGAAAGATTTATAGGGATAAGGATTAAACACAGGCAGGTAGAACTAGCCAAGATGGGGCATCAAGGTTTGCATGAGCTAGTTGGGCCGAAGGGCCTGTTTCCATGCTGTGTGATTAAATCATCAAGCAGTGAATTGTTATCATTTATCTGTCAAAGTCTATTCAACTAACCATTAACTAAAACAATCTTAGCGAAAAGAGAGAGGAAAATTCTCATAATGCATAGAAGAAAGTTGACACAACATGTTTTAAAGACATAAACACAACGGGCAGCACGGTTGGAGTTGCTGCCTTACAGCGCCGGAGATCCGGGTTTGCTCCTGAATATGGGCGCTGCCCGTACGGAGTTTGTACATTCTCCCTGTTACGAGTGGGTTTACTCCGGGTGCTCCGGTTTCCTCGCACACTTCAAAGACATACAGGTTTGGATTTGGTAAGTTGTATAAATTGTCATTAGCGTGTGTAAGTTAGTGTACCGCAGGAATCGGCAAGCTACGGGCCCCCGGCCAAATGCGGCCCGTAACCAAAATCATCCAGCCCACAGGCGTATATATTTTTTCGTAATTATCCGGTCCGCAGAATTCCATCATCTCCGGTACCTCCCGGGCCCAAGGCCGCGGTGCCCAGGCGCGGTGGCGCAAGGAAGCAAGGAGGCCTGTGCTGGCGGCCGCCAAGCGAGCAGCGCTGAGCTCCAAGCAGCACCGAGCTCTGGTTGTACCGCAACCTGCGCAAAGCCGCCGGCACGGCCACGCACCTTCTGTGTCTGGGCTTCACTGTCGGGGTGAAAGATCTGCTCTATGATCTTTGGTCGGGATCGGGGTTGCCAATAGGCCGGTGACGAGTGAATATGAGTGGCGTCCTCGAAGGGCGGGATCCATGTGCACACGATGTAAGCCCACCATCCGCTCACAGGCATGCGTCCTGGCCCCTATGCAGCACAAGGATGCTGACCCCTGGTGTACGGGTGATCGCTGGTTGCAGCGGACTCGATGGGTCTAAGAGCCTGTTTCTGCATTGTATCTAAGTCTAAACTCAAAACAATAGTGAACGGAAATTACTATTTCCTGCAAGAGATGAACCGTAAGGAAACCAAGAATTCCTGCGGTTTTTATTTGAGTTGAATAATGAATAAATTACATTGTTAGCATTGTTAGAACATCACTTTCTAATATATTGTGATGCCTTATGGAAACAACGTACAAATATTGGAGGACAGAGGAAAAAATCTGGGTATGGTTACCACTGGAAGAGGATTATTACATATTCAGCGATAGTGATGGTGAGGTTTTGTTGCATTTAACGTAGATTAGTTTAGTTTCGAGATTCAGCGTGGAAACAGGCCCATTAGCCCACCGAGTAGTCCACCCCGACCATCTATCACCCAATCACACTCACTCTGTGTCCTACACACTCAGGGTAATTTACAAAAGAGCCAATTATCATACAAACCTGCACGTCGTTGGACTGCGAGAATATGGGAGGAAACCGGCGCACCAGGAGGAAACCCACGCAGTCACAGGGAGAACATACAAACTCCGCACAGACAGCATCTGTAGTCAGGATCGAACCCGGACCTCTGGCTCTGTAAGGCAGCAACTCTATCGCTACGTCAGTGTGCCACCCCAATTTACCTAATTTTACATCATATCTGTTCAGTGACTTACCTCAATTTATTGGCGCAAGGTCGAAGTCTACCACTGAGATTTGCTGTCCAACGAGGTGCAGGTTTGTCGGATAATTGGCTCTTTACTGTATCTCTTCATCTGGTAACCTTCATCTGGCAGCCGGCATCATCAAGGACCCACGCCACCATGGCCACGCTCTCATTCCACTCCTGCCATCGGGAAGAAGGTACAGGAGTCTGAAAACTGTGACCTCCAGGTTCAGGAACGGCTTCTTCCCAACAACCATCAGGCTCTCAAACACTACCAACTTCAACTAAACTACAAGCTACAAACTGTCTTGGTTGCACTAAGGACATTGATTTTTGTTTTGCACTAATATATTTTTTTAATTTATCGAACTTTCTTTGTTTATTGTGTTATCTCAGAGTACTGTTTTATTGCCCAGTTATGCTGCTGTAACGAAGGCTTTCATTGTTCCATTTTTTGGTACTATGACAATTAAACACTCTTGGCTCTTCACCCAACCCTTTATGACTCTTGCCAAGAATAAAAAAAAGACTGGAAGATTTTTATTGTGAAGTTTAAATGCCCAGAACAGCTAAAAGCATCAGTCTTCAGCTTTTGAACAGATATTATGTAAAGCTAATGTTACATGAAGTTTTAAATCCAGTTAAGTGATGTGATTTATTTTCCAAAGGTTTTTCTCAAGAAAGCTAATTCATCCTTCACAGATTTTGTTCACAGTTGGTTTGGTATTTGTTTTAAATGATGCTTGTTGAATTCCCTTTTTTTAAAAACATTTTTCCATTTAATTCCAAATCAATAATATTATTTGTTCTGGCTTGTAAAGCATAATAGATGGAACAATATTGCCTCACGATGTGTTAGGAAAGCAGTAAGCAGCTCACGACAAGTCAAGAGAATTGATCCTTTGCATTTACTCCTTTGTGCAGGGCACGTTATGAATCAGAAAATAAATTCCTGGGTTCAGGGAAAAGGTCTTCTTAGAAAAGGGTCAATAAACGGATAAGATAGATAAAATGGTTCAATAAAACGAAACAGTGTAAGAGATGCAATGACACAATTTATTTTGGGAACCTATTTGGCTGAGGTTTTGTTTCGTTTCGTACTGCAAGGGAAGGAGGCCCTTCAGCCCATCGAGTCCACGCCGGCCAACAATCACTCGTACACTCGTTCCATGTTATCCCACTTTCGCATCCTGCACACGAGGAGTAGTTTACAGAAGCCAATTAACCTACAAACCTGCACATCCTTGTGATGTAGGAGGAAGCCAGAGCAACCGGAGAAAACCCACGTGGTTGCAGGGAGAACGTACAAACTCCGTGCAGACTGCAGACCGTAGTCAGGATTGAACCCGGGTCTCTGGCAGCAACTCTACCGCTGTGCCACCGTGCTGCACCACAAGTCTTTATCGTGTTCAGATTGCATTAAAACAAGTCAAATTATTTTAGTATAAAATAAAATTTTATTATAACTCGACCATGCCACTTATTAAAAATAAATGCATAGTAAGGTTGCCTTTTTTTGTTATGTGTAGATGCACTTTTCACTCTTAATTAGCCAGGGTGGGATAGGTGGGGTGTGTGGCTGATGGTATGGTTGCATCATATATAAACATTTTTTTAATATATAATAATTTTTTTATTTTTTAAAAAAATATTTCTATTATTTTTATACTTCTGTATATTTTTGTATTTTTTTCTTTATTGTATTATTTGAGTGTTTCTTATTAACATGTCTTTTTTTCATTTTGTGTTTATTTATTTAAAATTTTAAATTTAAATTTAATAAAAAGAAAGGTTGCCCCTGTTCCTCATTCACAAGCACTCAAACCTTTATCAGGGCAGACTTCACAAAATTCTCCTTTCATGGTAGAACATCTACAAAACCAGTTTCTACGCATTTATATTACTATTCTGTAAGATATGTACTGAATTTAAAAAGTCTTAGTGAAGTTGAAATTAGCAGCCTATTTTAGTGGTGCACAGAACATGAAACTGTACAGCACGGGAACGCGCCCTTCAGCTTGCAATGTGTTTAGTTAGTTTGCTTTAGTTGAGTTTAGTTTAGAGATACAGCATGGAAACAGGCCGAACCATCAATCACCTGTTCACACTCGTGCTATTTTATCCCACTTTCGCATCCATTCCCTACACATTTGGAGCGATTTACAAAAGCATGATTAACCTACGGATCCGCACGTCTCTGGGATGTGGGAGAAAACTGGAGCACCCGAAGGAAAGTCACACAAACTTCACAAAGAGAGCACCCGATATCAGCATTGGACCCAGGTGCCTAGCACTGAAAGGCAGCAGCTCTACCAGCTGCGCCACCGTGCCGCCCATGAAATATCAAATTGGGATTCCAACACATGCCTCCAGTGGAGAACACAACTTCAACGCAGCACCTTGGACTACTGGTCCATCCTGTTTGCTGAACGAGATGCCAAGGTACACTAATCTCCTCTAACGCACGTGATCCATATTTCTCCATTCCCTTCACGTCCATGTGCCTATCTGAACATCTCTTAAATGCCACCAAAGTGTCTGCCTCCACCACCACCCCTGGCAGCACGTTCCAGATACCACTGTTCACCTCCGCACTCAGAACAATTTACAGTGGCAAGATAAGCAAGCAAACTGCACATGTTTAAGATTGGTGCCGCTGGTAGAGTTGCTGCCCCACAGGGTCGGAGCCCAAGGTTCAACCCTGACCTTTGGTCCTGTCTGTACGGAGTTTTCACGTTCTCTCGGTGATCGTGTGGGTTTTCTCCTGCTGTTCCAACTTCCTCACACAACCTAAAGACATGCGGGTTTATAGGTTAATTAACTCTCTGTAAATTAACCTCCCTCCCCCCCCCCCGGTGTGTGTAGGGAGTGGATGAGAAAGTGGGAAAAGTTAGAACTAGTGTGAGCGAGTAATCGATGGTTGGCATGGATTCAGTGGACGGTAGGGCCCGTTTCCATGCTGTATCTTGTAATCAATTTAAGACTCAAGAGTGGTCAATTGGCATATGTACCGGCAGTGAAAGAATTACATTCTTACTTGCTGCAGCATAACCGATTTGTAAATGCAATAACACACATAAATATTTAATATTCAATAATATGATAAATTAATAACTATAATTTCAGGTAACCATAATGGAGCAAAACTGAAGTCCATAGTGCCTACCAATCAAACAGCCTTTCGAAAAGAGATGAGGAGGAATTTCTTTAATCAGAGGGTGGTGAATCTGTGGAATTAATTGCCACAGATGCCTGTGGAGGCCAATTCGATGGTTATTTTAAGGCAGAGATTGACAAATTTGTGATTAGTAAGGGTGTCAGGGGTTATGGGGAGAAGGCAGCAGAATGGGATTGAAAGGGAAAGATAGATCTGCCATGATTCAGCCCATGGAGTAGACTCGATGGGCTGAATGGCCCACTTCTGCACCTATGACCTATGAACATGAAGAGTGAAGGCATCGCACTTTTACATAAAGACCCATATCATTCCATTTCATCTCCGATTTATATAAATGCTTCTAAAAAGAGAAATTATTTTAACAAGATAAATGTTCCTGCGAACTTCATCATAAATCCATTTCTACTACTTTGTTGCTGTAGGCTAATTCTAAGAAACAATTTATTCTACATGTTTGGAGAAAGATTAAAGAATAGAAACTTAGTCCATTCAATTACCAGATATGTTGTAAAGACAGCAAGCCGTGATCTCTGAAAATGATGCAGCTTCTATTGGTGACGATTTGACAGGTTCATTATTTTTCATCTTGTGAACAGAATATTTGCGAACATTGCCAGCTGGTGACAACAAAATAACTTTCAAATGTGTTTCAATAGATCCGAGGTTTCTTATGTAGCATCCACCAATTTTCGATGACAGTGTTGGAAAGGTACATAGGATGCGTTCTGCTTCGCCAGATCTCGCCATGTGTTTTGCTATTTCTGCTTGCCCAGCCCTGTAAGGATGAGATTGTAGAAAGGAAGTTTAAACATAGCATAGAACAGTACAGCACAGGAACAGGCCCTTCAGCCCACAATGTCTGTGCTAAATTTGATGCCAAGACCAACTCTTACCTGCCTGTGCATGATCCATATCCCTCCATTCCCTGGATATCAATGTGTGCAAGAAATAAATCACAGGATGTACTTGTGCCATTGGCATCCATATGGACTGATAGGCATCAGCCTGAAGAAGGGTCTCGACCCGAAACGTCACCTTATTCCTTTTCTCCAGTGATGCTGTCTGACCCGCTGAGTTACTCCAGCTTTTTGTGTCTATCTCCAGCATCCATATGAAGTTGGAGAAGTGGTAGCTTGCACATTGACTACCTGGCTCAGTGGTAGAGCTGCTGACTTACAGCGACAGAGACCCGGGTTCAATCTTGACTACGGGTGCTGCTTGAACGATGTATGGACGGACGTTCTCCCTCTGACCTTCGTGGATTTTCTCCAGGTGCTCTGGTTTGCTCCCACGCTCCAAAGACACACAGGTTTGTGGATTAATTAGTTTCTGGAGTTTGTAAATTGTCCCTACTGTGTAAGATAATGCTTGTGTAAAGATCTCTGGTCTGTATGGATTTGGTGAGCTGAGGGCCTATTTCCACGCTGTAATCTAAAATTTAAATTCTAAGTCTAAAGATAGACACACAGCAAACAAACATTGCAAAGCTTCGAGTCATTGAGTCAATTGGCCCTTCAGCCCAACTCGCCCTTGCCAACAAAGATGGCCCATCTAAACAAGTCCAATTTGGCCCATGTCTCTCGAAACCTTTCCTATCCATGTGTCTGTCCAAGTGCCTTTCAAATTACGTTATAGTACCTGTCTCAAATACCACTTCTGGCTGATTGTTCCAAAGAAGGGAAGCTCCCGGTGAGCTCCCGGATCGAACAGCCACTCACACTAGTTTTGCGTTATTCCACTTTTTCATCCACTCCCTACACACTAGGGGCAATTTACAGAGGGCACTTAATCTGCAAACCAGCGTATCTTTGGGATGAGGGAGGAAACCAGAGGAAACCAAACCAAAGATGCGTGGGTTTATCGGTTAATTGGCATCTGTAAATTGTCTCTAACGTGTAGGTTAGAACTGGTGTATGTGGCGATTGTTGGTCGGCGCGGATTAAGTGGGCCAAAGGGCCTGTTTCCGCACGGTATCGCTAAACTAAACTCCAGGAGGAAACCCATACGGTCGCAGGGAGAACGTGCAAACTCAACAAAAACAGTCCACCCAAGGTGTGGATCGAACCTGGGTCTCTGGTGCCACTGTGCCGCCCCCCCCAGTGGGATTGCGTGTTTGTCCTACTTAGTTCTTGAGACGGAACTAAAATGTAAGACAACGTTTCCATGCATAGGATAGTGATTTCCAGCACTCTAATTAAACCTGCTAGCATTGAGCCGTAATGGGTGAGCGTTGGCTCACAATCCCAGTGCCATGATCACACTAACCCCTCCGTCACTCTCCACAGTTGGATGTCCTGTCTGTATCAGGAGACGGCAGGTCTCAGCCATCCTGCTGGCTGCCCCATGTGTGACAGCATACCCATCATCGCAACAAAACATCCGTGTGATGGCCTGTTTCCTGTTTTGCTCCACTTTGGCCGAGGAGCCAAGCTCGCCCTTTGAGCAAGTGCATCTTTCCCGCAGCCATTCTTTATTGTTTCAATTGTCAACACCACTTTTAAAGATTTTCCACGATTCCTTCACATCGCTCTGCTTCCTGTGATCAGTGAATGATGTCCTTGTTTCTTCCAGAAGAAAGAACATTCTTTCTTAATAAATATTCCCTATCCCATGGACCAGGGTTTCATTAGAACTGGCTGATGTTCATGGGAAGACGAGGATCTTATTAAATGCACAGTGTGTAGTGTTTAACTCAGTGCAGCCACTCCATTACAACAGAGCACAGCACCATGTCTTGCATTTAAATTGTCATCTTGATTTTGCCCTTGCTTGTTTCAAAAGCAGAGATTTAAACTGAACTTAACTATTCACTAGACACAAGGAACTTCAGATGCTGGAATCTTGAGCCAAGAACACAAAGTGCTGGAGTAACTCCACAGGTCAGGCAGCATCTTTGCCAAACATGGATAGGGGACGTTTCGGGTTTGAAGAAGGGTCCCGACCTGATGCATCACCGATCCATGCTCTCCAGAGATACTGCCTGACCCGCTGAGTTACTCCAACACTTTGTGTCCTTCTTTGTAAAGCAGCATCTGCAGTTCCTTGTTTCTACAAGGAACCATGGAAGTGCTGGAGTGACGCACCTTCAAGGATCCTGACCTGAAACATCACCTATCCATCTTCTCCAGAGATGCTGCCTGAGCTGCTGGGTTACCCCAGGACTTTTTTAATGTGCCATTTTTAAGGGCCTGTCCCACTTGGGCGACCTAATCCGCGACTTCTGGCGAGTTTGCCCTCGACGCATACCCGCAGTATGGTCGACACGAGGTCGTAGGAGGTTTTCGTAACTCTCCTTCATGCTCGAGAGTGGTCTCGGCATTTTTTTCAATATGTTAAAAAATGCCCGCGAGTAAAAAAAGGTCGCCATGGAAAAAATCGATACTTTTTTTTTCGTAGGTCTAGTCGTAGTAGGTCGGCATGTTAGTCGTAGGTAATCAAGGGTAGTCAAAGGTAGTCGAGGGAGCTCCAGTCGCCTCGACGTTGCAGTTGGACTGCTGGACCACGGGTGAAAAACAAAGGGAAGAGCCTTCCATCACTGTGAGGAGGTGTTGGAGATTCACTGTGATGGATGTTTATGTAAACTGTGTTAAGTGTGGGTCTTGGGTTTTTTTGTAATGTAAAAAAACTGTAGAAATGCAATTTTGTTCAAACCAAGCTGTTTGAATGACAATAAAAGGCATTCTATTCTATTCTATCCAGAGATACTGCCTGTCCCGTTGAGTTACTCCAGCATTTTGTGCCTATCTTCAGTTTAAACCAGCATCTGCAGTTCCTTCCTACCCAGTGTACACAGTGTACAGATACATGATGTACACTGTGGAGTGGGATTGTGGAACAGTTTAAATGTGGAGTTAAAGCAATGTCCAAACGTGAACCAGTTCAAAATGACATACAAAAAACTTCTTTTCACAAGGTACAGGGATGAAGGGGATGGTTGACAAACAGGGGTTAATGTTTATTTATTATTTATTTATTTTTGGGTTACTTCATACATATCACTTGTATGTGTTTATCAGTTGTATGTATATATATGTCTGTATGCATCTCTCAAAATTGTCTGGGGTATGTCTACGGTTAAATTGTATCTCAAATGAATAATTAGCTATTGTAGATTATGTATTGTGTTACGTATTACATTACTATTGATACATTATCATTATTGTTATTATTATTATAAGCAATGTTATTAATAATGGTGATAATTATTATTATTAATTAATTAATTATTAAATGTGGAAGACGGGTTTAGGGAGAAGGGGTGAGATTAAATAAGTTATTCTTCTGCTCACTCCTTTTCGAGCTCGTAAAGAAAAAGTGTTGGACATTTAAATTTTGCTTTATACTTTTCATTGCTTTATAAATATTGCCTGGAATAATCCAATTGTTTGACTATTTCGATTTTGTTGTTGTTATTTATTCCTATTTATGTCTTTACTTGTTCGGAACAAATACATTTTTTTTTTTAAACAAATAAATAAATAAAATAAATGATAAAGGGAATAACATGAATACCATTTAGTGCAACATAACGTCCCGTAAAGTCCGATCAAAGATACTCCGAGGGTCTCAGGTGATACACTCCTGACCGACATCCACTACAAACCAACTGACTCCCACAGCTACCTGGACTACTCTTCCTCCCACCCTGCTTCCTGTAAGGACTCCATCCCCTATTCCCAATTCCTCCGTCTACGCCGCATCTGCTCCCAGGATGAGGTGTTCCACACCAGGTCATCACAAATGGCCTCATTCTTCAGGGAACGGGGATTCCCCTCCCCCACTATAGATGAGGCGCGCACCAGGGTCTCCTCCATACCCCGCAACACTGCCCTCTTTCCCCATTCCCCCAGGGCAGAGTCCCCCTGGTCCTCACCTTTCACCCCACCAGCTGGCAAATACAACATATAGTCCTCCGCCAGTTTCGCCACCTCCAACGTGACCCCTCCACTCGCCACATCTTCCCATCTCCCCCCCTGTCTGCCTTCCGCAAAGACCGCTCCCTCCGCAACTCCCTTGTCAATTCTTCCCTTCCGCTTCTCTACCCCTTCCCCGGGCACTTTCCCTTGCAACCGCAAGAAATGCTACACTTGTCCCTTCACCTCCCCCTTCCACTCCTTTCAGGGACCCAAGCAGTCCTTCCAGGTCCGACAGAGGTTCACCTGCACCTCCTCCAACCTCATCTACTGCATCCTCTGCTCCAGATGCCAGATGATCTATATCGGTGAGACCAAGCGGAGGCTTGGCGATCGTTTCGCCGAACACCTCCGCTCGGTCCGCATTAACCAACCCGACCTCCTGGTGGCTCAGCACTTCAACTCCCCCTCCCATTCCGTATCCGACCTCTCGGTCCTGGGCCTCCTCAACAGCCAGAGTGAGCAACACCGCAAGTTGGAGGAACAGCACCTCATATTCCGCTTGAGGAGTCTGCATCCTCTGGGCTTGAACATTGAATTTTCTCAATTCTGTTAACCCTTGCTGTCTCCTTCCCTTCCCACCTCTCCCTCAGCCCTCGGGCCCTGGCATTCCCCCTCTCTCTATCTCTCCCCCACCCTAGTCGCACTGGCTTCTGATTTTCACACTACAAACAGCTTACAATGGCTTGTTCCCTTTTATCATCGATACTTTTTTGTATATCTTTCATTCATTGTTCTTTATCTCTCCACATCACCATCTATATCTCTCGTTTCCCTGATTCCTGACTAGTCTGAAGAAGGGTCTCGACCCAAAACGTCGCCTATCTCCTTCGCTCCTTAGATGCTGCTGCACCCGCTGAGTTTCTCCAGCCTTTTGTGTACCGATGATAGGATGGTTCAGTTGCCTGATAACAGTTGGGAAGAAACTGTCCTTGAATCTGGAGGTGTGCATTTTCACACTTCTGCACGCAAGTAACCAAAGCCTATTAAGTTAAGGGCCTGGAAATATTTGTAGCTTTTTACCAGTTGTAGCTGGAACATCTTGTATGATGCAGTTCACTTGATTAGGAACACTGACCTAGCAACGTTATCACGTATTACTAATTATTAATTTATTGAATCATTGATTATTATATATTGATCCATGTTTCATGTTCTTTTCCCAGAACAGGAGAATCAAGAACCAGAGACATAGGTTTAGGTTGAGAGGGGAAAGAGTTAATAGGAACTTGAGGCATAACTTATTTCACACAGGGTATATGAAACGAGCTGCCAGCGGAGGTAGCTGAGGAAGTTACAACAAACGCATTTAAAAGACAATTGGACAGTACATGGGATAGTCAAGGTTTAGAGGGATACGGGTAGAACGCGGGCAAATGGATATAGTGTAGATGGGAGATCTTGGGCTGCAGGGTCTGTTTCCATGCGGTATAACTATGATTATAACAAACAAGACTTGTTTTTTTTTAAACCTTATGGAGCCAATTAGATTTCCAAATGTTTAAGTTTAGAAATCCAGCATTTTCCAAGCCTCAGCATATTCAAGAGAACATAGTGTACTTACAGAAAGACCTCAAATACTCCAACTGCTCTGAATTTGGCACCGTTTGTAAAGAACCCCCAAATTACTTAGTTTTAAATAATTCAAGTCTCTGCTTTGAATTGATTTTGTTCCACTTCATATATCTTGGTTTTTCAATTTCTATGTAGTTGTTTTTGGGCAGCACAGTGGGAGGGTTGCTGTCTCACAGCGCCAGGGACCTGGGACCATGGGTGCTGTCTGTACGGAGTTTGTACATTCTCACTGGGACTACGTGCGTTTTCTCCCAGTGCTCCAGGATCCTTCCATACAAGTCAAGAGAGTTTATTGTCATGTGTCCCAGATAGGACAATGACATTCTTGCTTGCTGCAGCACAACAGAATATTGTAAGCAAAAATACAGAACAGTTCAGTTCAATAGACACATATACAAGCAGATAAAGTGCAATAGGCTGTTACAGTTCAGAGTCTGTTTGTTGCCGAGTTTAATAGCCTGATGGCTGTGGGGAAGGATCCGTTCCTGAACCTGGATGTAACAGATTTCAGGCTTCTGTACCTTCTGCCCAATGGTAGTGGAGAGATGAGTGTGTGGCCTGGATGGTGTGGGTCCTTGATGATGTTGGCTGCCTTTTTGAGGCAGCAACTGCGATAGATCCCTTTGATGGTGGGGAGGTCAGAGCCGATGATGGACTGGGCAGTGGTCACATCTTTCTGCATCCTTTTCCGCTCCTGGACGCTCAAGTTGCCAAACCAGGCCACGATGCAACCAGTCAGCATGCTCTCTACTGTGCACTTGTAGAAGTTTGAGAGAGTTCTCTTTGACACACCCACTCTCTGTAATCTTCTCAGGAAGTAGAGGCGCTGATGTGCTTTCTTTATAATTGCATCAGTGTGCTGGGACCAGGAGAGATATTCGGAAATGTTGATATAAACGGGATTGTGGGTCCCTATCCTACCCCTTTCAAAGTCCACAATCTGTTCCTTGTTTTTGCTGGTGTTGAGGGCCAGGTTATTGTGCTGGCACCATTTGGTCAATCGGTCGATCTCACTGCTATACTCTGACTTATCCCCATCAGTGATACGTCCCACAACAGTGGTGTCATCGGTGAACTTGATGATGGAGTTTGCACTATGTCCGGCTACGCAGTCATGAATATAGAGTGAGTACAGCAGGGGGCTGAGCACACAGCCTTGAGATGCTCCTGATTGTTATCGAGGATGACACATTTCCACCAATACAGACAGACTGTGGTCTGTGAATGAGGAAGTCGAGGATCCAATTGCAGAGGGATGTGCAGAGACCCAGATCTGAGAGCTTGGTAACCAGCTTGGAGGGGATGATTGTATTAAATGCCGAGCTGTAGTCAATCAACAGCCTGACATATGAGTTTTTGTTGTCCAAGTGGTCCAGAGCGGAGTGGAGAGCCAGCGAGATCGCGTCCACCGTTGATCTGTTATGGCGGTAAGCGAACTGCAGTGGGTCCAGGTTCTTGTCGAGGTAGGAGTTGATAGTCGCCATAATCAACCTCTCAAAGCACTTCATCACCACAGACGTTAGTGCCACTGGTTGATAGTCATTGAGGCACGTCACCTTGCTCTTCTTGGGCACCAGTATTATTGATGCCTTTTAAAGCAGTTTGGAACCTCAGACCTCAGAAGTGAGAGGTTGAAAATGTCTGTTAAAAACTCCAGCCAGTCGGTCCGCAAAGGTTTTTAGAACACGACCGGGTATGCCATCAGGTCCAGGCACTTTCCGAGAGTTCACCCCCCTCCAATGGCGTGCAAGTTTGTACGTCAACTGGCTTCTGTAGATGTGAAATTGTCCCTCGTGCAGGATAGTGTTAGTGTACGAGGTGATCGGTGCGGACTCGGTGGGCCGAAGGGCCTGTTTCCGCACTGTATCTCTTAGGTAAAGTCTAAAGTTTCTCCATATCCATCACTGCATTTCATTTAAGCTAACACCACCCCCTCCTCCTGTTCTCACCCCCTCTCTTCCCTGTGCCCCACCTGGATGCGCACCCTTTTCTCCCACTATCCCGCCCTCCATTCCCCTTCCCTACTGTCCCTTCCCACCTATATCCCTTCCTCTGGGCTGGGGTTTGAGAATGGTGCTAAGGATTTTATGGAGAGAAGATTCATGTACATCTGTTGTTTTCAGGAGCCCAGAACAGCTGAAAGGATGTGAGAATATCACTTGACTTGACAACGGTTTGTTTCTTGGTTCCTCTTGAACTGTGAGCATTGGATGGTATAAGAACTGTTACTGACTCTTGTAATAGCTTTTACCAGATGTCCCATTTCAAAGTAAGGTCATAACCTTGTCATAAGGTCATAAGACTTGTTTACGTTAATAGAGCGACCGTTTTCTCTTTGTGACTAATTGCTTACTAATACCACTTCTTCGTAGATATTGAGGCGTGAGTAACTGCAGACAGTGTGGATGTGGAGGGGATGTTTCCATGAGTGGGAGAATCTAGGACCAGAGGACATTGCCTCAGAATAAAAGAACGTTCCTTTAGGAAGGAGAAGAGGAGGAATATCTAGTCAAAGGATGGTGAATCTGTGGCATTTATTGCCACAGAAGCCTGCGGAGGCCAAATCAATGGATATTTTAAAGGCTGAGATAGATAGATTCTTGATTAGAATGGGTGTCAGGGGTTATGGGGAGAAGGCGGGAGAATGGGGTTGAGAGGGAAAGATAGATCAGCCATGATTGAATGGCGGAGTTCATGGGCCAAATGGCCTAATTCTGCTCCTATCACATGAATTTTTTAATGAGAATGTTGGAATCTTGCATAAAATACAAAGTGATGGAGTAACTCAGCAGGTCAGATAGCATCTCTGGAGAATGTGGATAGGTGATGTTTTAGGTCGGGACCATTTGGACTGATTGTGGGGGGGGGGGGTATGCTGGAAGAGAGGAGAGGCAGGAGAAAGCCTGGCAGATAGTAGGTTGATCGAGTTGAGGAGAGTTATTTGATAGGCAGATGGTCGAACAAAGGCTGGTAATAAAAAGACAGAAATTGTTAGTCAAAAGGATCGAAGAGCTGTGAATTGTGAAGCTAGAGGAAGGAATGTAGGAGGAAGAGGAGGAGGGGAGAAGTAGCTGCGAGACCAGGTGGGTCACAAGGGTGGGGGTGTGGGGGGGGGGGATAGAAGAAGGGGGAGGGTTGTATAATTCCCTAATTTTGGAGAATTCACTGTCATTACCATTTGGGTTGTAAGCTACCCAAACAAAGTAAGGCTATGCCGTGATTAACTATCAAAACAGATGAAACGAGCCTATATATGGGTTTTCCAGTACCCTTTGTTCCAGATCTTTTCTGTTTTGTCGGACCAATACATGTCACGGCCTCTGATAGGCGTCTAACGGTACCAGAACAATCTGCGTAGGCCACTGAGGGCCTGAGATATCGGCCCGCAAAATGTGCCATGGAAGTTGACTGTGGGAACGGGTCTGCTGGCTTCAGCCAGGCCAGAGTTCCAGAGCTCTTGCAGCAGGGGGCAAATTCGACCTGCAGATTAGCTGCAGAAATCCCGATTAGGTCGTGATTGGCTGCCTCATCCGGTGGGGGGCACTTCAAGCATCAAGTGGGGGGGGGGGGGGCAGCGGTAGAGTTGCTGCCTTACAGCGCTTGCAGTGCCGGAGGCCAGGGTTCGATCCTGACTACGGGCGCTGTCTGTACAGAGTTTGTACGTTCTCCCCATGACCGCGTGGGTTTTCTCCAAGATCTTCAGTTTCCTCCCACGCTACAAAGATGCACAGGTTTGTAGGTTACTGGCTTGGTATAAGTATAAATTGTCCGTAGCGTGTGCAGGATAGTGTTAACGTGCGGGGATCGCTAGTCAGTGCGGACTCGGTGCGCCGAAGGGCCTGTTTCTGCACTGTATCTCTAAACTAAACTATACTAAACTAAAGGAGTTGCTGGACCACCAGTTGCCAAGAATTTGTTGGTGGACGTGTTCTTAATGATGCAGCTGTAGCGGCGCCTGCTGGCGCACGCAGGTATCGAACCCGGCGTCCGGAAGCCGCGGTCACGTGACTCGGGAGGGGCTGCTGTTTTCGCGTGGTTTCGCTTTCGCGCCACAGTTGTGTTGCTGACCGTTGTTGTGGTCAGACGTGTTTGAAGAGACCTGTACGCCAAAGAGCTATTGTGTTAATAAATCAGTTCGGAAAACTTGGTTGTCATTTTGCCCCTCTAGTGAGGGGCAAAATAAAGCATTTACTTTCTGGAGCTAATCTATTTCAAACTAATAGAATGGCATACCTGAAGATAATGGAGTTTGACTTTTTAACCGATGCATAAAGAATCCATACATGCGTTTTTGTACCAAGTCTTTTTCCAGAATGACTGTTTTAACTTGAAAAATAAATAGAATCTCCACTTCTATGAAACTAAAAATAGGATGTGATAGATGCTTTTTCTGGTCTTTCTGAGACTGTGACTGTTAACTATTTATCTTTGAACGTTTCCTTCCCCATTCTTGGAATTAGCAGGTGATTCCTATGCATCGCAGTTAGTTGACAGAGGACTAGCCATAGATTGTCACAAAAAGCTGGAGTAGCTCATCAGAACAGGCAGTATCTCTGGAGAGAAGGAATGGGTGATGTTTTGGGTCGAGACCCATCTTCAGACTGAAGAACCGAAACGTCACCCATTCCTTCTCTCCAGAGATGCTGCCTGTCCCGCTGAGCTACTCCAGCTTTTTGTGTCTATCTTCGGTTTAAACCAGCATCTGCAGTTCCTTCTTACAGAAGACTTGTGTTTTCATTGAACATAATGTTCAATGAAGATACAACGAACTGCTGGTGCAGATTTCCAACAAAAAGACACATTATACTGGAGAATTTCCGAGGCTCCGAAGAAGGCTCTCACCCTGAAATGTTGCCTATCCATGTTCTCCAGAGATGCGGCCTGATCCGCTGAGTTACTCCAGTACTTTATGTTTTCTTTCATTTTCAATATAATGTTGCTTCCATTATATCTTGCCGTAGTGATATTACAACTTTAGGGCGGCTCTGTGGCGCAGTGTTGGAGTTGCTGATTCAAAGCGCCAG
Organism: Okamejei kenojei; assembly: GCA_035221665.1. Lineage (NCBI taxonomy): Eukaryota > Metazoa > Chordata > Chondrichthyes > Rajiformes > Rajidae > Okamejei > Okamejei kenojei. Next base: position 22,774,865 of record CM069154.1, on the reverse strand, counting down.
AGACGCGACGCGGGTTTGATCCTGACTATGGGTGCGGTCTGCATGGAGTTTGTATGTTCTACACATGAACACGTGGGTTTCCTCCACATGCTCCGGTTTCCACCCACATTCCAAAGACGTGCAGCTTTTGTAGGTTAGTTGGCTTCTGTAAATTGTCCCTTGTGTGCAGGGCAGTGCTGGTGAACAGGGTGAATGTTGGTCGGTGTGGACTGGGGTGGGCCAAGAGCCTGTTTCCTAAACTAAACTAAACTGAACTTAAGCCCGACAATTGAGGTAACATATACGTGAATCTTTTCTGCACTCTCTCTAGCTAAGTTTCATCTTTCCTGTAGTGTGGTGACCAGAATACGCTCAGTAGTCTGAGTGTGGCTTCAAACTGTAACAGAGCAATCGATCCTGACTACGGGTGCTGTCTGTGAAGAGTTTGTTCTCCCTCGGACCGAGTGGGTTTCCCCCAGGCACTCCAGTTTCCTCCCACATTCCTAAGACATACAGGTTCGTTTGGGTTAAAGTCTCGACAAGTGTACCGTGTGCCTCCATCACCACCCTGTCCTTCTGTGTTGCCACTTCCAACGAATGATACACTTGTACTCTAGGTTCTCTCTGTTTGACAATGCTCCCCTGCACCCATTGTATATGTTCAGGGTGGTGAAGGTGGCATTCACTGGGAATGCCATTTCACATAGCCTTCATTGGGAAAGCCATTGAGTACAAACGTTGGCACAGTTGTACAAGTCATTGGTGAGACCACACTCAGAGTCCTGTGTGCAGTTCTGTTCACCCAGCTACAGGAAGGGTGTGATCAAGCTGGAAAGGGTCCATAAGGGATTTACCAGGATTTTGCCGAGGCTTGTTTTATAGGTGAAGGTTGAATAGGCTGGGACTTTTTTCTTTGGATGGTAGGAGGTTGAGGAATGACCTTACTCAAGTGTACTCGATCATGAGGGGCATGGGTAAAATTAACATGGATAATGTGAATCAAGAACTGGAGTGCTTAGATTTCAGATAAGAGGGGAAAAATGTAATAGGAACCTGAGGGGTGACTTTTCACACAGAGGGTGTGGGTATAGGAAATGAGATGCAATTGGAGGACGTTGAGGCAGGTACAATAACATTTAAAAGACTTTTGGACAGGTACATGGACAAGAAAGGTTTAGACGTGTATGGGCCAAATGTGGGCAGGTGGGACATGTATCAGTTGGCCCGATCGGCCTATTTCCATGCTGTATGACTAATATAAAACCTTTTTAAAACCTAAAGTCATCTCCAATTCTGGGTTTGAGCAGATTTTCCATATATCCACTGATTCCAGTAATATCCCACATGTACTTTAATAGTAAATATTGAAAGGCCTGGATAAAGTGAATGAGGAGAGGTTGTTTATACTAGTGGGAGAGTCTGGGACCAGAGACTCTGAATAAAAGGACATACCTTTAGAAAAGAGATAAGGAGGAATTTCTTCAGTCAGAGGTTGGTGAATCTGTGACATTCTTTGTCTCAGATGGCTGTGGAGGCCATGTCAAAGGATATTTTTGGCAGAGTTTGACAGGTTCTTGATTAGTAGAGTATCGGGGGGTTATGGGGAGAAGGCAGGAGAGTGGGTTTGAGAGGGAAAGATAGATCAGCCATGATTGAATGGCGGAGTAGACGTGATGGGCCGAATAGCCTAATTCTGCCCCCAGAACTTATGACCTTATGAAACAGAAATGAAAAAATAATCAGTTTCTCTGCAATAGTTTCTGTTTGAGACCTTGTGCAAACCTACACAAACAACACGAGCTCACAGTGGGCATTGCTGCCCTACAGCAAAACCTTTCTAAAAAGCCAGCAAGTTGCTCAACTCCTGGAGTTTAACATGCCTCAATCAAGAGTAGTGTAATGCCTCATTTCATTGAACACAGATGCATGCGTTATTTTGCTCCCTGAAGTTTCTTGTTCACATGAGGTCAATAAATAATTTTCCATTAAAACCAAACTAAAAACCAAAATAACATGTTCCGTTTGTGACCTGTAGCTTACAACCCAACCGTAAGAACATTAAACTCACCAATTTTCGGTAACTTCTAACAACAACCCCCTCCCCTCCCCTCGCCCTCCCCCACCACCCCCAATCTCCTGTGCCCCTCTTGCACTTGCACCTAATTCTCTCCTTCCCCTCCCACACTTACTACATTCCCCCCTCTGGTTTCTCAATCTGCAATTCCTGAATCCTGTCTCACACCTTCTGCTTTTATCTCTGGCCTTTGTTCCAACCACCTGCCTGTCGAACCACCTCACCTGTTTCCACCTATTACCCGCCAAGCTTTGTCCTGCCTCTCTCTCCCAGCTTTCTTTCCTGCACTCCCCCACCCCCCACGATCAGTATGAAGAAGGGTCCCACCCCAAAAAGTCACCTACCCATGTTCTCCAGAGATGCTGCCTGAGCCATAGTGTTACTCCAGCACTTTGCGTCCTTTTGTGTATTAACCGGAATCTGCAGTGCCTTGTTTCTATAGAAAATAAAATTGATTGGGGCCCCGTGCTGAAAAGGTTGACTTTGATCATTTAACCCAACAGCATTAGTTTATAAAACAACACAGTTAATCATTTCAAAGCAAACTACTGTGGCTGCCAATGACTTGAAATAAAAGCTGAAAATGCTAAGCAGGTTAGGCAGCATCTGCAGCGAGAGAACGTTGCTGTTTCAGGTCATTGAAGAATCAGTAGAACCCTGGATAATTTTTACAATGCTGAAATGTGGGAAAGGAAGAGAGAATAAGAAGGAAATTCTGTGATTAAATAGATTGGGGGATAAATTAAATAACGTGACCAAAAAGGTTGATGAGGACAGAGCTGTAGATGTTGTGTCTATGGACTTCAGTAAGGCGTTCGACAAGGTGCCACATGGTAGGCTGCTCTGGACGGTTAGATCACATGGGGTCCAAGGAGAGATAGCTGAAGGGTAGCAAATTGGCTCCTTGGAAGGAAGCAGAGGGTAATAGTGGAAGGTTGCTTCTCAGACTGGATGCCTGTGACGAGTGATGTACCTCAGGGTTCGGTGCTGGGCCCGTTACTGTTTGTCATCTACATCAATGATTTGGATGAGAACATACAGGTCAAGATTAGCAGGTTTGCTGATGATACAAAAGTGAGTGGTTTTGCAGATAGTGAAGATGGTTGTGAACAATTGCAGCAGGATCTGGATCGAATGGCCAGGTGGGCGGAGGAATGGTTGATGGAATTTAATACAGAGAAGTGTAAGGTGGTGCATTTTGAGACGTGGAACAAGGGCAGGACCTACACAGTAAATGGTAGGCCTCTGGGTAGTGTTGTAGAGCAGAGGGATCTGCTGGTTTGCACACCTGGATATAAAGTGCCAGAGTAACTCAGTGGGTCAGGCAGCATTTCTGGAGAAAAGCAATAGGTGACGTTTCAGGTCGAGACCTGTCTTCAGATTTTAAAAAAGGGAAACGTTACCTATCCACGTTCTCCAGAGATACTGCCTGACCCACTGAGTTACTCTCACACTATGTGGCCGTATCTGATGTGTGTGTTCAGGGAGCAACTCGACCTGTTTTACTAGACAACTACGCTTCTGTAAACATGTGCCCTCTGAAATCTATAACCTGGTCCTGCCTGAATCACAGCAGCGTGCTCGGTCCTGTTCTGCGTTGACAATGGCTGATAGGTTCACCTTGTCAATGAACTTTCACGAGACCTTTCAAGAGAGGAGCAAGATTGCTGGCAGTCTCTATTGTAGAAACAAGGAACTGCAGGTGCTAGTTTACACAATAGGACAAAGTGCTGGAGTAACTCAGCAGGTCCAGCAGCATCACGGGAGAACATGGACAGGTGATATTTCAGGTCGAGACATTCCGTCTGTTAGTAAGGATAGCAGGCAACAAAAAGCTTTTCACCGTACCTCAGTACACGTGACAATAGTAAACTAAACAAACTCGTGTCCAAACTTAGAACAATTCCATCCGCCCACCTCACTTAATATCCCTCATTACATTGGTGGACAGAAATATTTCCATAACAGATATGTAAATGTATTAATCGAGCTGGAACCTGCTGCCTTGCAGGGAGGAAAATGTACAGACAGCAGTAGGTACAACACAAGACAATCTAAGATGTCAGAAAAACATTTATAATTTGAAACGCAATGACTTCTTCTTTCATGTCCATCTTCCTTGTTTCAAATGTTGACATCGCTGTCATCGTCCATCCTGAAAAGGACGCAGGCTTCTGGCGACCATCAGTGGGAGCCATCACTTGTTCCAATAGGTGATGGTGGTAGCAGAATTGGCTCGGCGTACTTCCAGTTTCCAGCCCCGTGGACGCTTCTGCTAAGGGGCCAACGCATAGTGCGGGAGGAACTCAGCGGTCAGGCTGGACTTTGAAAATGGCACCAAATCATTGCCCATCTTGCATGTGGGATCAGTGGACTATTTCTATGTACACTTTGCTAATCAAGGATGTGCTTGGGGATGTCAATACTATACTGGCATGTTTGTAAGAAAATAATTTCATCTGCATTTGAACTTTGTACGTGTGACCACAAAAGCACCAATGTACCATTGGGTCAGGCAGCACCTCTAGAGACCACGGATGGGATAGAACCAAGAAGGGTCTCATCTGGGAACGTCACCTATCCATGTTCTCCCGCCAAGTTACTCCAGCACTTTGTGTCCCATTTTGGCAGTTTCTTATCTCCTGTTACATAAGGGAGGGCACATTCTATTGAGGGACCCAGCTACAAACTCTTTTCTTGCCAGTGATCAGCAGACAGGGTGAGCAATAAAACGTATTGTTCTGCTCCTCAAGCTTCCCACCTAAATGTTTCAGGAATGTTGATGTTTCAACACAGCTGTATTTTGAGATGAGTAAAAGTGCCGTGACTGTGAACTGGTGCCTCCAGCATAGGGAAAAAATAACGACCAAATGAATTATTCATTACTGTTGAAACCTGCTGAGTTTAATTTGGTGATACAGCATGGAAACAGGACCTTCGGCCCACTAAGTCCATGCCAGCCATCAATCATCCTTTCACACTAGATTTATGTTGTCCAACTTTATCTCATCCACTCTCTACACATCAGGCCGATTAACCTACAAACCCGCTCGAAGCGAGAGGAAACCGGAGCATCCAGAGGAAACCCATGCAGTTAGAGAGAGAATGTGCAAACTCCGTACAGCCCCTTGAACTCAGGCCCACACACTAGGGACAGTTTTACAGAGGGACAATTAACCGGCAAACCCGTACGTCTTTGGGATGTGGAAGGAAACCGGAGTAAACCCACGTGGTCACAGGGAGATCCTACAAACTCCACACACAGACAGCGTCCGAGGTCAGGATCGCACCCAGGTCTCTGGAGCTGTAAGGCAGTGGCTCTACCAGCTGTGCCACTGTGGGCTAAAGGGTCAGGGAGTGGGGAGGTGGAGCCAAACTTGCAGTCCTCCCCAGCCATGATGCATGCTTACCTTCTGCTGTCTACACAGTGCAGGTTTGCTTGGTGTTGTGATCGTTAAGCCCTGGGGAGATGGGTCACTATGAACTCCAAGAAATCAGGCTTCCGGAATGTTACTGGAAGACTGCACAAGGCAGAGGGCAAGCCAGACATGTTTTCAAGCCTCAGGAATGATGGCAGTGAAAAGGAACCCTGAGTAGCTGGCTCTGGAAGTTATTAATTTCTTAGATCATGCTCTATTAAAGAAAAAGAAGCCAGCGTGACTTAATGACTTCCATCCAGTGTCTCAGTGACTCAGGCATCCACCACTGTGAAGGGACTGGCCATGGTGCACACCAACAGCCTCCTGATGAGCCTTTGGCAGCACTGGGCCTGTATTCGCTGGAGTTTAGAAGAATGAGGGGGGACCTCATTGAAACATTCAGAATAGTGGATGGCTTGGGTAGAGTGGATGTGGAGAGGATGTTTCTACTAGTGGGAGAGTCTAGGACTAGAGATCATAGCCTCAGAATTGAAGAATGTTCTTTTAGGAAGGAGATGAGGAGACATTTATTTCGTCAAAGGGTGGTGAATCGGTGGAATTCTTTGCCAAAGGCGGGTGTGGAGGCCAAGTCAGTGGATATTTTTAAGGCAGATATCGATAGATTCTTGATTAGTACAGGTGACAGAGGTTATGGGGAGAAGGCAAGAGAATGGGGTTGGAAGGGAGAAATAGATCAGCCATGATTGAATGGTGGAGTGGATTTGATAGGCCGAATGGCCTAATTCTACTCCTATCACTTATGACCTTTGGACCTAATGATAGAGTGGATGTGGAGAGGATGCTTCCATACGTGGGGAAGTTTAGGATCAGAATAAAAGGACGTGCCTTTAGAAGGGCAATGAGGAGAAATTCCTTTAGTTAGAGGGTGGTGAATCTGTGGAATTCATTGCCACAGACAGCTGTGGAGGCCAAACCATTGCGTATTTTTAAGGCGAAGATGGACAGATTCTCGATTAGTAAAGGTGTCAGAGGTTATGGGAAGAAGGAGAATGAGGGTGAGAAGGAAAAATAGATCAGCCATGATTGAATGACGGAGTAGATTCGATGGACTGAATGACCTAATTCTGCTCCTTTAACTTGTGAACCTGTGAACTTATGAAGTAGACCAGGGATTGACTTTAGAATTTAGAGAGAGCGCGTGAAAACAGGCCTTTTGGCCCACTGAGTCCGCGTCGATCAGCGAGACACTAGTCCCTGGCACTGTCAGGCATCAACTCTACCGCTGCGTCACCGTGCCGCCCCGGTTACTGGTGGCATAACCATGGCCGGTGAAAATACTTGGCCTGATAGTCAATAATTAAATTAAATATATAACATCAGTAGAATGCGATATAAAGCCCAGTGGTATTCACGATGCACTTTTCCCTGTTAAATGTAAATACTATGTTATTTTTTAACAAAACCGTGCAGGAAAAGGAACAGTTTAAGTGAAATATGCCTATTAATGCAATAACACTCAGATAATATATAATATACAATCAAAAATACAATGGTCCAAGTCCATTACTCCCTGAAAGTGGCGACTTGAGTAAATGATAGACGTGATTAAAAAGGCGCTTGTGCCAAAGACCATTACAAACCTGGTCAGAGAAACTACTCCCAAGATTTGCAATTCTGTATTAAAACAACAGAATACACAACATCATGACAATCACCGCAAGTGGGAATAATGGCAGGTTGCACCATCTCCCCGCTAGCCTTCACCACGGCGATGGAAGTGATCATCTGATCTTCCAAGTAGGTCGTAGGAGAAGAGCGGCTGCAGTCTGGGCAGTGGCTACCTCCCATTCGCGCCCACATGGATGACATGACCATCCCTGACCTCAACCATTGCATGGACCAAGTGCCTTCTGGAACAGCTTCATGCGAACATAACATGAGCCCGGATGAAATTGAAACCCAGCAAATCCAGGAGCATATCCATCATCAGAGGAAAAATCGTAGACAAGCGATTCCACATTGATGAAACACCCATTCCCGATGGTGTCAGAGCTGGCAGCCAAGTGTTTAGGATGGTGGTACAATGCAAGCCTCAAAGACTCAGACCAGTGTGACCAGTGCGACAACTGCCGATTACCTTGGAAGGAAGGGGGAACTACCACCAATGCTCTCCCTCCCCCAACGCCTGGTTTCTCGAACACCACCTCTTTTGTAAAGGCAGGACAACTTCCAGAGAAGCCACTTGCAAGAAAGAAACCGACCCTCCTGGACACTGCCCGGGACTGGAAAATGCAGGCTGATCTGGACCAGAAGCTCATCTTTCCACCAGAGATCATCACAACTAATCTCAGGCCGGACCTGATCTTGTGATCAACCTCACAGAAGTCCCTGTACATCGTGGAGTTAACTGTGCCTTGGGAGGCTGCACTTGGTGAAGCGCATGAACGCAAATGTCGGAAGTATTCAGACGTAGCAGCCGAGGCTGGCGTACCCAGGTGCTCCCTGTAGAGGTTGGTTGTAGAGAGTTTGTAGTCATGTCGACAAGCAGACTCCTGCAGGGAATGGGACTTCCTGCATCTGGCTGTGGCTGAAGAGGAAGGACTGCAACTGGGCAGCAAAATGACCAGCAAGAGGGGTCAAACGGAGGGGGGCGCACCTGGGACGCCAGGTGTTGCTGGTGAGCCCTCTGGAGGTGTCCTGGGCCTATCAACGAAACACCAAGGAAGGAGGATGACCCCAATGAAGTTTTTACCCCTACCCCACTCAAGATAGTAAGAAGGTGTCAATTATAGTAGGGATTGTAATATCAAGTCCTATAAGCTCAACTGATATGCTTGCCTTCATTAGTCGAGGCATTGAGTACAAGAGTCAGGAAGTCAAGGAGCAGCTTTATAGGACTTTGGTTTGGCCACATTTGGAGTATTGTGTGCAGTTCTGGATGACCCATTACAGGGTGGATATTGAAACGTTGGAAAGCATGTTTACAAGCAAGATTTTGGGGGTAAAACTATAGGGGGAAGTTGGACAGACTTGGCCTGTTTTCTCTGGAACATTAAAGATTGAGGGGAGACGTGATAGATGTGTACAAAATGATGAGAGACATAGAAAGGGTACACATTGAAAACCTTTCTCCCAGGATGAAAAAAATAAATACTAAAGCTCATAGCTTTAAGGTGAGAGTGGCAACGTTTAAAGGCGATGTGTGAGGAGCAAGTTGGAACGCTCTGCCCAGGATGTGAGAAATTATAAAGACTGAAGGACAATCTTTGTTACAGATTTGTTCCATTTTCTTATCTAATGAAAGCAAGTAGTAGCTTGGATAATCCTGGGGGGAAACCTATGGCAGGCTAGATCAGTGAATATAGTACGATGGCAACATTTAAAAGACATTTGAACAGGTACATGGATAGGAAAAGTTTAGATGGATATGGGCCAGATACGGGCTGATTTGATTTAGTGTAGATAGGGAATGTTGGTTGCCATGGAGACGTTGGGCCGAAGGGCCTGTTTCCATACTGTATGGCTCTATGCCTCCGAGTTACTGTAGATTAGAGAGTACATACAGTATTGCCTTTTGGGTGTTTGCTGAATAGTTCTCTCCATGTTTGTGGATTGTGGTTTGGCGGGATATTTGGTGGGTAGACATTTTAAATTACCTTGCTGACTGCAATGAATTTCTCCCTGAAGCCATGTTCTGTGCATCTTCCATGTTTCTGTGCGTCACTGCTAAAATAAACCATATTTGTTTTTTGGAAAAGCTCAGGTCACTCATACACAGCCGTTAATCTCATTTACGGGTTCTTAAGACTTAACACACGGGAAAAGTTAATTTACTGCTGTGAGTACTCCTGTACTTGCAAAAGTGTTAAATCATGTGTTGTCACTTCAGCGGTAAATGAGTGGCAATTGTCACGATTGATCACACCAATGCTTTAAACAACCATTTAATGAATAATCTTGTCGAGAAGAATTCCAACTTACTTTGAGCTCATATTTATTCGAAATAAGTTTGTTTTTCCTGATTACATAATTCCCCATTTGCAATTTGAAAATAAATGGCAGGTTAAAATTCTTCAATAATTCATTTTTTATAAAAGACACAAAGTGCTGCAGTAACTCAGCAGGTCTGGAGAACACGGGTTCAGATCAGAACCCTTCTTCAGGCTGATCCGTCTGTCCGATCATTCTGAAGAATGGTCCCAACCCAAAATTGCCTATCCATGTTCTCCAGATATGTAGCCTGATCAGCTGAGTTATTCCTGCACTTTGTCTTGTTTTTTTGTAAACTGGTTTGCAGTTCATTGTTTCTACGTGTTAATGATTAGGAGTCTGACACAGGTGTCCCAGGAGTCATAGACTCATACAGCACGGAAACAGGCCCTTTGGCCCAACAGGAGATTGCAGAGAGTTGTGGATGTAGCTCAGTCCATCACACCGACCAGACTCCCCACCATCGATTCCATCTACACTTCACGCTGGCTCAGAAAAGCGGGCAATATGATCATAAACCTGTCCCACCTCGGTCATTCCTCCTTCTTCCCGCTCCTGTCCGGCAGAAGGTACAGAATCTTGAAAGCGCGCACCACCAGATGTAAGAACAGCTTATTTTCCCGTTATCAAGCTTCTGAATGGTCCTTCCATAAGCTAGAGTGCTGTCTGATTCACCTCTATCCCATTGCAGACATTGGACCTTCCCCATGTAAACAATGCTTGACAATCTGTGAACAATACCGAATAGAGTGAATGTGGAGAGGATGTTTACAGCAGTGGGAGGGTCTAGGACCAGAGGCCATAGCCTCAGAATAAAGGTATGCACCTTAAGAAAGGGGATGAAGAGGAATTTCTAGTCAGTGGGTGGTGAATCTGTGGAATTGGTTGCCACAGGCGGCTGTGGAGGCCAAGTCAATGGATAGTTTTTGAGGCGGAGATTGACAGATTCATTATTAGTAAGGGTGTCTGTAGTTATGGGGAGAAGGCAGGAGAATGGGTTGAGGGGGAAACATAGATCAGCCACGGTTGAATGGCGGAGTTGACTTAATGGCCTATTCTGTTCCTAGAACTTATGAACTATATTCTGTATCCTGTATCTATCTGTTGCACTTGAGTTTGATGATTGATGTATAAGATCATAATATCATGAGATAGTAGAATTAGGCCATTCGGCCCATCTAGTCTACTCTGCCATTCAATCATGGCTGATCTATCTCTCCCTCCTAACCCCATTCTCCTGCCTTCTCCCCATAATCTCTGATACCTCTGAAATGTTATCTGGTCTGACTGGTTAGCATACAAAACAAAACCTTACCCTGTACCTCGTGGCAATAATAAACCTAAAGCTATACTTTGTGCAGTCAGCCCGACCCCAAGCGCTCGGTGAGTTGTCACCATTGGAAACCATCTCGGTCATCAAACATGCTGGTGTGGTTTTATGGGTTGGAAAACACGTCCAACTTTGCAAGTGTCTCGGTGCTTCAGAAGGAACACAGGCAGGATCCTGAATGATTTACCTGAAATAGCACTGTTATGTAGCGATTCATTATTGTCCTGATGTACACAGCGAACATCAGCAAGGTTGGCATCAGTTTAATGAGCTGTGCAGCTTTCACCTCTGCACACCTGCTATTTTAAGAAACTATCTGCACAATAACATTGGAAATACCAGGAACAGTTAATGGATGGCACATTTTAAAAATATATATATTTTTGCTGATTCATCTCTATACGTAAATATTTTTTTGAACATTTATCACAATAATAGCCTTTTAGTGTCCTTAATGGTGACCTTGTCTCTTTCTAAGAAAGAAAGAGTTTCCATTGTGTTATTAGGTTTTTAGTAGAAACGCAAACAAACTTGCCAGAGATTGAGATGCAAACCAGACATTGGATTTTTGGAATAATTGAAGGTGTTAAAGCAAAACTAACTTCAGGAATTTAGTTTAGATTGGAGATAGAGGGCGGAAACAGGCCCTTCGACCCACTGAGTCTGCGCCGACCAGCGATCCTCACACACTTACACTATCCTTGTGTGCAGTTTTGTTCTCCTAATTTGAGGAAGGACATTCTTGCTATTGTGGGAGTGCATTGTAGGTTTAGAAGGTAAATTCCCGGGATGGCGGGACTGTCATATGCTGAGAGAATGGAGCAGCTGGGCTTGTACACTCTGGAGTTTAGAAGGATGAGAGGGGATCTCATTGAAACATATAAGATTGTTAAGGGTTTGGACACGCTAGAGGCAGGAAACATGTTCCCGATGTTGGGAGAGTCCAGACCCAGGGGCCACAGTTTAAGAATAAGAAGTAAGCCATTTAGAACAGAGACGAGGAAACACTTTTTCTCACAGAGAGTGGTGACTCTGTGGAATTCTCTGCCTCAGAGGGCGGTGGAGGCAGGTTCTCTGGATGCTTTCCAGAAAGAGCTAGATAGGACTCTTAAAAACAGCGGAGTCAAGGGATATGGGGAGAAGGCAGGAACGGGGTTCTGATTGGGGATGGTCAGCCATGATCACATTGAATCGAAGGGCCAAATGGCCTACTCCTGCACCTATTGTCTATTGTCTATTATCTATCCTACGCACTAGGAAGAATTTGCAATCAGTCCAAGCCAATTAACATACGTCTTTGGAGTGTGGGGGGAATCTGGAGACCCCGGAGAAAACCCATGCATGTTACGGAGAAATCATACAAACCCCATACGGACAAGCACCCAGAGTCAACCCGGGTCTCCGGCAGAGTAAAGCAGCAACTCTACTGCTGCACCACCGTGCATGATGGTCAATTGCCGATGAGTTTTAGTTCAGCATTGCAGCTGATTAGAAATTTAATTTGGGGCTCAGGTAGAAGAGGTCTCCGCCTGAACCGACTGCCTGCCCCTTTTGCGGGGTTACGTCTGCGCCCGGGTGTCACAGGTTATACTAGTAGAATTAGACCATTCGGCCCATCGAGTCTACTCCGTCATTCAATCATGGCTGATCTCTGTCTTCTAATCCCATTTTCCTGCCTTCTCCCCATGACCCTTGACACCCATTCTAATCAAGAATTTATCTATCTCTGCCTTAAAAATACCAACTGACGGCCTCCACAGCCCTCGGTGGCAATGCGTTCCACAAGTTAACTACCCTCTGACTAAAGAAGTTCCTCCTCACCTCCTTTCCAAAAGAGCGCCCTTTAATTTTGAGGCTGTGACCTCTGGTCCTAGACTCTCCCACCAGTGGAAACATCCTTTCACATCCACTCTATCTATGCCTTTCATTACTCTATGTCAGTTTTCAATGAGGTCCCCCCTCAACCTTCTAAACTCCAGCGATTAGAAGCCCAGTGCTGTCAAACGCTCATCATATGATCACCTGCTCATTCCTGGAATCATTCTTGTAAACCTTCTCTGCACCCTCTCCAGAGCCAGCACATCCTTCCTCAGATATGGGGCGCAAATCTGCTCTCAGAGCTCCAAATGCGGCCTGACCAGCACCTTACAGAGCCTCAGCATTACATCTCTGTTTTTTGTATTCCTTGTTCCTCTGTCACTTGAGAAAGAACACGCGATGTCCATGGGCACCACGTGGAGATTTCCGGGATCCGCTGGGCTCGATCAGGATTGTAATACAGTTATTTAATATTTAGTATTAAGAATACCACTAAGAATAGTATTAAGTTTGTTTGTAAATCTTATAATTGTTAATAATGAAATTAATTAATTTTTGTTGAACATTTTTTTAGGTTTCCTGTTGTCTCACGTACTGAGTGAAAAGTCTTGTTTTGCATGCTATCCAAATGCATCAGTAGTACCATACCATACATCAGGCTTCAGAAGTGTGAGGCACAGTGATGCAGCTGGTAGAGTTGCTGTCTCACAGGTTTGATTCTGACCTCTGATTCTGCCCTCGGATGCTGTCACTGTGGAGTTTGCACATGCACGTGAGTTCCCTACGGGTGCTCCAGTCTCCTCCCACATTCCAAAAGCGTGCGGTTTGGAGATTAATTGGCCTCTGTAAATTTCTCTGTTGTGTCGGGAGTCCATACAAAAATGGGATAACACGAAACTAGAGTGAATGGGTGATCAATGGCTGGTGTGGACCTGGTGAATTGAAGAGCCTGTTTCATTACTGTATCTCTAGACTAGGCGTCAAACTCAAGTGCAATCGGTAGAGCAAAAAGGAAAAAAGTGTGTAGAATGTAGTTCTCAGCAATGTCGAGCATCAGATCCAGAGACAAAGTCCAATGTCCGCAATGGGGTAGAGGAGAATCAGACACTACCCGAGCTTATGGAAGGACTATTCAGAAGACTAATAACAGAGGAGAAGCTGCTCCTGAGTCTGGTGGTGCGTGCATTCAAGCTTCTGTACCTTCTGCCTGACTGGAGCGGGGAGAAGAAGGAGTCTGGTCTGTGTGATGGAACTGCACTGGAATGAATTTTGGAGTCAGAACAAAACAGTACGAAGACTTTGTCACACATTTAGTGCTATCTAGTTTAGTTTAGATTGGAGATACAGCATGGAAACAGGCCTTTCGGCCCACCGAGCCCATGCCGACCAGCGGTCCCCTGCACATTAACAGTACTACCCTGCACACACTAGGGACAATTTTACATTTATACCAAGCCAATTAACTTACAAACCTGTACATCTTTGAAGTGTGGGAGGAAACCAAAGATCTCGGAGATAACCCACTTAGGTCACGGGGAGAACGTACAAACTCCGTAGTCAGGATCGAACTCGGGTCTCTGGTGCTGTAAGGCAGCAGCTCCACCTTTACTGTTAGGAAATAAATGTTGAGGCAATTCTCTTGCGCTTTGCCTTAGCAGACCTATGTAATTTGTTTTAAATAATTCATGTTTATTCACTCGAAGACTATAATGTTAATTATGACCGGTTCACAAGATGATCTCCTTGCTGTAACAGTCGCAGGTAATTTTCCATTTTCTCACCTTCCCTGATTTTTCTTATTTCAGTCCATCAATTCAGAATGGCAAGAACACGTGACAGCAAATTGGATGGTGAAGATCTGATTATAGATCAAACTGTTCCTGCATAACAAGACATAATTTCCCCAAGTGGATTATTTAGTGTTGGAATGACAGTGTGAGAATCATTAGTTTTACACCAACAGACAACAAAACAACTCCATGCAAAATATCAGGCTTACAAATATGCCACAATTAATTCTAAACACAGTAGGTGTCTGCTCAGTACCTAGCATGCGTTGCTTCGGCTCCAGAGTTATTAAGCTGCCTCTCTAGGGCTTTGTGTGTGATTTAGTCATCAGGGAACATTAGTGGAACTTGCCCTTTATTTACACAAAATTAGGTTCTACCACCGTGTTCTGCGAAAGGGTTAGCCAACCGGTCTGAAGACGGGTCTTGACCTGAAACGTCACCCATTCCTTCTCTCCAGAGATGCTGCCTGTCTCGCCGAGTTACTCCAGAATTTAGTGTCTATCTCCTGAGTCAGTCGGTAAGTTGGATAACGGCAGTGCACGATACGGAGTTACAAAGGGCGGTGCAGCGTTGCAGCAGGTAGAGCTGCTGCCTCACAGCAACAGAAACCCGGGTTCGTTCCTGACCTCGGGATGCTTGGGCAGCATTAAACACTTGTCTCTGTGGGACGAAGGGTCTGTTTCCATGTTGTATTTCAAACACACATCAGGTGAGGCAGTGTCTGACCAAACAGAGGGAACAAACTTATGACATTTTGGTTTGAGTCTGAGGAAAGGTCAGCTGTCCCGACCCGACCCGGCCCGGACGGTGACTGGAAACGTCACCTGTCCATTCCTTCCCCAGATGCTGCCTGACCCACAGAGTTCCTCCAGCACTTTGTTCTTTTCTGCTCATATCGTCCGATGCAATGATGTATGCAGTTGATTATTTGCATCTTGAAACTAAATTAAAGTAAATTAAACTTTTTCCTTATAGAACTGATATTATATTAATTCTGAAAATAAATAGATTTCTTCGCAGGCAGATCACTGAAGAAGGGTCTTGACCCAAAGCGTTGTCTGTCCATTCACATAACAGTACAGCACAGGAACAGGCCCTTCGGCCCAAAATGCCTATACTGAACTTGATGCCGAGACCAACTTTGATCTGCCTGCACCTAATCCATTTCCCTCCATTCCCTGCATATCCACGTGCCTATCCAAAAGCCTCTTGAACGCCACTGTTGTATCAGATTCCACTACCACCCCTGGCAGTGCATTCTAGACATACAACACCCACTGTGTAATAAAAAATATAATCTCTTCCCTGCACATCTTAAACGTTGCCTCTCTCACCTTAAAGCTATGCAAGCACTTACTCGGGATTCCAGTATCTGCAGTTCCTTGCGTCTCAAATTTAAGTCCTTCTTAATGACCCATTTTCAGTTCATATCCTGGCTTATGTGGTTACAACCGTGTAAGTGGTAATGATGCAGATATGACTGAGGCTGGAGCAAAGAGCACTGAATATCCACATTATGCATTTATGCAATGACTCCTACACTTGAGAGCAGAGCTGGCTCCATAGGTACAACAGTGTTTACTTTGTAGGCTCCTGTCTGGCTGGCACTTACAACTAACTCTCTTTCTCAGCCAACAGGTTTGTGCAAAGCCTATTGCATGCAGGTTATATTCCTTGACTGCCCTTGCAAATAGCATGTGCGCGAAGTCTTAAAGATGTTTAAAAATGATCACATTTACAGCACTTTTGATTATTAGTTGTAAAACCAGGGCTTTTTTTGTCATAGATAGACACAACTGCTGGGTCAGACAGCATCTCTAAAGAAAAAGGATGGGTGACACCTGAGGTAGGACCCTGACCCAAATCATCACCAATCCATGTTCTCCAGTGATGCTGCGTGACCCGCTGAGTTTCTCCAGCACTTTGAGTCTATCTTTGGTATATACCAGCATCTGCAGTTCTTTGTTTCTATTTTTTTTTGTGTGATGTGTTTGGTTGAATTGATTGACTGATTTATTGTAAGATATAACATCGATACAGGTCCTTCAGTCCACTGACCATTGATCACCCATTCACACTGGTAATCCAACTTTCTCACCCACTCCCTACACACTAGGGCCATGAACTGAGGAAAATCAACCTACAAACCTGCACATCTTTGGGATGCGGGAGATATAGAACTAGTGTGATCAATGGTCATTGTGGACACGGTGGACTGAAGGGCCTGTTTCCATGCTGTATCTTTCAATCAGAAAACCGTTCTGGATCCTTGGCTTAATGCTGAATTGGAGAAACATTCCAGTGCCAAGCCAAGGCACTGTGACATGGGTGTAAACCTCATACACGTTACACAGAGATCTCGTTATGAACCCAATTTTACAACCACCCGCAGTTACGCTGGTGTTAGTGTTAAACAAACAAGTTCAACGCTCTAAAATAGGTTGAAACCAATTTCTAGATAAATAATTCAAGATAAAAGGATGTGGTACAGACCTCGGGAAACATGATAACACGTGTAAGGAATCAGACCGAACGAAACGCATTTTGATCAGATCAAGGGACTAGGATTACATTCACAAAACAGCGCAGACTGAGAAATCATATTCTTTGCAGCTGAAAGTAACTTGGGGAATAAATTATTTTTAAAAAGCAGATTTGTATTTTTGGGATGTTTAGCTATATAAACTTGTGAAAACAGAAATCAAGGTATTTTAGAAAGGAGATTTGTATTTATTTTAATTTAGTTTATTTTTGCATCTGCAGAAAGACTATACGTGTCACAATTAAGCCACCCACAGTGTACAGATAGAGAATAAAGGGGTTAACGTTTAGTGCAAGATAAAGTCAGTAGCGTTCGATTAAAGATAGTCCGACAGTCTCCAATGAGGTAGATGGTAGGTCAGGACTTCTCTCCACTTGCTCTCTACTTACAAATCACATTAATGATTTGGACGAGGGAATTAAATGCAACATCTCGAAGTTTGCGGATGACACGAAGCTTGGGGGCAGTGTTAGCTGTGAGGAGGATGCTAGGAGGCTGCAGGATGACTTGGATAGACTGGGTGAGTGGGCAAATGCATGGCGAATGCAGTATAATGTGGATAAATGTGAGGTTATCCGCTTTGGTGGCAAAAACAGGAAAGGTAGACTATTATTTGAATGGTGACCGATTAGGAAAAGGGGAGATGCAGCGAGACCTGGATGTCGTGGTACACCAGTCATTGAAAGTAGGCATGCAGGTGCAGCAGGCTGTGAAGAAAGCAAATGGTATGTTGGCATTCATAGCAAAGGGATTTGAGTACAAGAGCAGGGAGGTTCTACTGCAGTTGTACAGGGTCTTGGTGAGGCCACACCTGGAGTATTGCGTACAGTTTTGGTCTCCTAATCTGAGGAAATACATTCTTGCCATAGAGGGAGTACAGAGAAGGTTCACCAGACTGATTCCTGGGATGGCACAACTTCCATATGAAGAAAGACTGGATAGACTTGGCTTGTACTCGCTGCAATTTAGAAGATTGAGGGGTGATCTCATAGAGACTTACAAAATTCTTAAGGGGTTGGACAGGCTAGATGCAGGAAGATTGTTCCCGATGTTGGGGAAGTCCAGGACAAGGGGTCACAGTTTAAGGATAAGGGGGAAGTCTTTTAGGACCGAGATGAGAAAATCGTTTTTCACACAGAGAGTGGTGAATCTGAGGAATTCTTTGCCACAGAAGGTAGTTGAGGCCAGTTCGTTGGCCATATTTAAGAGGGAGTTGGATGTGGCCCTTGTGGCTGAAGGGATCAGGGGGTATGGAGAGAAGCCAGGCACAGGATATTGAGTTGGATGATCATATTGAATGGCGGTGCAGGCTCGAAGGGCCGAATGGCCTGCTCCTGCACCTAGTTTCTATGTTTCTATGTTTCTATGAGGGGAAGTGGAGCTATATAAACATGTGATAATAGAAATCGAGATACGGAAATCCTCGATTTTACAGACCTTTTAATAAGAGATTTTGGTTATAGTGGACGGACCTGCCGACCTTCACTGATACACCTGCAAAGACACCCCCTGCCCGCACTGCCGCTTCCTCTCCCGTGCAAGTCACTACCGCCTGTATCAATGTATCAAGACCTTGGTGCTTTGTAGGTCAGGGCAGGTAAGGCTTTTATTTTAATGTTTCAGCTGAAAAAAGGCAGCTCTGTCATTGCAGTTCTTGCCCAGCTTAAACTTTATTGTTGGATCTCCACACATGAAATACAGTACATTACACACGGTTATAGCAGACAATCGGCAGTAACGAACATCATCCCTCCCCCCTGCTATGTTCCATTATAACGAGGGTTTACTGTATTGGAAGTCCCTCTAAATAACAAGAGCAAGTTCAGCAGAATTACCTTATTTATCACCAAGCATTGGAAATCTGTGCACTTCAAAGCCATTTCGCTTTACACTTTGTATAAATGATGTTTCCTTTAATTTACTGCAAATGCAAAAAAATATATATTTATATATATACTTGGAACCCAGTAATCAGAGTGTTGTGTTTCATTTCAATATGTTTAATGGAGTATTTTTGTCATTTCTCTGCTTTTGATTATTCTGAAGCATATGCGCATGGTATCGCAGTCTTTCTTAAGCTTTTTCATTATTCTTTAACAACCTTATAAAAATTCTTCTGGGTAGATTAAATTGCACAGATCAGCGCTTTAATAAAATAAAATGAATAGCGCTGCCCTTGTACCCTGTTCCTTCCTCCCTGAAGACTCGTTTACGTGGGACATGTTACATTTGGGAGACGAGCGATCCTTTGTTGTAACAGAATACTACGGCATGTGGCCATTACTGACAAATTAATAGAGTGTTTGAAGAATTGCTCCTTTATTATTCATAAGCTGAAGGAATATAATACAGTAATAGTTAGTGAAGTTATGTAGTCTCTCTGTCAGGATCGAGATTTGCTCCATAAAGCCTCAAATAGAAATACTATTTTCAGCAGTAGACTTTCCACAGCACTAATTATTATTGAACCCATGCAGTGGATTGTGTCAAAGTGCATAGTTTCTGTGAGATGTGGGTTTTGTGAGGTAATCTGCATTGCACATCAGCACTTTACTCACAAGTGTGTAGTCAGGAACTGCAAATGCTGGTTTATACCCTGCTGGTTATCCCTCGCGTTAGTACATCTTCCCCAGCCAACAATGGACCATTGTGGGCTCCACCCTTCCTGAAGTCATCTGTTGCCAGCCCTGTTTTGTTCTGGCCTTTCTCTATCTTTCAGTCTGAGGAAGGGTTTTAAATGGTGGCCGATTTGGAAAAGGGGAGATGCAGCGAGACCTGGGTGTCATGGTACACCAGTCATTGAAAGTAGGCATGCAGGTGCAGCAGGCAGTGAAAAAAGCGAATGGTATGTTAGCTTTCATAGCAAAAGGATTTGAGTACAGGAGCAGGGAGGTTCTACTTCAGTTGTACAGGGTCTTGGTGAGACCACACCTGGAGTATTGCGTACAGTTTTGGTCTCCAAATCTGAGGAAGGACATTATTGCCATAGAGGGAGTGCAGAGAAGGTTCACCAGACTGATTCCTGGGATGTCAGGACTGTCTTATGAAGAAAGACTGTATAGACTCGGTTTATACTCTCTGGAATTTAGGAGATTGAGAGGGGATCTTATAGAAACTTACAAAATTCTTAAGGGTTGGACAGGCTAGATGCAGGAACATTGTTCCCGATGTTGGGGAAGTCCAGGACAAGGGGTCACAGCTTAAGGATAAGGGGGAAATCCTTTAAGACCGAGATGAGAAAGACTTTTTTCACACAGAGAGTGGTGAGTCTCTGGAACTCTCTGCCACAGAGGGTAGTTGAGGCCAGTTCATTGGCTATATTTAAGAGTGAGTTGGATGTGGCCCTTGTGGCTAAGGGGATCAGAGGGTATGGAGAGAAGGCAGGTACGGGATACTGAGTTGGATGATCAGCCATGATCATATTGAATGGCGGTGCAGGCTCGAAGGGCTGAATGGCCTACTCCTGCACCTAATTTCTATGTTTCTATGTTTCTAACCCAAAACTACACCTATTGCTTTTCTCCAGAGATGTTGCCTGACCAGCTAAGTTTAAGTTTCGCCAGCACTTTATACATATCCCTCTAGCTGGGATCCTGAGTCTGCAGAAGGATCTCGACGCGAAACATCTCCTATCCATGTTCTGCATAGATGCTGCCTGACCCGCTGAGTTACTCCAACACTTTGTGCTGCACCCACTTTGTTCTTTACTCAAGTGTTGAATTTTCTTTCAATTTTACTAACATGACAAGATTTCAGGTTGATTACATTTAAGGTGGTGCTCTCTCTGAGCTAGGATATGGACATTTATCATCTCACCCGTGCACAATAATCTGCTAGAGCAGCTTTCCTGCACTTTGAAGAACTATTTTCATGGGGACATTGAGATAAGACAGAGCCATCAGACAGCCTTTGTCTGCTGTAATCCATTCCTCAATGGTATAAAATCTACGCTGAGAATAGATTGTCTAGTCATTAGAGATTTCGAATGTTGCAGTCATTTTCTAAGTTTAGTTTATTTAAGAGAAACAGCACGGAAACAGGCCCTTCGGTCCACACACGCACTACACACATTTGGGACAATTTACAACTTTACCAAAGCCAATTAACCAGCAAACCTGTACATGTTTGGAGTGTGGGAGGAAACCGGAGCACCCGGAGAAAACCCTTGCAGGTCACGGGGAGAATGTACAAACTCCCTACAGACAGCAACCATAGTCATTATCATGCCCGGTTCTCTGGCACTGTGAAGCACCAACTCTACCGCTGCACCACCATGCTGACCCTAAGAAATTACTGACGGACAATTACTTCCCAGCAACTGACCTGTCCTCTCACCAACTACAGAGCAATCCTGACCTTCCATCTATCTCATTGGGGTCCTCAGACTATCTTTAATCCGACTTTATCTAGCACTAAACGTTATTCCCTTAATCCTGTATCTGTACACTGTGGACCGCCTGATTGTAATTATGTACAGTCTTTCTGCTGACTGCATCGCACTCAAGCAAAAGCTTTTCACTGATGTGTAAGAAGGATCTACAGATGCTGGTTTACACCAATCAAGGGGGGGTGCGTTGGGTGCGGTCGCAATCCCCCTTTTCTCCAGAATAAAAACAAATCCCGAGGAAAAAAAAACAAAATTCACGTCGGCAGCGACGTAAAATGACTCCGTCTCTCCACGCGCGCGCAGTGGGCGGGATTAGACGGCGCCATTTTCAATGCATCGCCTCGACGCCCCGGGCCTAGTTTGGGTGAGTGGGACCGTGAAATATTGCGTTGCGTTGCGGGAGGGGGAATCTGTTTGTTTTTTTATCGGGGGTGTTAAACTACCCGCGAATGGTCCAATCCCACCCGCGGGATGATTTGGGAAAAAAAGGAGTGCCCGCTTCTCCATGCCCGGGGCTGCAGTATCTCCCAGCACGGTGCATCACCACCATCCGTGGCATCGCAACCTCGTCGCCAGGTTAACATGGCGGCCATGGAGCGGGTCCGCTGCCGGCGGGCGCTCCTGGGAGACCGTTCTCCCGTCGCCGGGCGGGAAGCGGGAAGGACTGACTCAGAACAGTGCTGGCAGCGGCCGTGACCCGACACCAGGCGCTGCTTCGGCCTGGTCCACGAAATGCTGCCTGACCCGCTGATCCCCACTCCCGCCTTTATTCAGTCCTCACAGACATCCCCTGTGCTCCCCTCCCCATCTACCCCCATCACCCCCATCTATTTATCCTGCACTGATCTCCCTGTCCACCTCACATTGATTCTCCTGCCATCTCCCATCCATCCTACACTTGTCCCCCAATTCATCCTGCACTGACCCCCTTTCCCATCCATCCTGCACAGCTTTCGCCATTTACCCTGTACTGACTCCCCCTCCATTTATCTGGCAATGATCTGCCAATCCATCCTGTACTGTTCCCCCTCCATTTATCTTGCACTGATCCCCCACATCCATCTTGTAATAATCATCCCATTCATCCTGCACTGATTATCCCATTCATCTTGCACTGATCTCCCCATTAATCCTGTACTGATACCCCCACCGATCCTGCACTGACCCCTCCCCATCCTGTACTGTCCCCCCCATCCTGTACTGTCCCCCCATCCACCCTGTACTGTCCACCCATCCATCCTGTACTGATCCATCCTGCACTGACCCCTCCCCATCCTGTACTGTCCCCCCCATCGATCCTGTTCTGATCCACCCATCCATCCTGTACTGTCCACCCATCCATCCTGTACTGTCCCCCCATTCATCCTGTACTGTCCCCCCATCCATCCTGTACTGTCCCCATCCATCCTGTTCTGACCAACCCCCCCCATTCATCCTGCATTGATCCTCCCAACCATCCTGTACTGATTTCCCCCCCCACCCCCATCCATCTCTTACTGATCGCCACTGAAACCCCCCGTGCTCTCCCCTCACAATTTTACCTACTCCAACTGACACGCACTAATTCCCCTGCCTCAATCCACACATTACGCACCGGTTGTCTCAACCCCCCATCATCTATCCATCCCGCACTGATTCACCCACCTCCCCCCCCCCCCCCCCCCCCCCCCAATGTTTGATAACGGAATGCAATTAAGTGTGTTTTAATTCCCGATGTTATTATTTGATTTAATCCATAAAGATGGATTACTAATTTGTGAACACGTGAAACATTAAAACTGCCGCGTTCGATTGTCACAGCTATCGTTGACACGTTATTACGGAATTCATTTTAACAGCAAATCAATGCTCTTAATATGGAGTATCAGTACTGTAGTTATTTATTGAGCAACATTCACAACTATACGTTGGATTTATCCAGGTTTTACTTCTACAGTTGGGCATATACATCACGAATTTGGTCAGGAGATATTTCAGTTGAATATTCCAAAATCCAGGGGCGACATGGGGGTCACCGTGCGTCACTACGCATCACGCCGCGTCACGACCTGACCACGACGCGACAACCTCTTTTCAGGCTGTTGCCGAAAATGTCACCCAAGTGGGACAGGCCTCTCACGCTGCGAAACTTTGAGGGCAAGGCTTTCGAAGGCGGCGTCAGCGGCAAACTTCTCCTTGGCCAGGTTCTAGATCAACTCGGGCTCGGGTCCGCAGTGCTCGAAGAAACTGTCCAAGCTCGGGAGAAGTGGCAGCTGACGTCGGAGTGCGAGCACCGTAATCCGCCTTCACCAACCTGCTGCTTGAGCGGCTCCATGGGATGACCTGTTGCTGATTCTCGTGGAGCTGCTGGCGTGGTTACTTGTGCACCCTGGGTTGCTGCTGGTGTGGTGAGTGGTGCTTCCTGGGGTGCTGCTGGAGTGGTTAGTTGTGCACCCTTGGGTGCTGCTGGCGTAGTTACTTATGCACCCTGGGGTGTTGCTGGCGAGGCTGCTGTTTCTCCCTGGGATGCTGCTGGTGTGGTTACTTGTGAGCCCTGGAGTGCTGCTGGTGTGGTTACTTGTGCACCCGGGGGTGCTCTACCCTCTGCTAATTCTCCCCCTTCCGACGTTGCTGCTCCCGTTGCCAGCCCTTGCTGCTTGTCGCCCCGGCCGCTAGAGCCGGGCAGCAGCCGCAGGACCAGGCTGCCACTGCCCTTGAAACTGCGGGCGCTGCTGGTGGCCACCGCTCCCTGCACATACTCGCACCTCTGCAGGTACATGACGAGCGAGTCGGGCCTGAGCTGCCTCTTGGAGCTGGAGCGATGCACGATGTCAGGCGGGAGCACCAGCTGCCCGCTCTGCTGGAGGACAGATAAGTCTTCGTGTTGCTGCTGGCCCCGCTGCCGCTGCTGTTGCCTTCCTCGGAGGAAGAGCTGCCCAAACCATTGGGCTCCACTTTGCACCCTCTCGACGTCTGGCTCTTCAAGTACTTGGCCTTGTCAGCAGCCAGTCTCACCACAGCGCTCTGCCGGCCCCGCCTGTCCCCCTGCATTTGACTGCGGAGGTAGCTGGGACCTAAGCGGCAGAGAGACGCTCGCCTTGGGCGGCATGCTTGCAGTGGGCGCGATCTCGCTCGGCATCTTACTTTGATCCAGCCAACGAGGACAAACACGTTTTCTCATCCACGAAGAAGCAAAGACCAGGACTTCCATGCAATCACCTGTCTGCATATTCACTATGACTTTGCCCATAACTTGGACAAAGTCGCGACTAGGTTTGCGCAGTTAAATTCTGGGAAAATGGAACTGGAAAACATGATTCATGGTAAATGGCAATATATGCCGGTCTGTCACGAGTGTCCGTCGCCTGCATCACTACCCAGGACTTCCATGAGCAATGACAGGCTGTCTGCACTCGCCTTAATGTACATTCACTATGACTTTGCCCATTCTCGGGCAAAATGGAACTGGAAAATGTGATTTCTGGCTAAATGGCAATATATGTGGTCTGCCAAGAGTGTTGTCAAAGTCTGTGAGAGGAATCCTGAACTGTCTGCTAATCCCCTCACACTTTGGGAGCCCAAACATGGCACTGCAAGAAGAGGTTGAAGTAGGGCCACCTACATCAGTGTACTGCGGAACGACACATGCTTTGACAGCATTAACAAACTGAGGACTGCCATGCTAGATAAACTGGTCGGAGGTGCTATATTCGTGGAACCAGGAATGGCATATAGGCTGAGGCCAACGAATGCCTTTATAGTGGTAGTAGGGGGTAAATAGCAATATACATCCAGGAGCACCTGAATGATTATGCAGCATCATGCCAGCATGTTTGATTGTTTGGTAAATTATATGGTGAATGGCGAAATTTATGTATATTATTATATATTTTTATGTTATGGAATCAAAATCAAACATTTCAAAAACGGCAACAATTTCAAAAATGGTTTCACAATTCAGTAGTACTGATTTTCAGTATTCCATACTGATGTTTGAGAATACATGGGGTTGCATGCAAAATACTGATTTTCAAAGATCCAGTTCCTGTGTAGTACGTTCCATTGCATTTAAGTGAGAAATACCGATTTCCCCAACAAAATATAGATTTTCAGCCATCATAATACGGAAATGCTCGGTGAAACTTGGCAGCTCTGCAATTATTAATCTTGACTCCACCAAAATTATTGCTGAAATATTTATTGGTCATAAATTTGGTGCAAAAATGCTCCAAAATAAGTGCAACAGAGGTCATCTAAAACCCCGGCCGCGAAGGGCTTCACGCTCGTGATGTGTGCTGTGCGCACATTACTTCACACGAAATCCTGTCTTGCCACCCCACTTTTTGAAAAGCTTCGTACGGGCCCTGCCAATGATAGACACAAAGTGCTGGAGTAACTCAGCAGGTCAAGCAGCATCTCCGGAGAAAAGGGACAGGTGACGTTTCGGGTCGAAACCCTTCTCCAGACTGAGAATCAGGGAAGAGGGAAACTAGAGATATGAAACAGTTCAGAACAAATCGATGACCACGTCTAGCTTTTCACTGTACCTCATTGCACGTGACCATAAACCAAGCTAACTAAGACACCAATTTCAGAACAATAAATTATTTCAGAATTAATTAATTAAAATTACAGCTGTGAATTAAGCAGTGTGAGGCAACAGCATGAATGTGCTCTGAAAGGTTTGAAACATAGAAACATAGAAATTAGGTGCAGGAGTAGGCCATTCGGCCCTTCGAGCCTGCACCGCCATTCAATATGATCATGGCTGATCATCCAACTCAGTATCCTTCTCTCCATACCCTCTGATCCCCTTATCCACAAGGGCCACATCTAATTCCCTCTTAAATATAGCCAATGAACTGGCCTCAACTACCGTCTGTGGCAGAGAGTTCCAGAGTCACCACTCTCTGTGTGAAAAAAGTCTTTCTCATCTCGGTCTTAAAGGATTTCCCCCTTTAAGCTGTGACCCCTTGTCCTGGACGTCCCCAACATCGGGAACAACCTTCCTGCATCTAGCCTGTCCAACCCCTTAAGAATTTTGTAAGTTATTAAACATCTTGTAAGTTATAAAGCATCTTGTCTATGAACTTCAGAGGTCAACATTCATGGATCTATATGGAGAATACACATCTGAACGCCTGTTCATACAATATGCAAATATACCTAGACATTCCAATACAGTAGATAGCTCACTGCTGCCATCTTGTGCGTGTAAGCTTGTATAGATAACTAAGCTCAAACAGCCGCTACAAAGAGATTTATCATGATGCTGAGATATTATTTCCAATGCTAAATAGTGTAGTGAGTTCACTGCCCAGTACTTCATGAATTGACCCTTGAAATGTTTCCATTGATGAAACATATCAGTCAATTTTATTTGAAAGCACATAAAATACTTTCCAGTTCTATTGGTAGTATTTTGCATCAAAACGAAATACAAAACTTTGTATTTGTTTTTGCATCTTCTAAATTAAATGCAAAGTATTTAAAATACAAAATGGTGGCACAACAGTAGAGGTGCCAAGGACCCGGGTTCGATCCTGACTATGGGTGCTGTCTGTATGGAGTTTGTACGTTCTCCTCGTGACCTGCATGGATTTTCACCGAAGTACAGGCTTGGCGATGAGCTTTTCTTACACTGCCAATATGGGTGGCACAGTGGCACAGCTGGTATAGCTGCTGCCTCACGGCACTGGAAACCCGTGGTCGATCCTGACCTTGGGTGCTGTTTGTGTGGAGTTTGCTCGTTCTTTCTGTGACTATGTGGTTTTCCTCCGGGTGCTCCAGTTTCCTTCTAAATTGCCCTTAGTGTGTACGGAGTGAAAGTGAAAGTGGGATAACAAGGCGCTAGTGTGAATGGGTGATCGATGGTCGGCATGGACAAGGTAGGCCGAGGGCCTGTTTCCATGCTGGCTCTCTAAACCAAAGCTAAATCATCTGTGTTAGTCCACTTGTTGCACTGAATGGGTCACATTTAAGATGATGTTCACCTGCATGAAGTCCCTGACATCAAAATCGTCTCGCTATCAACTGCATTGATTACATGGTTGCCACATGTTGCCTTTGGGAGTAAGATAAAACCAATAGTAATTACCACATCTGTATTTTGCAAATACAATTTAATGCAGAGCATTAAAACATAATGATTAATAACCAATTGAGCTCCTTGTGGGACAGACCGAATAAAAATGAATTATTCTCTGAATTTATACGATGCTATTAATGGGAAGTACCGCCTCCCACTCATTAATAGAAATATTTTATGAGGACATTCTGCTTACATTCCTAGCACTAATGAATCTTCTCCAAGGCGTGCAAGGAAATTGATTCAGTCGTGAATATGTTTTAATAATCTCTTTTATTTTAAACTCTCATCAACTGTTACATTATACAATTGAAGATAGACAAAGCTCAGTCTGAAGAAGGGTCTCAATCCGAAACATCACCCATTCCTTCTATCAATAGACAGTAGACAATAGGTGCAGGAAAAGGCCATTCGGCCCCTCGATCCAGCACCGCCATTCAATGTGATCATGGCTGATCATCCCCAATCAGTGCCCCGTTCCTGCCTTCTCCCCATATCCCCTGACTTTGCTATCATTAAGAGCCAGAGATGCTGCCTGTCCTGCTGAATTACTCCAGTATTTTGTGTTTATCGTCGGTTTGAACTACCATCTGCAGTTCCTTCCACTAGGGGCGCTGGACTGCCAGCAGCCTCTGCCTGCAGCCCGTTTGTTTTTCCATCTTTTTTTTTAATTTTTAGTCAGTTTAAAGTTTGTTTTTGGGGGAGTCTTTAACTTTTTTATGTGGGGGAGGGGGGCAGGGTAAGGGGGAAACTAACTCCCAGTCGCTTCCTGGCGGGGAAGTGACTATTTCTCCGAGTCGCGTCCTCGCCCCCCACCTCGCGGCCTACCTCCTGGATCCGAGCGGCCTTTCCTGCCGGGGACCGGGAACCGGACCAGAGCTGCAACAGCGGCGGCGCGGCGCTGGAGTCACCGCGGAGCTGGCGATGCCTACCTGGGTCGCCGTTGGAGCTCCGGAGCGTTGGGCCGCTGCTCCAACATCATGGAGCTCTGGTTTAGAGAGCTCCCAACGCGGGTGGCGCTGAACAACATCGTGGAGTCCTGGGGCCCTTTGCCGAGGGCCTCCAGCGTTGCGTCTCCGCCCGGCGCGGCCAGTGGTCTTTGGGAGCCGCGGGCTCCGGTAGGAGGGGGCCGACTCGGGGTCCAGGCCGCTGAGGACATTCCCCAGCCTCGACGTCGGACTTACATCGCCCCGGGGAACGGGCCTGAACATCGGGCCGCCCGTAGCAGCGACTGCAGGGGGCTCAGGGAGGCCACGACCACGGGGGAACAGTGGGGAACATTGGGAAGAGACTGACTTTGGTGCCTTCCCTCACAGTGGGAAATTTTGATCCTGCTGTGGGGGGATGTTTTATGTTGAATTCTATCAACTCTATGTTGTGTTCTTTATTTTTACTGTATGGCTGCATGGTGATTTCATTTCGCTGTGCCAATTGGCACACGTGACAAATAAATGCATCTTATCTTATCTTATCTTATCATACACATTATATAGTTGATTGAAAGTGTAACTTCAAAATTCGGCAAGGGAAAGTTTTGTCCCATTTATCATATCTAATCAACTGGTAAAGCTAACTGTTGATTGTAATGTCTTGTAGATGTTATGTAAAGGTTGTTTTAATTCATCCACACAGAAGGAACCCATTGATTCCCTTGCTGCTGCCTCTGGAGATTTCTTCTATTTAGTAGAATGAGGGGGACTCTCATTGAAACTTACCGAATAGTGAAAAGCCTGGATAGAGTGCAGGCAGAGAGAATGTTTCCACTAGTGGGAGAGTCTAGGACCAGAGGTCATAGCCTTAGGATAAAAGGACGTACGTTTAGAAAGGAGATGAGAAGGAATTGATTTAGTCGGAGGGTGGTGAATCTGTGGAATTCATTGCCACAGACGAATGTGGAGGCGAAGTCAATGGATATTTTTAAGGCAGAAATTGACAGATTCTGGATTAGTAAGGGTATCAGGGGCTTTGGGGCGAAGGCAAGAGAATGGAGTTGAGTGGGAAAGATAGATCACCCATGATTGAATGGCAAAGTAGACTTGGTGGGCCGAATAGCCCAATTCTGCTCCTGGAACTTATGAACTTTGCTCTGCATTTCTCCATTCGACCACTTTCTACAAGAAGATTAAGCATCTTGGACCTAATCTCTCTAGAGATTAAAAGAATGAGTCATAGAGTTCTGGAGCTACAGAGCAGAGAATGGGCTCTTCAGCCCATCATGTCCATGCTACTCATTTTTCTTGCATTAGGACCGCATCCCTCAATGCCTTGGAGGCACGAGGAGCTGTAGATGCTGGAATGTTGAGCAAAAAAGAAAGTGCTGGGGAAAGGTCCTGAGCCAAAACTTTGGTTCAATTCCTCCACAGATGCTGTAGAAACAAAGAACTGAGGATGGTGGCTTACAAATGAGGAAATTACAAATTCTCCATTTCCGGAGAACGTGGATGGGTGAGGTCTTGGGTCGGGACCCTTCTTCAGACAGCTGAAAGCTCACGATGCAAAAAACATCGCATATCCACGTTCTCCAGTAATGCCACCTGACCCACTGAGCCACTCCAGCCCTTTGTGTCATCCCCCATAGATGCTGTCTGAACCACTGAGCTCGTCCAGCACTTTGCATTTTGTTCCAAGATTTCAGCATCTGTGAGTCTCTTGTGTCTCGGGCAAATGCTACATCTCTTCTCAATTTTGTTTCTGCTGGCTAGTATCTGATTTGTTTTTTCCAGAAACTTGGAAGATCTAAAATGAACCTCTGTTTTACTTCCAGTACATCTAGCGTGTGTTTCTGTGAACAGATAAAGCACTAAATGCAACATGGCATTCAGAAGCAGATTATTATTTCAAATTACTTTAATTGCCCAATGTGAACGTATTTATTCCTTGAATCATTTTGATTTTGTAAATCTTTTTTGGCAATTTTATGTATGCTATCGTAAGTTAATTTGATTTTTTTTTTCCAATAGTTATCAACAGCGGAAAAGTAGATTCACTTCTACGAACTAATTGTAGACCTTTAACAGGTAGTGTTCTATTCATAAATAAAACAACATTTAGCAGCACAAAATAACATCATAATAGCCAGATGATTCTCACAACTGTGACAGGTGCCATATTCCATGCTTCCCACTGCAACATCTCACGGGAGTGGGTTTTATTGCATTGTAAAGTAAACACTTTCTTCCTACGCAGATGGCAACCAGCGATTAAGCATTCTCTGGAGCTTGTTCCACTCTGCTGTTTGACTTATAAGCTAAAATATTTCAATAACGCTCCAGGGACACATTAACCAAATGCATCAATGCCCGCTTTCATGAAGATGTGTTCTGATTAAACAGGGCTGCCAGAAAGTATCTGACATTTGCTTTACCCTTTTCCATATCAAGTAATTGTTGATATAGTGTACCATTGTAAGCATTGGAAACTCTTAGATCATAATACATTGGACCAGAGTTAGACCGTTCAGCCCATCGAGACTTTGGAACGGATAGGATAGGGACCCACAATCCCGTTTATAGGGTGGACAGGGTCAAGAACTTCAAATTCCTGGGCGTGCATATTTCCGAAGATCTCTCCTAGTCCCAGCACACTGATGCAATTATAAAGAAAGCACATCCGCGCCTCTACTTC
This sequence comes from Okamejei kenojei, assembly GCA_035221665.1. NCBI lineage: Eukaryota > Metazoa > Chordata > Chondrichthyes > Rajiformes > Rajidae > Okamejei > Okamejei kenojei. The sequence continues at coordinate 22,743,884 of CM069154.1, read as the reverse complement.
CTGAGAAGATTACGGAGAGTCGGTATGTCAAGGAGGACTCTCTCGAACATCTACAGGTGCACAGTAGAGAGCATACTGACTGTTTGCATCGTGGCTCAGTTCGGCAACTTGAGTGTCCAGGAGCGGAAAAGAATGCAGAAAGTTGTGCCACTGCCTAGTCCTTCATCGGCTCTGACCTTCTCACCATCGAAGGGATCTATTGCAGTCGCTGCCTCAAAAAGGCAGCCAACATCATCAAGGACCCACACCATCCTGGCCACGCACTCATCTCACCCGTGCCATCAGGTAGAAGGTACAGGAGCCTGAAATCTGGTACATCCAAGTTCAGGAACAGCTTCTTCCCCACAGCCATCAGGCTATTAAAGTCACCATCAAACAAACTCTGAACTATAGCAGCCAATTGCCCTTTATTTGTTTATTTATGTGTGTGTATATATGGTCTATGTTATATAGACACACTGAACTGTACTGTATTTATGCTTACAATACTCTGTTGTGCTGAAGCAAGCAAGAATTTCATTGTCCTATCTGGGACACATGACAATAAACTCTCTTGACTTGACTTGACTAAATGTTGTCATAGCACCAGTCTCAACTACCTCCTCTGGCAGCTCATTCCATATATCCACCACTCTGTGTGAAAAAGCTGGCCCTCAGGTTCCTATTTGATCTGGATCAGTTTCTAGTCTCGTTTTCAACAGTGTCTCCAGTCTCCGTGTCTTTCTGTGTTCAACTTGCTGCATATCAATGAGCCACAATCGGAGCCATCTTAGGTTTGTCAACAAGGAATAGCATTTAAGATGGCCATGTACTGAAACTGTTTACAGACTGAAGTAATAATGATGGCAATAATTAGTTCCTCATTTTTCTTTTTATTGGAACAAAAAGTTTCTGAAGATTTTCCCTTGGGATTTTCGATTCTTCCCAAGTCCTGGCTGTGAGAGTGAGATATCGTCAGTGTGGATTTCCGTCGATGACCATACTTTGGCACACAAAGTTCTTGGTGCAGAACATAGAAAATTACGGACACACAATGCTGGAGTAACTGAGCTGGCCAGGCAGCATCGCTGGAGAAAATGGATAGGTGATGTTTTGGGTCTGAATCCTTCATCAGTCTGAAGGATTCTGACCCAATATGTCACCTATCCATGTTCTCCACAGATGCTACTTGTCTTGCTCAGTTACTCCAGCACTTTGTGTTTTCTATGTAAACCAGTACCTGCAGTTCCATGTTTCTGCATGGAAAAGTACAGCACAGGAACAGACCCTTCGGCCCGCAATGTTTGTACCGAACATGATGTCAAGACCAACATTTACCTGCCTACATCTAATCCATATACCTCCATTACATACATATCCCTGTGCCTATCCAAAAGTCTGTTAAACACCACTATCGTATCTGGTTCCAACACCACTCCTGCAACATGTTCTACCCTCTGTGTATAAAAAAACATGCCCTGCACATCTCCTTTAAACTTTGCTCCTCTAACCTTAACGGAATACCTAAGTCATAAGGTCAAAAGTGATAAGAGTAGAATTAGGCGATTCGGCCCATCAAGTCTACTCCGCCATTCAATCATGGCTGATCCATCTCTCCCTCCAAACCTCATTCTCCTGCCTTCTCTCCATAACCTCTGACACCTGTACGAATCAAAAATCGATCTGTCTCTGCCTTAAAAATATCCACTGACTTGGACTCCACAGCCTTCTGCAGCAAGGAATTCCATCCTCGCTTGACGAAAGAAATTTATCCTCATCTCCTTTCTAAAAGAACGTCCTTTAATTCTGCGGCTACGACCTCTAGTCCTAGGCTCTTCCACTAGTGGAAACATCCTCTCCACACCCACTCCACCCATGAATGTGGCACGAGTGTGATCTTGCTTACACCACGCTGAACCAACGAGTCATATGTTTTCTCTTTTCACTGCAATAGGCAAGGAGTGTTGCATGCTATGAGTTTAGAAATAATCTGTAAATGCAGTGGACATCATTGGTACATTGAATGGTAGAGGCAGATACAATAGTGGTACTTGCGAGATTGGAGAAACTTGGATTATTTTCCACTAGCCACTCCGAGATTCAATGGCTCTTTATTGTCATTAGTGCACAGCATAGTGACATTATTTTTGCACAGCTCACATGTGCAGGATTTGCCATATTTTGGTGCCATTTACAAAAAGGAAAAGTCCAGTCAACAGTCTGCTCAACATGCTGCTTGAGGGGAGACCCGATTGAAATTGAGATTTGCACATCTTGGACTCACTATCCCATGTCAATGACCATCCCCTCCATCCCCTTCCACCTATTTCCCTCTTTCCACATTCACTCCTCTTCTCACATTATCAACCGTCCTTTGTTTCCTTGTCTCCTTTAGTTCCTTTTTGCCCATCCACCAGCATATCAAAAAACGCTTGTCACCTGTAACCACCTATCACTTGCCAGGGTTTGTCCCGCCCTCACCGCTCTTCCAACTTCCCCCCCCCCCCCCCCCCCCACCACTCCCCCCCTCCTCCCACCATTACAATCAGTCTGATGAAGTGTCCCGGCGCAAAACATCACCTATCCACATCATCCAGAGATGCTACAAGACCTGCTGAGTTTCTCCAGCACTTTGTCCTCGTCACAAGAGTCCAGCTTCCGTAGTTCCTTGTCTCCACATTGCGCGTCAGTTTTATATTTAATTCTCTCTGGATCGTTGGTGGCGCAATGGTGTAATGGTAGAGTTGCTGCCTTACCGCGCAAGAGACCTGGGTTCGATCCTGACTGTGCGGAGTTTGCACGTCCTCACAGGGTCCACTTGGATTTTCTCCGGGTGCTCAGGTTTCCTCCCACGCGCCAAAGAAGTACAGGTTTGTAGGTTGATTGACTTTGGTAAGTTGTAAAATTGGCCCTGGTGTGTAGGATAGTGGTAGTGTATGGGCTAATCGCTAGTCAGCGTGGACGCGGAGGGCCAAAAGGTCTGTTTCTGCGGTATATCTCTAAAGTCTAACTCGTGAGAGCTAAAACACTGGATTTGACTCTATTTTATTGGGCAGCCAGTTTTGCCAGCTGGCCTTTTGCCTGTTGAAATGTTGGCCAAAATATTCTGAATGAAGTGTTGTTCTACACCCTCACACTGTCAATGTATTCACTAACAAAGCACAGTTGAAGGGATTGATGGCATCATATCTCATCTGTGGATGTACTTCAGATTTCTTATATTGTACGTGTGATGATTTTTCACATTTAAAATCGGGGCATAGAGCATAAGAACCAAGAAGTCTTGTTGCAGCTTGATGGGACCTATGGTTGTGCTGCATTTGGAGGGACTATGTGCAGTTCTGATCGTCCCCATTACAGGAAGGATGTGGAGGCTTTGGAGAGGGTGCAGAAGAGGTTAACAAAGAGTCGGAACCCAAAATGTCAATAGACAATAGACAATAGGTGCAGGAGTAGGCCATTTGGCTCTTCGAGATCAATGTGATCATGGCTGATCATCCCCAATCAGTACCCCATTCTTGCCTTCTCCCCATATCCCCTGACTCCGCTATCTTTAAGAGCCCTATCTCGCTCTCTCTTGAAAGTATCCAGAAAACCGGCCTCCACTGCCCTCTGAGGCAGAGAATTCCACACACTCGCAACTCTCTGTGAGAAAAAGTGTTTCCTCGTCTCTGTTCTAAATGGCTTACCCCTTATTCTTAAACTGTGGCCCCTGGTTCTGGACTCCCCCAACATCGGGAACATGTTTCCTGCCTCTACCGTGTCCAAACCCTTAACAATCTTATATGTTTCAATAAGATCCCCTCTCATCCTTCTAAACTCCAGAGTGTACAAGCCCAGCCGTTCCATCCTCTCAGCATATGACAGTTACGCCATCCCGGGAATTAACCTTGTAAACCTACGCTATGCTCCCTCAACAGCAAGAATGCCCTTCCTGAAATTAGGGGACCAAAACTGCATACAATACTCCAGGTGTGGTCTCACATGGGCTCTGTACAACTGCAGAAGTACCTCTTTGCTCCTATACTCGACTCCTCTTGTTATAAAGGCCAACATGCCATTCGCTTTCTTCACTGCCTGCTGTACCTGCATGCTTACTTTCATAGACTAATGAACAAGGACCCCCAGATCCCATTGTACTTCCCCTTTTCCCAACTTGACACCATTTAGATAATAATCTGCCTTCCTGTTTTTTATACCGAAGTGGATAACCTCACATTTATCCACATTAAACTTCATCTGCCATGCATCTGCCCACTCACCCAACCTGTCCAAGTCACCCTGCATTCTCATAGCATCCTCCTCACAGTGCACACTGCCACCCAGCTTTGTGTCATCTGCAAATTTGCTAATGTTGCTTTGAATCCCTTCATCCAAATCATTGATGTATAGGTTACCAAACTCGCAGAACTGGCTCTCTGCTCATCCCTCTGCAATTGGATCCTCGACTTCCTCATTCACGGACCACAGTCTGTTCGTATTGGTGGAAATGTGTCAGGCTCGATAACAATCAGCACGGGAGCACCTCAAGGCTGCGTGCTCATCCCCCTGCTGTACTCACTCTATACTCATGACTGCGTAGCCAGTCATAGTGCGAACTCCGTCATCAAGTTCGCGGACGACACCACTGTTGTGGGACACATCACTGATTGGGATGAGTCGGAGTACAGAAGAGAGATCGAGCAACTGTCCATATGGTGCCAACACAATAACCTGGCCCTCAACACCAGCAAAACCAAGGAACTGATTGTGGACTTTGAGAAGGAGTAGGATGGGACCCACAGTCCCATTTATATCAACGGGTTGATGGTTGAAAGGGTCAAGAGCTTCAAATTCCTGGGCGTGCACATCTCTGATCTTTCCTGATCCGAGAACACTGATGCAATTATCAAGAAAGCACATCAGCGCCTCTACTTCCTGAGAAGATTACGGAGCGTCGGTTTGTCAAGGAGGACTCTCTCGAACTTCTACAGGTGCACAGTAGAGAGCTTGCTGACCGGTTGCATCGTGGTCTGGCTTGGCAACTTGAGCGCCCTGGAGAGGAAAAGACTACAAAAAGTAGTAAACACTGCCCAGTCCATCATTGGCTCTTGACCTTTCTTCCATCGAGGGGATTTATCGCAGTCGCTGCCTCAAAAAGGCTGGCAGCATCATCAAGGACCCACACCATCCTGGCCACACACTCATCTCCCTGCTACCTTCAGGTAGAAGGTACAGGAGCCTGAAGACTGCAACGACCAGGTTCAGGAATAGCTACTTCCCCACAGCCATCAGGCTATTAAACCTGACTCGGACAAAACTCTGAACATTAATAACCCATTATCTGTTATTTGCACTTTATCAGTTTATTTATTCACGTGTGTATATATTTATATAATGGTATATGAACACACTGATCTGTTTTGTAGTCAATGCCTACTATGTTCTGTTGTGCTGAAGCAAAGCAAGAATTTCATTGTCCTATCAGGGACACATGACAATGAACTCACTTGAACTTGACGTGAACATGTATCTTGTAAATAGCTGCGTCCTAGCGCCGAGCCTTGCGGTGCCCCACTAGTCACTGCCCGCCATTCTGAAAGGGACCTGTTAATCCCTACTCTTTGTTTGCTGTCTGCCAACCAATTTTCTATCCATGTCAGCACTCTACCCCCAATACCATGAGCCCTACTTTTGCCCACTAATCTCCTATGTGGGACCTTATCAAATGCTTTCTGAAAATCCAGGTACACTAAATCCACTGACTCTCCCTTGTCCATTTTCCTAGTTACATCCTCAAAAAATTCCAGAAGATTAGACAAGCATGATTTCCCCTTCGTAAATCCATGCTGACTCGGACCGATCCTGTTACTACTATCCAAATGTGCGGCTATTTCATCTTTTATAATTGACTCCAGCATCTTCCCCACCACCGATGTCAGGCTAACTGGTCTATAATTCCCTGTGTTCTCTCTCCTGCCGTTATTAAAAAATGGGATAACTGCCCTCCAATCCACAGGAACTGATCCTGAGTCTATAGAACATTGGAAAATTATCACCAATGCATCCACGATTTCTAGAGCCACTTCCTTAAGTACCCTGGGATGCAGACCATCGGGCCCTGGGGATTTATCAGCCTTCAGTCCCATCAGTTTACCCAACACCATTTCCTGCCTAATGTGGATTTCCTTCAGTTCCTCCATCACCCCAGATCCTCTGGCCACTACTATATCAGGAAGATTGTTTGTGTCCTCCTTAGTGAAGACGGATCCAAAGTACCTGCCGTTTCCTTGTTCCCCATAATAAATTCACCTTTTTCGCTTCAAGGGTCCAACTTTGGCCTTAACTAATTTTTTCCTCTTCACATACCTAAAGAAGCTTTTACTATCCTCCTTTATATTCTTGGCTAGCTTACCTTCCTACCTCATCTTTTCTCCCCGTATTGTCATTTTAGTTATCTTCTGTTGCTCTTTAAACATTACCCAATCCTCTTGCTTCCCGCTCATCTTTGCTACGTTGTACATTTTCTCTTTTATTTCTATACTGTCCCTGACGTCCCTTGTCAGCCACGGTCGCCCCTTACTCCCCTTGAAATCTTTCTTCCTCCTAGGAATGAACTGATCTGCATCTTCTGTATTATTCCTAGAAATACCTGCCATTGTTGTTCCACTGTCATCCCTGCTAGTGTATCTTTCCAGTCAACTTTGGCCAGCTCCTCCCTCATGGCCCCATAGTCCCCTTTATTCAACTGTAACACTGACACCTCCGATCTACTCTTCTCCCTCTCCAATTGTAGATTAGACCTGACCATGTTATGGTCACTACCTCCTAATGGCTCATTAACCTCAAGTTCCTTTATGAAATCCAGTTCATTACATAACACTAAATCCAGAATCGCCTTCTCCCTGGTAGGCTCCAAAACAAGCTGCTCTCAGAATCCATCACGAAGGCACTCTACAAAGCCCCTTTCTTGGGGTCCAGTACCAACCTGATTTTCCCAGTCTACCTGCATGTTGAAATCGCCCATAACAACCACAGCATTACCTTTTTTTTTAAAGAAGGAACTGCAGATGCTGGAGAATCGAGGGTACACAAAAAGCTGGAGAAACTCAGCGGGTGCAGCAGCATCCAAGGAGCGAAGGAGATAGGCGACGTTTCGGGTCGAGACCCTTCTTCAGACTGGCTTCAGTCTGAAGAAGGGTCTCGACCCGAAACGTCGCCTATCTCCTTCGCTCCTTGGATGCTGCTGCACCCTGAGTTTCTCCAGCTTTTTGTGTACCCACAGCATTACCTTTGTTACATGCCAAGTTTAACTCCTGATTTAACTTACACCCTATGTCCAGGCTCCTGCTTGGGGGCCTGTAGATAATTCCATTAGGGTCTTTTTACCCTTACAATTCCTTAGTTCTATCCATACTGACTCCATATCTCCTGTTTCAATGTCACCCCTTGCAAGGGACTGAATTTAATTCCTCACCAACAGAGCTACCCCACCCCCTCTGCCCACCTGTCTGTCTTTTCGATAGGAGGTATACCCTTGAATATTCAGTTCCCAGCCCTGGCCCTCTTGCAGCCATGTCTCTGTAATTCCCCAACATCATACTTCCCAATTTCTAACTGAGCCTCAAGCTCATCCACTTTATTTCTTATACTTCGCGCATTCACATACAACACTTTGACCTCCGTATTCACGTCCCCCCTCGCACCGTTCGCAATTGGCCCTGACCTTACTCTCTTATCCCTTCTAGAACTTTCCTTCCCATTAATTAGAGAATCTTTTGTAACTTTTCCTGTACTCACTTCCCCTTCAACTCAATCTTTATACTCCCAATTTGTCAATCCCTCCCCCCCATTATTTAGTTTAAACCAGGCACGTGCCGTGAGTAATTACTCGGGGTAGACAGTCAGTCGGCTTTTAAAAAAAATGTAAACCGCGCATGCGCAGATTGTTCTCTCCGTAAAAATACAAAATAAAAATAAAAACAGTGACAATTGAATTTGCCCAAGGCTTCCTAGCCTCCTTTATTCTGAATTACTGAATGGGTGGGGGGGGGGGGGGGGGGGGGTGAAGGATGATGGCAGGTGGAGAGATGGTGGGAAAAATGGGAGTAGAGGGAATAGTTGAATCAGTTGTCATCTAATTGAATGACAACACTTGTTTAAGGGACCAATTGGGGGAGAGTTCCTTTCACAGCGTGCGGAGAGTCTGTGCCAGGGGTAAAGTTATGGGGAGGGCAGGAGTGCTGAGAAGATGCTGCCAGTAAATCACTCACTTATGTGGATACTGCCAGTGACTCACTCACTCACTCACTGAGAAGATACTGCCAGTAACTCACTCACTTATGTTGCCGCGTTATCCGAGCGCGAAGCCACCGCACTGGGATAGAAGCAGCTCGGGGAGCTGCGAGCGGCCGCCAGGACCCGACAGCAGAACTGGCCCCCACTTCAGCGCCTTCTGCTGGCCTGCTCACCTTTGGCAGTGCTCTCCGTCGGAACACCTCTCTCACCAGCCGCTCGCCGACTACGCTCATTTCAGCAGCTTCCTGCAAATCCTTAAATTCCCACAGCCAAGTAACATCAATCGCGCTGTCTAAATTTAAGGACATGAGTGAGGCCAGCGAGCGGCAGGAGAGAGGATTTAGACGGAGAGCTGCCAGAGGTGAGCGGGGACCGGCTGAAGGAGCTAAGGTGGCGGCCAGTTCCGCTGTCCGGCCCGGCGGCCTCTCAGCCACCCGAGCTACTTCTCCCCCCGCCCCGCCTCAATGCGGTGGCATTGCACGCCTCCGTGCAAGGAGCGTCGCAAGTGGCATTATCCTGATCCCCTCCTTCACAACATTCGTGCCCTCCCCGCAACTTTACCCCGGGCCAGACTCCCCAAACGCTGTGAAAGGAGCTCGCCCCCCACCCCCACATACCGGGAAATACGGTATTTAAAAACATCACCAGGAAATGTACTTTCCACATTATTGGTACACGAGCCTGTTTCCTAAGATACACTTAAAATAATGCCAATCCATATTTGAAAACCCCGCCAAGAAACCAGCGCTGCGCATGCGCAGTAGACTGCTGCGCCTGCACTGTGCTGCAAAGGCAGAATTTCTGCTGCCTTCAGCCCCGCTTGAAAGTGCCGGCTTCAGGCAGCGCTGACGGCACGTGGGCTGCACAGACCTTCCCGTGTTACAAGCGCTGCAGATGAAAGGCACGGAGAATTATGCCCATCTAAGAGATCGGTCTCTTACATAGACATAATTCTCTCATGCCTTTACTATTTATATTTAGTAATTACTATGTTATAATTTTAGTCAGGGTAGGCAGTGCCTACCTTGCCTACCCCAACGGCACGTGCCTGGTTTAAACCCACATGTGTAGCCCTAGCAAACCTGCCTGCCAGAATTGTCGGTCCCCCTCCAGTTAAGGTGTAACCCGTCCCTTTTGTACAGGTTACCCCTACCCTAGAAGAGATCCCAGTGGTTTATAAATCTAAATCCTTGCTCCCTGCACCAGCCCCTCAGCCACACATTCAGATCCCCTATCTCCCTGTTCCTGTCGTCACTAGCACGAGGTACTGGAAGCAATCCAGAGATAACCACCCTAGAAATCCTGCCTTCTTCCCAACTCTCTGAACTCATGTTGGAGAACCTCCTTCCTCTTCTTCCCGATGTTGTTTGTGCTTACGTGCACAACTACTGCCGGCTGTTCACCTTCTCTCTCGTGGATGTTCTGAATTTGGCTCGTGACATCCTGAACCCTGGCACCAGGGAGGCAACAGACCATCCTCGCGTATCGTCTGCCGCCACAGTATCTCCTGTCTGCTCCTCGGACAATGGAGCCACCCACCACTATGGCTCTGCCCGACGTCGGTCTCGCCGGTCGAGTCCCATCTCTAGGATTGGAGCCATTGACGTGTCCGTCGTTCAGACTGGAAACATCGTCTCCCCCGACAGTTCCCAAGAGGGCGTACCTGTTTTCCTGACAGACTCCACAGTGTAACTACCTCACTGTCGATCATGCTGCAAGCATCACACTGTCTCATCTGTCCTGTCATGTGTTCACCGCGTCCCGTCCTCTCCAGCTTTTGCGTAGTCTCCTCACCGAAGACTCTCGAGCCAAAGACTCACGCTTTAGTTACAAGTCCGCTCCCTCACTGCCGCTCCCTTAGAGCAGCCTTGTTTATATTGACTGATAAATTGCCTAATTTACCAATTAAAAAAACCAAATTCCTCAGTTTTAAACTGTTTCTCCCCGGTGACTTATTCACCTTTCCCACGGGCTTCAGCCAATCAGCTCTTCTCCCTGCTTCTCTTTTTTGCTGCTTGTCCAAGATCCACGTAAGCTCTGGGATAACTCTGTCTGCTTTTTGGCGCTCTTTTTAAACTGCTTTCCCCCTCTGACTCACCTCTGACTCACCTTTTCCACATGCTTCAGCCAACAAGCTCTTCTCCCTGCATCTCTTTGTTGCTGCTTGACCAGGTTCCTCGTAAACTCTGGGCTAACCATGGATGTCACCTATCCATGGTCTCCATAGACGCTCCCTGACCCGTTGAGTTACTCCAGCGCTTTGCGTCTATCTCTGGTTTAAACCAGCATCTGCAGTTCCTTTTGATTATCCCAAATTCTTAAGGATCCTGATCCAAAACATCACCTATCCATGTTCTCCTGAGACGCTGCCTGAACTGCTGAGTTACTCCAGCACTTTATGTGTGTTTTTTTATAAACCAGCATCTGCAGTTCCTTGCCTACCCAAACATTCTACTGCTCACCTACAAACTGGTACTTTAAATTGGGCACCAATTCTCACATCCTTGGGACGAGTGGAAACCGGAGCACCTGGAGCAAATGGTAGAACAAGCAAACCAATGCCCAGACAGCTCCAAAGTCAGTCGACAGAGCTGCTGCCTCACAACGCCAGAGAACTGGGTCCAATCCTGAACTCAGGTGCTGTGGTGTGGAGTTTGCATGTTCTCCTTGTAACTGTGTTCTACATAAGATTCCAGCATCTGCAGTTCCTTGTGTCTATGTCAATATTTCTCTCCTGGTTTTAATCTTTTTAATAGTTTGGGATTGCCATCTAGTGGTTCGAAAACCAAGCAACTTAAGAAAGTTAGAAACAAACTGGAGTAACTCAGTGGGACAGGAAGATTAACTGTAGAAAAAGGATGGGTGACGTTTCAGGTCGGGAAGAAGAGCCCCGACCCGAAACATCACCTGTTCCTTTTCTCCAGAGATGTTGCCTGACTTGCTGAGTTACTCCAGCACTTTATGTTTATCTTTAGTATAAACCCGCATCTGCAGTTCGTTATTTTTTACAACTGAAGAAAGTGTTTGAAGTAACCAGGATAAGGAAGAGAACCTTTGCAGAAAACGTTTTAACCCCGGAATAACCAGATGTATAATAACCTGATAATTAAAAGAAGATTTATCAATTTAAAGCTCAATTTACTGTATGGCTGTATGGTGATATCATTTCACTGTGCCAATTGGCACATGTGACAAATAAATGTATCTTGCATCTTGTAATTAATAAATGCATTTCTATTATCTTGGCTGCAATAAAATGCCTGACAATTAAATTATAGCATTGAGTCCAAGAGATTTCCTGGATTCAAAGAGTGGAGAAAATACTCCAATAAAAGTACAGATAGACTTTTTAAAAAGCTGGAGTAACTCAGTGGGTCAGACAGCATCTCCAGCATCTGGAGCAAAGGAATAGGTGCCATTTTGGGTAGAGACCCTTCTTCAGAGTCAGGATTAATATCAGCTTTATAGTTGAAATGTGAGCGTGTTCATTGGTGTTCATAGTTTGTTTAACAGAATCTACAGCTTTGAAAACGAATTTTCAAATATAATTTTTGTGAATGTACCCAAAAAATAAGTCATGTTTACTATTACATGTCAAAACAAAGAACTACAGATGCTGGCTTGTACCAAAGATAGACACAAAGTGTTGGAGTAGCGTCAGGCAGCGTCTCTGGAGAAAAAGGATGGGTGACATTTCGGGTCGGGACCCTTCTTCAGAGTCCAGTCTGACTGGAATATTTTCTCCTCACTTTGAGTCTGAGAAGGGTCCCGACCCAAACATCACCCACCCTTTTTCTCCAGAGATGCTGCCTGGCCCTTAGTGTTGCTCCAACACTTTGTTTTATTGTTACATCCAGAAGTATGGGAAGGTACAGGGGTATAATGAACATGTTGCTAGCAGCATCATCACATGCATAGAGACTCAAATGCACACAAAAGCATAAATGATACATGTTTTACATTAATTGAACTGAAGTTATACAAGATGGTGAAAGGAAAGACAATTTTGCCACAATGAGACGTTAGTGCAAAAGACAGTAACAAAGTGTGATAACAAAGAACAAGTGTGAACGAGTAATCGGCATGAACTTTAGTTCAGTGATATGGCATGGAAACAGACCCTTCAGTGCAGTTTCTATGCAGTATCTTGAAAATGAACTAAACTAGTCCAGACCTGAAACGTCACCCATCCTTTTTCACCAGAGATGCTGCCTGACCTGCTGAGTTACTCCGGCACTTTGTGTCTATGGCAGTGCAAGAGGTGGTCTGTAGTGTTCCGTTGCTGAGATAGGATGAGGGTTGTGCAGGGCGTCACAAGAACCTGATGGTTGTAGGAAAGTAGCTATTCCTGAAACTGATGGTGTGGGACTTTAGGCTCTGTGCCTCCTGCCCGACAGTAGCAGTGAGAAGAAGGCACGGCCTAGATAGTGGTGATTCATAAGTTCATGTCATAGGAGCAGAATTGGACCATTTGGCCCTTCGAGTCTGCTCCGCCATTCAATCATGGCTGATCATCTTTCCCTCTCATCCCATTCTCCTGCCTCCTCCAATAACTTTGACACCCTTACTAATCAAGAATTTGTTAATCTCCAACCTTATAAATACCCAATGACTTGGCCCCCACAGCCACCTGTGACACTGAATCCCATTGATTCACCACCCTTTGACTAAATAAATTCCTCCTCATTTCCTTTCTAAAATGTCCTTTTATTCTGAGGCTGTGTCCTCTGATCCTAGACTCTCCCACCAGTGAAAAATCTTCTCCACATCTATGCTATCCAGGCTTTTCACTATTTGGTAAGTTTAAATGAGTTCCGTCCCATCATCCTTATAAACTCATTAGAGTGATTTGGTCCACATCATGTTGTTTCCATTGTAAATGTTTCTTGGTCCCTATAGTTCTGGTCATTCGAAAGCCAAAGTGGTTATGCTGCTTGTAAATACAGCATCTGCCACAAGGTGGCTCCTTGAGATTGAATGTACCGTGTGAGTAGTTACTGTGGCCACTGGGTGGCAAAGTGCATTATTACTCAAAAAGATTCTGTAATCAAATCCAATGTTGTCTGCACTGCTCTAATCTTTTCATAAGTTCACACATTGGCCAATTAATCTTCAAACCTGCACATCTTTGGAGTGTGGGAGGAAACAAGAGCACTCGGGGAAAACCTACGTGGTCACAGGGAGAACGTACAAACTCTGTACAAACAGCACCCATAGTCAGGATTGAACCCGGGTCCCTGGAACTGTGAGGCAGCAACTCCACCGCTGTGCCACAAACTATGCTCTGCACAGTGTCACAGAAGCACAGGACCAGTGGTTCCTCTGCCACTGCTGTTGTTCTTCTGTCTGTGAGGAGTCCTCTTGCATCTTGGTTCTCAGTGGGTGATTGATGGGGACACTTTCTCAGGAACAATGAATCTTCACTGTACTCCATCCACAGATAGGTTTATTGTTCCTCAGGTTAGGACCAGAGCTCTTCCTGTAGACAAAACTGTCGGTAAGCATGTCGTTCCTGTAGGTGTCTATGGCGGATCATCAATCTTTAACCTACTTCAGCAGTTTAAGGGCCTGACCACCTAATTTAACTCATAAATTTAACTTTTTGTAATATTAAAAATTTGAAAATGGAATCTTTACCACTTTAAAGATGCCTCTAGGCCATTTTATGATCAAGTTCAGTCACATGTTTGATTCACGTCATATTAAGCTGTTAGGGATACAGCATGGAAACAGGCCCTTCGGCCCACTGAGTCCATGCTAATCAACGATTACACATTCACTCCATTTCTGTGATATCCCACTTTCATATACATTCCCTACACACTAACGGCAATTAGTAATCAGTATTATTCGGTACGGAAATCATAAAAGAGCTAAATCAAAGTGCGAAGTGTAACCTGTACAAAATACATTGGAGATCATAGTTGGTGGTAGGGTTAACATAGAACAAACAATGTAGAATGATACAGCACAGTAATGGGCCCTTTGCCCCGCAATGTTTGTGCCAAACATGACGCCACATTTCACTCCATCTTCCATGCTGTACCCACCATCCAGTTTTGCTAGAGGCACAAGGAACTGCAGATGCTGGGAATCTTGAGCAAAACACAAAGTGCTGGAGGAACTCAGCAGGTCAGTCAACTTCTGTGGAGGGAATGGACAGGCAATGTTTTGGTTCTGAAGTAGGGTCGACCACACTCTGTGTGCTGCCTGGATTGGGTGATCTTCACCACTGACTGTTAAAGTATCTGTCAGGGTTGATTTTTCTTGGTTGTCAGATGGTTAGAGATACAGGGAATCTTTCGAAAGCCAGAGGAGTTGTACTTTTGAAATAAGGAAATAATTAGTCTAATGTATTATGATATCATTATCCTCTACTATCTGTCCTCTCCAAAGGGTGGCTCAGTGACGCAGTTGCTGCCTCACAGCTCTGGAGACCCGAGTTCGATCCTGACTTTGGGTGCTGTCTGTGTGTGAAGTTTGTACGTTCTCCCTGTGGCCAGGTGGGTTTCCTCTGGGTGCTCCAGTTTCCTCCCACAACCCAAAGACCGGTGGGTTTGTAGGTTAATAGGTCTCTGTAAATTGCTCTAGTCTGTAGAACAGAACCAGTGCACGGGTGCTCGTCCGTCAGCACAGACCTGCGTAAGGAGTGGATGCGGAAGTGATATAACATAGGACAAGTGTGAATGGGTGATCGATGGTCAGGGTGGACTCGATGGGCCGAAGGGCCTGTTTCCATCTCTAACAAAAAAGGAAAACTATTTCACTTTAAACGGTGCTTGATCATAATTCTTCACATGAAATAACTTGGGTGAACATTTCATAGCAAATGTACCATATTTATAGATCTTTGCTGTTTTCATGCACCAAACATGACTGTTTTTAAACGTCTAAAGAAAACGCAACACTCTGATGAATAAGAGCAATGTTTCATCTAAAAATAATAAGATTAGAAAATTGTCTCATTTGTCTTCAGGCGAGTTAACGATAAAAAATGTTCAGCTGTATTTCTCAATCTGTCCACATGATTTGTCACCCCCTCATCAATGGTGCTTTTAAATCTTGTAATATGGATGAATTATTCTTTGATACTCTAACAGATCAGAAGAGTGCTTTTGTTCACACGGCCTTCTGGCATATGCCAGAGCCAGTTTGAATGATATTGCTATCAGATTGTAAATTTAATTTAGTTCTGAGATGCAGCGTGAATACAGGCGCATCGACCCACTGAGTCCTCGCCAACCAGCGATTCCTGTATACTAGCACTATCCCACACACGAAGAATAATTTAGAATCTTTGCCAAAGCCAAATAACTTACAAATCTGTGCATCTTTGGAATGTGGGAGAAAACCGGAGCACCCGGAGAAAATTCACTTGGTCACAAGGAGAATGTGCCAAATTTGTACAGACAGCACATAGTCAGGATCGAACCTGGGTCTCTGGGGCTGTAAGACAGCAACTCTACCGCCGTGCCACTTTGTGCATCACTATGATTAGTTTTGATAAAACTAGCACCATAATGATCAGAACTAAATATAAAATCTAAGGTGATTAGCAGTGCCGACATTTTCTGATTTCTTTCATATAATTGATGATTTGCCAGGATGGTGCCAGGACCTGAACGACAGAGTTATAGGGAGAGGTTGGACAGGCTTAGACTTTATTCCTTGGAATGCCGGGGGATGAGAGGTGATCTTAGAGAGGTTTGTAAAATCATGAGGATAAAATAGATAGGCCCTTCGGCCCATCAAGTCTACGCCGACCATCAGTCGCCCGTTCACATTAGTTCTCTGTAATCACACATCTGTGTCCGCACTCCACAGACTGGGGGAAATTTATAGAGGCCATTTAACCTGCAAACGCACTTGTCTTTGGGATGTGGGAGCAAACCGGACGGAGCACCCTGAGGAAACCCATGCGGTCACCAGGAGAGCGGCGAACTCAAACAGACAATAGCTGAGGTCAGAATCGAACCAGGGTCTCTGGCACTGTGAGACAGCAGCTCTACCAGCTGCACCAATGTGGTGCCCTATGTCAAACACTGACTTAATATCAATGATGCTCATTCTCTCTCTTCTTCTGCAACTGAATGCGTTTGGACCAAGGCTTTATGAAGATCTGGATTCAAGTGGCCCTGACATAACCCAAATTGACCTCCATAGATTCTAGATTATTGGTGAGTAGGTCCCATTTGACAGCTGCTGAGCCTGAAAGGGAAGTGAAGGGGAAGAGTTATACCAAATTGGATTGTTCTCGCTATTCATGTGAAGGGCACACATGGGGGTTTGGATCGATGCCAGTATTGTGGTTCTGCAGGAACAGCTTTGGCTGAGGGCATAGTCCTGGTACACAAGGTTTCTGTTGGCTATCTGGATATTATTTTAGTTTAGTTTTTAGTTTAGAGATACAGTGTGGAAACAGGCCCTTCTGCCCACCGAGTCCGTGCTGACCGGCGATCCCCGCACACTAACACGATCCTGCACTCTGGGGACAATTTACAACCTTTACCGAAGACAATTAACTTACAAACCTGGATAGACACAAAATGCTGGAGTAACTCAGCGGGACAGGCAGCATCTCTGGAGAGAAGGAAGGGTGATGTTTCAGGTCTGAAGAAGGGTCTCGACCCGAAACGTCACCCATTCCTTCTCTCCAGAGATGCTGCCTGTCCTGCTGAGTTACTCCAGCATTTTGTGTCTATCTTCGATTTAAACCACAATCTACAGTTTTTTCCTATACAAACTACAAACCAAATCAAAATCAAAATCAAATCAAACAAACGTTATTGTCATTTAGAAATACATCGATGTATGCAATTCCAAACAAAATTCCGTTGCATTTGGCTCCCCGTGCAACACGATAATAAACAGAAGGATAAATTGGATATAAGGATAAAATGGATAAAATAATAAAATAGACAATGGTGGCAGCCCATTACATGGCATTCAGGAGTCTGATGGCTCGTGGGAAGAAGCTGTTGCAGAACCTTGATGTTCTGCTCCTTACGCTACGATATCTTTTGCCCGAGGGCAGCAGAGTGAACAGTCCGTGATGGAGATGTGTGGGGTCCTTTATAATACTGCTGGCCTTAGACACGCAATGTTTGGTCGCAATATCCCCGATTGAGGGGAGAGAAGTCCCGATGATTTTTTCAGCTGTCCTCACCACTCTCTGCACGGACTTCCAGTCGGAGGCTTTACAGTCCCCAAACCAGACAGAGATACAGCTGGTCAAAATACTCTCTCTATGGTGCCCCTGTAGAAAGTGGTGAGGACGCGATGGGGGAGGTGAGCTCCTCTCATCCGGCGCAGAAAGTGCAACTGCTGCTGCGCTCTCTTAACTGTTGATGAGATGTTATTTGACCAGGTCAGACTGTTCGTGATCTGCACCCCCAGGAACTTAGTGCTTCTGACCAACTCCACATCGCTGTCATTGATGTGAAGTGGTGTGGGACTGTGCCGGTTTTTCCTGATGTTGACGATGACCTCCTTTGTTTTTTCAACATTCAGGATCAGGTTGTTCGTATTGCACCAGTCCACCAGTTGTTTCAGCTGCACGGCTTTGGAGCGTGGGAGGAAACTGGAGCACCCGGGGAAAACCCCACACGGTCACGCACAAACTCGGCACACACAGCACCCGGGTCTCTGGCACCGTAAGACAGCAACTCTACCGCTGCGCCACCGTACCACCCAGCCTGGTGCCATAGCCTTACTCTGCACCATTTCTCGTTCCTACATGGAGCGTGTTCGGTGAGAGTCTTGTGATGATTACCCATCGAGTTCTTGTGACTAAGGATGGTTGGAAAATATTTGCTCTTGTCTTTTAGAGGTCATAGACCATACCACATGGAAACAGGCCCTTCAGTCCATCTTGCCCACACAGACCAACATGCCCCATCTGCCTGCATTTGGCCCATGCCCCTCTAAGTATTTCCTATCCATATACCTGCCCAACATCTAATACAGTTTGCCCATGCTGACCACTAGTCCCATCGGCCCGTGTTTGGCCCATATACCTCTAAACCTTTCCTATCCATGTACCTGTCCAAATGCTTTCCAAATGCTGCCATAGTATCTGTCTCAACTACCTCCTTTGGCAGCTCGTTCCACATACCCACCACCCTCTGTATGGAAAAAGCTGCCCCTCAGGTTCCCATTAAATCTTGCCCCTTTCACCTTAAACCTATGTCCTTTGGTTCTTGATCTGGGTAAAAGTCCTTTGTATTCACCCTACCTATTCATGATCTTAAACACCTCATATTTACAGTGGCGAGTGTATGGAACCGGCTGCCAGAGGAGGTAGATGAGCCAGGTCATTGAGCCAGGTACCATGACAACATTCAACAGACATGTAGACAGATACATGGATAGGAAAAGTTTAGAGGGGTAGAAGCACAGTGGCACAGCGGTAGAGTTGCTGCCCTACAGCACCATAGACCTTGGATCGATCCTGACGGGTGTTGTCTCTGTGGAGTTGTACATTCACCCCATGACTTTTCTCCGGGCACTCCAGTTTCCTCCTACATCTCAAATAAGTACAGATTTGTAGATTTATTGGCTTCTGCAAAATTGCCCCAAGTGTGTAGGATGTGACATTGGAATAACATAGAACTAATGTACGTCAGTGCAGACTTGATGGGCCAAAGCGTTGTATATCTCTAAACTAAACTCTATTTTGTTGCACATTCAAGTTGTGGTCTTCCATCACAGAGGTTATGAGAACTTCCTCCTCTCATTTGTTGTTGAACCTAACACAAACTTACTCAGCGGGTCAGACAGCATCTTTGGAGAACGTGGATAGCTGTCCTCCCTGTTCTCAATGTAACCAAAGATTCCAGTCTGAAGCAGAGCCCGGACCACCTGGAAACTTGCCTTTCCAAGTCCTTCAGAGATGCTGCCAGACCCACCGAGTCACTCCAGCACTTTGCGTCCCACACAAGATTCCAGCATCTGCAGTTCCTTGGTTGACATTGTAGTTTTTGAAAAGTTGTCCACCATTCACAACTGCTGGGCAGGGCAGCAGAGTATGTTTGGATTCAGATGCCCTATCTAGGACTTGGAGCCACTACTGTACAGCATATGTGTCACCCTGTGCTGTTACTTTATCAGCTGGGCGTTTCATTTTTAGCTGTGTTTGTCACTTCTGGTATTCACTTTCGCACTTATTCGAGCTATGTGTGGGGGATCAACTGATAAGATTAGTGAAGAATATTATGGGCCAGAAGGTTACAGATAGCTCTCTGATATCTCTCGGCAGCTCGGGTGCAGTTTAGGCTGCTTGTTCTGTTCTACCTCTATCCCATGCAGCACTGTGATGGTCATGTTTATTTAGTTGTTTCAGAGATTCAGCATGAAAACAGGCCCTTCGGCCCACCGAGTCCACGATGGCCATCGATCACCCGTTCACACTAGCTCTATGTTATTCCACTTTCTCATCCACTCCCTACGCACTCGGGGGTATTCACAGAGGCCAATTAACCTGCAAGCCTGCATGTTTTTGTGATGTGGGAGGAAACTGGAGCACCTGGAGAAACCCATGTGGTCACAGGGAGAACGTGCAAACTCCACACAGACAGCACCCGAGGTCAGGATCGAACCTGGGTCTCTGGAGCTATGAGGCAGCTGCTCTAACAGCTGCACCACTGTGCTGCCTACTCAATAGGAACTGTTTTAACAATGATTGTTCATCTGTCAAAGATAAATTATTGTCGAGCCACCACAATCTGTTCACCCCAACCCAAATCGTCACCTATCCATATTCTCCAGAGAGGCTGCCTGACCCGCTGAGTTACTCCAGCACTTTGTATCCTTTGATGCTGAAACATAAGCTAGGGCACTGTCCGATTCCCCACTACCCCATTGCCGACATTGGACTTTGTCTACGGAACTGGGGTACTACTATATTCTGCACTGTAGTTTTGCTTTACCTATCATACACGAGTTTGGCTTGATTGTATTTATGAATGTTATGATCTGATCTAATTGGATAGATTGCAAACCTTTTCACACTTGACAATATTAAACCAAAACCCAAACAAAAGACTCAGCATGTAACACAGACAACTTCAGACATAATTGCTCTTGGAGTCATCCTTCGCTATCCACACAAACACAAATGTGCCTGTTTAGCTGTAGTTCGAAAGATACAAAGGTTTGTTTATAATCCCATGTTAATTAACTAAACATTAGTCCCTGTGGCTAATGCTGTCATGTCCCATTCAAATAAATTGCAGTATCAGCGAAGGAAAGATATCAAATTACTGTAGATGTCACAATAATGGACACAACTGCACATTACCTAATTTCTTCAGGGATTTAAATGAAGTAGCATATAAAACAGAACAGCTGAGGCCAGAAGATTTAAAAAATATATTAACATGAAATTTATTTAAAAATCTGACAATGAACACTTAAAGTGGACAAAATGCTGAGGAAAGGGGAAGCGATAGAAATGATCGCCAAATGCCCAAATTCCTTGTTAAGCTGTGGTTTTTTTGTTAGAAAAAAATTGTTGGAAAAAACTACACTCAATTACAAAATGGTTAATGTTAATCATGTATAGTGTGGTTTCTGCACTTCATATTACATAACTATTCATTTATCAACCATTTTACACATTATAGTGATTTTCTCTTACACATAATCCTATTCAAGGCTGATGCAGTATCATAGAAATACTAAAGATTATACATTTAACACAACAGGAGGTTATTTGAATAGATAATGTGCATGCCATCTTTCTAAACCGACTTCCTTGACAAAGTTTTTACTTTTCACTAGTTAAAGTTTTATTTGCAAAGGCAATTGTTACAAACTCCACACACACACAGCACCCTAGGTCAGGCTTGAACCTGGGTCTCTGGCGCTGAGGCAGCAGCTCTACCAGCTGCGCCACTGTGCTGCCTTCACAATTAACTCCCAATTATTTCACAATTATGAAATTATCTGGGTTTAACCATTATCTGTGTGTTTTACCTACAAATCTACAAATGCCATTTTAAAGCACACTGAAAAATTATTATTTGCTCTTCATCCTGTGAAATGTGTTGAGATATTTGCCATCGTAAAGATACAAACTGATCTTGTATCATGATTGATTTACAATTAGCTTTGGTCCTCAGAGTAATTTTGTATGGAGCTTAAGAAAGGCCAATGTTCCCTTTCACTAAGGCCTATGCTGTCCTTTATTAAAAGGCAACTGATGCACGCCTAATAAAAGACTGGTGGTTTAAACATAGACCTGTGTGTTTTCTTCTTCAGCTGTTATACAGTATTTGCACGGCACTAACCATTACCAATCTTTTTTTTAAACCGTGTTACTTACATAATGTTTTCTCATTAGGAGACCAGAAGGGCTATTCAATGATGTATGGTCACCCCAGACCTGATGAGCTTTAATATTCCACATTCAAATGGCCCCTTTGCCATGGTACTGACTCCACCCTGCTGTGATTAATTTAGGCTGAGCTACCGCACTTGCTTGAACTGACCAGACTTACATGTAATGAGGTTTACTGGGTCACAGCTGGGTCTCAGCAGGCCCATCCATCTCAACATAAGACAAAAGAGCCTCATCCATCTCATCAACCAGCCCATTTATCGCCACTTTGTTACGCGGCCGAGAATCTGAAAAGCAACAAAGGCTCTATCTGCATTCATCTGTGATCTGATAATTTAGTGTCAGTGTGAAATAAGAGCTAATAATATTATTTTGGTGCGTATAGAATGCCTTAAAATAAATAAGCAATTGTAGACACAAATCATATGATAGAAGGTGCCAGGTAAACCACACAGAAAATGGTTTAACCCGGATAATTTAACAGATATGAAATAATTGTGAGTTAATTGTGAGGGTGGCACAGTTGTGCAGCTAGTGGAGTTGCTGCCTCACATTGCCAGAGACCCAGGTTATATCCTGACCTCGGATGAAGTTTGAGCGTGGAGTTTGTGATGTGTACCTTTCCACCAGGTGTTCCGGGTTTCTCCTGCATCCCAAAGATGTGCAGATTGGTGGTTCATTAGACTCTGTCTTCTTCTTCTTGCATATGGCGTGCACAGCCTAAAGTTGTTGGTCAACTTGTTCTATTTGATCTTTTGTTTGTGCACGTCGGGTTGATTGCATTAGTTGAAACAGGGTGGGCCACGTGAAGGTTAAAATCTCCCACCCTATTAGACTCTGTGAATTGCCCCTAAATAAGGGAGTGGATAGGAAAGTGGGATAACGTAGAACATGTGTGAACGGGAGATCAATGGTCAGTGTGGACTCGGTGGGTCGCAGGACCTGTTTCCAAGTGAGGCAAGAATCAAAAGTCAAGTGTTCATTTATCACTTGTACCAAAAACAGATCAATGCTACTCTTAATTGCAGCAGCATAAGAGGTCTGTAAACACAGTGTCCATAATCCAATATACAAGATGGTGCTGGAAATGTGGCAAATCTTGTATACTGCTTCAGTATAATCTACTATTCTTACACTATTATACTTGGGTAGGAATGTGCCTATGTATCGATGATTGTGCCTGAATTATAGGCAACTAAATAATTTGACTATACCTAGGTATATATGACAATAAAATACTAGTGAACCATCGTGAAGCTATGGTAGAGATAGATTTTATTATATATTACTTCTCTCTCTACCATAGCTTTATATACAGTAATATATATATATATATATATGTGTGTGTGTGTGTGTGTGTGTGTGTGTGTGTGTGTGTGTGTGTGTGTGTGTGTGTGTGTGTGTGTGTGCGCGTGTGTATGCGCGTGTGTATATTAATATATGTCTATATATATTATATACTCATAATATGCTCATATACTATTAATATGAGAGAGAGAAAGCGAGAGAGAGAGTCCTGATATATAGATATAGCTGTGCATATATATGCCCTGATATAGATATATATATATAAATATATATATATATAGAGAGAGAGTTCTGTAGATATATAGATATAACCGTACATATATACAGTAGATAAATATAAATATAAAGATAGAAATAGATATCGTACAGCACAGAAACAGGTCCGTTGACCGAAGTTCTCCATGCCAACTAAGGTGCCCCATCTACACTAGATTCACCCCATCTGCTTAAATGCTCTGGAACAGAAACATGAATTATATTTCCTGCCACAGTTGCTGTTTGACATCTGGGAGTTTTTACGTTTATGCAATATTCTGTGTTTTTGTTGCAAGTAATAATTTCATTGTTCTGTTTCGGGACACGTGACAATAAAAACTCTTGACTCTCTCTCTCTCTCTCTGTCCCTCTCTCTCTCTCGACCCTTGACTGTGTCTGTGGTGCTGCATTGATGGCTGCATTGTAGTCATTGCAACACACAACAGGATAGTGGAGAAATCACGATTATAAGGAAGTGAGAGCGTTTGTCCAGTTGCGTCGCATTACAAAACAGAAACAGGTGCAGAAAGTGATTGAAAATAATCTGAGCCTAAAACGACATGCCTCACTGAGAGAGGCAATTGGCCTGATACAGATGAATTAACAGCCTATTTTTTATGAACTTCATCACCTCAGTTTAGTTTAGTTTATTATTAACACGGCAACCGAGGTACAGTGAAAAGCTTTTGTTTGCTTGCTATTCAGTCAGCGAAAAAACTACACATGATTACAGTAAACATTTTCCAAATGCAAGTACGAGGCCTGTTTTAAAACAGATTGCCATTGCAAACATTTAAAGCTCTTTGGAACTCTATGGGTCAGGCAGCATCTGTGGGGGGAATGGATAGACACATTTCAGGTCGGGACCCTTCTTGGGTCTGAAGAAGGGTCCTGATCTGACACATCACCTGTCCATTCCCTCCATAGATTATACTGCTGTTTGACTCACTGAGTTCCTCCAGCACTGTTTTTCACTTTAGATTTCAGCATCCACAGCTTCTTGTGTTTAGTTTAGTATACAGATACAGCATGGAATTAGGCTCATCTACCCATCAAGTATTCACTGACAACCCGTTCACATTAGTTCTATGTTATCCCTCTTACGCATCCACTACTTACACACCAGGGGCAATTTACAGAGGGCCAATTAACTTAGAAACGCACATGACTTTGGGATGTTGGAGGAAACTGGAGCACCCGGAAGAAATCCACGGGGTCACAGGGAGAAGGCGCAAACTCCACACAGACTGCACCTGAGGTCAGGATTGAACCTGGGTCTCTGGTGCTATGAGACAATGGCTCCACCAGTTGTGCCACTGTGCCACCTCTATTGTCGCTCCAATTAAGGCTCCTTGTTGGCTTGAGCTGGTGATACAGCCACACACTTAATTCACTAGGAAACAAGTCTTTACGTTTAACTCTTCAAACCAATCACAAAGTTAATAACCTCGCAATCAGAAGTTGTCAACCTCTAAACAGAATTATTTATAATTGATACAGAGTGCTGTCGGAGGAAATTGGGTCAGCATTCCAATGAATTATATTTGAGGGAAAATGGTGAACCTTTTAGCAGCTTTTGGCAATCTTTCAGAGTGAAACCTGCAGTTTTCCGAGAAAATACTAATGTAAAGTTGCATAAAGCCTAAAAACAAATCCTATTTCATACTTACAACTGAGCAGTTTACTAAAGCTTATGAAGATTAGCATATATTTGTAAGTAAATTGTGGTGATTTACTTTGCTAAGTAAATTCCGGTGATTTAATGAACAATGAACAGATTATCTTTGGCAATAATTATAATGGAAGAAGGAATACATTTAACTGATGGAAAACCTCATCTCAATACATTCAGCACTTAATTAAAATAAGTAGTTATGTAAAATGTAGTCATTGCAGCATTAATAATATTAATCTTGAATGGGGTAGGGCAATAGAACCTTATTTTACCAGGATGTTAATGTCAAAGTCGAGCGGGCATAGCTTTAAGATGAGAGGGGCAAACTTTGAAGGAGATGTGCGGGTCAAGTTTTATTTACACTGAGGGAGGGTGCCTGGAACGGCCTACCAGGGGTGGTGGTGGAGGCAGATACGCTAGGGGCATTTAAGGGGCTTTTAGATAGGCACATGGATATGCAAGGAATGGTATATGGATCACGTGCGGGCAGATGAGATTAGATTACTTTGGCATCATGTTCGACACGGACATTGTAGTATGAAAGGCCTGTTCCTCTGCTGTACTTGTCCATGTTCTATGCTCTTTGTTCTATGTTGAATGCCATTTAAATACAGCCTGCAAATAAAAGACATTGTTTCACGAATGAAGTTTCTTGCATGGAAAGCTGCTGTCAAACTCAGCTAATAAACAATGAATAACATGCAAAGGTACGTTTGAGGACAAATTACTAATGTTGAGAGGAATTCAACTCTGGGAGGTCTAAAGATATTGTAAGTTATCTTTGCATAAACTGTTAAAGCACAGAACAAAAAATGTCATTCCACGTATAAAAAGGGAGGAACTAGTATTCAGAGAAAAGTGATTTCCAGTCTGAAAAAGATAAAGAAAATAGACTGAAATATTTTTATGTGATTTAGATAAAGCAAACTCTGATTATGCAGTAAACCATAGTGCAGAAATGTAAATAAAAATAAATCTTAAAACACATGACAAAGGTGTTTCTCTTCGCCATCTTTTGTCTCCTGGAGTTCTTCCAATAAATACGTAGACAGCACTTCACATTGCGATGGCCCGCATGCGCGTCAATACGTCTAACGCATGGCGCATGACTGGCTGGGAGGCGCGTCGCTCCTCCAGCGGTAAAAACCCTACAGGTAAGTTTAAACTTATTCTGAGGTCGTTTTTGTTCGGTAAAATTCTTGATTGCAGAGTTTCAAGTTCGAACCATCATGGAAAAATCCAGAGCGAAGTCCAGACGGGCCGCGGGGAGACCAGCTATGGAGGACCGCGGGAGTGCGGGTAGCCGGCGGCCGGCGGTTTCGCCATCCGAGTCGCTGAAATTGCGGTCAGCAACTTCAGACTTGGTGCCGGTCCTAAGCACCTTGGCGACCCCGAAAGGGGGAAAAGCCAAGAAAACATCTGTCAGGCCTGTTTACTCGGACGAGTCAGGCCAGGAGGATTCGCCTCCTGCAATGGATAACGACTTTGGGCGTTTATCCCGGATGGAGCACCTTATGGAAAGGATGCTCCATCATGATATGCTCCGGGAAACGGAATTATATCAGCGCGGGTCTCCTCGGGGGCCCATGGTCAGTGCCTGGTCCACGGCTGCTCTATGTCTCCCACTCTGAAGAAGGGAGCGTACGGGGTCAGTTCTGGACTGACTCCGAATCTGGAGGTATGTCTGGGGAGCATACTAAAATCCACAACATACGTGAAGCACAAGAATTACCTGCCATGACTTCAAGATTCGCGATACCCTCGCAAACAGGGGAGCCGCTGCAAGAGTAATTAGCTGCAAGCATAAAATACCTCACATCACACCAGCTGCTGGAACAAGTGATGGTAGAAACAATCGCTAAGTGCCATACACCTGGAAATTGTGCTTCACTCAACGTGCCGGCCGTGAACAGCTCCATCTGGGGATATATTGGAGGGGGCATCAAAGCCCAGGAGATGAAGCTCCAGAGAATCCTGAACTTGCTGGGGTCAGGCATCACGGCATTCGCCAGGTCTGTGGGGGAACCCCTATCAGACGTACAACAGGATGCCTTGACTTTGATGTGCAACGCACAGTTTGAAATTAACTGTCTTCGTAAGAACGCCATCTGACCCACCTTGAACCCCAAATTTGCGGGATTGTGCAGGGCCAGCAATATTCAGCCGCCGAATCTTCTGTTCGGAGAAGATCTGACGAAACAGGTTAAGGACCTGGACGAAGAAGCGAAAGCTGTCGGGCTGATCAAGGCTCCAGTGACTAGCAAAGTTTCATAATTTCGGCGGCAGCATCCCTTTGCTTCCATCAGCTGTAAGCGGTTCGCTGAAGCTGGTGGCAGCTCAAAAGCCGAATTCTCTGGACAGAGGTTGTTTTTAGGCCAATGCCCAGGCCGGACCTCGTGGAAGATGCGCAATCCGCGCACTCCAGCAATCCTGCCCCCTAACCCTCGGGGGCGGAAATAAAACCTGCATCAGGGGCCTTTGGGCCTTTCATAGAACCACCAGTAACCATGGAGATAGGTGGGTCTGGTTCTTTCCGGAACATGGGTTGTGTGGACCGGTTACAAGTTGGTGGTAGATTACACTTGTTTTTGAATGAATGGCATTGGATAGCATCAGATTCGTTTATACTGCACAGTGTACAAGGGTTCCAAATTGAATTCCTTCCCAATTCATTGCCACCCACACAGCATATACCAAGCCAGACATTTGTTCATTCCCAACAAGAAGGGTTGGATATACAAGCTGAAATTCACTCATTATATACCAAAGGGGTAATCGAGAAGTCGAGTCATGTACACCACCAATTTGTTTCTAATATATTTACCAGACAAAAGAAAGATGGTGGGTGCCGAATCATCCTAGATTTAACTCAACTTAACTCTTATGTGCAGTATAGACATTTTAAAATGGAAAACTTCATTACTGCCAAACAACAAATTTCCAAAGGATGCTTTATGGCATGCATCGATCTCAAAGATGCATACTATTCGGTACCCATTCACAAGGATCACCGGAGATATTTGAAGTTTAACTGGATGGGGCAACTGGGGCAGTTTAAAGCGTTAGTGGGTTAACTTCAGCCCCCAGATTGTTTACCAAATTATTAAAACTGGTGCTTGGGCTACTTAGAGCTCAAAATCATATTGTGATGGCATACTTGGATGATATCCTAATCATAGGGAAGACTCTGAAATTAGCTGAATTAGCTATTTCAGCCGCAAAACTCACTTTTTTTTAACTGAAAGTGGGGTTTCTCATCCATCCAGTTAAATCCTAGTTGATACCATCTACAGTTATTGACTATTTGGAATTTACCGTTCACATTAGTATGTCGGTGACTCTGCCCTGGGGCAAGAGATTAGAATTAATAGAAGCCTGTAACAACCTTGTTGTTATGGAACAACCATCTATTCGACAAGTGGCTAGTATAATAGTAAGATTAAACGAGAACTTACCAGTTCGAAGTTTGATCGTTATTTTATGAGGAGTTACGATGAGGGATTACGTGAAGAGCCCGCCTGGCGCTGGAAAACGGCATACTTCAAAGCAGCGGCATGAAAAACACAGAACACCAAATAGCCGAAGTAACATAGTAAGGCTCATAATAGACTTAGAACTACCAGATGATCATTTATTTTATGAGGGTGGGAGTGGAGGGCACGTAATCCCTCATCGTAACTCCTCATAAAATAACGATCAAACTTTGAACTGGTAAGTTCTCGTTTAATCTTACTATTTTACTTCGGAGTCACGTGAGTGACTACGTGAAGATTTTAAAGCTTTCTGTGTTTTTTATGTCGTAGAATTAATCAGTACGACAGTCCGGCTAAGTAAATACATACATGAAAAACCAGACTAATATTAGTTCTTTCCATAATTAACTTTTTAATGGTTTAAAGAACATATAATAACCCTCCTTATATCCGAGGGAATAATTACAAGTGATAAAAAGATATAAGTGACTACATAACTGATTATAGTAATCAATAGTAAACAAAGCAGGTGACTATAGTGATCCCAACACCGCATGGCCAAAGCTTGTCATAGTGTGAACAGGTTTATTGTAGAACTTTGAAAAAGTTTCTTCTTTACTCCACCCTGCGATTTTTAAAATATGCTCGAGTGGTACGTCCCGCCCCTTTGCTGCGGACGTAGCTGCAGCCCTGGTGGAGTGAGATTTGAACACATCAGTGTCTACTCCTGCTAAAAGCAACACCTGTTTCAAACCATTTTGAGATAGTTTGAACTGAAGCTTTTGTGTGTGGCTTTTTTATGCGTAATCATTAACGTTTTTTCATTTCCTCGAAGAGTTTTCAGTAACTTTAACATATTGATTCAAATGTTTAACCACACACAAAGTAGGATCAATAGGATAAGCTTGAAAGGTTACCTTAGCTCCAGATCTCCCTGGTCTGCTTTGTTTGATCAGATCGTAAACATAGAACACAATGTTATCTGTAGTCACATGCATACAGTCTAAACGCAACATTTGTAAAGTTTGCACTCTTTGAGGTGAGACCAATGACATTAACATTATTAATTTCAATGTTAATCTTTCCAATGACAATCCTTCAATTGGAGTCCATTGCCTAAGTAAGGTAAGTACAATGCTCACATCCCAAATCTCTGTGTATCTTGGTTTGGGTGGATTGATGTTAAAGATTCCTTTCATGAATCTAGATATTAATGGATGTGATCCAATTGATTTCTGGTCAGACATTAGTCCTAAATAAGATGATAAGGCACTGCGTGCAGTATTAATGGCACTGTAACTTAAATGTTGCTCAAAATGCAATTTGGCAAGGAACTCCAAAAACATTTGCAATATTCACAGTATCATAAGAAATATTTGACTGTGTGCAAAATTCTTCCCATTTCTTTATATGTGTCATATATTGTTTTTGTGTGCTATCTCGCCATGATGCGACTATAACTTCCATAGTTTTGTCCGACAATCCCAGCTCCTGTAGTGGTCTGGTCAAAACCTGCAGATTAATAAATTCATATATGCATATAATGGATAAATTTCTTTAGTTACTGGATTAATCAAAATATCACTACAGTTAGGAATTGACATATATGGTTCTTTAATCATATTCAGCATTAATGGGAACCAAGGTTGTGTTGGCCAATTTGGAAACTACCAACAATCCAGTAACAGAATCTTGTTCTATTTTCTTCAGACATTTCTGAATCAAAGCAAATAGTGAAAAAGCATAAAAGAACATATTCCCCCAGTTCAATGAAAAAGCATCTACTGCTACTGCATCTGGATCGTGTTCCCAAGACACATATTTAGGCAATTGATGATTAAGCCTTGATGCAAACAGATCAATTTCTGGTAAACCAAATTGGGTTACAATATTCTTAAATATTGCTGGATTAAGCATCCATTCTGTGTTATCTTTAAATATCCTTGATCTTTTATCTGCCACCACATTGTCTTTACCTGGAATGTAGTTTGCTGAAATCCAAATTTGGCGGTCAACACACCATTGCCATATTTCATTGACCAGACAATCACATGATACTGATCTAACTCTCCCCATGTGATTAATATATGCAACAGCCGTTTTATTGTCTAACTGTATTAATACATGTAGACCCTTTTTTGAACAACAATATGCTTTTAGTCCATAGAAAGCACCCAATAACTCTAAATAGTTAATACCATAAGTTTGAAGAAACGTTTCTTCTTGAACTTTCCATCTACCTCCACAACTGGAGGATGAATCTGTTGCCCCCCATCCGAGAGCACTAGCATCAGTTTGTAAAACCATTTCAGGCTGTTTAATCAGAATGTTTTTAGCAGCTTGTGGGACATTTTTAACCCACCATTGTAATTCCAACACAGCTTCTTTTGTTAATTGCATAGGCCTATCAAAGTGGCCTGCCTTCTCTTTGAGAGCTCTTATTTTGTCCCTTTGAAGATTTTGATAATGTAATGGACCAAATTCTACTGCAGGAAATGCTGCTACTAGTTTACCAATGGTTTTCGCTACTTCTCGGATGGAAGGATAAGGTTTGTGAATGAGATTATTACAAGTTACCAAAATATCATCGACTTTATCTGTTGGTAAAGTTATTAACATAGTCACTGAGTTAATTACAAACCCCAAAAAGTTAATTGATTGTGCTGGCTGCAGCTGGGATTTAATTGGATGAATCAAGAACCCTAGCTTTTCAAACAAAGCTTTAGTAACTGAAACTGAGTTCTCACCTGACTCTTGATTATCATTAATGATTAGAATGTCATCGAGATAAGCCATAACGATGTGTTTTTGTGCTCTTAATTGGGCTAAAACTGGTTTCAACAGTTTCGTAAAGAGCCTGGGAGCTGAACTCAGTCCATTTGGCAAAGCTTTAAACTGCCATAATTGTCCCAGCCAATTAAATTTTAAGTACCTCCGGAAGAACTGATGTATAGGTACAGAATAATAGGCGTCTTTTAAATCAATCTTAGCCATATAACAACCTGCTGAAATTAAATATCTTGCAGTATTAAATGTTTCCATTTTAAAATGTTTGTATTCTACAAACTTATTTAGATCTGTAAGGTCCAGAATAATTCTGCAACCACCATCTTTTTTATTTCTTCGAAAAATATTAGAGACAAATTGATGCTCGTGTTCATAAGTTTTTTCAATTACCCCTTTTTCAGATAATTTGTCAATTTCCACATTAATCTCTGGTTTTTCAATAGCAGTAAACACGAAAGCATAAGCAGGTTTATTCTGTACAGGAGGATTGACCCCTTCTTTAAATGTAATAGTGGCTCCTGAAACTGCTTGTAATATAAATCGATCAGAAGTAATAGTAAGCCAGTCTTTATAAAACTTTTGTAATCTCCCTCCAACTGGAGATTTATCCGCAGTTTCTTTAAGGATAAAACAAGTCTTTAATACCTCTCCATATGAGCGTGGTGGTCTCCTTCTCCCCGAATACGGGTAAGCATTGGGCTGTGCAGGACGATAATACTTCCTT
The DNA here is from genome assembly GCA_035221665.1 of Okamejei kenojei. Classification (NCBI taxonomy): domain Eukaryota; kingdom Metazoa; phylum Chordata; class Chondrichthyes; order Rajiformes; family Rajidae; genus Okamejei; species Okamejei kenojei. Next base: position 22,712,067 of record CM069154.1, on the reverse strand, counting down.
GACAAATTTCTGCCTCTATTTGCAAAATCAAAACCCCTTTGGGGCGAAAAATATCTTTTTTGTCCATAGACGAAAGGTTTCACACCGCTAAAATATTTAGCTTCTTCATCCAACTCTTTCAGTTGTTTAGGCAGATTTTCTCCAAACAGATACCCAGGAGCTTGAACACCACTTGCTTGACACAGGCTTGCAAACCTAGGGTGAAATATGGGCCGAATCGCCATTTTCCTCATACAATTAATTTCATAGAAAGAATTGCACAATAAGCCCAAAGTATCTTTTTGAATCTTATCCATCTCTAATCTCTCCATTTGTCTCCCATAGGCCGTAACGGCAGCAGAAATTAGTTTGAGGATTTTTTGAAATCTCACTTCTTGAGCTCTCATACTTGGAGTCATGGATGTCCATATCAACGGATTAACCGTAGGCACTTCCAATGAGGCACAATTTCCTGGCGTTTTATATAATTCTGATGTTTCAATCATCACAGAATCATGAAGTTGGTGAGATACCATATAATTTATGTTGACAGCTAGGTTTTCTTCCATAGCCTCACCACTTCCTTCAGGTATAGCAAATTCTTTTGCTATCCCAGGCACATTTGGGCTTTTCTTTTTACTTTGTGGTGTGCATTCAAAATCCAAATCACCACCAGCAGGGTCTGCCTTCTGCAGCCCTAAATCAATTGGGATTTCACCCCATGAGACTTCTTCCGGCCCAAATCCTGGGTCCGGAGTTTCAAACTCCCAACTTGGCCCACAGCCATATTCAGAATAATCAAACCCCTCAGGGCTTTTTTGGGATCCTTCTGGGTACTGTGACCCTTGTCTCATGATTTTTTTTGGAGAACTTTCTCCATATGCTCCATTTTTAACCACATAGTTTTATTATCTGGAGGACTTCCAGTATCAGAGTCATCAGAAACCACGGGCCTCTCAGATTTCTTTTTACATTTTTTAGGAGCATTTCCCTCCGTGGTTATTATTGCTGGAGAATCTAGAAACTCGCTATCGGGTATATCAGCGGCCACCGGTATCGGAACCGGATCCGCACTAGCTTCTTGTCCCGTATTTTTATTTTCACCCCGGGAAGATCTTTTTACCCGCAAATTTTTCTTTGCCGATTTCTCCATTTTCTTTATTATCAGTGCTAAATCAGCACGTTACGCGACTCTGAATTTTTACTTTTACTTTCGCTTGCTGGACCCACCCAGCGTACGCTAAAGAACGTCCCGATTTTGCTGCACTTACCTGCGGGGCCGTTCCGACCGCTGCGAGGAGCTGCTCCTTACTGCAGCTCCTCCTTCCGCCGTCAGCGTCGACGTAATGCCGTTTGCCAGCGCCAGGCTGGCTCTTCACGTAGTCACTCACGTGACTCCGAAGTAAAATTGGCAAATTAGTGGCTGTTTTTCCAGCTGCGCAGTTTGCATTATCAAATTTTTACAACGTGCAAAGGAGCAAGCACTTAAGTACCATTTATGTCATTTTAACAGACCTATGTGGTTACCAGCTGAAGCTATTTATGAATTACTTTTTTTAAATTTCAAAATATACTTTATTCAAATGATAAATATATACAATACATTGACCTTGTGGAAAATCCATCCGACATTTTCGGAGGCTGTACAATAGATCAATACAGTTTAGACATTTCTTTTCCCCAAATTTCCACAAATCAGTCCCCCACTCGTGCCACAATGGCGTGGGATACCTTCCCTTATATTGAGGGGCGTCTCCACCATACCGTACCCCCCATGTCCAGCAGCGGAAGGACCTTAGACTGTGGCCCTCCCCCACCGAGCCTTGGCGTTGGCTGCACCGAGCTTCAGTGCGTCCCTCAGCACGTACTCCTGCAGTCTGCAGCGGGCCAGTCGGCAACATTCCCTGACGGACATCTCGCTCTGCTGGGTGGTGAACAATGCTCGGGCAGACCAAAGGGCGTCTTTTACCGAGTTGATGACCCTCCAGCAGCACTCAATGTCAGCCTCTGAATGTGTCCCTGGGAACAGTCCGTAAATCACCGAGTCCTCTGTGACAGAGCTGTTCGGGATAAAGCGTACCAGGGACCCTTGCATTTTTCTCCAGACTCTTTTAGCAAACCCACACTCTGTAAAGAGGTGGGCAACCGTCTCCTCTTTATGAATTACAATGGTGGATGACCAATATTCGGCATTGCTCCAGTAACATTTTGGTCAGGAAATCTTCAGTTATATTACAAACTGATGCTCGTGCTCAAGGATGAGGAGCTACTAATACCATCTCTAGTTGCGGTGGCAGATGTGATGTGCATGAATCATCAATTCTTCAGTTACATGGTATTAAATAGAGAGATGCAGGGAGCATTCTATGGATTGAAAGCTTATTGTGGGAATATGCATAGTCTGCATGTTCATTGGTGGAATCAAGTCAGTATTCTGTGATAAATTGGCTAACCTTATTTGGCACTGGTGTATTGCAAGAAGCATTTGGATTTCAGCTATCTACTTGCCGGGTAGGTTTAATATGGTGGCGGACACCAGGTCACGAAAATTTAATGACAACACAGAATGAATGTTGGATCATAAAGTATTTAACGACATTGTTGCTTGATATGGAACACCGGATATCAATTTGTTTGCATCTAGGCTCAATCCCCAGTTACCAAAATATGTTGCATGGGAGCCAGACCCAGGGGCAGTGGCGATAGATGCATTCTCGCTACACTGGGGAGGAATGTTCTTCTATGCATTCCCTCCATTTTGCCTCATCAGTCGGTGCTTGCTAAAAATCCAGCAAGATTCCGCCTCAGGCATTTTGGTAGTGCCTGACACAGCCACGGTTCCCGCTGATATTGGGAATGATAACAGAACCGTTTATGGTTATCCCCAAACGCAGAAATTTGCTGGTTCATCCCGTGGCTCGGGAGGACCATCCGCTGCGTGATCGAATCAATTTATTGATTTGCAGACTTTAAGAAGACCTTTTCTGGGGCGCAGACTGTCAGATCGAACTGTGGACGTGATCACTGCGGCTTGGAGGGATAGCACCAAGAAGCAGTACATCTCTTATATAAAAAGATGGGAAGTGTTCTGTTCACAGTCCAACATAACATATGACATGGCACGTATAACGGATGTTGGAATTTCTCTCAAAACTGTTCTTTGACGAGAAATTGAGTTATAGTGCCATTAATTGTGCCAAAAGTGCCTTGTCGTCATACTTGTTGCTGGGATCGGGACACCACACTGTCGGGTATCACCCGCTGATATTCAGATTCATGAAGGGTATCTTCAACACAAACCCCCCAGGCCCAGGTACATGAAGATATAGGATGTCCACATTGTGCTAACGCTGCTTCGGCGATGGGCTCCAGTTACATCCTTGTCTTTGGTCAAACTCACTTATAAAGTGGTTATGCTCATGGCGCTGGTTTCAGCACAGCAGGTCCAGTCATTGCATAAGCTGCGGCTGGACAGAATGGTTACATCTGCCAATAAAATAACATTTTATGTTCATGAGCTAATCAAGCAGAACAGACCAGGGGTGTCAGGTCTAAACTAGAATTTACGGAATACCCTATGGACCTTCGATTGTGTGTGGTCACACATATACAACAGTATTTTAAGGCCACTAAGAACCTTAGAGGCACTGAACTGGCAATGTTTGTTAGTTATAAAAAAACACACAAGAAGGTATCAGTGCAGACCATCTCCAGGTGGTTAAGGCGAGTATTGGCTTGTGCAGGAGTGGAAACTGATGTTTTCAAATCTCACTCCACCAGGGCTGCAACAACGTCAGCAGCGAGGGTTATGGACGTTCCGCTGGACCACCTCCTAGCTACTGCAGCATGGTCAAATGAGCGAACATGCCAATCTTTTTATAACAAACCCATTGCCAGGCCGGGGCTGTTTGCCAACTCAATTTTAAGTTCTGGTTTATAGTTTACTCCCGGATATGAGGGGTCACTATTATTTTTTATATATAATTTGTTTATTAAAAAGCAGCATGTTTTAAATCTATATCATGTCTGAGTGCATTATCATTTCAATCAACTCTGGTCAACTAATGCAGTGTGTGGCATGGACTTGTGTTCGCGGCATGAAATCACAAAGCTTTAAAATCTTCACGTAGACACTCACATGACTCCGAAGTAAAACAGGAAGATTAGACGAGAACTTACCAGTTCAAAGTTTGATCTTTATTTTATGAGGAGTTACGATGAGGGATTACGTGCCCTCCGCTCCCAACCCTCTTATCATAAAGGTCAAGTGGTAGTTCTAGTTTCTCGAATCTTCCTATAATCAGTTCAACAACTGTTATCTGTGATTTCACACCGCTGCTTTGAAGGTTGGCGCGCATGCGGGCTGGCGGGCTTCTTCATGTAATCCCTCATCGTAACTCCTCATAAAATAAAGATCAAACTTCAAACTGGTAAGTTCTCATTTAATCTTCCTTTTAAATGGCCATGTAATGCACTGTTATCTTATTTTAGTTTAGTTTAGAGATACAGGGTGGAAACAGGCCCTTCGGCTCTGAGTCCACACCGACCAACAATCACACCGTACCATAGTTCTATCCTACACACTAGGAACAATTTACAGAAGCCAATTAACCTACAAATCCACATGTCTTTGGGATGTGGTAGGAAACCAGAGCACCCATAGAAAACTCATGCAAGAACGTACAAACTCTGCACAGACAGCATCTGGAGCGAACCTGGGTCTCTGGTGCAGTGAGGTGGCGGCTCTACCGCTGAGCCACCGTGACGCCCCCAAGCTGCCAACATAGAACTGGCTTCTCTGGGCATTTGGCATCAACAGTAAGTATAGTTTTATTAGACATAGGAAATGATGAATGATGGTACCTCATTTCACCTTTAAGATAGATTGAGTCAGTGAGGTTCCTATTTGATCTAAGGTGCATTCTGTAACGGGAGTGTATATTTTGGGTAAAATCAATGGTTGAATAAATCAAACTGTCTGTGTTCTTTCAAGACATTCCTAATCCCCTGCCCACAAAAGAGTGAATGAGTTGTTCTTGGCACTGGTTGCTTGCACTATCAGCCTGCTACTACAATACCCATGGATTGGGGAAATCATTCTTTTACAAACAAAAATAATTGTTTGGCTTAATGCAGTACATGCATTTGTTAGGAAAATCTAACAAGTAAAAATAGTATGCATACCTCATGAAATAGAAATTTTTACTCACCGCAAGGCTCGGTGCTGGGACCGCAGCTATTTACAATATACATCAATGATTTGGATGAAGGGATTCAAAGTAACATTAGCAAATTTGCAGATGACACAAAGCTGGGTGGCAGTGTGAACTGTGAGGAGGATGCTATGAGAATGCAGGGTGACTTGGACAGGTAGGGGGAGTGGGCAGATGCATGGCAGATGAAGTTTAATGTGGATAAATGTGAGGTTATCCACTTTGGCATCAAAAACAGGAAGACAGATTGCTATCTAAATGGGGTCAAGTTGGGAAATGAGGAAGTACAACGGGATCTGGGGGTCCTTGTTCATCAGTCTATGAAAGTAAGCATGCAGGTACAGCAGGCAGTGAAGAAAGCGAATGGCATGTTGGCCTTTATAACAAGAGTATAGGAGCAAAGAGGTCCTTCTGCAGTTGTACAGAGCCCTAGTGAGACCACACCTGGAGTATTGTGTGCAGTATTGGTCCCCTAATTTAAGGAAGGACATTCCTGCTATTGAGGGAGTGCAGCGTAGGTTTACAAGGTTAATTCCCGGGATGGCGGGACTGTCATATGCTGAGAGAATGGAACGACTGGGCATGTACACTCTGGAGTTTAGAAGGATGAGAGGAGATTTTATTTAAACATATAAGGTTGATAAGGGTTTGGACACGGTAGAGGCAGGAAACATGTTCCCGATGTTGGAGGAGTCCAGAACCATGATCCACAGTTTAAGAATAAGAGGTAAGCCATTTAGAACGGAGACAAGGAAACACTTTTTCTCACAGAGAGTTGTGAGTTTGTGGAATTCTCTGCCTCAGAGGGCGGTGGAGGCAGGTTCTTAGGATGCTTTCAAGAGAGAACTAGATAGGGCTCTTAAAGATAGCGGAGTCAGGGGATATGGGGAGTGGGCAGGAACATGGTACTGATTGGGGATGATCAGCCATGATCACATTGAATGGCAGTGCTGGCTCAAAGGGCTGAATGGCCTACTCCTGCACCTATTGTCTATTGTCTATTGGAGAGGAATCAAGAACCAGAGAACATGGGTTTAAGATGAGCAGGACAAGATTTAATAGGAACCTTTTCACACAGAGGACGGTGGGTATATGGAATGAGCTGCCAGAGGAGGTAGTTGAGACAGGTACTATAATAGCATTTAAAAAGTCACATGAATAGGAAAGGTTTAAAGGGATATGGGTCAAATGGGACTAGCTTTGATGGGGCATCTTGGTTGACACGGTCGGCTGAAGGGTCGTGTTCCGTGCTGTATATGACATTGATTTAAGGTGATAGGGCAAGATTTAATAGGAATATGAAGAGCAACTTTTTCACACAGACAGTGGTGGATATATGGAACAAGCTACCAAGGAGGTAGTTGAGGCAGGTACTAGAACACCATTTCAAGGGCACTTGGACAGGTACACGGATAGGAAAGGTTTAGAGGGATATGTGCCAAATGCAGGCAGGTCGGACTAATGCAGATCTGGAATGTAGAAACAAGGAACTGCAGAAAAGTACAAAAGTACTGGAGTAACTCAGCAGGTCAGGCAGCACCTCTGGAGAAAATGGATAGGTGACGTTTCAGGTCGGAACCCTTCACCAAATTGCAATTCAGTTATTACAAGAAACTGCAGATGCTGGTTCACACAAAGGGGCACAAAGTGTTGGAGTTACTTCAGCAATTTGTTTAGTTTAGTTTAGTTTATTGTCACGTGAACCGAGGTACAGTGAAAAGCATTTTGTCCTTTTATAGATGAGGCATCTTGGTCGGCAGCGGTGGGTCAGGCTGAAGGGCCAGTTTCAGTGCTGTATGACTCTATGATCATAACTGAGTAGAACTTCAGATGAAAGTTAATTTTTCATTTGCTTTTTTCCATAAAGATTTTTTTGCCATGAGATGAAATTTGTAAATGAAATTTTAAAATGAAATATTAGAATGAAGTCTGATGAAATTTCATAAAATGAAAATGTTCAGAATGTTTTATAAATGACGATTTTATGAAATGATGTTTCATATATGGGTCATACAATTTTACGAAATGATGTTTCATGAAATGACAAAAATGAAATTTGGCCATAAAATTCTTTTTTTTTTTGCCATAAAATTATTATTTTTTTTGCCATAAAATTCTTTTTTTTTGCCATAATAATTATTTTTTTTTTTGCCATAAAATTCTTTTTTTTTTGCCATAAAATTCTTTTTTTTTTGCCATAAATTTTTTTTTTTTTGCCATAAAATTCTTTTTTTTTGCCATAAAATGAAAATCAATTATTTTTCTTTGCATTTTTTTTGGACATGAAATGCCACTTCTGCCCTGGCGCTGTCACCTGCTCCGCCGCTATTGGGCAGTGCAGCGTGAGGGCCCGCCCAGCCGGTGGGCATGCGGGGCCGCGGTTGGATGGCGGGGCCGTCAGTCAGTGGCGGGGAGCCCCGCCCGGACAGCGGCTCGGTTGCCTGGCGACGGGCGCCGGGGGCCGCGCTGGATGTTGCATTGCGGGGTGGCAGCGGATACAATGTAACACAGGATGTAGCAAACGCAGCGCTGTCCCGCTGCAACACCACCCGGCCCAAACACCGCGGAGGATGCACCTTCACTTGAACCCTCAAACCACCTCAGCGAGCAACCTGGCGCCCTCACCCACTGCATGCAGCTTGCCCAGCGCCCACTGCCCTCCATAATGGCGACTCATCAGGACGGCTGCAGTGTCAAAGTCGCTTTAAGGTAAATCCTCATCTATTATTGGGTCGAGTCATTGCCAAACTGTACCCATTCTCGGAGCCGGAACGCCATTGTGCAACCGTGCAAACGCCGAGGAGGAGGAGGAGGTGACATGGGCTTCTTAATTGGGTTGCATTTTTTTTTGCACAATATCCTGCGTGCATTGTGTCATTTGTCATCGGTCGCATATGGGCTGATTCTCTGCCTTGACATTGACTGTTTCTCGGTTGTGCGTTTAATGTCCCAAAGGTTTCCATCAAAGCACTGTATGTCAACCAAATTACTGCGTTGTGAATATTCGCCGAATTACTGAATTGTGAGAATGAACCAAGTTTCTGGACTGGGTGTAGATGAAAATATTGCATTTGTGTGAATAAACCAAAATTGTGGATCTGAAATTTCAATCAAATTTCTGCATCGTATAGATGAACCAAATTCCTGGATTGAGAAGATGAACCAAATTCCTGGATTGAGAAAATGAATCCAATGTCTGCATCGATTAAATGAACCAAATTTCTGGATTGGGAATATAAAGCAAATTTCTCGATTGTGAAACTGAACCAAATTGCTCCTTTGTGAATATGAACCAAAATACTGGATTGTGTAAATTAACCCTATTTCTGCATTGTAAAAATGAAGCAAATTTATGGATTGTGAAAATGGACCAAATTTCAGGATTTGTTAAACGGAACCAAAGTGCCATTTTAAACCCAGGGGAACTGTAATAAATGCTATCGTGGCAGGTTTAATGTCGTATTCTATTGAAATGCACTTCTGTGCAAACCGTTTTATCTCTGTGCAAACGCGTGGTCTTTGTTCATCAAAGTGACGAAGCGGTTAAAATGGGGAGGGAACAGAATTATTTCCAGGGTTAGGGAAAGGATACCTCCCGGGTGTGATTGGGGGGGGGGGGGATAAGGTTTTGTTAAGGGTGAGTTGTGAAGAGGTTCGGCAGTATGCGATGCCGGTCTTTTTGTTACACTTGTCAATAGGTTTCCCCCACCAACCATCCTATCCCCATAAAAAGGATGTCAATGGTATGTTCACGTTTACTAATGAACGATCGTTCGGAAGTGGATGTACAGTGAAATATATGGTGGGTATTTTGTAGTGAGTAGCATGCAGTTGCATTTGACAACAGTGACCATCTTTAAGTAGTAATACACGCCTCTATCAGACTGCTTTTAAAAACGAGAACAAAGAGTGTATGTATGGGCTGGAACGTTTTGCCCAGAAAAAGTATCAAGAGGAATAAATAAACTACTGTTAATTTACTCTGAGGCTATAATTGAGGCAAAGATGGGAGGAAGAAAATGAAAATGTAAAGTCAGAGAGTAGAGGGCAGAATATTTAATTAGCCCCATGGTTGCTAATTTAATCCCCCCCACACCCCCCTGATTATGAGGCTAATTTAGAGGTATTTCAGCAAATAATTATGATTTATTAACATCACTGTTGCCTACTTTTTTGATTCTGGTATGTGTATCATTCGGAGACAATGGGCTTCCGCCAAAATACTGGATAATTGGATCATACTCAAGTTATTTAAAAAAAAAAGGCCGCTACCTTTGTGTGTTTATCCTTGGACACACCACAGCCTGTCTCATCAAACACTTCATTCACGCTGTTTGACCTTGGACCCAGCCGTCATTAAAGAGGATTTCTTCTTAGAGAAATAAACTAAGTGCAGAGAACAATTACAGCTGGATTTTAATACTATAATTTAGACTCTTTAACAGCATGACATTTTGGGTTAAAAAATCTACTCAGTTGTGCTGCATCCTGGTAAATAATTGATTCAACGATGCTTTATTGGCACATGTACCTAGGTACATTCTTTGTTTTGCATACAATCTAGTAAAATCATACTATAGAATGGCGCCAAATTATGGCAGTGCCCGCATGTGTAAATATGCAAAAGAATTTCACTGTGCATATAAAGAACCGTTGAACCATTAGACAAACTCGGTTTCTGATATTTAATTATTTTTAAATGAATTGGATGAGAAATTTTGAATTCAATCGATGACAGCATTATGCAATACGATGACAAAGCTTATTATGGTTTTAGTTTCTTGGAGAAACAAACCTTCTTAATGCTAAATTAACATTAGGATTGAATCCACCAGCAGCTTAATTACCTTATGTTCAACTTAATTAGCGAATTAATTCTTCTTATTGAGTAAGTTCCTGATCTACAAAACCTAATTAAAAACAACTTTTTGGGTGGAGGCAAACGATTCTCAGACCTACACAATTTATCTTCATGAGAGGGGTCTGTAAAACAAAGTCATGATTTTAATATCATGCCTCTTACGTCATGGGTCGTCTCTGCTTTAAAAATCTGGGATTAAATTTAACTCTGCATTGTCTTCTGAGGCAATCCTTGAGACTGAAGATGACTTGTTTTGTTCCCCCCAGCTCCCTTACACCTATATTCGTTCCTCTGGTTTCATAATTTGCACCTTTTGTGTCCTTATCTCACACTTTATGACTTTTGATCTCTAACCTTTGTCCAACCATCTGCCAATCAACCCCCCCCCCCAGTTGTACCCTCTATCCACCTATCACTTGCCAGGCTTTGTCCTGCCCCCCCTCCCACCTGCCTTCCAGCTTTCTGCCCCCTCCATGCCATCCAACACAATCAATCTGAATTAGAGTCACGACCCGAAACATCACCTGTCCACGTCCTCCAGAGATGCTGCCTGACCCGCTGAATTACTTCAGCACCGTGTGTCTTTTTTTCTCGCTCCATTTGTTTCCTTATTACTTTCATTCCAGTTCGGCAGAGCCGGCTGATGTGGGACTCTCTCACAGATGGTGCACGGGATGTTGAACGGGATTGGAGGTTGGGGGGGATTGTAAAGCAGTGCATTTCTTTGCCATTCACTCTGGTCTACATTGAACTTCTAATGCAGGGACTTGAAGCTCTCGATACCATTCTGCTCCACTTGGATCAGCTGTGGAGGATTCCAAGAGTTGATGGGAAGTTGGAATTTTTTTCATGGTGGTTTTTAGAACGTCCTTGAGTCTTTTGTTTATTTATGCCTACCATTGAAGATCTTGGAATAGAGTGTTTGGGATGGCATGTGAACAAAGTGCTGGAGTAACAGTGCAAAGTGAAAGTTATTTATTTAGTCAGAGTGGGGTGAATCTGTGGAATTCATTGCCACAGACGGCGGTGGAGGCCAAGTCAATGGATATGGCCTCTGGTCCTAGTCTCTCCCACTAGCGGAAACATGCTCTCCATGTTTGGAGAGAATCCTTGGCCTGGACAAAGATGCTGACATTGATTTGTTTGTCTTACCGGTGTCATTGGGGATTTTGCTGAGGCAACGTTGGCTACAGGTTGTAACTGACTCATAAAATATTCAGTTCTGCAAATATTGCCAGTAACAGCAGACTGTATGTCAAAGAAAGTGTTAAATTATGTATTAAAAAAACCCCAACTTTCATTAATTATTTGCAGTAGACTTTAGACTTTTGAGATGCAGTGTGGAAACAGGCCCATCGGCCCACTGAGACCGTGCTAACCAGCGATCACTAGCACTATCCCACACACTAGGGACAATTTGCAATCTCTACCGAAGCCAATTAACATACAAACCTATACGTCTTTGGAGTGTGGGAGGAAACTGGAAACCCCGGAGAAAGCCCACGAGGTCACAGGGAGAATGTACAAACTCCATACAGACAGCACCCGTGGTCAGGATCGAACTCTGGTCTCAGGTGCTGTAAGGCAGCTACTGCCCCCCCCCCCCCCCCCCTCCCCCAGTAGATTAAATGTGCAAATTAAAGATATTGGCAGAAAGTGCTATTTTAAATAAACTGACCTAAAATTATGTTTAGCAGCTGGAAGTAATTGTAAAAGTTCTCTGATGCGATCTGACAAGCATATAGTCACTCTTGCAATTATTTGTTTGTTAGTAACCAAAATCGAATGGCATTGAAATGTGGTTTAGATTGATGAGGTCCAGGGAAGTTTGTGAACCCAAAAAAAGACGAAGAAAGTTCATCAGCCTTACAGTATACATTGTTCTTACTTTAGTTAAAATGAAACCCAGTTCCTGTTAGCAGCTTCGGTCAAGAGAATTACCTGTCAGTAGTAATTCTCTTGACTGGAGCAGCTACTAATAAGTTCCATGTGCAAACATGGACTTCCGATCATCATTTTCAGAGCTGCTCGGTAAAGAATCAGGAAGTCTCAGTGACATGTGGTTTCAGTAAGGATGTACGCCCACTGTTGACTTTGAACCTAATTTTGAGCTCCCATTGTGTGTGTGTATCCAACTAATTGGCAGAAAAAAAGATTGTTGAAGATCTTCATTGTTCAATGTAACGCAATTGGCTTGCAAAGGAACGTTTTGTTGTTTAGTGTGTTTGAATTGAACTAATTATAGAAAACAATTAGGTCCGTTTCAGTGGTTATATATTTTAAGATCAAGTTAAAGGAACCATGGGTTGTTCTGGGATGTGGTACAGGCAGTGCAGATTTCTATGCTTTCGACAATTTATGTTCAGGTCCAAAACTGATTTTCCAGCACCCTTAGTTCCAGAGCCTTTCTGGATTATCCATTTTACCGGACCAACAGAGGTCATGGCCTGGGGGGGGGGGGGGGGGGGGAGGGAGTTACCAGCCTGTGAAGTTGGCCTCGGAAGTCGACTATGGGAACGGATATGTCGGCGCCGGCCGGGCCGGAGTTCCAGAGCCTCAGCCGCAGGGGGCAAATTCGACCCGCCGATTGGCCGCGGAAATCCCGATGAGGTCGAGAGCGGCCACCTCACGCGGCCGAGGCGCCACATTTCCAAGGGGGCTTCCGGGCGAGATTTCAAGTGCCGGACCAGCAGTTGCCGGAAAATTGGTTGAGGATGTATTCATTGCAGCCTTTTTCTCCTGCAATAATATCCTTTCATAAAAATTCTCAAGTGCCAGCCCCTGTCATCATTTTAATCTTGATGTTGAGAATATGAACGATTAATTTAGGTTTATTATTGCCACAGTGAAAAGCTTGGTTTAGCATGCTACCCAATCAGGTCCGATAATACTATACATACAGTAAATATAATCAACTTGAATTTGTTTATTAGGTAGAGCAAAGAGAAAGATACAGAGCGCAGAATATAGTTCTCGTCATTGGCGCGCATCCATTCCAGAGACAAAGTCCAGTGTGTCCGCAATGGGGGTAAAGGTGAATCGAACAGTACCCTAGCTTATGGAAGGACCGTTCAGAAGCCTGAGAACAGGGGGGAAGATGCTGTTCCTCAGTCTGGTGGTGAGCGCTTTCAAACATCTGTATCTTCTGCCTGACGGAAGCTGCGAAAAGGAGGAATGACCGAGATGGTACATGTCTTTGATTATGTTGGCTGCTACTCCAAGGCAACGTGAAGTGTAGATGGAGCTGGTGGTGGGGAGTCTGGTCTGTGTGATGGACTTTGCTACATCTGTTAGTCCAGGAGAACAGGCGAGATTTGTAGCATTGCAAATGGACAGACGTCAGTCACCTTAGCCTTCGTCAGTTTGTTATATGTTAAATAAGGGATCAGATTATAATTTTTTTCACTTGTGAGAGATGCGTTATCTAGTTTAGTAATGATGGTCATGAAACTGTTATGATAAAACATTCTGGTTAATGTGCCTGTCAGGAAAGATGATTGGCTATCTTTTCCTGATGTGACCCGTGTAATTTCAAAACCTCAGTGGTTGCATTTTAACTTCAACTTTTGAAATGATTTAGCAAGGCACAGAGTTCAGGGGCAATTAAGGATGTGCAATGAGTGCCAGCCTCACAGCGCCAGAGGCACGGTTCAATCCTGACTACAGGTGGTGACTGTACGTAGCCTGTACCTTCTGCCTGTGACCACGTGGGTTTTCTCTGGGTGCTCCGGTTTCCTCCCACATTCCAAAGACGTACAGATTTGTAGGCAAATTATTTTCTGTAAATTGTTCCTAGTGTGTAGGATAGAATTTGTATACAGGTGATTGTTGGTCAGCGCAGACTCGCTGAGCCAAAGGGCTTGTTTCCACGCTGTGTCTCTAAACTAAACTGAACTTAGAAAATAACTAAAACATTCCAAATATATAAAAATATTGACATTGGTTTATAATTGTCGTCTGTACTGAGATACAGTGAAAAACCTTTGTTTCTCCATTTAAATCAGATTGTATTTTACATTAGTGCAATTATTGTACTAATGATAAATATACTAGCATGCAGAGTATGGTTACAGCATAATTTACAGTTTCTGAGAAAAAGGCCAATATCTGCAATGAAGGAGTTTGGAAAATCAAAACTACACCCTAGCTTATGGGAGGACCACTCAGTAGTCTGATAATTCAAGTGAAGAAGTTTTAGAAACAAAGAACTGGAGATGACGGATTGCGAAAAAGGAAAAATTGCTGGAGTAACTCAGTAGGACTATCAGCATCTCAGGAGAACATGGAAACCGTTTCGAATCAGGACCCATCTCTGGAGAACATGGATGCCATTTCGGGTTGGGACCCTTCTTCAGACATGAGTATTTCCTCATTCCATCAAAAAATAATGAATTGGCTCATTAGTTTCCTCACATGCTAGTTCAAAATCCCAAATTCCTTTTTGAAAACATTTAAAAAAAAACATTTTATGTAGTGGCAACATCTATATTCTGTTTGTTTTCTATTCTCAACATTTATTGTTAACTCGGCCACATGGAATTTCCCTCTGACTGTCCACTGATTTTATGAACCTGTGTCAAGACACTTGCATTATCCTAAATTAAGAAAAAGGACTAACACAAAGGGATTACTTTACTGAGTGTTTTGATAAGTGTTGAAATAATAAGAGCTTGAAAAATTATACCATCTTTTCCACGCATATCAATTCTGTCCGTGAAATTTTCTTTGTCATCCTGTCTCACTTGATTCAGTATCTCTTTTATTGGAGAGCAGAACTGGTGTGACCTGATCAGTTAATTATTTTGAAGGTGCAGAAATATAAATGAGTACCTTTGTGTTTCATTAACATTTTAAATTGCTTTGCTGACGTGCTATTTTTAATAATGAGTTCATCTGTATTCTGAAACGTTTCCGATGTCCTGTTATCCACCCTTGCTTTTTATCTAAGGTGCTGGTGATGTTTCTGTGAAAACATCATCACTGCCTTTTTTTAAATTCACGCTATAGTTACTGACCATTGATCACCCGTTTGCTCTGGTTCTGTTATCCCACTTTCACACCCACTCCCTACACACTAGGGGTAATTTGCAGCGGCAAATTAATTTACAAACCCACACGTCTTTGGGATGTGTAAGGAAACCGGAGCACCAGGAGGAAACCCACACGGTCACAGGGAGAATGTGCAAAGTGCACACAGACAGCGCAGGATGGAACCCGGGTCCCTGGCGCTGTGAGGCAGCAGCTCTACCAGCTGCACCACTGGTGTTTATGATATTTAATTTGTCCTTAGTGTCAGCACACATCAAAGCGTGATATTATCTTTTCTGGTTTATTTTATTTATTAATTTTTTTTTTACCATTCTGTGTAAATAATGCAGACCTTTAAGCTCAGAAATAAAATTAGAATGTATTCAGGAAAACAACTTGCAGGTAATTGTACGGCCATGTTAGTTAGTACTATTTGAATTTGTTGATAAAACTATCTAGAAATAAAAACTGTCTGAATGTCTGACCTACTAGCTGAGCCTAAGGGTACTTTATATTTGTACATCAAATAATTCAGAGAGAGCGACATGGGAGAGTAGAGAGGGAGAGGGGGTGGCAGGAAGAGGGAGGGACAGAGAGGGAGAGCGAGAGAGAGAGAGAGAGAGAGAGAGAGAGAGAGAGAGAGAGAGAGAGAGCGAGGGAGAGACAGACAGACAGACAGACAGACAGTGAGCTGTGTCAGAAATGTAAGCATGGGGAACAATAGCCCCTGAACAAAGTGTGCACTGTAGGTACTGCACTGGGTAACTCTGTTTCTAGAAGGTGAATTGAGTCACGGGTGTCAACAATAATTATTTGGCGAGCGCACGCTTCTCTAATTCTCCAACAGAGCACCATTTGGTTTCATTCCCATTACACTACCCAATGCCAGATGGTGTTTGATTGCAGTCATGTTGAGCTGTTGTGGATTACAGAATTTTAAATCACCAGTGTGCAATTAATAAATTAAATAGCATGTCTCATTGTGCTTGTGTAGAACACAAAATACTGGAGTAACTCAGCGGGTCAGACAGCATCACTGGAGGATAGGAATAGGTCACGTTTCGGTTTGGGACCCTTCTTCTGATTGTAGCGGGGGAGAAAAACTGGAATAGTTCTCTTTTTGTTTCCTTTTAATTTCTAGCCTTTGTCCACCCATCTGGCAATCAATACCCCCCTCACCTATACCAACCTATCACTTATCAGGCTTTGTCCTGCTACCACTTTTTTTCCAATGTGCTTGTGTGTTGAAGTTTACTGATTTGGAGAACATCTGACCAGTATGAAGAAGGGTCCCGACCTGAAACGTCACTTACCCATGTTCTCCAGATATGCTGCCTGACCCACTGAGTTACTCCAGCACTTCGTGTTATACGTAAGGTTCCAGCATCTGCATTTCCTTGTGTCTACAATCTGTTGTATTTATGCATTATTATCACATAAAATCTTTAATTAAAATCATTTTTAAACTGGAATTTAAATTTGCAATTCTCTCCATCACCACCATTTGAACTTTCGAACCAGTTTACAGAGATTTGGAATCCACTTTTCACCAACTGAGATTAATCCAAGTCTGCCTTCGAAACTAGTGAAGGGACATAGCATATTTTTATATCATCTTGGGTTTATCTATAACATTTACTTTTGTCTTTATATTCAGCAAGCATTTGTTCTTTGCTTCACCTGTAAGCACTTCTTATAGTGTGAGGTGTTGCATTTTGGGATGTCTAACAAGGGCAAGGCCTATACAGTAAATGGTCGGCCTCTGGGTAGTGTTGTAGAGCAGAGGGACCTAGGAGTACAAATGCATGGCTCCTTGAAGCTCGAGTTGCAGGTGGATAAGGTGGTCAAAAAGGCTGATGGCACATTGGCCTTCATCAGTCGGAGAATAGAAGTTGGGAGGTCATGTTGCAGTTGTTTAAGACGTTGGTGAGACCGCATTTAGAATATTGTGCTCAGTTCTGGACATCATGTTACAGGAAAGATATTGTCAACCTTGAAAGGTTTCAGAAAAGATTTACGAGGATATCGCTAGCACTAGAGGGTGTGAGCTATAGGGAGAGGTTGGGTAGGCTGGATCTCTATTCCTTGTAGCGCAGGAGGATGAGGGGGGGTGGGGTCTTATACAGGTATACAAATCATGAGAGAAATAGATTGAGTAGATGCACTGGGTCTCTTGCCCAGAGTAGGGGAATCGAGGACCAGAGGACATAGGTTCAAGGTGAAGGGGAAAAGATTTAATAGGAATCTGAGGGGTAACTTTTTCACACAAAGGGTGATGGGTGTATGGAACAAGCTGCCAGAAGAGGTAGTTGAGGCTGGGACTATTCCATCATTTAAGAAACAGTTAGACAGGTACATGGACAGGACAGGTTTGGAGGGGTATGGACCAAGCGCAGGCAAGTTGGACTAGTGTAGCTGGGACATTGTTGGCCGGTGTGGGCAAGTTGGGCTGAAGGGCCTGTTCCCACACTGTATCACTCTATGACTATGCCTATGGTGGTGGGGGTGGTTAAATGGCAAGTTCACTATTCTGGAGTAGTTATGGGGCTGATTCATTATAGATACAGTGTGGAAACAGGACCTTCAGCCCACCGAGTCCACGCCAACCAGAGATCTATCCTAACACTATCCTACATACATACTAGGGACAGAAACCAATTAACCTACAAACCTGTACGTCTTTGGTGTGTGGGAGGAAACGGGAGCACCTGGAGAAAAACCACGGGGTCACAGGGAGAATGTGCACACTCAACAGCACCCATAGTCAAGATTCAATCTAGGTCTCTGGTGCTGGATCTCTAACTTCTAAAGTGTATAAAGCACTAACATTACATGTATTATCCCAAGCATGGGTCTGATGTGCAGAATGATACGTTTGCATTTGGTAGATATTGTTTTGTTCTTTGCTGTAGTGTTCAATTACTCCATTTGTTTCCGACAGAGCCATTTACAAGCAGAACTAAAACATTATGATGTCAAAATAAAAGAGGGAGTTAATTAATTTCTGGTATCTGACTGCCGATGAAAGGCAAAACCAAGCTTGTTTCCATGTCAACCCATGTACCGAAAATCTGCTTATGGGCTAATATCAGATTAAGTATCCTGTTGCTAGATTACTCAAAAGTAAGGAAGATTGTAATTCAATATATATTGATGCTAATTTAAGCAAACACTTAGTGCAACATTTACAGCACTGTAACAGAATACAGAGCACTAGAACAGGCCCTTCCGCCCACAATGTCTGTGTTGCATGTCTGTGATGCCAAGTAAATCTTTGCCTGCATGTGATACATTCCCTGCGTGTCCATGTGCCTATCTACAAGGTTTTTAAACACCACTATCATGTTTGCCTCCACCACCACTCCTGGCAGTGTGCTCTGTTTAAAAAAAACTTGCTCTGCACATCTCCTATAAACTTTACCCCCACCTTAAAGTTACGTCTGCTATTGTTTGAAAATAATTTATTAATTCAAGAATCTACCAATCTCCACATTAAAAAACCCAATGACTTGGCCTCCACTGCCGTCTGTGGCAATGAATTCCGCAGATTCTCCACCCTCTGGCTGAAGAAATTCCTCCTCATCTCCTTTCTAAATTCCTCCGTTCAAAGCCACTCTACCAGGTCTTTCACTTTTCGGTCTTCCCTCAGCCTCTGACGTTCCAGAGGAAACAATCCATGTTTGTCTGCAAATGAAATAGTGGGAGAAAAGCTATATAATTATTTTTGGCTTGGTCTTCGTGGTGGAAGACTATTAAATTCATAGTAAAAGACATTAACATTGAAGTTAAAAAAACAAAACAAAAATCAAATTAGATTTGCTTTACTTGCCAATGCAGAGATTAAAATGAACCTGATTAAATTCCAGCTGGCAGGATCGGATGAAGCTAAAGGTGCTTTCCAATGATGCACTTATTTTTGCACTACAAGTCCACCCTTGTTCCCAGAGATTATCCGTTTTGCCAGACCAACAGAGGTCACGGCCTCCGAGAGGAGTTCAACAGCCGAGGAGCCGAGATACCGACCCACAAAGTCGGCCTTGGTAGTCGGCTACGGGAGCAGATCTGCCGGAGGTGCAGAGCCCTGGCCACAAGGGGTAAATTCGACCCGTTAATTGGCGCAGAAGTCCTGATGAGGTCGAGATCAGCTGCCTCAACCGGCCCAGGCGCCACAATGTCTGGGGGGGGGGGGGGGGGGGGATACTTCAACTGCACCCTCGTAATTTTTGTCCAGATTATATGAGGTGCCAACCACCAGTTGCAGGAAATCCGGTGGGGGGCCTGTACATTGGACAAGTGGTTTGGGTCGAGGAAACCTGAATCCAATGCATTTCATCATGTACGTATGGCACAAAATCAATCTAAATGTAAATTGGCAAATTTGCTGACGTTACAAAAGTAGAGAAGATAATGTGTGTGGAGGAGGGAGCTGAGATATTAAAGAACATTTTATACATTATGGATGTCCATCCGTAGCAGATTAAGTGATGTTAAAGAGGCAAATGGGTACATTTTCAGGCACAGATTTTGAAATATCGAAGGTTTAATAATCCCAAAGCCCTAATTGATGTCCACAAGATGAAGGACCCAGTGGATTTATCAAGGTTTAAAAAAATGTTATCAGACATAATTAACTCTTTAATTAAACCTGATAATTTAATCTCTGAAAAATAGATGCCAAATGTCATCAGGTATAATTAACATTTTGAAGCGTTTGCATTATGAAGTTCAGGAGTGCAACACACACAGCTTTTTGGAGACATCAGGCATTTCTGTCTCTCCAATGATTTTTGGATCAATGGTCATCAGTTCTCAATATGCCTTCGTTATATTGTTAGGTTTTGGGTTTAAAAGTTGCACATTTAATTTAGTTTAGTTTTAGATCTAGGTTTATTAGTGTCACCTGTGCAGATGTGCAGTGAACAGCTTTGTTTTGCTAGCCAATCATATCTGATAATGCTTTACATAAAATGATCAATGAAGACCCATAGAGCTGTACAGGAAACGGGCGCGTCGACCCAGCCTGTCCATGCCAACAAAGTTGGTATACTGGGCTAGTCCCATGTGCCTGCATTTGGCCTATAGCCCTCTCAACTCTTCGTATCCATACATCTGTCCAAATGTATTTTGAACGAGTGTCAGCTGAAATCTTAAGACTGTGCCTTCTGTTCAGTGAAAAGATCCAGGAATGGTGATCAAATGGGTTAACAGAAGTGGGTCACAGACCAATCAGCCCAAAACAAGGCAGGATAACTCATTGGAGACAATAGGAACTGCAGATGCTGGTTTACAAAGAGTAACACAGAGTGTTGGAGTAACTTAGCGGTCAGGCAGTGTCCCAGGAGAACATGGATAGGTGCCGTAAAAGAGGAGGAAAAATTCTTCAAAGTAGTCACACCTTGAGGGGATTTCACAGTGGCAGTCTGAAGAAGGATGCTGACCTGCGATACAACATGGAAACAGGCCTTTTGGCCCACCGAGTCTGCGCCGACCTGTGATCACCCCGTACACTAGCCACTATCACACACACTAGGGACAATTTGCAGAAGCAAATTAACCTTTAATGACAATAAACAGACCTTTGAACCTACAAACCTGTACATCTTTGGAGTGTGGGAGGAAACCGGAGAACCCGGGGAAAACCCACATGGTCATAGGGAGAATGTAGAAACTCAGTACAGACGGAACCCGTAGTCAGGATGGAACCTGAGTCTCTGGCGCTGTCAGGCAGCAGCTCTATCGCTGCGCCACAGTGCCATCCTACAATGTGACTCATTCCTATTCCAGTGAAGCTTGGAGCACGAACCAAACAATTCTGTTTTCAGCATAAACTAGAAATTGGGGAAACTCAACTGCCTCCAGGATGAGGATGAGGGGTGATGGTGAGAGGTTTATAAGACCATCAGAGGAATAGATCGAGTAGATGCACGAGGCTTTTACCCAGGATAGGGGAATCCAGAACCAGAGGCCATGGATTTAAGGTGAAGGGGAAAGACTTAATATGAACCTGGGAGGCGGATTTTTTATGCAAAGAGTGGTATGTGAAGCGAGCTGCCGGAGGGGGTATTTGAGGCACGTATTTGAGAAACATTGAGACAGGTACATGGATAGGATGCGCTTAGAGGGATATGGGCCAAATGCAGGTAGGTGGGACTAGTGTTGATGGGGCATGTTGGTCGGTGTGGGCAAGTTTTGCCTGGAAGGGCTTGCTTCCACGCTATTTGACTCTAGGACCTCCTCTGGCAGCTCGTTCCAGACACCCGTCACTCCTTGAGTGAAAAAAGTTGCCCTTTGGGTTTCTATTAAATATATCCCCCCTCACCTTGAACTGACAGTTTTTGACTGCCCTACCCTGGGAAAAATTCCCTGTTCATTCACCCTGTCAATTCCCCTGCATGATTTTACACTCATAACATCACCCAAAGGGTAATTTAGTGCAATGGATTCCACTATTGGAAACCTGTTCTGGGTTATTAAAGATGTGTTAAAACCTTCACAGAAGACAGCATTCAGCACTACCCGGCCATTAAAAGCCATGACATCATGGTTACATATGGTGCTTCTTCCTCTGATGCACCCTTTGAGCCTAATATTTAAAGACATCGGCTGACCAGGACAACCCTGCAACTCTGACCCATTGCCGCTGCTAGAAGAGCAGACCTTTGTGGCTTAATTAAGATTCCAATATTTAATGATTAATTTTGGACTTGAAGGGTACAAGATGGTGCCTGAAAAGTGGCGACTAGTGATACAGCGTGGAAACAGGCCCTTCGGCCCACTGAGTTCACGCCAACCAGCGATCACCTCACACACTAGCACAATCCAACACACTAGGAACTATTTACGTTTTTTACTGAAGCTAATTAACCTACAATCCTGTACGTCTGTGGAGTGTGGGAGGAAACCGGAGCACCCAGCGAAAACCCACACGGTCACAGGGAAAACGTACAAATTCTGCACAGACAACACTCGTGGTCAGGATTGAACCTGGGTCTCTGGCACTGTATAGCAGCAACTCTACCACTGCACCACCGTGCTGTCCACTCTTGTTTGTAGACTGTCTACTGTCTTACACTTGTGGTCTACTGACTTACACTTGTATTTAGTATGGCTGTGCCTAATGTATGGTGGGATTGTCACTGTGAAAAATAATTTCACTCTACTTAGGTAGATCTAACAATACAATACCATTGGACCATTGTACCATCAAATTGAGTTGAATCAGATCTAGAGAGTCGTCAATATCATATGTCCCAAACAGAAGAATGAAATTTTTACTTGCAGCAGCACAATAGAATATGTAAACATAGCTCTGTAAATAATATAATAAATTAAATGTAAAAATAAAATGTACATATGTTATTTATAAGGGTATGTGTATTTTATATATATATTTATACACACACATACACAAAAACAAACAAACAATTACAGTGCAAAAAGACAAAATCAAAACCCCTAGCTAGTTCAAAACTTATTTGGAGGTTGTAGTTTAATATCCCGATAGTTGTTGGGAAGAAGCTGTTCCCGAACCTGGACGTTACAGTTTTCAGGCTCCTGTATCTTCTGCCCGATGGCAGGAATGAAATGAGAGTGTGGCTAGTGTGCTGTGGGTCTCTGATGATGCTGGCTGCCTTGTTGAGGCATCGTCCCCTGCAAATCCCTTCAATGGTGAGGAGGTCAGTACCTGTGATGGACTGGGTGGTGGTCACCACTTTTTGCAATCTTCTTCGCTCCTGTGCGTTCGAGTTGCCGAGCCAGACCATGATGCAACCAGTCAGTCATGCTAACCAAGCATGAGTTCTGAAAAAAAATGTCACTGTACAAATTATAGATTTTTGCTTCTCCCCAAAGAACAGTTTGTTTAAAGATCATTAATTTGTTGAATGTTCTGCAACATCTTGCTGTGTGTCTTTGGGATCAGGTGTCCATCCCCAGAGTTTGAATTTAACCCTGGTAAATTAAGGCTTAAAACAGTCCCGACTCTGATTCAACCAGATGTCAGGCGTGAGTGGTGCTCTGTCCCATGAGGCTGCATGATAGATTCAGGAGCTGGACAAGTGTAAGTGTACAGTCCCACTGATGGCCAACAAATACTCCTACAATAACATCAATCTGTTTCCAATTAACAATCATTCACTGCTGTTTTATTCCTCAGTGCATCGATCAGTAAACCCATCTTGCAAGACCCAACGATATGAACGTTGTTTAGGAACGAACTGCAAATGCTAGTTTACACCGAATATCAAGACTAAATGCTGGAGTAATTCAGCGTGACAGGCAGCATCTCTGGAGAGTAGGAACGGCTTGCCTTTCAGTTCGAGACCCTTCTTCAGACTCTATGAATATTATTTAGTTTAGTTTAGAGGTACAATGCGGAAACAGGCCGCTCGGCCCACCGAGTCCGCATTGACCAGCGATCACCCCATACACTAACATTACCCTACACACTAGGAACAATTTACAATTTATAAAAGCCAATTAACCTAATAACCTGTACGTCTTTGGAGTACGGGAGGAAACTGGAGCAACCCTGGAGAAACTGTCACAAGGGGAACGTACAAAGTCTGAACAGATAGCGCCACCTTAGTCAAGATGGAACCCGGGTCTCTGGTGCTGTTAAGCAGCAACTCTACTGCTGCCCAACTGTGGCTCCCCTCTGTGTGTTGATCAGTAAACCCATTTTGCACGACCCAATGGTGTAAATATTGAATTTGCCCATTTCAAGTAATATTGAGAGGTTGGACGGAAGAGTGGTTTTCTCTGGAGCTTTGAAGGGAGATCCAATAGAAGTATATAAAAGTATGAGAGGCATAGATAGGATAGGCAGCCAGGGTGGTGAATCTGTGGAATTCATTGCCACATAGGTTGTGGAGACCAAGTCGTCGGGTATTTTTAAAGAGGAGATTGGCAGATATTTGATTAGTAAGTGTGTCAGGGGTTATGGGACGAAGGCAGGAAAATAGGGTTGAGAGGGAAAGATAGATCAGCCATGATTGAATGGGTGAGTAGACTCAATAGGCCGAATGGCCTTCTTCTGCTCTTATGACCTAGGAACATGAATCTTCAAACATTTGGATTTAAAAGACATTGGTCAGTGCCTGGAACATGCTGCTGGGGCAGTGATTTAGGCAGCTACAATAGTGGTATTAAGAGACTTTTGGATAGTCACATGGGTAGTTGGGTAATGGCGGGATATGGAATGCATGCAGGCAGATCAGAGTTGGTCGTGACATCGTGTTCAGCACAGACATGGTGGGGTGAAGGGCCTGTTCCTGTGCTATATTGTTCTATGTTCTACGCAAAAATAGTTTTATTGGTAAATTGCATATGAAAAGATAGATTATTTATGATGCGATCATTTCAGAAGGTTACTTCTCTCTAGTTACGGTCTAGTGAATGGCCAAAACCTTCTTGTTTTGTTTTGTTAAAGGCTGTGAGATATCCTTTGAAAATTTTCTCTGCCTGAAAGTGCAAGTTAATTCTCCCCAGAATATAAATGAAAATGTTGAAACTCCTGATGCATCTGTTGTCTGGGCAACCATAACAAACAATAGTGGCCAGGCCTAGTCATCAGTATCATATTCTTTGGAGCCCAGGTGGAAGATATGTTGATGGAACGGGATGTGAAGGAATAGGAGCAGGTTTGCTGTTATGGTTGATCGAGTAGTCAGAGTGAATGTTTTGAATGTTAACTCTGTGCCGATCCTCAATCGGGCAACCAAATACATAACCAAAGATGATAGCCTAATTGCATTCTTTGGTTGAAATGTTTGAAGTTGGTTTGTCTTTGAAGCTGGATACGAAAAGTCCAGTCTTTGTTATCAACCAAGGAATTTCTCCGGCACCCTGGACAACAATTTTCACTCAACAAATTTAATGAAATAACTGAACAATTCTATTAATTGCTCTTAAAGGTGCTTTTGTAAACAGCAGTGGCTGCCATCTTTCTTTCATGACAGTAACTTCTGTTAAGTTTAGTTTAAAGGTACAGGATGGGAACAGGCCCACCGATTCCATGCCGGCCACTGATCACCCATTCACACTAGTTCTATGTTATCCCACTACATCATCCACTTCCTATGGCACTGGGGACAATGTACAGAGGCCAATTAGCCTACAAACCCGCACGTCTTTGGGATGTGGGAGGAAACCGGAGCACCCGGGGGAAACCCACATGGTTCTACCCACTGCACCACTGTGCCACCCGTGTTCTGGGTAAGCCTCTTCTCTGGTGTTAGTCTCCTTATTGCAGATACAAGGCACTGCAGATGTTGCTTTACCAAGGAAAGACACAAAGTGCTGGAGTAACTCAGCGGGTCAGGCAGCATCTCTGGAGAACAGGGATGGGTAACGTTTCGGGTTGAGACCCTTCTTCAGACTTCTTTTCCACAACATCTGAAGAAGAGCCATGACCCAAAACGCCACGTATCTATGTTCTCCAGAGATGCTGCCCGAACCGCTGAGTTACTCCAGCACTTTGTGTTGCTTTTTGTAAACCAGATTATAATTTGCTGGTTTATACAGGATATCTGATTAATGCATAGATTGTGCAGATGGTTATGTCTGAAGAAAGGACCCGAACCGAACGTCACCTATCCATGTTCTCTATGGATGCTGCCTGACCCGCTGAGTTACTCCAGCACTTTGTGTCTTTTATGTTGGTATTATGTTGTTTAATAATGTATAACATTTTGACTTTAGAGTGTCTTTTCTTCCTATTGCACTTTGAAAAAACATTTTGAGTACCACCTTATACTATCTGTCTTTGCTCTTGTACATCAGAGCAAAACTGCTTTTAAAAAAAATGTTCAGCTGGACATTCAATTTTACCCAGAAAACAATATATGAGGAAACCGGAAACAATAAACTGTATTGCATACAACTAATTTCTCAAATTTTGTATAATGAAGTAATCTATTGAAGGATAACATCCCCACTCTGTTTCTCTGGTTGATATATAATTTCCACATATGTTTTCCACAATTTTGTCTGCTTCAATATGAATTTTTGGGTGGCACGATGGCGCAGCAGTTGAACTGTTGCTTCACAGCACCAGAGTCTCGGGTTCGATCCTGACTACAGGTGCTGTCTGTACAGAGTTTGTACGTTCTCCCCGTAACCTGCGTGGGTTTTCCCTGGGTGCTCTGGCTTCCTCCCACACTCCCACACTCCAACGACGTAACAAGTTAAGGAAGTTAGCTTACTCCAAAGTAGGTTAAGTGGCTTGGTAAAATTGTAAATTGTCCCTAGTGTGTAGGATAGTGTTAATGTGCAGGGATCGCTGATCAGTACGGACTCGGTGGGCCGAAGGGTCTATTTCTGCGCTGTATCTCAAACACTAAACTAAACTTCTAGTTTAATGTTTCTTTAAACAGCAAAATTATATTTTGATCTCGTGCAGGAAAAAAGGCCAATGGTTTAAATGACATTCAGAATTTTTTTTAAATGCGATATGAAGGCGTGCGCTGGTGTGTAAAATTGAAATAAATGTTAAAACGCATTAAAAGGTCAATGTTAATGTTTTCCACATATTTCAGAATTAAAATGCCGAGCGGGTTAACTTGTGCTGCTGTCGCATTGTGCATAGAGTATCACTGTTTGGAGATGACATTTTTTAGCAGTCATTTTATATAGAAAATTGGAGAAAAGCTTATGAGATTCTCTGGTTGGTCCTGGATTTGGCCGTATAGTTACTTCCTAATCCTGGCTAAATCTGGAGGGAAGAAGATGAACAGATTTGGATGATTATCTGATTTAAAAAAAGAACTGTAGATTCTGGTTTATACTAAAGATAGACACAAAATATTGGAGTAACCCGGGGGCTCGGCAGCATCTCTGGAGAGCATGACCCTTCTTCCACTAAAAGTCTTTTAATTAGCTTCACCCTATGATGTATCCCTCTTCGGCTCACTTGTGTCACTATCTAACAATCTGCCTATCAGGGAACTTCCTTGCCTGAGCATCTGTTGCCGGCCCTGCCTTTTCTCGCTTCCAGTTTTCTTTTCCCTCTCTCTCTCTCTCTCGACTACAATCGGTCTGAAGAAAGATTCCCAACCCAAAACATCACCCATCCTTTTTCTCTAGAGATGCTGCCTGACCTGCTGAGTTACAACAGCATTTTGTGTCTCCCAGATATGAAGGGACATCTAGAAATGTATGTAAGCCACCATTTTACTTCAACTGGCGAAACTGGTGGGAATTACCAATAGATGTCTTTATCTCACAACAATTGAGTAAAAATATTATTCTGATGTACTCAAAGCCTTGGTTTATTAATGTCACATATAGTGAGGTACAGCGAAAAGCATTTGTTTGCATGCTATCCAATTAAATCACATCATACTATACATTACAATCAAGCTATACACAGTACAACAATACAAGGAGAAAGATACTAGAGTGCAGATTATAGTGTTACAGCACTAATGTAACAGTTACAGAGAAAAAGACAGAGGTCCATAATGAAGGTAGGTTGGAAGATCGGGACCACACCCTAACCTCTGGGAGGACTGTTCAGCAGTATGATATCAGCAGGGAAGAAGTTGTTCCTGAGTCTGGTGGTACGTACTTTCGAGCTTCTGTATCTTCTGACAGACAGGAGCAGTGTGAAGAAGGAATGACCGGGGTGGGACAAGGTCTTTGATTATGTTGGCTGCTTTCACAAGGCAACGTGAAGTGTCAATGGTGGGGAGTCCAGTCTGTGTGACGGATGGGCTACGAACACAACTCTCTGCGATTTCTTGCGGGCTTGGGTGAAGCTGTCCCCAAACCATGCTGCGATGCATCCTGATAGGTTGTTTTCTACTATGCATCTGTGGAAGTTGATAAGAGTAGTTGCAGACATGCTGAACCTCCTTGGTCTTCTGAGGAAGTAGAGGCATTGGCTGTGCTTTTTTGGCCAATTATTTGACAATTTTAAGTATTTGAATGTAATTTCAAAATCTGAAATTGAGGGGGCAATTGAGTTGAAGAAGAAAGGACGTAGCATTTGAATTGCTCCAAATAACTTTCCTCAAGAAATTTCATAAAATACAGAACCATGTGAAATTATTGACTAATCATAAGGTCATACGGTCAAAAGGAATAGAAGCAGAAATAGGCCATTTGGATCATCAAGTCTACTCTGCCATTCAATCATGGCTAATCTATCTCTCCCTCCTAACCCCATTCTCCTGCCTTCTCCCCATAACCTCTGACACCTGTAATAATCAAGAATCTATCTATCTCCGCCTTAAATAGAGATAGCTAGGAGACGGTGTCTGAGGCAGGAGGCAGAGAAGGGAAGCACTCAGACCCAACATGTACGGGGGGAAGAAGAAAAAAATAATAAACAGAAAATAAGAGGTGGTGGGTGTCTTAAAGGTGTGAGCAGAGAGAAAGAGGGGTATAAAATGACAATAGAAGCAAGTGGTAGCAAGGTGAAAATTAATAGTGGCTGGCAGACAAATCCAGGAAAAAAATCAAAAGGGGCCACTTGTCAACATAATTGTATAAAGGGTAAAAGTGTTGTAAAAACAAGCCTGAAGGCTTTGTGTCTCAATGCGAGGAGCATTCGTAATAAGGTGGATGAGTTGAAGGTGCAGATAGCTATTAATGACTATGCTATAGTTGGGATCACAGAGGCATGGCTCCAGGGTGACCAAGGCTGGGAGCTGAACATCCAGGGATATACAATATTCAGGAGGGATAGATGGAAAGGAAAAGGAGGTGGGGTAGCATTGCTGGTGAGAGAGGAGATTAATGCAATAGAAAGGAAGGACATTAGCATGGAGGATGTGGAATCGATATGGGTAGAGCTGCGAAACTCTAAGGGGCAGAAAACGCTAGTGGAAGTTGTGTACAGGCCACCTAACAGTAGTAGTGGAGTTGGGGATGGCATCAAACAGGAAATTAGAAGTGCGTGCAACAAGGGTAACACAGTTATAATGGGTGACTTCAATCTGCATATAGATTGGGTGAATCAAATTGGCAGGGGTGCTGAGGAAGAGGATTTATTGGAATGTATGTGGGATAGTTTTCTAAACCAGCATGTGGAGGAACCAAAGAGAGAGCAGGCTATTCTAGACTGGGTATTGAGTAATGAGGAAGGGTTCGTTAGCAGTCTTGTTGTGCGTGGCCCCTTGGGCAAGAGTGACCATAATATGGTTGAGTTCTTCATTAGGATGGAGAGTGATATAATTAAGTCAGAAACAAGGGTTCTGAACTTAAACAAAGGTAACTTTGAAGGTATGAGCCGTGAATTGGCCAAGATAGACTGGCAGGTGAGTCTTAAAGGGTTGACAGTGGATGTGCAATGGAAGGTATTTAAAGACTGCATGGATGAAGTACAAAAATTGTTCATACCAGTTTGGCAAAAGAATAAATCAGGGAAGGTGCTGCATCCGTGGATAACGAGGGAAATTAGGGATAGTATAAAAACTAAAGATGAGGCATACAAATTGGCCAAAAAAAGCAGCCTACCAGAGGACTAGGAGAAATTCAGAATCCCGCAGAGGAGGACAAAGGGCTTAATTAGGAAAGAGAAAATAGATTACGAAATGAAACTGGCAGAGAACATAAAAACTGACTGCAAAAGTTTTTATAGATATGTGAAGAGAAAGAGACTAGTTAGAACAAATGTAGGTCCCTTGCAGTCAGAAGCAGGTGAATTGATCATGGGGAACAAGGACATGGCAGACCAATTGAATAACTACTTTGGTTCTGTCTTCACGAAGGAAGACATAAATAATCTGCCGGAAATAGCAGTGGACCAGAGGTCAAATAAGATGGCGGAACTGATTGAAATCCAGGTTAGCCGGGAAGTGGTGTTGGGTAAATTGAACAGATTAAAGGCCGATAAATCCCAAGTGCCAGATGGTCTGCATCCCAGAGTGCTCAAGGAGGTAGCCACGGAAATAGTGGATGCATTAGTGATAATTTTTCAAAACTCCTTAGATTCTGGATTCCTGAGGATTGGAGGATAGCTAATGTAACCCCACTTTTTAAAAAAGGAGGGAGAGAGAAAGCGGGGAATTACAGACCAGTTAGTCTAACATCGGTAGTGGGGAAACTGCTAGAGTCAGTTATTAAAGATGGGATAGCAGCGCATTTGGAAAGTGGTGAAATCATTGGACAAAGTCAGCATGGATTTACAAAAGGTAAATCATGTCTGACGAATCTTATAGAATTTTTCGAGGATGTAACTAGTAGAGTGGATAAGGGAGAACCAGTGGATGTGTTATACCTGGACTTTCAGAAGGCTTTCGACATGGTCACACATAAGAGATTAGTATATAAACTTAAAGCACACGGTATTGGTGGTTCAATAATGATGTGGATAGAGAACTGGCTGGCAGACAGGAAGCAAAGGGTAGGAGTGAACGGGTCCTTTTCAGAATGGCAGGCAGTGAGTAGTGGGGGTACCACAAGGCTCAGTGCTGGGACCCCAGCTATTTACAATATACATTAATGATTTGGACGAGGAAATTGAATGCAACATCTCCAAGTTTGCGGATGACACTAAGCTGGGGGGTAGTGTTAGGTGTGAGGAGGATGCTAGGAGGCTGCAAGGTGACTTGGATAGGCTGGGTCAGTGGGCAAATGCATGGCAGATGCAGTATAATGTGGATAAATGTGAGGTTATCCACTTTGGTGGCAAAAACATGAGGGTAGACTATTATCTGAATGGTGGCAGATTAGGAAAAGGGGAGATGCAACGAGACCTGGGTGTCATGGTACATCAGTCATTGAAAGTAGGCATGCAGGTGCAGAAGGCAGTGAAGAAAGCAAATGGTATGTTAGCATTCATAGCGAAAGGATTTGAGTATAGGAGCAGAGATGTTCTACTGCAGGGGGTTACACAAAAAGCTGGAGAAACTCAGCGGGTGCAGCAGCATCTAAGGAGCGAGGGAGATAGGCGACGTTTCGGGTCGAGACCCTTCTTCAGACTGGAGGTTCTACTGCAGTTGTACAAGGTTTTGGAGAGACCACACCTGGAGTATTGCGTACAGTTTTGGTCTCCAAATCTGAGGAAAGCCAATTTTGCCAGAAAGGGGGTTCAGAGAAGGTTCACCAAACTGATTCCTGGGATGTTGGGACTTTCATATGAAGAAAAACTGGATAGACTCAGCTTGTACTCACTGGAATTTAGAAGATTGAGGGGGGATCTTATAGTAACTTACAAAATTCTTAAGGGGTTGGACAAGCTAGATGCAGGAAGATTGTTCCCGATGTTGGGGGAGTCCAGAACAAGGGGTCACAGTCTAGGGATAAGGGGGAATTCCTTTAGGACCGAGATGAGGAAAACATTCTTTACACAGAGAATCTCTCTGAGTCTCTGGAATTCTCTGCCACAGAGGGTCGCTGAGGCCAGTTCATTGGCTATATTCAAGAGGGAGTTGGATGTGGCTCTTGTGGCTAAAGGGATCAGGGGGTATGGAGAGAAGGCAGGTACGAGATACTGAGTTGGATGGTCAGCCATGATCATATTGAATAGCGGTTCAGGCTTGAAGGGCCGAATGGCCTACTCCTGCACCTATTTTTCTATGTTTCTATGTTAAAAAAATCCACTGACTTGGCCTCCGCAGATTCACCAACCTCTGACTAAAGAAATTCCTCCTCAGCTCCTTCCTAAAGGTACATATTTTTATTCTGAGGCTGTGCCCTCTGGTCCCAGACTCTCCCACTAGTGAAAACATCCTCTCCACATCCACTCTATCCAGGGCTTTCACTATTTGGTAAGTGTCAATAAGGTCCTGCCCCTCATCCTACCTAACTCTAGCGAGTACAAGCCCGGTCCTGTCATATGCTCATCATATGTTAACCTAATCATCCGTGGGATAATTCTCGTAAACCTCCTCTGGACTCTCTCCAATGCCAGCACATCCTCAGATGTAGAGTCCATGGGGGCAGGATTAACAAGTTGACGGGTGACACTAAAATAGCTGGTATTTTAGACAGTGAAGATGGTTATCACAAATTATCAAGCGGGATCTTGATCAACTGAGCAAGTGGGCCAAAGAATGTCAAATGGAGTTTAATTCAGATAGAAACATAGAAACATAGAAAATAGGTGCAGGAGTAGGCCATTCTGCCCTTCGAGCCTGCACCGCCATTCAATATGATCATGGCTGATCATCCAACTCAGTATCCTGTACCTGCCTTCTCTCCGTACCCCCTGATCCCTTTAGCCACAAGGGCCACATCTAACTCCCTCTTAAATATAGCCAATGAACTGGCCTCAACTACCTTCTGTGGCAGAGAATTCCACAGATTCATCACTCTCTGTGTGAAAAATGATTTTCTCATCTCGGTCCTAAAAGACTTCCCCCTTATCCTTAAACTGTGATCCCTTGTCGACTAAAAATAGGTTGCCGTTTGGCCGAAGCCAGTGGAGTGGGGTTGCTATTTACTTACAGGCAGTCGAAGGCAATCTCCTTCGCTGACCGGCCATTTTCATTGGCTCATTAGAGTTTTCAGCAAAGATCCTGTCGGATCTTTGTTTTTCAGGACCTAGAAGATCTGCCGGAAGGTAAAATGCCCGCTAAGTTCATTAAACTTCTTAAAACTGTCTCCACTCCTTCTCTCCCCCCTTCTCTCCCCTTCTCTCTCCCCTTCTCTTCCCCTTCTCCTGTCCTTCTTTCCCCTTCTCTCCCTCCCTCCCTCTTCTCTAAGTGACTTACCGTGCTCTGTGGCAGCCTCTTCATCGCGCAGACAGCGCTCCTCCGCTGTCCCTGGCCCCCAACTTCGCGATGTGTGTGTGTGTGTGTGTGTGTGCGCGGTCGGTAGCAAAGATCCTATAGGATCTTTGATCAGTAGATGCAGCTTCGGTCAAGGCTTTCTAGACAAGTGACCAAAACCTCTGGTGACTCATGGACAGTGAGCGGAACCTCCGGGAACCTCACGGAAACCTTGGGTGGGGCGTAAGGTCTCCAGAGGTTTCCGTTCAGGTTTCCTAAGTGGGACGGGGGCACAAGGCTTTTGGCATGCTGGATATCCAACAGAGCAGAGACATTAGGGCGTTATGTTATTGGTGTTGGTGAGGCCGCACGGTGTATTAGGTTCATATAGGGAAGATTCATTACATTAGAAAGAGTGCAGTGAAGATTTATAATAATGTTGCCATGACTTGGACCAGGCCCGGCACATGGACTAGCTTAGATGGCACATCTCGGTCGGCATATTCGAGTTAGGCAGAAGTTCCTGTTTCCGTGCTGTATGACTGAATCGGGATGATGTCAGGGCATGCTTTATTATGGTTTCCGTGGTTGGATTTTCCTGATGTAATGTTTTTTTTTTGTTTTAACTCTAATTACAGAAAGTGCATGTGCTATATATGTTATTTTTTTCAGCTTAGCCACTGGATATGAAACAGACAGCCTGCAGTTTTTGTTTCATCTACACTTGTTTAGGTTTATTATTGTCGCTTATATCAACGCTATGTTTTGC
The DNA here is from genome assembly GCA_035221665.1 of Okamejei kenojei. Classification (NCBI taxonomy): domain Eukaryota; kingdom Metazoa; phylum Chordata; class Chondrichthyes; order Rajiformes; family Rajidae; genus Okamejei; species Okamejei kenojei. Next base: position 22,678,560 of record CM069154.1, on the reverse strand, counting down.
ATGCCATCCAAATAGATCACATAGAACTATACATAAATATACAATCAAGCCAAACTCGAGTACTACACTAGACTAGAGCAAAGGAGAAGATAGAGAGTGCAGAATATGGATCTCAGCAGTGTAGCGCATCAGTTCCTTAAACAAACTCCGCAGTGGGATTTAGGTGAAAGCCAGCACCCTAGCTTCGGGAATGACTGTTCAGAAGCCAGATAACAATGGGGACGAAGCTGTTCTTGAGTCTGGTGCTGTGCGCTTTCAAGCTTCTGTACCTTCTGCCCGACAGGAACAGGAAGAAGAAGAAGGAATGACCAGGATGCAACAAGTTTTTGATTACATTGGCTGCTTTATCGGGGCAATGTGAAATGTAGTTGTAGTTAATGATGGGAAGTCTGGTCCTTGTGATTAACTGGGCTACATCCACAACTGCAGTTTTGGGCAGAGCTATTCCCAAACCAAGCTGTGTTTGGTTTAGTTTAAATTAGTTTAGTTTAGTGTAGCTTAGAGATACCACCAAGTTTGCGATGACCAATGGTCACCCATACACTACTTCAATGTTATCCCAGTTTCACATCCTACACACTAGGGGCAATTTATAGAAGCCAATTAACCTACAAACCTGCGTGTTTTGGGGATGTCGGATGAAACCGGAGGCCCCGGACTGACAGGGAAAATATGCAAACTGTGCACAGACAGCACCCATAGTAAGGACCAAAGCTCGGTCTCAGGGCTGTAAAGCAGCAACTCTACCACTGCGCCACTGTGTCACCCACTGTGATATTACCTTGTCCTGCCAAGATTTAAATAATGGGAAAAGCGTATACTCTAGCCTTTATTATTTCAAAGAAGATTGAGGAAGGAATTGGGCTTCTCACCAATATTGTCTTCTGACCCCACTCCCAACTCGCAAGGTGCAACAGAGAGCCCCACTGACATGGCTGTTGTTGCGGCTCAGGTTGTAAACCCTGGAGACAGCACCAGTGACAGAACACTCTTGGTCACCATGGGGCTCCCTCTTCTCTCACCTGCTGTTGATTCCAAGGTGGAGGATGTTGCGACTCTGGGGGAGAAGGTGGAGGAGGCGGTGGAGGAGGGAGGACGGGACGTGGGGGGGAGAGGCCAGGTGGACAGAGTGACAGGAGAAACAGGTGACGGAGCGAGGAGCGGACAAAGCCATCGCCACAGCAAGAAGCAGCAGCGGGTGAAAGAGGAGGGAGCGTTCTGTCGGCAGTGGAGGCCCAAAGAAAGCGCTGTCCCCAGGGACTGTGTCTCTAAATTAAACTAAACTTCTGTACGAGTGGTTTGCACTATTTGCAGACCATATATGCACAAATGAATTTTGTGGAAGGGATGCAAAAGCATGTGTTCAATATCTGTTCAAGCCTGTACAGAAGTACATGATGCTGAGGAAGGATCTAGAGTCAGCCTCTGCTGCAAAAACTGTGGCTATTTGGTTAATGATCAAACAAAGTCATCACAATGCGCGTGGCACAGTGGCGCAGCGGCACAGTTGCTGCCTTACAGCGCCAGAGATCCGGGTTTGATCCTGACCCTGGGTGCTGTCAGTATGTTCCCCCTGTGAACGTGCTGATTTTCTCTGGGTGCTCTGGTTTCCCGTGCGGGTTTGTAGGTTAAATGGCTTCTGTAAAAAATTGTAAATTATCCCTACAGGATAGTGCTAGTGTATGGAGATCGCTGGTCGGCGCGGACTCGATGGGCCGAAGGGCCAGTTTCCACGTCGTATCTCTAAACTAAACGTCAGTAGACCCAAAATGCTGGAGTAACTCAGCGGGACAGGCAGCATCTCTGGCGAGAAGAAATGGGTGACGTTTCGGGTCGTTCGTTACTTCAGTAGTTTGTGTCTACCTTTGATTTAACCAACATCTGCAGTTCTTTCCTGAACTAAACATCATTGTGCAATCTAATAGAATTTTTCAGTAGATGTTTATGTTAGGAAATAATATCTAATTCTGATACCATTATTCCGTTCCCATGGCAACAAGACTGAGTGGCCAAATGAATAATTAAAAGCTGTCAGTGTGTCCAGTCCCAAAGCATCTATCATGGCAACTCTGACACATTCATTAAGTCTGTAACCATTGGAGATTAATTCTCTGGTGTACATGAAGCCAAATTGCATTAGTGACTTGGTTGGAGGCATCCTTGCAAAAAAAATAAATAAACCTCATTGTCTCTTCTGGTAACGTGCATCTGTTTCCTAGATCCGTACTCTCTCCTATCGCTCATTGTTTCAACATCTCTCACAAGATTTTCACCTTTCCCACAGCACCAGAATGGTCCTAAACTAAGTCATAAATGATGCTCTGGTGTGTTGGAAGGAACCGCAGATGCTGGTTTATACCGAGTGCTGGAGTAACTCAGCGGGTCAGAGCATCTCTGGAGAGAAAGGATGGGTGATGTTTCGGGTCAGAACCCTTCTTCAGACTGATTCCAACGATACAGCGTGGAAACAGGCCCTCCGAGTCCACGTCGACCAGCGATTCGCGTTACAGGAACACTCGCCCTACACACAAGGGACAATTTACAATTTTTACTGAAGCCAACAACCTCGTGGGAGGAAACCGGAGCATCGGGAGAAAACCCACATGGTCACAGGGAGTATGTGCAAACTCCGTGCAGACAGCACCTGTAGCCAGGATCGAAGCCGGGCCTCTGACGCTGTGAGGCAGCAACTCTACCGCTGCGCCACTGTGCTGCCCTGAGGTGCTCCAATCCATCTTTTCTCCACCACTCTACGTACTGTAGGTGTCACATCAGTAGTGTTGAAACAGACCAACAATTAACGCACTGCAAAAACGTTTCCTCCTTTTAGTCATGGTTTGGTCACTTGGGTTTGATCAAACAGGAAGGAGGCTGACATCGATAATTCTTTTTTTATCGTTTAAAGATAAATGCAATAAATGGCTGTTTATTTTTTTTCATGCCAACAATTCTAAAATATTTATCTACCAGATATAAACCCTGTAAGATATAAGATGCGTGTCATTGAATGTGTGTTATAGTACACAAAGACATTAAGTGTGTGCTACATGACAGCTGCACCGTTATGAGGTTTGAAGGAAACTAGAAACCGCAAGCTTAGTTAAACTCACAAAAATGCTTTCTGCAGCTACCAGCCCATTTGATGTAGAAACGTCTACATGTGCAGTTTCACTTACAGACGATATAAAATGTCCAAAGTATTCACAGGAAATTCCCCCTGATTTAAAGAAAATTATTAAGTTTGGCGACAGGAAGTACGGTGTTTATGAAAATAACGATTTGCAAAATAATCCTAATCGCCCATGTCTGATTGAAACCAGCAATCTTTGTAAGTAATAGGGATCAGATTTTAGTCTTCAGTGTCACTGCAAAATCACCTGGCAGCATTAACCGCATCGTACACCATTGTCGAACGAACTGTCGTACCGCTTGTCTAATTACTTTATAGTCATTGATTGTTCATCAATGTAGCATGTTGAAGATTGGCGATGGCAGCCTCGCCAACAGTCTGTCTGTCTTTTCATCTTTTTGTTATTTTTAGTGTGTTTTAAAAGTATGTGTTGATTAATGTTCTCTGGATGGTTTTATGTGGGGGGAGGGAGAAACTTTTTCCAATCTCTTACCTTGCTGGAGATATGATTGTTTTCCGGATCATATCTCCGGTCGCTCTGTGGCCTAACATCATGGAGCTGGCGGCCTTGCTCGAGACTGACTTTGAGCCCCACTGTGGGGCCGTGGTCTTGCTATCGGAGCCTGCGATCCCTTGCCTGGGATCGATGATTTCAACATCGAGGAGCTCACAGTCTCGAGTAGAGTCTGATCTCGGGAAGCTCCAAGCCGCAGGAGGTTTGACTAGCCCCGATCCTGGGTCCGATCGCCTGGCGCGGGGAAGCTGAGATCCCCCGATGCGGGAGCTTGATTGCCCTGATCCGGGGTCCGAACGCCCGGGGGAGGGGGGGAGCTGAGAACCCCCCGATGCGGGAGCTTGATCACCCTGATCCGGGGTCCGAACGCCTGGCGGGGTGGAGGGGGAGCTGAGATCTCACGATGCGGGAGCCAAAATCGCCCCAACAACGGAAGGTTCAAGTGCCCCGACCGCGGGAGAACAAAGAAGGGAAGAAGATTTAACTTTTTTTGCCTTGCATCACAGTGAGGAATGTGCGGGAGTCGCTGTAGTGGATGTTCATGTTAAAAAAATATTTGGGTGTCTTGTTGCTCTTTATTGGTATGACTGTATGGCAAATCAAATTCCTCATTTGTTGGCTAATAAAGTACTATTATGATTATGATTGGTAGATTGTGCAGTGTAACCCCGAGTGATGGGTTGGAGGTGGGAGGGAGAGAGGAGGAGGGAGAGGTGGTAGATGGGAACGAGAGTGAGGAGGTGGAGGGCGAAGAGAGGGGTGGATGAGAGAAGGAGAGCATGGGGAGACACAGAGGGGGAAGAGTGGGCAGGGAGGAGGGAAGGAAGAGGGAGAGATGTGGTCATAGGAAGGGAGAGGGAGCAAGGGGCAGAGGGGAGGGAGGAAGTTGGGAGGAGGGGTGAGAAGAGAGGGAAGAGGGAGGGGGCACAGGTGGAGGGAGGAAGAGAGGGGGGAAGATGGAAGAGAGTGGAGGACGGGGACAGTGGATGAGATGGTACAGGAGGAGAGGGAGAGAGATGGGGAAAGTGAGAGTGGGGGGAGAGTGGACAGAGAGAGGGCAGAGAGCGTGAGAAGGAGGGGAAGTGAGAGAGGGAGAACGTGAGAGAGAGTGAGTACAGAGCAACAGGCTGTCAGCATTTATCAAACAAATAAAAAGAATCTTCAATGGCAGCCTACTTCAAAAGCCAATGAGGCCAAACACAGATTTCAGTTTTCAGTTGATCTATTTACCTCTTTGTGCAAAGACCGGTGAAAACAAGTCCACTAAGGAGTTGCAGTGTTCAAGGCCTGGTTTAGCTATCGCACTGTTGAGTATATAAAGGTCCTTTTTTTTATCTTTAATACATACTGACTGAGACTGTTTAAGGGAGTGATTGATACCACTGTGCCTGAAGGGTTATCTGTGGCACTTTGCATACATCCTTATTACAAAGCACAAGGTTCAACACAAACGGACAAACATGCACAAAGGCCTTTATTGTTTTAGCTTTGTCAGTGTTGAAGCATAATACAGACCTTGGGTTGTGAGTGTGGGTATGTGGTTAAGAGAATCCTAGGGTGGAGGAGGGTTGGACCTGTGGTCAGGCAGAGAGGTTGTTCATTGAGGGTAGGGTCACGAGATGAAGGACTGGATTTTGGAGGAAGAGGTGGGCCGGATCTTGATTGAACAGGGACTCATTGATAGGGCTGAAGTTCCACATTCCAAAGACATGCAGGTTTGCAGGTTAATTGGCCTCTGTAAATTGCCCCTGGTGTGCAGGATGCAAAACTGGGGTAACATAGAACCAGCATACAAGTGATTGATGGTCGACATGGACTTGGTGGGCCGAAGGGCCTGCTTCCATGCTATATCTCTGAAAAAAAACTAAAACAATTAAAATAACAAGGGCCAGATCTTTACTTAAAGACCCTTCAATGGAGACAGGCAACAAATAATTTGGAATTTAATTACGAAATTTGATTGAATTGAAGAACTGAGATGAAGAACTCATTATCAAGTCATTCACAAAATACAAATGTGATGGAATTTTAGATTTGAAAATTTGGTGCCATTGCTTACAGGTAAAGTGAGTTCTCAGACTGACTGAGAAGTAGATTGTGTGCTTGTGTTTCATATAAGTTAATTACTTTGGTAAGAAATGTGTGTGTGAGTGAGAGAGAGAGAGAGAACGAGAGAGAAAGAGGCAAAAAGAGAGACGGAAAGAGAGAGAGAGAGAGACAATGAAAGAGACAGAACTTCAACAGTGTGTTAGAGGGAAAAAAACTATCAAAAGTAAAATTGTGGTAATGGAGAGAAGTTAAGCAAAGTGTTACTGAGGTTTTGTTTCTTAATATTTTATCCATTGTTTAAAATTCTTCATTAAGATTAAGAAATTGAGAATACATTTCCCTATAAAATTGATTTTCCCCTGCAGTTATTATAGTTAAATCATTGTTTAAATGCTTGAGTACGTAGTTTAGTTTAGAGATACAGCATGGAAACAGGACCTGCAGTCCATCGAGTCTATCACCCGTTCACACTAGTTCTATGTTATCCCATTCATTCACCCACTCCCTGCACACTAGGGGCAATTTACAGAGGGCTAATTCACTTACAAACCCGCACGTCTTTGGGATGTAGGAGGAAACCGGAGCACCCTAAAGGAAACGCGGTCGCAGGGAGAATGTACAAACTCCACATAGACAGCACGCGAGGTCTGGCGCTGTGAGGCGCCAACTCTAACACCTGCACCAATGTGCATGAATATGCAAAGTATTATTCATTTATTTCAATTAAAATAATCGTTGATACACTTTCCCCGAACACTGCCATGGTTTCCTGTATTGAGTTTTATTGTAGTACTTTAGTCGCCGTTTGTAATGTTATGAGGAAATTCCTGGCAAGTCAATGACCATGGTCCCTTGAGGATAATGAAACACTGGGCTGGAGTTGCTCTTTGTTCATTCAGCAGTCCGTCAGTTTCCAAGTTACTCTTGCTCATTTGGCACTTTGCAGTCTTTTTAAATGTGAAAGCAGTTGTCCAGAAACGTAACCACATCCAGCTCATTTAGTGCCATTAGTGACTGTTGTTAATGGCGTGCTTTTAGGAATCCACTGCACTGCAAAATTAAAGCCAATTTATTGATTATAAATGTTTTAAAAATGCATAAACGCTTTTGCAGAATGCAATCAACTTAATGCTTTGCCTTCGTCCTGATGAAAAATACATGTTATTCTTTAAAGTGGGAAAGATTTTGCATTAAGCATGCAAGGACACTTTTCAGGACTAAAGGTTCTAACCTACAGTCATTAAAACCAGTCCTTGGCGATACACTTTGACAATAATGTGCAGTACAAGGGCACTCTGATGTTCCTCATTGTAGTGCATGTCTGCGCGCTGATTTTGTGCGGCAAAAAGGCAAGGACAAGACCAGACTGAGAAAGTTCAGCATGTCCTCAACAACTCTCACCACCTTCTACAGATGTGCATTTTATCAGGATGCCTCACAGCATGGTTTGAGGATAGCTCCATCCAAGACCACAAAACATTTGCAGAGAGTCGTGGACATAGCCCAGACCATTACGCAAACCAACCTCCCTTCCATTGTCTCCATCTGCAGATCACGCTGCCTCGGCAAGTCCACCAGCATAATCAAGGATGTTTCACCCTGGACAGTCCCTCCTCCCCTCTCCCATCAAGCAAGAGGTACAGAATTGTGAAAATGCATGCCTCCAGATTCAGGGACAGTTTCTTCCCAGCTGTTATCAGACAACTGAACCATCCTATCACCAACTCTAACACTTGCACCAATGTGCATGAATATGTCCTGACCTACCATCTTTCTCATTGGAGATTCGGACTATCTTTAATCGGCCTTTCTGGACTTTATCTTGCACTAAACATTATTCCCTTTATCCTGTATCTGGGCACTGTGGACTGCTTGATTGTAATCATGCATAGTCTTTCCGCTGACTGGATAGCACGCACCAAAAAAAGCTTTTCACTGTATATCAGTACACATGTGACACAAAAGTCTAATTAACCTACAAAACCTACACGTCTTTGGGATGTGGGCGAAAACTGGAGCACCCAGAGAGAACCCACGTGGTCACAGGGAGAATGTAGAAACTCTGTAGAGGCAGCACCTGTAATCAAGATTGAACCCAGGACACTAGCGCTGTAAGGCAGCAACTCTACCGCTGCGCCATCGTGCCGCCCACGCACGCTTCAGAGCAATATATTTTGGAATGTGCAGAAATCTATTGGGCATGATTTTAACTGGATTCTCTAATGTGGATGCTGCAATTAACAGAGGTCACTGGCATGGTTATCACACTTTGCATGATTTTGAAGTGAATAAACTAACGTGAGGTGTGGCTGCTTCAATGAGGGGAGAAAATTGTACAAAGCATACTAGCCTGAAGAAGGGTCTCAACCCGAAACGTCACCTATTCCTTCGCTCCATAGATGCTGCCTCACCCGCTGAGTTTCTCCAGCAATTTTGTCTACCTTCGATTTTTCCAGCATTGTAGTTCTTTCTTAAAGAATTTTAATGATAGCCGGGATTATTGCCAAATTGACATTCACCCAGAGGTTGCTGCTTTCTATTGTAATTGCAAGAATTTCACAGTATTAACCAATTGAGATTGTAATCTGAATTGTAAAATCAGTCCATCAAGACCTGCTGGATGAGTTTGAGCTTGTTGTCACGTGTACCAAGGTACAGTGAAAAGCTTTTGTTACGTGCTAATCTCCCCCACCACAATCAGTGTGAAGAAGGGTCCCATCCTGCAACGACACGTCCTCCAGAAAGTTACATCAGCACTTTGTGTTTTCTTGTAAACACAAAAGGAATACAGGGATTGTAGTTCAATGTGTCTCTGAGATTTGTTTAACCTGGCATAATGTTTGACACAGATATCGTGGGCAGAAGGGCCTGTTCCTGTGCTGTAATGTTCTGTTCTATAGATAATTAGTTATAAAGGGGAGACACAACATCGCATCTCTGGAGAACATGGCTAGGTGATGTTTCAGGTTGGGACCTTTCTTCTGACCCGACCTGAAATGTCTCCTATCCATAAATTACTCCTGCACTTTGTTCATGTTGGTATTACGTTGTTTAATAATGCATACAAATGTATTCTCCCATTCCATACATTCTTCAAATGAAAGGCAGTTAAAAGACTGGCTCTGGAAGGGAGACATCTCCAGTTAAAAGGATATCCGCATTGACATGAAAGGAAGAGGAAGCAATTGACCGAACCTTTCCTGATGACTCGATTGCAGCTTCAATAGGAACTTGAAATGAAAGCAGAAAGTGTTTGAACAGTCAATTAGGCCACAACAACGTTGGATTGCAAAAATATTATAAACATCGGTCTATTTAAAACCCCAAAGTATTCAGTAAGCTTTCTAAATGTTATTGTAAGTATATGAGACTGATGGATAAATGTAGCCTTATTAAATCTAGATGTGCTCCTGGAAAAAAAAAACAATGAAAGTCACTTACATCAATTACGTACTCATGTACATCGGAAAGACCAAATGTAGACTCGACGATCGTGTCACTGAACGCTTATGCTCGGTCCGCCAAGGCTTGCTGGATCTCCCAGTCGCTAACCATTTTAGCTTCCCTTCCCATTCCCGCACTGGCCTTTTCTGATCATTGCCAGAGTGAGGCCACACGGAAACTGGAGGAACAGCACCTCATATTTTGCTTGGGTAGCTTACATCCTGGCGATATGAACATTTAATTCTCTAACTTTAAGTATCTTATACAAACATTTCCCTCCCCACTTCCTTTACTAAATGTCCATTAACCAGTTCCACAGTTCACAACAGTGTATCCCGCTCGGGATTATACCTTTCCCAGCCAACACTTGGCCTCTCAGGGAACCACCCTGCCTGATGTCATCAGCTGCTAGTCCCCATATGTCCTGGTCTTTTCTTGCTTCATGTTTCCCCCCCCCCTCCTCCCTCCACATTCAGTCAGAGAAGGGTCCCAACCTGAAATGTCACCTATTCATTTTCTCCAGAGATACTGCCTGACCCCCTGAGTTACTCCAGCAATTTTGTGTCTATCTTTGAATAAACAACATCTGCAGTTCATGTTTATTATATTATATTGAATGAAAATCACTTTTAATTTTAAAACAGCTGAACTCAAGAAAATATTTAGGAGACCTAAAGTTCAGTGATAATGCATGATTGTTCAATGACTTTAATAGAGCGAGCATCTTACATAATTTTGTAAGATTGCAGTCATTATTTATGACTGTTTATCACTGACATCGTATATTTTTCACATGTCTGGGAAGACAAAATATTAATTTTTGTTGTTCAGGAGAACAATATAATAGGCAAAGTCTTAGGTCAGCAGATGTGGGAGAATAGAACTGTTTTTGGGTGACAAGGCATTTCAGTTAGCAGCATATGTTGCTTCTTGAAACGTAACTTCAGAATTGGACACAAAAAGCTGGGGTAACTCAACGGGTCAGGCAGCATCCCGGAAGAACATGGATGGGTGACATTTTGGGTTGGGACCCTCCTTCAGACTGAACTCGGGTTCGATCTTCAGAATTGAATTCAGAATTCAGATTGCAAAACAAGCTGCAGATTGCGGAAGGGTCCCAATCCAAAATGTCACCCCTCCCTTTTCTCCAGGGATGCTGCCTGGCCCACTGAGTTACTCCAGCACTTTGTGTCTATCTGCCGATACCCAGAGCTTGCTTTGTTCTGTCGCCTGAGACCTGAGGGATATGGGCCAAACATGGGAAGGTGGGACTAGCATAGATGGGGCATCTTGGTCGGCTTGAGCAAGTTGGGTCAAAGGGCCTTTTTCCATGCTGTACGACTCTGATTCGATGACCAGCTTCAATCCTTGCATCTTGTATCTGGTTGAGGCTATCGTTTGGAGGTTGGTACAATAGCCATTGCTTCAACAAATCAAAGTGCATTCTTATAATGCAAAGAGTAGATTCCTCTTCACAGTAAGAGGTCCAGGTTGCCAAAAAATAATTGGCAGAGCCTATGATTCTTCAGCGGAGCGTTTAGATGTGAATGGACATCAAAACAATAATATTAGCGTAACATCTCACACTCAATATTTACATGTAACATTAAGGACATGATGTGGACTTACTTAACTCTCAACTTTTTTCAGCTTCTCCTCCAACATTAGTATTGGTTTATTATTGTCACGTGTTTTTTTTAAATGACACAGCATGGAAACGAGACCTTTGGCCCACTAAGTCTGTGCCAACCTGTACGTTTAAGAAGGAATTGCAGATATTGGAAAATCGAAGGTAGACAAAAATACTGGAGAAACTCAGCGGGTGAGGCAGCATCTATGGAGCAAAGGAAGTAGGCGACGTTTCGGGTCAAGACCCTTCTTCAGACTGATATGGGGGTGGGGGAGGGGGAAGAAAGGAAGAAGCGGCGACAGTGGGCTGTGGGAGAGCTGGGAAGGCTGTGGGAGAGAGAGGATGAAGGGGAAAGCAGGGACTACCTATAATTGGAGGTCAATGTTCATACCGCAGGGGTGTAAACTACCCAAGTGAATTATGAGGTACTGTTCCACCAATTTACGTTGGGCATCACTCTGACCAGTGAGGCCAGAGCGAACCGAGCGATCGCCAAGCCTATGCTTCTGCTCGGTTTGCAATAACCAACCTCATCTCCCGGTGGCTCCGCACTTCAACTCCCCTTCCCATTCCGAATCCGACGTTTCTGTCCTGGGCCTCCTCCATGGCCAGAGTGAGGCCCGCCATAAACTGGAAGAGCAGCACCTCATATTTCGCTTGGGTAGTTTACACCCCAGGGGTATGGACATTGACTTCTCCAATTTTAGGTAGCCCCTTCTTTCCCCTCCCCTTCCCAGCTCTCCCACAGCCTACTGTCTCTGCCTCTTCCTTTCTTCTTCCCACCCCCTCCACCCCCACATCAGTCTGTAGAAGGGTCCCGACCCGAAACGTCGCCTATTTCCTTCGCTCCATAGATGCTGCCTCACCCACTGAGTTTCTCCAGAAATTACCTGTACATTAGTTCTATTGGGTCAATTTACAGAAGCCAATTAAACAATTAAACCTGCACGTTTTTGGAATGTGGGAGGACACCGTAGCTCCCAGAGAAAACCCACGTTGTCCCAGGGAGAACGTACAAACTCCGTACAGACAGCACCCAGAGTTGTGATTGAATCAGGGTCTCTGGCGCTGTAAAAGGCCTGCTCCACTTAGGTGGCTTTTTAGGCGAGTGCAGGAGACTCGCCGCTCGTCTCATGGTCGCCACATGTTCGCTCGGGGTCTCTGGTGAGTCTCCATCATGGTCGCGAGGAGTTCCCGCATTCTGGGAACTAGTCGTGGCCTCAGTATGGTTGCCACAAATTTTTCAACATGTTGAACATTTTTCCGTGACCAAAAATTGGTCGCCATGGAGAAAATCGATAATCCTGTAGTCGTAGGTGCAGTTGTAGTGGGGTGGCCGTGTAGTTTTGGGTAGTCGAGGTAATCGTAGGTAATTTTTGTTAATCGCCTTTGCTGACCGGGCATTTTCATTGGCTCATTGGGGGAAAAAAACATAAGCAGGAGTTTTCAGAACCAAGGATAGCCGACCGGTAATGTTAAATGCCCGCCAAACTTCACAGCTGTGTATCTCTGGCTTGTTAAAAGTGTCTCCACTCCTTCTCCTCCCTTCTCCTCCCTTCTCTCCCCCCTCCACCTCTCCCCTCCCCCTCTTTTAAAGGACTTACCGTACACTGTGCTAGCCGTCATAACCTTCCTGTTCATCGTGGCGTGTGTCTGTATCACCTTGGCGTTGCAGCGTGTGAATTTCAGACAGCGCTCCCCCGCTCTCCTTGGCCCCCGTCTTTGCGATGTGTGTGTGTGTGTTCCACTCTGTCAGTCGCCGTTCCAGTTCCCGGTTTTTCAGGCGAGTGCCGCAAACTTGACAGTCACCGGCAGTCCGCTGAAAAACTGCTTAAGTGCGACAGGCCCTTAAGGCAGCAACTTTACTGCTGCCTCCATGTGTGCTATGATACAGTAAAAAGGTTCTGTTTGCGTGCTGCCCGGTCAAATGAAATCAAGCTCTACATAAGTTCAATCAAGGCATATATAGGTAGTGGAATACCAGTGCAGAATATAGTGTTACAGCATTATAGTTAGAGAAAAGTGCAAGGGCCTCAGTGAAGTAGGTTGGAAGTATGCTGTTAGCATATAGAAGGTTTGTTTTCTAAGTCTGAGAGGGGAAGAAGCTGTTCCTGAATGTGGTGGTGCGTGCCTACATGCTTGATGAGTTTTTGCAATATACAACTTATTTTATAAGGAATCTAAATATGTGACAATTGATTTTCAGTGCTATTTCAATGCTGGCTAAATTTAACTGCCTAATGTGTACTGCTGCGTTTCTTGGCATTGTTCTATGCTTCCTAATAAAGATCAACGTTAGTTTATTTTCCGTTTTAATGATTTACTCCTTCGTTCCTGGAACTGCATTCAACCAAGACTATTAATTATTACAGGGGGAAACAAATCATCAGTCTTCATTTCCATCCTTCTTGGAATAGGATTTTTGCAAAAATAAATAAGATGAGGACGTTTTTCAGCCGCGACTGATTTAATAAAAGAATCATGCTTTTTTCAATGCACATTTTCAAACAATAACAGAACTTTGACCTTGAAGGGATTTGCAGTACAGAAAGCCAATGGGAAATGAACTGGCTTAAACTGCACATGATAGAAAATGTGTCATAATGTTTGATGGGGCTTAGGTTGATGGGTTTACAGCAACTATTGAAGGGAGTGGAGAGTTCAGCACAATTTACTACAGGGCCACCACCGATTTTCCGGCAGCCTTGGTTATAGAGCCTTGCCGGACCGACAGAGGTCACGGCCTTGGTGAGAGGCTGAGATACCGGACCGCAAAGTCTGCTGCATAAGTTGGCTATGGGAATGGATCTGCCGGCTTAAGCCCCAGCCGCAGGGGGCAAATTTGACCTGTGGTGGTAGGATTAGCCTATTATACGCGAGCACCCCACAGAAGGGACTTGACCCAAAATGTCATCAAAGGTGCTGCCTGACCTGCTGAGTTACTCCAGCACTTTGTGCCATTTTTTGAAATTGTAATATGTTTAATTATAATGTAAGTGAAAGCATTATTTGATGAATGTGAATAACAAATTAAATACTTTTATATATTTGGTGCTGCGTTCCTTTTGAAAGAGTTTCTTTTATGATATTCGATCGCTACTGAAAATGAAAGTAGCAAATAAATTTGTGATGTTGACAGTCTTGTGTTGTATATTCTTGCCACAGAATTCGTCCGCAGTCAGCAAAAGAGAAGATTGAGGGATGCCATACCTGTACCTTGGTGACACCTGGGGAGCCACAAGTTATTCTGGGCAAAGACAAGGCTTTCACATTTGACTTTATGTTTGATATGGATGCCAGACAAAATGAAGTTTACAAATCCTGTGTTGATAAACTGGTGGAAGGGTGCTTCGAAGGATACAATGCAACCGTGTTTGCTTATGGACAGGTAAGAGCAAACAACAATGCTCCAGAATGTTTAAAAATGTGCCGTAGGTAATTAGAAGAGTCTCAACCACAAAGTCACCTCTCCATGTTCTCCAGAGATGCCGCCTGACCCGTTGAGTTACTCCAGTACTTTGTGTCCTTTTGTGTAATAAGCTTTGTGAAGTTGAATGAATTTTGTTTTAAAATGTTTTAGCTCATTCAGCTTTTTTTCATTTTCTTTTCAGAGGAACCACTTTAAGCAACTAGTTTATCAATGTAACCCTATAATAAGAGCCAGTTAACTACAAATCTAAATGTAGATATAATTATACCATTGATATAAGAAGAACCAGTCGCCAAGCTATTACCAATGAATGCATTGATACTTGCAAGCAGCAGCAACGGTTTTGAAGTCATAAGATGCAGGTATGTAAGGAAAACAGAGCACTAGAGAAACTCACGAGTCAGGCAGCAAAATGTAGGAACAAGGAACTGCAGACGCTGGTTTTCAAGCGAATATACAAAGTGCTGGAGTAACTCAGCGGGTCAGAAGAACATGGATAGGTGGCATTTTGGATTGAGACCCTTCTTCAGACTAGCTGGGGGGGGGGGGGAGACCTGGGAGAGAGGAGGGACAGGACAAAGCCTGGCAGGTAATAGATGACACAGGTGAGGAGGGTTTTTCGATAAGCTAATTATACGAAAAATAGGCGCGGGAGTAGGCCATTCGGCCCTTCGAGCAAACACCACCATTCATGACTGATCATCTAAAATCAGTACCCCGTTCCTGATTTTTCCCCATATCCCTTGATTCCTTTAGCCCGAAGAGCAAAATCTAACTGTCTTGAAATCATCCAGTGAATTGGCCTCCACTGCCTTCTGTGGCAGATAATTCCACAGATTCACAACTCTCTGGGTGAAGAAGTTTTTCCTCATCTCAGTCCTAAATGGCCTACAACTGTGACCCCTGGTTTTGTACTCCCCCAACATCGGGAACATTTTTCCTGCATCTAGCTTGTCCAATCCTTTAAGAATTTTATATCTACTGTTCGGACAAAGGCCACAGATGAAAATACAGAAGGTGTGAGACAAAAGGATTGAAGAGTTGCAAATTGTGAAGCTGGAGGAAGGAATGCAGAGGGAGTGGAGAAATAGGTGCAAACAGGCAGCATCTGTGGAGGGATTGGATAGACGACGTTTTGGGTGAAGACCCTCCTTCGGACTGATTGTTCCCAGTATCTCTGGAGTAATTTCTTGTCGGGTGTCAATTTTTAAGTTGTTTCTGAAGATTTCTGTCTCGTGTACCTTCTGATTTCAGACTGGTTCTGGCAAGACGTACACCATGGGCACTGGGTTCAATGTGAACATAACGGTGGAGGAGCAAGGAATCATTCCTCGCGCGGTCAAGCATCTTTTTGAGGGGATTGCAGAGCGAAAGCAAGCGTCCCAGGACAACGGAAGCCAAGCACCGGAGTTCAAAGTCAACGCTCAATTTCTGGAGGTACGGAGGCACATTCATTATATCTTAGATAACTGAACCCAAGTGTGCCAGATTTCACCGGACTGCATCCTTTTGGACCTGCATTCTTATACCAAGTCGAGAGGGTCAAGAGTGCATAGCTACAGAAACAAGGAACCACAGATGCTGGTTTACACAAAAGGACAAAAATGGGCTGGAGTAACATGGATAGGTGATGTTTTGGGATCGGGACCCTTCTTCAGACTGATTGTAGTGGGAGTGTGGGGTGAAATCTGGAATAGTGTCTGAAGAAGGATCCTGATCCGCATCGTTACATGGCCATTCCCT
Organism: Okamejei kenojei; assembly: GCA_035221665.1. Lineage (NCBI taxonomy): Eukaryota > Metazoa > Chordata > Chondrichthyes > Rajiformes > Rajidae > Okamejei > Okamejei kenojei. The sequence continues at coordinate 22,662,620 of CM069154.1, read as the reverse complement.
CCACAGATGCTGCCTGACCCGCTGAGTTCCTGAGGCACTTTGTGTCCTTTTATGCAAACCGCATCTACAGTTAGTTCCCTTTGTTTCTGAAATTTCTTCCCCTCTATTATGTTCGGTTTGATTTGGCTTATTTTCTGGTGCAATGAAAAGCTTTAGTTGCAGACTACTGAACGGTCCTCCCATAAACTAGAGTGCAGTCCTGATTTTCCAAACGACCTCATTGCAGACACTGGACTTTTTCTCAGTAACGGTAACAATCTATTGCTGCAAACTATACTCTGCACGCTGGTATATTTCTCTTTGCACTACCTGTTGTACCAGTGTATGGCTGAAGAAGGTTCCGGACCCGAAACTTATTTAATTATGTTGGCTGCTTTCCTGTGGCAGTGTGAAGTGTAAATGAAGTGAGGTGTGTGGTTTATGAGATGGACTGGGCTACATCCACAATTCTCTGTAATTTCTTGCAGTCTTGGGCAGAGCTGCTCCCAAACCAAACTGTGATGTAACCCGACAGTGTGCCTTCTATGTTGCATCTGTAGGTCACTGGGAGAACGTACAAACACAGGCCACAGGGAGAACGTACAAACTCCGTGCAGGTAGCAGGATCGAGCCCTGGTCCGTGGCACTGTAAGGCAGCAACTCCACCGCTGCGCCACTGTGCCACCCATACTATTTGTGCTCATACTTAAACTTTTGTTCTGTTCCTCTGCAGCTCTACAACGAAGAGATCTTGGATCTGTTTGACAGTACACGGGAGTTGGATTCACGCCATAGGAAGTCCAACATTAAAATCCACGAAGGTGCCAACGGAAACATTTACACCAGTGGGGCAGTTTCACGTGTTGTTAACTCCGAACAAGAGGTCAGTGAGTAAAACAAATTGAGCCTAATGTAACATTTCTGATAAATCGTTTGAAACTTCTTTAAATGGATTCTGGCAATAAATCAATTACATTTGGTAACTTGGTCCAAGTTCTTTATTTGTTGGCTGCTGTTTAAAACCTGGAACATGAGTGCATATAGGTGATAGGGTCATACAGCATTGAAACAGACCCTTCGTTCCAACTTGCCCATGCATACCAAGATGTCCCATCAACACCAGCCCGTGTTTGGCCCATATCCCTCTAAATCTTTCCTATCTATGTTTCTGTCCAATGGCTTTCAGATGTTGTTATAGTACCTGTCTCAACTACCTCCCCAACCTCTGCTGCCATAACCAACTTGTGTTACAAGACCCATGGCCAACGTGTTACAAGAACCAAACTGGCAGAGGCTGGCGCCTTTGCTTCAGACTTGCCTTTCACACCATTGTATCTATTTTAGTGGTGGGTCAAGCAGCAAGTTATGTAGCACGTAGAAACTGCAAATGTTGGTTTACCTGGACTTGCACCTATTTCGCCTCTCCCCTTCCCTATCCACCTACATTCCTTCCTCTAACTTCACATTCAAAATTCTTCAATCCTTTTCTCACAGCTTCTGTCTTTTCATATCTGGTCTTTATCCAAATTTCTCTTTATCAAACACCTCCCCCCCCCTCACCTGTATCAACCTATTACCTTCCAGGCTTAGTCCTACCCCTCCTCTCTTCCAGCTTTCTTCCCCGAACCAACTGCAATCAGTTTGAAGAAGGGTCCTGGCCCAAAACATTGCCTATCCATGATCTCCAGAGCCGCCTGACCCGCTGAGTCACTCCAGCATTTTGTGTCGTAGGTGGTGTACCATGCTTTGGAAGGAATGATAGGACAAATAGGTGGGCGGCAGGGGATGTATCATTGCCTGTCATGAGAGTAATGAGTGTTGACATGCCAGAGATCTTTATAGTCAATCGATCATCCTCGTGATCTAGGTTATCTTGGTTTAACCTCTGCCATTTTCAATTTCTCATGATGACGTTTTAGGGTATATGACTGTCGTCCACCTAAAATGGAGTTTTAAACTGCCTTGGTTGCATTAGGACATTGTATTATATTTCAACTGTTACCCTTTGGGATGTGATATCCAGAAATAATTTTAAACTCCCATTTTTATTGTTGGAGAATGTTGTCCAATGTTTGGGAATGTCCAATGGTTTAATGAACAATTCAAGTCAGTGTGGAGCAGGTCGTTACCCCTCTTGACTTTGTCTTTCAGATGATCCAGAGCCTGAAGCTGGGGGCTCTTGCTCGAACCACGGCGAGCACACAGATGAATGCTGAGAGCTCGCGCTCCCATGCGATTTTTACAATCCACATCTGCCAAATGAGGGTCTGCCCAAGACAAGACATGGTATGTTCCTCACACAGCATTAGTGCTGAAAAGTATTTCCAAGTTCAAGTGGAAAGGAATCATAAGTTATCGAAGCAGAATTAGGCCATTCATCACATCACGTCTACTCTGCCATTCAACCTATCTTTCCCTCTCAACCCCACTCACCTTCGCCCCTGACACCCTTCCTCATCATGAATCTTTTAATCTCTGCCTTAAAAATACCCACTGACTTGGCCTGCACAGCTGTCTGTGGCAATGAATTGCACAGATTCACCACACCTCTTACGCAAGAAATTCCTCCTCATTTTTCTACTAGTATGTTCTTTTCTTCTGAGGCTATGGCATCTGTTCCCAGAGACTGTCACACGTGAAAACATCCTCGACACAGCAATACTTTTTGCAGTACAGTGAAATATTTTGAGTGCTATCATTTTTATTTTGGACAAGAGTTGAAAGATATGCAGGCATAGAGTCGGAGTTATGCAGCATGAAAACAGGCCCAACTCACCCATACCGACCAACATGCCTAAGCTAGTCCCATTTAGGTGCATTTGACACTGAACAATTGCTGAACAGATAATGCCAGTTCACTTAGTTTTATTTTAAAATGCTATTGCAGTGAATTCCTAAGTATTCCATTGTTAAAGTTCTACCTTTTTTTCAGTTTTAACCAGGGAATGGAGGGATTCTTGATTAGTGAGGGTGTCAGGGGATATGGGGTGAGGGCAGGAGAATGGGATTGAGAGGGAACGATAGATCAGCCATGATTGAATGGCAGAGTAGACTTGATGGGCCGAATGGCCTAATTTGTCCCGAGAACTTATGAACTTATGATGTGGAAAAGTGCAGACAGAGGAGATTAGTTTATCTTGGCATCGTATTCGGCACGGACTCTGTGGGCTGAAGGGCCTGTTCCTGTGCTGTACTGATCTATGTTCCAAGGCATTTACTTCACTGAGTCTGAAGAAGAGTCCCTACCTGAAACATCACCTATCCATGTTCTCCAGAGATGCTGTTTAACCCGCTGAGTTAGCCCAGCACTTTGTGTCTTTTTTGTAAACCAGCTTCTGCAGTTTCTTATATCTCTGTAGTAGATATTTCCTTGTAGCTATCTGGTATTATTATTTGGTAACTCACACAGCCAACAACTTTTCACTCCTTAATGGTGATAGACGTTTTGTTTAGGCCTAATCCAGGGATCTGATCTTGGGCCTCTCGTTGTTTCCACTTGCATTATATTCCCACCCCATATAGCTGGAAAATACTGATGAATTTTTACTCTGTGACCCAGATATTGCCAGGGCAGTTACTTATTTTTCAAAAGCAGATTCTATTTATATATGCATTGTGAGAGTTCTATTTATTTTCATTGGAGTCAACCTCTATAGAGGTTTGTGGGATAACATAGAACTAGTGTGAATGGGTCGGCATGGACGGTGGCCGAAGGCCTGCTTCTATGCTGTACCTGTACAAAAACTAAGAACATAGAACATCACATCACAGGAAAGGGCCCTTCAGCTCTCTATGCCTTCAACTCAGTGGGTTGGACAGAATCTCTGGAGAATATGGACAGGTGATATGTTGGGGCCCTTCTTCAGACAGATTAGTTCCCAACCCAAAACTTTGCCTATCCATGTTCTGATGCTGCCTGGTCCCCTGAGTTATTCCAGCACTTTGTGCCTCTTTAGTTTAGTTTAAAGATACACTTCAGCCCACCGAGTCTGCGCCAACCAACAATTACCCGCACACTAGTTCTATGTTTTCCCAGTATCGCACCCTACATATTAGGGTCAATTTATAGAAGCCTATTAACCTACAAACACACACGTCTTTGGGATGTGGGAGGAAACCGGAACATCCGGAAAAAACCCACGCAGTCATAGTGAGAACGTACAAACTCCGTACAGACAGCACCCAAGGTCAGGATCGAACCCGGATCTGTGGCACTGTGAGGCAGCAAACGTACTGCTGCACCACTGTGCCGCCCCAGTGTCCTTTCTTTTTTTTTTTTTTTTTTTGATAAATATTTTTATTAGTTGTAGAAACATATTAATAAGAAATACTTATTAGATACATTCATAATATTATTAATATTAATATTAACATCTAACACTTTATGTTTCTATACACTTTTTAATTTTTTTTTTATAAAGTAGGAAGAGATAGAGAAAAATAATATAGAGAATAAGGAAGTGAATGGAGTATTAATCAATTATCCGTCATTGGAGATATAACCATGATTTATTATGTGTAGTTCTTCATCCATTCTATTATTCAGGCGTCAGTCAAGCCTTCGCACTGAGCCACTTTGACCCTGTAAATATTCAATATATGGAGACCATATCCCTCTGAAGAGATCCAACCTGTCCATTAGGACAAGCCTCAATCTTTCCAGATGGAGTGTCTCCGACATTTCTGTATTCCACATTTTGATTGTGGGGGATGTAGGAGATGTCCTTTTGTGTAAGGCAGTATCTGTAGTACCTTGTTTCTACATTTCGTACTACTCCGTATAAATGACTTACATTTGTATTGCTGTGCTATGTTTGTCCTTCAGGTGAACGGAGAGATAAACGGAGAGGTACATGAATCGCAGCCCGTCAATGAGTACGAAACACTTACAGCCAAATTCCACTTTGTTGACCTTGCCGGTTCAGAAAGGCTGAAGCGGACAGGAGCCACAGGAGAGAGGGCCAAAGAAGGCATCTCCATCAACTGTGGGCTGGTAAGGAATACACAGAAGTATCAACTTTTCATCTACTGACATTTATGCTACTTCTCCATACATTTGACATCCAATTTACTAAGTTACTCCAGTTACTAAGTACTGGAGTAAATTAGCGGATCAGGCAATACCTCTGGAGAAGAATGATGGGTGACTTTTTTGGTTGGATCAGAACCCCCTCCCCAGGTACCTTCCCCTGCAACCGCAGAAGATGCATCAACTGTCCCTATACCTCCTCCATTGACTCTGTCCTGGGACCCCGACTGTCCTTTCAGGTTAGGCAGAGGTTCACTTGTACCTCCTCCAACCTCATCTGTTGTATCCGTTGTTCAAGATGTGGACTCTTATACATCGGCGAGACCAACACAGACTGGGCGATCGTTTCGCTGAACACCTTCGCTCAGTCTGCCTGAAACTACCTGATCTCCTGGTTGCTAAACACTTTGATTCTCCCTCCCATTCCCACATGAAAAGTTCTGTCCTAGGTCTCCTCCATTCTCAGAGTGAGGCAAAACGCAAATTGGAGGAACAGCATCTCATATTTTGTTTGGGCAGCTTACAGTTCGGTGGTCTGAATATTAATTTCTCTCACTTCAGGTAGCTCGGCATTCCCTCTCTCTCTCTCTCTATCACTCCCCCCTACCACTAGCTTCTCGTTTTCACCCAACAAACAGCTAACAATGGCCTGTTTTCTTTATCATTGTTACTTTTTTGCATATCTTTCATTCATTGTTCTTTATCTCTCTCATCATCTATATCTCTCATTTCCCTTATTCCTAACTAGTCTGATGAATTGTGTCAACCCGCAACGTCACCCATTTCTTCTCTCCAGAGATGCTGCCTGTCCCGCTGAGTTACTCCAGCTTTTTGTGTCTACGGTGTAAACCAGCATCTGCAGTTCCATCCTACATGTCTACAGTTCATTGTTTCTACTTATCAAAGTTAGTGTTGGGATCATTGCAAGCTTACACTTACAGTGCAGAAAGAGGCCCTTCGGCCCATGTGTAACATTCCAAGAAAACTAACGAGACACTCAAGTTATGTAAATTCTCAAATTATTGCAACTTGAATGAACAGGAGTCTAGAGTTAAGTAAAGCTTCTAATGACAGCATGTCAGTGCACTAACGCAATTGAACTCTGCATTTGCGAATGATCTGTTGACTGAGTGGAATATAGTGCCAATTAACCTGTTTGTCATTAAGTCTGAAGCCCATGGAATAAAAGAGGAGGAAACAAAACGATAGAAAACCGGCTCGGCTTAGAGTTAGGTTTAGGTAGCAGATGCTTCACTGGGTAGAGCACCCAAAGAGATGCCACGCTCTGGTGCTGTTAGCCATGAGGAATAGTGCCTGGGCAATTCTAGCAGATTTCAATTTTCAGTACTGAAGCTGGAGTTAGAAGAGCGGGTGTCAGAGAAACTTTGAGAAATCATGGTTATTGAAGTAGAAAGACGAGCTGATTCCAGAAAAAGCCAGCAACAGAGGGGCAGCACAGTGGAGCAGCGGTAGAGCTGCTGTCTCACAGCGCCAGAGACCTGACTACGGATGCTGGCTGTACCGAGTTTGTGCATTCTCCCCGTGACCGTGTGGGTTTTCTCTGGTGCTCCGGTTTCCTCCAACGCTCCAAAGACATGCAGGTTTGTAGGTTAATTGGCCTTGGTATAAATTGTAAATTGTCCCTAGTGTGTAGGATAGTGCTACTGTACGGGGAGATCGCTCGTTGGCACGGACTAGGTGGGCCGAAGAGCCTGTTTCCGCGCTGCATCTCTAAAAGTCTAAGAGTCTAAAAAGTGTTTGTATGGAAGTTATTGTATTGTTTCCAAATGCTTATTTTCAATTAATTTATTTGTGGATTTAACAAGGAAAAAGTGGTGAGAAATATTTGTGAATTCATGTTGCTAATGACCAGTTAGACAGCCTAGTATAGGTTTACACCTGCGGAGAGTAGGCGGTTTGTTGAAAAAGACACTGCACGTTTTAATGCGATGAGATAATGAGGCAAAATTATAATCTGCGTCATTTATGCAGCATGACCTGCTGTTTTAAGGTTCATGAAGTGCGTCATCTGATCTTGCACTTCTTTGTAATGTATGTTCTATGCAAAGGGATCAGTGCTTTGTCATATCAAAATAAAATTATGAGAATCATAGGAAGGATAGACCATTAGAAGCTTATTGTGGGAGAGTCTAGGACCAGAGGGCACAGCTTCAGAATAAAGAGACATACCATTAAAAAGGAAATAAGGAGAAATGTTAGTCACAGAGTGGTGAATTCGTGGAATTCATTGCCAAGTCATTGGATATTTTTAAAGTGGAGACTGACATGTTCTTGATTAGTAAAGGTGTCAAAGGTAATAAATAGAAGCCAGGAGAATGGGATTGAGAGGAAAGATAGATCAGCCATGATTGAATGGAGGAGTAGATTTGATGGGCCAAATGAACTAATTTTGCTCCTATGACCTATGAAACCTTTTCCCCAGGGTGCAAATGTCAATGAATGGAAGATGCAGCTTTAAGGTGCGAGGGGCAAAGTTTCAAGGAGATGTGCGGGGCAAGTTTTTTTTAACAATAGGGTAGTGGGTGCCTGGATGCTCGGTGTATAGACACACTGAACTTTTATCTCCCGTTCTGTATTATGTTTATATATTCTGTTGTACTGCAGCAAGCAAGAATTTCACTGAGCTATCTGGGACACATGACAATAAAAGTCTCTTGACTCTTGGGATGGTAGTTGTGTCAACTATGATAGTGGTGAATATGAGGCTTTTTGATAGGCACTGGATGTGCCGAGAACGGAGGGATATGGATCATGAGCAGAAAGATGAGATTAGTTCATCTTGGCATTGTGTTGGGCACAGACATTGTGGGCCAAAGGACCTGTTCCAGTGCTGCACTGTTCTATGTTGTGTTATGGCCCTTTTAAATGATCCCAGCTGTTATCAGGCAACTAAACCATCCTATCACCAACTAGAGAGTGGTCCAGACCTCCCATCTACCTCTTCAAAGACCTTTGGACAGTCTTTAGTCGGACTTTACTGGACTTATTTTACTGCACAAAACGTTATCCTCTTTATCCTGCATCTCTACACTGTGGACAGCATGATTGTCATCCTCTATAGTCTTTTCGCTGACTGGATGGCACGCAACAAAAAGCTTTTCACAGTGCCTCGGTACAGGTGACAATAATAATCTCAACTAAAATAAAAACTAAACTGATCTGGACATTGTAAGTAAACAATTGAAAGAAAGAAAACTCAATTTATTAAACAGATTATTCCTATCATGATAGATATGGTGTGATGTTGTATAATAAAGCAAAATATCCTTTGTTGTGTGTTGGGGGTTGTGCCCAATTTTTGAATGTAGACCATAATCAACATATAAAGATAATCTATGTGGTGACTCATTTTAGCTAAATTGATTTTAATCTGTTTCTTAACTGGAATCAAAATACTGAGGGATAGCTATTGGGGTAGGTGGTAAGATGAGCGTTTAACAATAAAACTGCTCTTCATTGTAGGAGTTCAGGCATTACTGATACAGACTCTTGGGGTTATCCAGGCTCAGCTGTCTCCATTGTATTAACCAAAAGAAATATGCTTGGCTGTGAAGAAAATAGGAACATTGCTAAACTCCACAGAGCATTAGTAACAATTCATTGTTCATTTTATGGTAGATGCTTGTGATTTAATGAAAAAGCTTTAACGTAACTTTTGTTTTTTAACCAATTGCATTTTAAATGTATTTTGAGCAATGTATTATTGCAGTGTTGTGCACAGGTGTTAATATTCTATCACACCTTAATGAGTTTTGTTTTGGGTCAAACTCTTAAAAACATAGAACAGTACGGCAGAGGAACAGGCCCTTTAGCCCACAATGTGCATGCCGAACATGATGCAAGTTAAACTAATCTACTCTGCCTACATGTGAATAATCTCCCTCCATTCTCTGTATATCCATGTACTTATCTCAATGCACAATAGACAATAGGTGCAGGAGTAGGCCATTCGGCCCTTCGAACCAGCACTGCCATTCAGTATAACCATGGCATCTCAAAGTCTCTGAAACATTACTACCATATCTGCCTCCACCACCATCTCTGGTAACATGTTCCAGGGACCCACCATCTCTTGTGTAAAAAGACATTGGCTTGCACATCTTCTTTAAACAATCCACCTCTGACCTTATAGCTGTAACCCTTTAGTACTTGACATTTCTACCCTGGGAAACCGGTTCTGCCTGTCTATTCTGTACACACGCTCCTTATATTTGACTTTTCTCTGCCCATATCTGCAACTGATCTATGTCCTGCTGTATCCTTTGCCAGCCTTCTTCACTGTCTGCGCATCCTCCAATTTTTGTGTTCATAAGATCATAAGACATAGGAGCAGAATTAGGCCATTTTGACCTTTGAGTCTGCTACACATTCGATCCTGGGTAACCAAGCGATGTAGGGGGAGAATGCTGGAAATGAGCTAGAGGTGGGACAAAGCCTGGCATGTGATAAGTGGATACAGGTGATGGGCATTTATTGGCAGATGGGTGGAGTAAGTGACAAAGACTAGAAACAAGACCTGCAGAGGCTGGTTTACAAAGAAAAGACACAAAGTGCTGGAGTAAATCAGTGGATCAGGCAGCATCTCTGGAGAACATGATTACGTGACGTTTTGGGTCAGGACACTTCTTCAGACTGAAAACTTTAAATTCCTCTTCAGACGAAGACTAGAGATGATAAGGAGACAGTGGCATCCGGACTTCCTTGTGTCTCGTTCATGGAACTATAGAGGTGGAAATGTTTAAGGGGGATACTGCGGAATCCGGAAGCGGCGGCGCTGCGTGGCAGCTGCGGCTCACCTGCAGTCCGTCTGTTTTTTTCTTTTTTTTTCGTCTTTTTGTGTCTGTTCTAGTTAGAATTTTGGTTTATTAGGCTGTGTTTGTGTGGGGGGGGGGGGGGGGGGGGAGGGTGGGAGAAACAAGGTTTTAGTCTCTCCCTTCGGGGGGATGCGACCTTTTCTTGTCGTGTCCCCCGTCACCGTCTCCGTCTGTGCTGAGGCCTAATGGCGGAGCTGGTGGCCTCGGAGCTGTGGCGAGCGTTCAGAGCTCCAGTGTTCCAGCGGCGGCGGCGGCCCGGCTTCGGGGCTTCGGCGCTCCAGCAGTTGCTTCAGCGGCTCTCCAGCAGCGGCCCGGCTTCGGCGCTCCGGCGGCTCTCCAGCGGTGCTCCAGCAGCGGCCCGGCTTCGGCGCTCCGGCGGCTCTCCAGCGGTGCTCCAGCAGCGGCCCGGCTTCGGGGCTTCGGCGCTTCAGCGGCTCTCCAGCGGTGCTCCAGCGGCGGCCCGGCTTCAGAGCTCCGGCGGCTCCAGCGTTCCCGTGGTCGATCCTGATTGGGAGCTGTGGTGGTGTTCCAGCATTCCGGCAACGGCGGTGGTGACGGCCTGGCTTCGGAGGCTCGGCCGCGGGCCTGGTGGACGATGACATCGAAGGCCTGGATTGCCTCAGTACAGAGGGGGAACATGTAGGGGAAAAAGACAAAGACTTTAAGACTTTTGCCTTCCACCACAGTGAGGAGGTGCCTGGTGAACTCACTGTGGTGGATGTTAAATATGTGTTTATTGTGTGTTTTGTTTTAATTTATTACATGTTATGACTGCAAGGTAACAAATTTCGTTCAGACCGAAAGGTCTGAATGACAATAAAGGAATCTGAATCTGAATCTGAATCTGATAGACGCAAAAATCTGGAGTAACTCAGCAGGACAGGCAGCATCTCTGGGGTGAAGGAATGGGTGATGTTTCAGGTCGAGACCCTTCGTCAGACTAGTTAGGGAAAGAGGAAACATGAGATATAGACAATCATGTAGAGAGATAAAGAACAATTAATGAAATGTGCAAAAAAGTAACAACGATAAAGGAAACAGGCCATTGTTAGCTGTTTGTTGGGTGAAAACGAGAAGCTGGTGCAACTTGGGTGGGGGAGGGATAGAGAGAGAGAGAGAAAATGCCTCTCTCTGTGTATTGTATTGTTTTGTGAAGTTGATAAAATTTATGTTTAAATTAACCCCACCCCAACACAATCATCTTTCAAAATTATTCTGTCTCTTGTCTTTGGTCGTTGAGTGAAGCTATCACTGGGGAACGTTATCAGTGCACTGGGTGACCAGAGCAAGAAGAGCCATCACGTGCCGTACCGAGACTCCAAACTGACAAGGCTTCTTCAGGATTCACTGGGAGGAAACAGGTACCAAAGTGCAATAGATCTGCACAATAAAGATCGCAAAAGATCTGCTTTATTTAAAGTAGAGACTTTTGGAACAAGCCCTTCACTCCAAGTAAAACGACACATGAAGAAGTCCAGAAACTTCTGAGAGGAAGTGTAAGAGGATAATGTTATATGAGGTCGTACAGCAAGGAAACTAGCCCTTTGGTCGAACTCATCCACGCTGACTAAGATGCCCCATCCAAGCTAGATCCCATTTTCTCATGCTTAGCCAATTTCTCCGAATTATTTTGTTACATCAGAAAATTGTTAACATTGGCGAAGTAGGCTTTCTTTCTCAATACTAATACATAGATTTTTACTTCTCATGACTAAAACGAATATTGAACTTGTCCAATTTTCTAAAATGTTCATCTCTCTACTTTTTTGACTTCCTAGTAAAACCTCTCAAGTCTAGGTGGGTGGGGCTGCAGCCACATGCGAGGGCAGGCCTGGCTCACCGCTGCGAGAAGATAAGACTGTACTAAGAACTTTAAAAACATTCTCAGCGCCAGACACGTGGCGACTTTGTGCACCGCCTCAGCGAAGTCTGCTGCATGATTTTACCGGATTGTATTAAAAAACAAAAATGTTACTGTACCTAGGTACATGTGACAATAAAGTATTGAACCGTTGAATCATTGGGATGTGTGTATATAGATACATATCATACACATATAGATACATATCATACATAAATATATATACACTATATATATGTGTGTGTGTGTATGCATATAGTATATATATGTATATTTTATATAAGCATATGTATGTGAGAAGCATACTCTTCTTTACATTGGTGATATTAGATTTTTCAGGTTTGCGGTGGTTGAGATTTTAGACCTGCAGCAGTAGAAGTAATGGAGAGACTTTTCGTTCCTCAATGATATTTCGTGTATGCAGCATAAAGACATCTACATAATCAGAATGACAATAATTCCCTTACAGTCGCACCATTATGATCGCTTGCATAAGCCCATCTGACCGTGACTTCATGGAGACTCTCAACACCCTCAAATATGCCAATCGAGCCCGAAATATCAAGAACAAAGTTATGGTGAACCAGGACAAAACCAGTCAGCAAATCAGCACTCTGCGAGCTGAGATTGTTCGGCTCCAGATGGAGCTGATGGAATACAAGACGGTAAGAACTGTGGCCCCTGAACCATTGGCGGGCAAGGGGCCGGTGTCTCCCAGTTACCTGTTCTTCTGTGGGTGTAAGGTTCAGTGGGTATAAGCCTTTCTCTAAAAATCTCTAATAAATAAAACACATATATGTTCACCTAACAGCGTAAATGTTTATGCACCCCCATACAAAATTGGGAATGGATAGGGAAATTACAGAGAGATGTTGATTCAATTGATTGAGAAATACAGCTTGGAAACTGAGTCCACACCGACCATTGATCACCTTTTCACGGGTACACAAAAGGCTGGGGAAACTCAGCGGGTGCAGCAGCATCTAAGGAGCGAAGGAGATAGGCGACGTTTCGGGTCGAGACCCTTCTTCAGCAAGTTGATCACCTGTTCACATTGGTTCTATGTTATCCCACTTTCACATCCACTCCCTACACATGAGGGGCAATTTACAAAGGCCAATAAACCTACAAACCTGCACATTTTGTGGATGTGGGAGACCAAAGCACCTAAAGGAAACTCCGTGGTCACAGGGCGAACGTGAAAACTCCAAGCAGGTAGCACCTGAGGTCAGGATCGAGCACGGGTCTCTAGCATTGTGAGGCAGCAACTCTACAAGCTGTGCCTGTGAGCCGCCATGTTACTGTGACATTCACCCTATCTCTTCCCCTCATGATTTTATACACCTCTGTAAAATCACCCTTCAGTCTCCCGCACTCCAAGAAATAAAATCCTAGCTTGCGCAACTACTCCCTTCAGCTCAGGCCCTCGGGTCCTTAATGAGTTGGGTAATTGATTGTTTTGAAGTATTTCTGGTTGGTGTTTTTTTTTCAGGGTAAACGAGTCATTAATGCTGATGGTTCTGAAGGCTACAACGACTTGTGCCATGAAAACAGCATGCTACAGAAAGAAAATGACACGTTGAGAATGAGATTAAAAGCCATGCAAGAAACCATCGACGCACTGAATGACCGAGTGACACAACTCTTGAGCAACGAAGCCGCTCAGATAATCGCCAGTGCAGGTAAGATTATTAATGAACACCAGAATGTAATTTTACTTTCAGTAGGTAATTCTTGACCATGCCTAATGAAGCACGTCTGATTTTCTCAATGTTTTGCAGGGATGGGATTGGGAAGATTGAGGGGTGATCTCATAGAGACTTACAAAATTCTTAAGGGGTTGGACAGGCTAGATGCAGGAAGATTGTTCCCGATGTTGGGGAAGTCCAGGACAAGGGGTCACAGTTTAAGGATAAGGGGGGAAGTCTTTTAGGACCGAGATGAGAAAATTGTTTTTTTCACACAGAGAGTGGTGAATCTGTGGAATTCACAGAAGGTAGTTAGGCCAGTTCATTGGCTGCAAGGGATCAGGGGCAGGTACAGGCAGCCATGATTGGCCTTTTCTATGTTTCTATATGCCAGCGTAGCAGGGCAAATTGGTCCGAAGGGCCTGTTTCCATGCTGTATCACAATGACTCAATGTTTAGGCAGATGAGATTAGCTTATTTTAGTATCATGTTCAGCATAAACATTGCAGGCTGAAGGGCCAGTTCCTGTGCTGTTCTGTTCCATGTTCATCACAAAGCTTCAGTAGTTACAAGTCTTGTTTTATTAAGAGGTGGCCAGTGGCATTCAGTCAATTTAAAGAAAATTATTTCAATAATTGAGTTGCTGTAGTTTTTGGAATGATTTGGAATTGCAGGTGATAATTTAAATCATTGGTCAACGTCACTGCAAATTCATTGTGATGTACAAGTCATTTGTATTTTCTGACTATCCAACTTCTCTTCAGTTACTTTCAGTTAATCTTTGAGTGGTTTTCTAAAATGAAGCAGGGAATTATAGACTAGTTTGCCTGACATCGGTGATGGGGAAGATGCTGGATGATTATCACCTCTCAATTTTTAAGATGCATTTGGATAGCAGTAACAGGATCGATCCAAGTCAGCATAGATTTACAAAGGGAAAATCCCACTTGACTAATCTTTCTGGAATTTTTGGGGGATGTAACAAGTAAAATGGAGAAAGAAGAGCCAGTGGATGTGGACTTTCAGAAAGCCTTTGATAAGGTCCCACACAGGAGATTAGTGGGTAAAATTAGAGCACATGGTATTGGGGGTAGGATATTGACATGGATAGAAAATTGGTTGGCTGACAGGAAACAAAGAGTGGGAATTAACGGGTCCATTTCAGAATGGCAGGTAGTGACTTGAGGTGTCGCAAGGCTCGGTACTGGGACCGTAGCTATTTACAATATACATGATTTAGATGAAGGAATTGAAAGTAACATTAGCTAATTTGCAAATGACACAAAGCTGGGAGGCAGTGTGACCTGTGAAGAGGATGCTATGAGAATGCAGGGTGACTTGGTTAGGTTGGGTGAGTGGGCAGATGTAGATGTGGATAAATGTGAGGTTATTATCTGAATGGTGTCAGATTAGGAAAAGGGGAAGTGCAACGAGACCTGGATATCCTTGTACATCAGTCACTGAAAGTAAGCATGCAAGTACAGCAGGCAGTGAGGAAATCTAATGGCATTTTGGCCTTCATAACAAGAGGATTTGAGTATAGAAGCAAAGAGGTCCTTCTGCAGTTGTACAGGCCCCCGGTGAGACCACGCCTGGAGTATTGTGTGCAGGTTTGGTCTCCTAATTAGAGGAAGGACATTCTTGCTATTGAGGGAGTGCAGCGTAGGTTCACAAGGTTAATTCCTAGGATTGCGGGACTGATGAAAGAATGGAACGACTGGGCTTGTATTCACTGGAGTTTAGAAGGATAAGAGGGGATCTTAGAGAAACATATAAAATTATTAAGGGATTGGACACGTTAGATGCAGGAAACATGTTCCCGATGTTGGGGGAGTCCAGAACCAGGGGCCACAGTTTAAGAATAAAGGGTAGGCCATTTAGAACTGAGATGAGGAAAAACCTTTTCACCCAGTTGTGAATTTGTGGAATTCTCTGCCTCAGAAGGCAGCGGAGGCCGATTCACTGGATGCTTTCAAAAGAGAGTTGGATAGAGCTTTTAGGGCTAGCGGAATCAAGGGATATGGGGAGAAGGCAGGAACGGGATACAGATTGCGGATGATCAGTCATGATCACATTGAATAGCGGTGCTGGCTCGAAGGGCCGAATGGCCTACTCCTGCACCTATTATCTATGTATCTATGAAGCTGGTTTGCTAATTATGTTATTTGCTTTTACCTGAATGTATTGAACTGTTAGTCCAGATTACTGATCCATGGAGAGAACTGACTGATTGCAGTTGTTGCTGACTTCAATGAGCATTTCCTCGTAAAGCAGAAGTCACAGGATGTTAAAAGTCCAAAGTGCCAAATATCAATTTACTCCCGATGGGAGCCTTCTGCACTCAAATATGCTCCTCCGATGTTGAGAAAGGCTAGGCAGACACGTCATTGGGGTTATCAAGTGGGCGCCTACTTTCATCAACGTTTCGCTGATTGAACCCACGACGTCTCCAGTAGGCTCAGCGGTGCATTCTGGCGTCCCAGAACCACCCCCCTCTGCATCTGTCTAGTCGGTTATTTGGGAGACCAAATGGGGTCTTTGCTCTTCAGCCAGAGCCACTGGCTACTCCGCTCTGCTACCCGTGATGTTTCTTTGATGGCCTGGCGTAGGGCTTGTCCGCTGATCCCCAGGTCCTTCATCAGTCTTAAGGTAGATGCTGCCACGAATCCTCGACATCCAACTTCTACCGGGCAGATCTTAGCTCTCCAGCCCCGCTGTTCTGCCTCTGCTGCAAGCTCTGTATATTGCAGTTTCTTTCTTTCGAAGGCTTCCTGCACAGCATCCTCCCAAGGGACTGCGAGCTCCACAAAGTACACCATGCACTGAGAGTTCGACCAGAGCACAAGTTGGTGATGGCTATCTTTGATGGAACTGTAAGCCGTTGGTCCACATCCACCAGCATCTGCCAATCCCGGGCCGCCTCCAGCTGTCCAAACCTGGTCCTTGGTGGAATTTTCCATTGCCTTTGTACCCGCCCCCCTCCCCCCCCCCAAATGCAGGGCATTGTTGGTTGTTCTCCTGCTTTCTAGAGTCGCTGCCAGGCATTTGAGCACTTGATTATGTTTCCAGGTGTACCGTCCTTGGGAGAGGCTTACTTTACACCCAGTGAGAATGTGCCTAAGTGTGGCTGGTGTTGAACACAGGGGGCATGATGGATCTTCGCCCAGCCATTGGTTGAGATTTTTTTGGCTAGGAAACTTATCCCGAATGCTCCTGCTCACCTCCATCTCCACCATGTCCTTCCAGTTGATCTTCCTCTTTTCCACACTCTCCCATCTCATCCACTGACCCTGTTTAGCTTGCGACACAGCCTTGGCACACCTACTGAACTCCTCCTGCATTTACTGGACTCCATCTACTGTGGACGCCCCATTACAAGAAGCTTTGGAGAGGATGCAAAACGCTGCCTGGATTAGCGGGTGGTTAGCTACAAAGAGATTGTTGAACAGATGTAGATTTTTTCTCTGGAAAGTCAAAGGTTGAGGGAAGGCCTGATAGAAGTATATAAAATTATTGTGAGGCATAGATATGATAGGCAGTCAGAACCCTTTTCCCAGGGTGGAAATGTCAAAGAATAGAGGGCATGGCTTTAAGGTGAAAAGGGGAAGGTTAAAAGAGACTTGCGGGGAAAGATTTTTACACAGAGAGTGGTGGGTGCCTGGAACGCGTTGCCAGGGGTGGTGGTGGAGACAGATACGATGGTGGCATTTACAGTAGGAGGCTTTTGGATAGGCACACGGATAAGCTGGGAATGGAGGGGCATGGACCATGCGCAGGCGGAAGAGATTAGTTTAACTTAGCATCATGTTCAGCACAGACGCTGTGGGCCGAAGGGCCTATCCCTGCGCTGTCCTGTTCTATGTTCATCGCAAAGCTTAATGAAAGCAGAAAATGCTGGAATACCTAGTTGGCTGGGCTCCATCCGTGGAGAGCCGGGTAAACTTAGCCTTTCGTGTTCATGATCTTTGTCCATATGGCATTCTGATCAGTGAGCAGCAATTAAATATAGTCATTGAATGTGTGGGGAGGAACTGCAGGCTGGTCTCAACCGAAGATGGACACAAAAAGCTGGAGTAACTCAATGGGTCAGGCAGCATTTCTGGAGAAAATCCTGACCCGCTAAGTTGCTCCAGCACATTTTATCTTTATTTGTAAACCAGCTTTTGCAGTTCCTTGTGACCAAGAATACATTCCATGCATTTGTACATATAAAAAACATTGCAGAATGCTGATTTAAAGAACTGAAACCAAGTTTTGTGTTTATTGCACCTTTTAATTTACATATAGCTACCATTTAACTGTTTTTCAAATAAACAAATCCCTCCACATACCAATTATTGATCGTACTTCATTGGATTTTATCCTGCACTGAACAAAATTCCTTTTACCCTGTGTCTGTACAATGTGGACAGCTTGCTTCTACTCGCGTATAGTCTTTCCGCTGACTGGATAGGACTCAATAAAAAAAGCTTTTCACGGTACCTCGGACCACATGACAATGATAATAAACTAAACTAAATTTGTAATTTTTCACTCTTCCATGTACTCTACAGGAGATGGCAACGAAGAAATAGGTGCGCTGATTCAAAATTATATTCGGGAAATACAGGAATTAAGGTTGGTCCCTGAATTTTAATCTCCGTATTTTGTACATGTCATGGCAGATTCCCTTGCCTGGCCATCTCAAAAATATAAACCCGTAAGACGTCGTAGCAGAATTAAGCCATTCGACCCTTCAAGTCTACTCTGCCGTCCATTCGATCATGGATGATCCGAACAAAATTACGAGACGCACATAAAATCCTGCCCCCCAGAAGTCCCCCTGTAAATGTGTCCCCCAGGCCGGGTGAGGCGCAGATTTCGACCTTATTGGGACTTCCACGACCGATCAGCAGGGTTGAATTTGCCCCGTGTGGCTGTGGAATTCCGGCCCGGCCAGAGCCGGCAGATCCGTTCCCATTGCGGAACTCCGAGGCTGACTTTGTAGACCGATATCTCGGTACTTCGGTGGACTATGTGGAACGTTCTGGTACCATTGAACTCATCTCGGAGGCCATGATCTCTGTTGGGTCGGCAGAACGGAAAATCCAGAAAGGCTCCAAAACCGAGGGTGCCAGGAAGTCGATGGTGGACCTGAACTTTCCGTTGCTCTGAATGTTTGTTTGACTTCTGGAGCTTTGTTTTGGATTTTCTTTGCTCAAAGTCCTCCGTGATGTAAAGGTCTCTCTGTTTCAGGACCAAGCTGTTGGAGAGTGAAGCCATGAATGAGTCTCTTCGCCGCAACGTCTCTCGACTGATGTCCAGGTCTCCGTATTCAGCAGGATTGTCTCCCATGCCTTGTTCTGCAAATTTCGCCGGCTCTCTGGAATCCGATACCTCTGAGGTTGTTGAACTGGCAAAAAAGGACTTGGAGCTGCTGAAGAAAGAAAGGATACAAAGAAAAAACAGGTGATTGCGTGCATATATTATTATTGGCAGCGCTTTTATTGTAGAACTAAAAGTTGCCGATATGCACTTTAGAGTTTAGAGATACAGCGTGGAAACAGGCCCTTCCACCCCCGGGTCCCCACTGACCAGCAATCGCCCTGTACACCAGCACTATCCTACAAACTCGGTACAATTTACAATTTTTACCAAAGCCAATTAACCAACAAACCCACATGTCTTTGAGGTGTAGGAGGAAACCAGAGCAGCCGGAGAAAACCCGCGTGGTCCGAGGGATTAATAACCA
The DNA here is from genome assembly GCA_035221665.1 of Okamejei kenojei. Taxonomy (NCBI): domain Eukaryota; kingdom Metazoa; phylum Chordata; class Chondrichthyes; order Rajiformes; family Rajidae; genus Okamejei; species Okamejei kenojei. Next base: position 22,643,497 of record CM069154.1, on the reverse strand, counting down.
TGCGTGTTGTGTGGCCGGCATTTAACGTTTCAGCAGAGACGGGATGCTATACAGGCACATACTGTCATCATCTCTAAAAAGTTAAACTTCTTTAATTTGATTTCCGCCCATGTATGTGACACGTATGTTTATTGATCTTGCATACCGGCATCTTTTGCATAAAAATGCACTGGTTATTAAATAATAATTTTATTTAGTAATAGGTTTCTCTGAAGTATGAGCTGAAACATAGAAACATAGAAAATAGGTGCAGGAGTAGGCCATTCGGCCCTTCGAGCCTGCACCGCCATTCAATATGAACATGGCTGGTCATCCAACTCAGTATGCTGTACCTGCCTGCTCTCCATACCCCCTGATCCCTTTAGCCACAAGGGCCACATCTAACTCCCTCTTAAATATAGCCAATGAACTGGCCTCAACTACCTTCTGTGGCGGAGAATTCCACAGACTCACCACTCTCTGTGTGAAAAATGTTTTTCTCATCTCGGTCCTAAAAGATTTCCCCTTATCCTTAAACTGTGACCCCTTATTCTGGACTTCCCCAACATCGGGAACAATCTTCCTGCATCCAGCCTGTCCAACCCCTTAAGAATTTTGTAAGTTTCTATAAGATCCCCCCTCAATCTTCTAAATTCTAGCGAGTACAAACCGAGTCTATCCAGTCTTTCTTCATATGGAAGTCCTGTCATCCCAGGAATCAGTCTGGTGAACCTTCTCTGTACTCCCTCTATGGCAAGAATGTCTTTCCTCAGATTAGGAGACCAAAACTGTACGCAATACTCTAGGTGTGGTCTCACCAAGACCCTGTACAACTGCAGTAGAACCTCCCTGCTCCTATACTCAAATCCTTTTGCTATGAATGCGAATATACCATTTGCTTTCTTCACTGCGATATTGAAAATGCTTTTATAACTTAATGGCCTGTCCCACTAGCCCGATTTTTTTCAACGACTTGCCGGCATCCGTCATAGTCGCAGCAGGTCGCCGAAAATGTTCAAAATGTTCAAAATCCCGCAGCGACCAGAAAAAGGTACGACTCTTCGGGCGACTACCCGGGACCGTACAGCCGTCACCCCGCGACAGATGCCAGCAAGTCGCCAAAAAAATCGCATAAGTGGGACAGGCCATTAAGTTATAAAAGCATTTTCAATATCGCTCATTTACAAGACAAAAACGATTGAACTTTAAATAATAAACATGGCCCATGAATTGGACAGGTACCCGCATTTTATAAAATATTTTCCTGGAATGTATTTACTCATCCCTTATTCCTTCACAGTCCAGAGAAAGAGAAAAGAAGAAAGAATGTAACGACGGAGAATTGGGAAGAGACAGATGACAATGAAGCAGAAGAGGTACAGAAAAGCAAAGAACTTGAAAATAAATTAATGTTTTGTTTAGAGATACAGTGTAGAACAGGCCCTTCAGCCCAGCGGGTCTGCATCGACCAGCGATCGCCCTGTACAATAGTTCTATCCTACACACTAGGGACAATTTACGGAGGCCAATTAACCTACAAACCTGCACGTCTTTGTAATGTGGGAGGAAACCGGAGCACCCCGAGAAAATCCATGCGGTAACAGCGAGAAGGTACAAACTCACACAGGCAGCTCCCGCGGTCATGATTGTACCCGGGTCCTTGGCACTGTAAGGCAGCAACTCTACTGCTGAGCCACTGTGCCCCCGCTGATGTTCTAGTATAGATACAAGGAACTGCAGATGCTGGTTTACAAAAAAAGACCCCAAGTTGTGGAGTAACTCAGCAGGTCAGGCAGCATCTCGGGAGAACATGGATGGATGAGGTTTTGAGTCGAAACCTTTCTTCAAACATGCTGCCTGACCCGCTAAGTTCTTCCAGCACGTTGTGTCTATTTTTGGTATAAACAGTTATCTGTTTCTACATAGCCCTGCATAGGAACGGGCCCTTCGGCCCGTAACGTTTGTGCCGGACACGATGCGAAGTTAAACTGATCTCATCTGCCTGTATGTGATTCATATCCCTCTATTCCCTGCGTATGCATGTGCCTATCTAAAAGCCTTTTACACACCGCTGTTGTATCTTCCTCCGCCACTACCCCTGGCAACGTGTTCCGTGCACCTACCATTCTCTGTGTAAAAAAGCCCCTCTCTATTAAACTTTGTCCCTCTCACCTTATACTGTGGCTGTGCCCTCTGGTGAGGGACATTTCTACCCTGTTATTTCTCATCCTTTTGTAATTTCAGGAAGAAAGTTGCTGTGAAGAAGAAGAAGGTGGGGATGAAGACGATTTTGACAGTGATGGAAGTCTGGATGAAACGGATACTGAATCAGAGGAGAAAGGTAATGGCATCATAGAGCTGCATAAAACGGAAACAGGCCCTTTGTTAAGAATGTAGGAAGGAACTGTAGATGCTGCTTTACACCGAAGATCGACACAAAATGCTGAAGTAACTCAGCGGGTCAGGCAGCATCTCTGGAGAAAATGAATAGGTGACGTTTTGGGTCGAGACCATTCTTCGCTCTGAGAGTCAAGGGAACGAGATATGGAAAGGTGCAGAACAGATCAGTGCCGGCACTGATGACCAAAGAGACCACAATGGTCCATTGTTGGCTGTGGAGATGGAGGAGATACGAACAGTAAAACTAGCAGGAAGGCATGGGTAAGAGTGTTTAGTTGTCATATGTACCAGCAATGGAACAATGAAATTCGTACTTGCATTACTTTTATGTGCAGTCAATGCTGGAAACTGAATGTAGATAAGCTATGAAAGGTTGCTTACATTCCTGTTATGTGTGCTTATACCTGTAGTTTGTTTTAATTGTACATGGTGTGCTGCTGGGAAAACATTACTTCAAAAACAGGCACAAAGTGCTGGAGTAACACAACGAGTCAGGCAGCATCTCTGGAGAACATGGATCGGGCCGGACCCTTCTTCACCACTTTGTGATATCACTTACCCATGTTGTCCAGAGATGCTGCCTGATCCGATGAGTGACTCCAGTACTTTGTGTCCTTTTTTTGTAAAGCAGCAAATGTCGTTCCTTGTTTCTACATTCTCACATTATTTCAATAACCTAACACTTTTAATATTTAGATTAGTTTGGAGATACGGGCCCTTGGGCCCACTGTGCCCACGCCGGCCACCGATCCCCCTGCACACTAGTTCCATGCTACACACTGGGACAATTGTACCTAAGCCAATTCAACAACAAATCTGCATGTTTTTGGAATGTGGGAGGACACCAGAGAAATCTCACCAGGCCACAGGGAGAATGTTAAATTGTATAGATAGCACCCTTGATCAGGATTGAACCCAGTGTGTAAGGCAGCACTTAATGTGTTTAGTCAGGAAATGGTGCTGGTAAACTGTCGGTACTGAAGGCAGATAAATCCCCAGCGCCTGATGGTCTGCATCCCAGCGTATTCAAGGAGGTGGCCCTAGAAATTGTGGATGCATTGGTGATAATTTTCCAATGTTCTCTCGACTCTGGATCTGTTCATGTGGACTGGAGGGTAGCCAATGTAACTCCACTTTTTAAGAAAGTTGAGAGATTGAAAACGAGGAATTATAGACCAGTTAGCCTTAGTGGGGAAGATGCTGGAGTTGGATATTAAAGATGTTAGAGCAGCGTATTTGGAAAGCAGTGACAGGATCGGTCAAAGCCAGCATGGATTTATGAAGGGTAAATCATGCTTGACTGATCTTCTGGGATTTTTTGAGGTAGAATGGATAAGGGAGAGCCAATGGATAAAGTGTCTCTGGACTTTCAAAAAGCCTTTGACAAGGTCCCACACAAGAGATTAGTGTGCAAAATTAGAACACATGGTATTGGGGGTAGGGTATTAACATGGATAGAGAACTGGTTGGCAGACAGGAAGCAAAGAGTAGGAATTAACAAGTCCTTTTCAGAATGGTAGGCAGTGACTAGTGGGGTGTCACTCGGTGCTGGAACCCCAGTTATTTACAATATATAACGATTTAGACGAGGGAATTAAATATGACATCTCCAAGTTTGTGGATGACACAAAGTTGGGTGGCAGTCTGAGCTGTGATGAGGATGCTATGAGGCTGCAGGGTGACTTGGATAGGTTGGGTGAGTGGGCAGATGCAGTATAATGTGGATAAATGTGAAGTTTTCCACTTTGGTGGCAAGAACAGGAAGGCAGATTATTATCTGAATGGTGTCAGATTAGGAAAAGGGGAGGTGCAACAAAACCTGGGTGTTCTTGTACATCAGTCACTAAAAGTAAGCATGCAGTTACAGCAAGCAGTGAGGAAAGCTAATGGCATTTTGGCCTTCATTGCGAGAGGATTTGAGTTTAGGAGCAAGGAGGTCCAACTGCAGTTGGACAGGGCCCTGGTGAGACCGCACCTGGTGTATTGTGTGCAGTTTCACTAGTTTCCCAATCTTCCCCACTAGGTTAATTCCCGGGAAGGCATATGATGAAAGAATGGGTCGACTGGGCTTGTATGGAATTTAGAAGGATGAGAGGGAATCTTATAGAAACATGTCAAATTCTTAAAGGATTGGACAGGCTAGATCCAAGAAAAATGTTCCTGATTTGGGGGAGTCCAGAACCAGGGGTCATAGTTTAAGAATACGGGGTAGGCCTTTTAGGACTGAGATGAGGAAAAATGTATTCACCCAGAGAGTTGTGAATCTGGAATTCTCAGCCGCAGAAAGCAGTAGAGGTCAATTCACTGGACGTTTTCAAGAGAGAGTTAGATTTAGCTCTCAGGGCTAAAGGAATCAAGGGGTATAGGGAAAAAGCAGGAACGAGGTACTGATTTTAGATGAGCAGCCATGATCATATTGAATGACGGTGCTGGCTCAAAGGGACGAATAGCCTACTCTTGCGAGCCTACTCCTGCACCTATTTTTCTATGTTTCTAAGGTAGACACAAAATGCTGGAGTAACTCTGCGGGACAGGCAGCATCACTGGAGAGAAGGAATGGGTGACGTTTCGGGTCGAAACCCTTCTTCAGACTCATTTGTTTAATCTGTCAAATGTTTTAATATTTTTAAACCTGTCGCACTGCCTCGAAAGTTTTTGATGACTTGTGTGGAGTAATCTCTCCCTTGTTTCTTTGTTTTGTTCGCAGTCAATTATCAGGCTGACCTTGCTGACATAACCTGTGAGATTGAAATCAAGCAGAAACTGATCGATGAGCTTGAGAACAGCCAGCGACGATTGCAAATATTGAGGCAACAATACGAGGAAAAACTTATCCTCCTGCAGAACAAAATCCGGGACACGCAGCTGGAAAGAGACCGTGTTCTGAAGAACCTCGGTAAAGTTACTTATTCACAAATTTACCATTAACAAAGTACCATTGACAGTGGGAAAGAGCCCTGAATTTTTGCTTCATTTCTTCTCCCGCATTGCATGTTTTCAAAATATATTCAATTATATCTATATATTCACAATGGCGCAGCTGGAAGAGCCGCTGCCTCACGATGCCGGAGATCCTAGTTCAATCCTGACTCTGGATGCTGACTGTGGAGTTTGCACGTTCTTCCTTTGACCTCAAAAGTTTTTTCCGGGCTCCCAAATCCCAAATCCCAAAGACGTGCGGGTTTGTAGATCAATTGACTTCTGTAAATTGCCCCTAGTGTGTAGGGAGTGTATACGAAAAATGGGATAATGTAGAACTAGTGTGAATGGGTGATCGATGCTCAGTGTGGGCTTGGTGGGCCGAAGGACCCGTTTCCACGCTGTATCATTCAATCAATTGTCCACAATTTTACTGTTAACAAAGTACCAAGTTGACAATGAGAAAGGGCAGTGAATGTTTGCATCATTTCTTTGCCCACATTGCATGTCTCACCCCAGTCACATCAGACCAGAGGTACAGAAGTGAGAAAGCACATATCTCCAGATTCAGGGATAGTTTCTTGTTAGCTGTACTCAGGCAACTGAAACATCCTATCACCAACCAGGGAGCAGTCCTGTCCATCTACCTCATTGGAGACTATGACTATCTTTAATCAGACTTTACTGGGCATTTATCTTGCACTAAATGTTATACCCTTTATCAACCCACATTTCCACATCTGCACTAACCCCAACTTGCCTGCATTTGGCCCATGTCACTCTAAACCTATCCTATCCACGTACCTGTCCAGCTGTTTTTTCATCATTGTGATAGTATCTGCCTCAACTACCTCCTCTGGCAGCCCCCTCCAGGCAGCCCCCTCCAGGCAGCCCCCTCCAGGCAGCCCCCTCCAGGCAGCCCCCTCCAGGCAGCCCCCTCCAGGCAGCCCCCTCCAGGCAGCCCCCTCCATATATGTGAGAAAGTTGCCCCTCGGGTACATTTTAAATCTTTCCACCCTCGCCTTCAACCTATGTCCTCTGGATCTTGATTTCCCTACTCTGGGCAAAATACTCTGTGCATTCACCCTATCTCATGATTTTATATCCCTCTATGTGAACATCCCTCAGTCTCCTGTGCTCCAAGCAATAAATTCCTAGCCTGCCCAACCTCTCCCTACTGAGTCCAGGCAATATCCTCATAAATCCTCTCTGCACTCTTTCCAGCTTATACATATACAATCAATTGATTATCACATTTTTCGTATCAATGAGCCATAAACATGGGCTCACAAGACACTGGAGATGCTGTAGTTTTGTCCATCTACCTCTCTGTCCTAAACGTTTCCTCCTCCTCATGCCATCGTCTGTCCATTCCTACTACAGATGCTGGCTGACCCGCTGAGTTCTTCCAGCACTTTGTGTTTCGTATAAAGAGGAGACTCCTGTTTCACGTGCATCTATTGTACAGTATTGCACAAATCTACCATCACGTGGGGTGCACAGTGGTGCAGCGATAGAGTTGCTGCCTGACAGCGGCAGAGACCAGGGTTCAAACCTGACCACGGATGCTGCCCGTACGGAGTTTGTGTGTTATCCCTGTGACCGTGTGAGTTTCCTCCGGGTGCACTGGTCTCCTCACACTTTCCAAAGACCTGCAGGTTTGTAGGTTAATTGGCTTTGGTAAGATTGTAAATTGTCCCTAGTGCGTAGGATAGTTAGTGTACGGGGTGATCGCAAGCCGGCGTGGATTCGGTGGGCCGATGGGCCTACTTCTCCTCTGCATCTGTAAAGACTAAAAATCTACTCTCAGAAATACCTGGGCACACTTTCCCTTGGAGATTGGTAGCATCTGCAGCTTCAGTTTTGTTTGCCTAAATGTTGGCCAGGTTGTTTCTTACAATCCCGTGTTTCTCTAAGCTGTGGGAGGGTGGTAAAGAGAAAGAAAAGAGAGGGGAAGGAAGCAAAGTTGCTGCGTATTGCCCACATATGGCATGGAAACGGGTCCCATCCTGTCCGTACAATCCCACAACTAATCCTGCACTAAACCCATTTTATTCTCTCCAAATTCCCATCAACTCCCCCACATTCTACCCCTCAACTACACACTAGGCAGTTTAGTTTTTTTAGAGATACAGCATGGAAACAAATCCTTCAGCCCACTGATTCCACACTGACCATCGATCATCCGTTCTCACTAGTACTACCTTATCTCACTTTCTCATCTACACACTAGGGGCAATTTACAGAATCCAATTAACTTGCAAACCTGCACAAATTTGGGACATGGGAGGAAACCGGAACACCCGGGGGAAACCCACGCGGTCACAGGAAGAACGTGCAAACTTCTCACAGACAGCACCAGAGGTCGGGATGGAACTCGGGTCTCTGGCGCTGTGAGGCAGCAGCACTACCAGTTGTGCCACCGCAGTGGGAAACGGGGCAAGAAAACAAATATTTTAAAACATCTTCAATTTGGTGATTCATAGCAGTGTAATTTCAGGAATTATTTTTCAAATAAAAATATGTAGGTTTAGCATCCATGCTCATGATAAAGCTGTTTTCAACGTTATTTTTGGTGCTTTTAAGTTTTGTTTAAAATATATATATATATATATAGCAGATATAATTACAATATAGAAAATTGTTTTGAAGCATTATTAGAGGCTATCTGACTTGTTTTACTTCTGGTAATAATCTCAGCTTCGAAAAACCAATAGTTTATTTGTTCCTCTACTCTACGGAGAATAATTACAAGGACCACCACAGTCTGAAAGAACCACTGTTACAATCTCTGGCTTCCAGCTGTGTACAAACCTTCCTGTTTCCTTTATTTATGTAACGCCGGTGGTTTCATAACTTCTAAAGAAGTCCAATGTAGGGTCACAGACTGATAGGTCATAAGTGATAGGAGCAGAATTAGGCCATTCGGCCCATCAAGTCTACTCCGCCAGATACACCAGGAGAACAAATATTTGGATACCGAAGGCATATGGTACATAGAAACATAGAAATTAGGGGCAGGAATAGGCCATTCGGCCCTTCGAGCCTGCACCGCCATTCAATATGATCATGGCTGATCATCCGACTCAGTATCCCGTACCTGCCTTCTCTCCATACCCCCTGATCCCTTTAGCCACAAGTGCCACATCTAACTCCCTCTTAAATATAGCCAATGAACTGGCCTCAACTACCTTCTGTGGCAGTGAATTCCAGAGATTCACCACTCTCTATGTGAAAAATGATTTTCTCATCTTGGTCCTAAAAGACCTCCCCCTTATTTTTAAACTGTGAGCCCTTGTTCTGGACTTCCCCAACATCGGGAACAATCTTCCTGCATCTAGCCTGTCCAACCGCTTAAGAATTTTGTAAATCTCTATAAGATCCCCCCTCAACCTCCTAAATTCTGGTGAGTACAAGCCGAGTCTATCCAGTCTTTCTTCATATGAAATATCCTGCCATCCCAGGAATCAGTCTGCTGAACCTTCTCTGTACTCCCTCTATGGCAAGAATGTCTTTCCTCAGATTAGGAGACCAGAACTGTACGCAATACTCCAGGTGTGGCCTCACCAAGACCCTGTACAACTGCAGTAGAATCTCCCTGCTCTTATACTCAAATCCTTTTGCTATGAATGCTAACATACCATTCGCTTTCTTCACTGCCTGCTGCACTTGCATGCCTACTTTCAATGACTGGTGTACCATGACACCCAGGTCTCGTTGCATCTCCCCTTTTTCTAATCGGCCACCAGAGTACAGAGTAGAAACAAGGAACTGCAGATGCTGGTTTACAAAAAAAAACACACAAAGTGCTGGAGTAACTGAGCGGGTCAGGTAGCATCTCTGGAGAACGTGGATAGGTGAGATTTCGGGTCGAGATCCATTTTCAGACTGAATCAGAGATAAAAAATAGATGGTCTTGGACAAGTGATCTGAAACTCAACATGAGATCTTGTTTTCTCTCTATCCATCCCTCTGTTCTTGTAACTTCTCAACAATAAGGAACCTCCAAAGTCAAGACTCACATAGGTTACATAACATGCACCATATCAGTACACCACGATGATGCACACGGTGCCATGCCACCATTCTATATTTAGTGTGCGTTTTAAGTTGCTAAATAGTTGAACAGTTGCTCTGATTTCGTTTCAGGTTCTATGGAGTGCAACACGGAAGAGAGAGCCTGCAAGATTAAAGCAGACTATGAGAAAAAACTAAAGGAGATGAACCGAGAGCTCCAGAAACTGCAGACAGCACAGAAAGAACATGCACGCCTCCTCAAAAATCAAACTCGTTACGAACGGGAATTGAGGAAACTGCAGAACGAAGTGGCTGAGATGAGGAAGACCAAGGTAAAACTGTCTTTGCTTGCAGACACTGAGACTGCAGGTGCTGGAATTGATTGATTGAAAGATACAGCATGGAAACAAGCCCTTCGGACCACCAAGTCCACCCCGACCAGCGATCACTTGTTCACACTAGTTCTATGTTACCCTGCTTTCTCATCCACACTAGAGGCAATGTGCAAAGGCCATTTATCCTACAAACCTGCATGTCTTTGGGATGTGGGAGGAAACTGGAGCACCCGGAAAAAATCCACACGGTCACAGGGAGAAAGTTCAAACTCTGTACAGACAGCACCTGTAGTCAGGATCGAACCCGGGTCTCTGGCGCTGTGAGACAGCAACTCTACCACTGCGCCACCGTGCCGCCCGTCACAGTTGTGACAACCTATTCCCGTCACCTCGTTACTAAAGACTTGGGTTTCTTTTCCTCCTGCAATTTTGTTTCATTAGGTGACTCTGATGAAACAAATGAGGGACGACCAGCAGCGAATGAGGATGATCGAAAGCAAGAGGAACCGTGAAATAGCACAGCTGAAAAAGGAACAGCGACGACAAGAAGTGAGGAGCAAAGGACGGAGAGAACGTGAACGCGGTCTGAAGAAAGATCCCCACCCAAAACGTGCCCTCCAGCATCATAGAGTGATTCAGTGTGGAAACAGGCCCTTCAGCCCAACTTGCCCACACTGACCAATATGCCCCATCTACACTAGTCCCACCTGCCTGCGTTTGGCCCTTATCCCTCTAAACCTTTCCTATCCATGTACCTGTCTAAATGTTTCTTAAACGTTGCGATAGTCCCTACCTCAACTACTATGGCAGCTCATTCCATACAGCCACCCTCTGTTGTAAATAAACTCGCCCCTCGGGTTCCTATTCCTATTAAATCATTTCACCCTCACCACAAATCTATGTCCCCTGGTTCTCGATTCCCCTATTCTGGTGAAAACATTCTGTGCATTTACCATATCCCGATTAAATCTATCCCCTCGCATGCAAGAGGTGGCAAGTTTTGCCGCCATTTTCTAAGTCCTTTCTGCTCTCCAGTTTTTATGACCAGTGCCTAATACAAGCGAGTCCCAGGTTGCAGTGGGCCTCCAGCCATCGCCTTCCTTGTAGGCGACATCCCTTTCCTCGCCCGTCCACCTTCATGCCCAGGGGCAGCATCCCACAGCTGATCTTGAGGGTGCGGTGGACCAGACCCCAGTTCCCTCCCCTACCGCCCTCGCTCCACGCCGGTCGTGTCAGTCGTCACCGGCTCCATCCCCTGTTGTCTGTGAGATATTGGACCTGTTACCGCAAGGTCTGCACATAGTTGCCCTGCACCACCCACCACCACCCACAAAGATCTCTGGCGTAATATGCCTCTCTAGCCACCTAGTCTAAGGATTTTTTTTTAAATTTCAGTACCAAATTCGAACTTTGGAGTCCCAAAAGAGGCAACAAGAACTTGTGCTGCGCAGGAAAACACAAGAGGTCAGTAACTTACCTTTAATGACCCAAATCGGTATTGCGTGATTGTCAACGTGGGCTTTAGTGGGGGGGGGGGGGGGGGCTTTTTACAGGCGTACAGAATACTTGTTCTTGGTCTGTTCCTGGCATTGTACAGTAGGGTTTTCGATTTGCAATTTATTTACATGGAAAAGGGTTGGAACATGCGACAGTGATTTGGAATACATGGAGATGAGCTTGTTGGCTGCAGCAGCAAGTGAAAATACAAATTGCATTGGAAGTCAGATCTGTGTATGCAGTTCTTTTTCTGTAATGGTACAGTGGGCTGAAGGGCCTTCTTCCACACTGTATCTCTAACTAAATTAACCTCCAGTCTGCAGAAGACTCTTCCCCCAGAAATGTCACCCATTCCTTCCATCCAGAGATGCTGCCCGTCCCGCTGAGTTACTCCAGCATTTTGTCCTTTCTGTTCTGGGCCCCTTCCATGGCCAGAATGAGTCCCACCCCAAATTGGAGGAGCAGCACCTCATATTTTGCATCCCAGCGGTGTGAACATTGACTTCTCCAATTTCAGGTAGTCCAATTTCTCCCTCCTTCTCCTCCCCCTTCCCAGCTCTTCCACAGCCTACTGTCTCTGCCTCTTCCTTTCTTTTTCCCGCCCCCCCCCCCCCCCCCCCCACATCAGTGAAGAAGTGTCTCAACCCGAAATGTCGCCTATTCCTTCGCTCCCTAGATGCTGCCTCACCCGCTGAGTTACTCCAGCAGTTTTGTCTACTAGCATTTTGTGTCTATCTTCATTGCAAACCAGCTTTTACAGTTCCTTCCTACACATTATAGTTGATTGAAAGTGTAACTTCAAAATTCGGCAAGGGAAAGTTATGTTCCATTTATCATATCTAATCAACTGGTAAAGCTAACTTTGTGTGATTGTAATGTCTTGTAGATGATATGCAAAGGTTATTTGTTTGTTTTAAAAACAGAAGAAAGAACCCATTGATTCTCTTGCTGCTGCTCCCAATTTTGTGATTCTGGAGCTTTATTCTATTTAGAAGAATGAGGGGGACCTCATTGAAACTTACCGAACAGTGAAAGGTCTAGATAGAGTGGATGCAGAGGGAATCCTAGTCCTAGACTCTCCCACTAGTGTGAGAGTCTAGGACTGGATGCCATGTCCTCAGAATAAAAGGACAAAGTAAATGGGGAGGACTTTCTTTAGCCAGAGGGTGGTGAATCTGTGGAATTCATTGCCACATAGAGCTGTGGCGGTCAAGTCAATGGATAGTTTTACGGCAGAGATTGACATTATTGATTAGTAAGGGTATCAGGGGTTATGGGGCAAAGGCAGGAGAATGGGGTAATTCCAGCATTTTGTGTAAACCAGCACCTGCAGTTCCTTCCAAAACCTTTCATCTTTTGACGTTTCTGCTATTCGGTGCTTTTGTTTCATGTTTAGGTCAGCGCTCTACGAAGATTAGCCAAGCCCATGTCCAACCGAGTTGCTGGTCGTGTAAGCCGTAAACAGACTATCTTGGATTCGGGCATGGAATTGTCAGCTAGTACTTCTTCAGAGGCAGAGTCAGCCTCCAAGTCCGTGTCCAATATCGTTAAACAGTGGAACAAAAAGTTAAATGCTGCTTGGAATGAAACCGTTTCTGCGGTAAATGGAACCAGAACTGTGAGGTAAGCACAGAAGCAACAACAGATCGTAAAAGATAAACAATAGCACTTTGTTCCTTGGAGCCATTATGCTGGAGAGCGTGTAGTTATATAAGACGTTGGCGAGGCCACATTGAGTGTATTGTGTTCAGTTTTGGGCACCATGTTATAGGAAAGATGTTGTCAAGTTGGAAAGGGTGCACAAAAATTTACCAGGATGTTGCCAGGACTCAAGGGCCTGAGCTACAAGGAGAGGCTGGGCAGGCTGGGACTTTATTCCTTGGAGTACTGAAGGCTGTGGGGTGATCTTATAGAGATATATAAAATCAGGAGGGCAACAGACATGGTGAATGCACAGAGTCAGGGTACCGGGGGAATACAGGGTAGGAGAATAAAGGATCAGAGGGTACAGGTTTAAGGTGAGGGGAGAAACATTTAATAGGTAATCGAGAGGCAACCTCTTCACTCGAGGGTGGTGGTTCTATAGAATAAGCAGCCAGAGGTTGAGGCTGGTGCGATAACAACATTTAATAGGCAGATACTTGGATAGGTAAGGCTAGAGGAATATAGGCCAAAGATGGGCAAATACAACTAGCTTAGATGGGGCATCCAGGTCAGCATGGACGGGTTGGGCAGAAAGGTTTGTTTCTGTGCTGTATAACTCTGACTTTAATAACTTATCATTCACAAAGTCCTGTTAATTAAATAAATTGAGGTGACAAACTTTGTAAGCCACAACAGTAGGATATAAAAAAACGTGCAGTACAATAGGCTGGGATGATCTCCTCTTAGTATTCTAAAGTTGACTTACTGGCAGCTTTCGCTTTCAACAACATAATCATAATAGAGAAACATGATGTTGTTTTTCCCAAATTAAATCTAGCAATTATGATGAGAACTTCTGACAAATTCCTTTGGCTTTTGCTTTGCATCGGGGAACTAAATACATAAACTTAATCAGTATCATGTTACAAACTCAGTATTAGAACTTACAATGGTTTAAATCTTGGTTGAGGAATTTTTCTAATAATGATCTGTCATCTCTGATGAAGGGACCATAACTCGATTTGGCGGAGGCTGTTGAAAAACCTGTGTGGTTGTAAAAAAATAGATTGAAGAGAAGATGTGAGCAAACATTGTCCATGTTTAAGAATCCAACTACATCCATTTGATGGTGAATATAGGATATCCGAATGTCTCTTAAACGTTGAGTAGTTACTGCCTCTGGCAGCTCATTCCATACAGCCACGACCCTTTGTGTAAAATAAAGTTACCCCTCAGGCTCCGATTAAATCTTTTTCCCCTCACCTTAAACCTCTGTCCTCTGGTGCTTGATTCTCCTACTCTGTGTGTTTACTCTGTCTATTCCTAATGTAGTTTTATGCAACACCACTTTCCCATTGAAGTGCGAGTATGATTTGCAACTTATTTACGATAAGATATGATATAACTTTATTTATCAGAGGAGGGAAATTGGTCTGTCAACAGTCATAAAACACAACAAGATACATGGAACATGAAATTAAAGTGACGAGTGGAAAATCCGGGATTGGGGATGTGCAAAGATTGGGGGGGGGGGGGGGGGGGGGGGGGGGGGGGCTGAGGAGGAAATGTATTTCATAAAAGCAAAAAGAGTTTAGAAGGATGAGGGGGAATCATAGAAACATATAAAATTATAAAAGGACTGGACAAGCTAGATGCAGGAAAAATGTTCCCAATGTTGGGCGCGTCCAGAACCAGTGGCCACAGTGTTAGAATAAAGGGGAGGCCATTTAAGACTGAGGTGAGAAAAAAGTTTTCACCCAGAGAGTTGTGAATTTGTGAAATTCCCTGCCACAGAGGGCAATGGAGGCCAAATCACTGGATGGATTTAAGAGAGAGTTAGATAGAGTTCTAGGGGCTGGTGGAGTCAAGGGATATGGGGAGAAGGCAGGCACGGGTTATTGATTTGGGACGATCAGCCATGATCACAATGAATGGTGGTGCTGGTTCGAAGGGCCGAATGGCCTCCTCCTGCACCTATTTTCTATTCTATTTTCTATGTTTCTATTTTCTATTCTATTTTCATTTCTATTTTCTATGTTTCTATGTTTCAAATGATTCTTCTCTGTGTTGTCCCTACTGCAATCTACCCACGAATCAGGTGACTTTGCAGGGGATGGATTGCATCCTTGACAAGGATTGTAAAATAGTTGTTTCATTTTCAGTATATTTAAGAATATTTGTTTTCCTTTGTGCTGTGGTGGTGAGTTTGTTGGTATTGTCTTATATTGTAAATATTATTCTTGTAAATAATTGATTACAATTATTTTTGGTAATAAAAAATGATGTGAATTCACTGTGACCCCTTCACAGTGTTTTCTTTTTTGTTAAGCCATGCTGGTTCTTTTGTTTTATTCTGCAGAAAGAACAAGTACCAGAAGAAGGGAGTTGGTGAGATCTTTTCCAAAGCAGCTCGGCTGAAGTGGCAGGCGCTGGAGTCCAGGATCAGTGACATTGTGATGCAGAGGATGACAATCTCCAACCTGGAAGCAGACATGAATCGTCTTCTGGGGGTTTGCACATTGATTTACTAACGTCGGCAGATACAGTTAATAGACCTGTGGAGAGGATGTTTCCAGTAGACTTATTTAGACTTTTTTTTTAGACTTTAGACTTTTAGATATACCGCGTGGAAACAGGACCTTCAGCCCACCATGTCCGCGCCGACCAGCGATAATCCCGTACACTCGCACTATCCTACACACCGGGGCAATATTTTATACAACTTACCAAAGCCAATTAACCTACAAACCTTGGCGTGTGGAAGGAAACCAAAGCACCCGGAGGTAACCTATATGGTTACGGGGAGAACGTACAAACTTTGTACAGACACCACCCATAGTCAGGATTGAACCTGGGTCTCTGGCGCTGTAAGGCAGCAACTCTACCGTTGCGCCAATGTGCCGCCCTGTAGTTGGGGAGTCTAGGACCAGAGGGTGCAGCCGCAGAATAAAAGGATGTACCTTTAGAACGGAGATTAGCAGGAATTACTTTAGCCAGAGGCAGGTGAATCTGTGGAATTCATTGTCGCAGATGGCAGTAGAGGCCATGTCTCTACTGGTATTTTTTACAGCGGAGATTGACAGGTTCTTGATTCTTAAGGGCATCAAAAGTTATGGAGGAAAATGGGTTGAGGGAGAAAGACAGATCAGCCACGATCAAATGGAGGAGCAGACTCGATGTGCTGAATAACTTAATTCTACCCCTATGTCTTATGAACCGTTGCAAGATTTGCTACAGAATTGAGTGCTCAACCTAAGATCTAAAGTGTTTACCAAAATAAAGGCAACATTAAACCGATTATTACACACAAGGGTGAGGACAGATCCTGGATGACACAAGGAAATCCATAAGTGGGTTTCCTGGTTTTGAACTCGTATAATTAACTCTGTGAATACAGCGTCACACTGTCTGGCACATCAATTAAGTGCATTTGATGGAATAGAGTGCTCTCTGCTCGTTTTGAGCGGAGATACAAAGAAGCCCTTTATTCAGTCAAATTAACCAGAAGAGAATCTGTGCACTGAATTGATTGGAGTCAGACACAAGGAAACAGGGTGTTCATCCCAACTCGTCCATGCCAACTACTATGCCCCATCTAAGTAAGTCCATATCCCTCTATAACCTTTCCTATCCATGTACCTATCCTAATGTATTTTAAATGTTTTCATTGTATCGGCATCAACTACCTCCTCTGGCACCTCATTCCATATATACCCAACACTCTATGTGGGAAAAAGTTGCTCCTTAAGTTCCCATAAAACCCCCTCTCACCTTAAACTCCTGCCTTTTGTTCTTGATTTCCTTCCCCTCGGTAAAAGACTTTGTGCATTCGCCCTATCTATTACCCTTCAAGGAATAAAGTCCAAGCCTGCCCAACCTCTCCCTATAGTTCAAGCCCTCGAGTCCTGACAACATCCTTGGAAATCTTCTCTGGACTCTTTCCACCTTAATTATATCCATGCTATAACAGGGTGACTAAAACTGAGCACATTACTCCAAATACATCCTCACCAATGTCTAGGACAGATGTAACATAATGTCCCAATTTCTATACTAATTTCCGTGACTAATGAAGGCCAGTGTGAAGGGGAAAGATTTTATTGGAATCTGGGTGGTGGGTGTAAGGAATGAGCTGCCAGAGGAGGTAGTTGAGGCAGGGACTATCGCAATGTTTGAGAAGCAATTAGACAGGTTTCGGGGGATATGAGCCAAACGCAGGCAAGTGGGACTAGTGTAGATGGGACATGTGGTCGGCGTGGGCAAGTTGGGTCAAAGGGCCTGTTTCCACACTGCTTGATTCTATGACAGCACCCGAGGTCAGGATCGAACCTAGGTCTCTGGCACTGTTAGTCAGCAGCTCTACCAGCTGTGCTACTGTAATATAATTATGCAATTTCTGTAAAGTGAGACCTACAAATATTAAAACAATATTTAATTTATACTGTTTGAAGTGAAAAACAAAATACTGTTTGAAGTCTAAGTTACTCAAATGCAGCAAACTAATATACAATCGAGTCCGTTAATAGAGATGTTACATAATTTTCAAAAGAATATTTGGTGCATTTTTCTTCCTTCACTTTCAAAATTAATCAATTTGGTCAGAACAGAAATAATGCAACAGTTGAAATGATGTCAGGGCAGATTGAAGAGGACAACTTTGATGTTACAGTTTTCAAGAAACATGGAACAGTCTATCTTAAAACGTATCCTGTTAACAGTTCTGAAGATATTTTGCATGAGAGAATGATAAAGGATTACTAAATGAGAAAGGTGAGGAAGTTAATTTCTTACATAGTGAGGAGAGGTCTCCCACGCTTCTTACACAGGACATGGAACAGTTGCGCTCAGAAGCCGACCCTACTCTATATTCTCCCTTTTTGAAACCAATAATGTCTCTGCCATTTTCTTCCAGAAACGAGAGGAACTCATTGGCCTCCAGGAAATTCTACACGGGAAAAGGGAACGGATTCGCAGTGAAAATCCGGACGATAGGTCTATCCAAGAAATAAACGAGGAGCTTGAGACCTTGAATGCCAATATTGACTACATCAATGACAACATCTCTGAATGCCAGGCCACCATAATGCAGATCGAAGAAACCAAGGTGTTTAAACTTTAGTTTTGTTTAGAGAGAACTATGTGTAAAAAGAAAACTTGCCCTGCTGAGAAAATGGAACAGCTGGGCTTGTACACTCTGGAGTTTAGAAGGATGAGAGGGGATCTCATTGAAATATATAAGATTGTTAAGGGCTTGGACACAATAGAGGCAGGAAACATGTTCCCGATGTTGGGGGAGTCCAGAACCAGGGGCCACAGTTTAAGAATAAGGAGTAAGCCATTCAGAACGGAGACGAGGAAACACGTTTTCTCACAGAGAGTGGTGAGTCTGTGGAATTCTCTGCCTCAGAGGGCGGTGGAGGCAGGTTCTCTGGATGCTTTCAAGAGAGAGCTAGATAGGGCTCTTAAAGATAGCGGAGTCAGGGGATATGGGGGTGAAGGCAGGAACGGGGTACTGATTGGGGATGATACTATATCCAAACATAGAACAGTACAGCAAAGGAACAGGCCCTTCAGCCCACCATGTCTATGCCAAACATGTTGTCAAGACCATCATTTATCAGCCTGCACAGAACTAGCATCCTTCATCCCCTGCATATCTGTGCACCCATCCAAAAGTCTTTTAAATGCCACTATCATATCTGGTTCCACCACCACACCGGGCTGCGAGGTCCAGTACCCACCACCCTCTGTGTAAAAAGAAAACTTGCCCCGCACATTTCCTTTAACCGTTATCCCTCTCATCTTAAGGCTACGCCCTCTAATCTTGGCATTTTTACCCTGGGGAAAAAGGTCCGGACTCTACCCTATCCATGCCTCTCATAATTTATAAACTTCTGTCAGGTCTCCCCTCAGCCTCCGATGCTCCATCGAAAACATTCCAAGTTTGTCCGACCTCTCCTGGGACTCTCTTAGTCCCGCCATGCCTGGAGAGTTTTGGTGTTCTGATGTACGTTCACCATTGGTGGTCTGATTTTAATTCCCTTCTCTTGCTCCGTTTTAACAGGATGAGATTAATTCAACCGACACGTCTGTTGTGATAAGTTCGTGTTCCCTGGCTGAAGCACGCCATCTGCTGGATCACTTTCTGAAAATGTCAATCGACAAGGTGAGGTAATCTCTCCTTCAAGTCAAAAGTGTTTTATTGTTTTATGTCCTGAGTTATGTAAACTGAGTACTCATAATAAACAACCAAAAAGTTCAGTGTACACATATGTTTGTGTGTGTGTGTGTGTATATTTATATTTATATATATATATATATATATATATATATATATATATACACACACACACACACATATATGTGTACATGTGGAACAGCAGGTCAGGCAGCATCTCTGCAGAACATGGACAGGTGACATTTCTGAATAAGAAGGGTCCCGACCCGAAATGTCACCTATCCGTGTTCGCCAGTGGGGCTGCCTTACCCGCTGAGATACTTTGTGTTTTTCTTTTGTAAACCAGCATCTGCAGTCGCTTGTTCCTTATTGATATGAAATGTTTATTTTAGTTAGTTTTATTTAGAGATACAGCATGAAAGCAAGCCAAACATCAACCAACTTCACACCAGTTCTAGGTTATCCCACTTTCTCATCCTCTTCCTACGCATTAGGGGCAATTTACAGAGGCCAATTAACCTACAAACCCACACGTCTCAGAGATGTGGGAGGAAACCGGAACAGCCGGAGGAAACCCACGTGGTCACAGGGAGAACGTGCAGAGTTTGCAACAGACAGGGGTTAGGCTTCCAGAGTTCCCTTGCCCACGGAGTCATTCTGTTAAAGACCAAACTGAACTTGGTCTATCAAGTTGTGACAATAAGTTCATAACACATAGGAGCAGAATTAGGCATGTTCAGCCCATTGAGTCTTATCCGCCATGGCTGATCCATCTTTCCCTCTCAACCCCATTCTCCTACCTTCCCCCCATAACCATTGACACCCTTACAACGTTAAAAAACACCCAATGGCCTCCACTGCTGTCTGTGGCAATGAATCGCACAGATTCATCACCCTCTAGCTAAAATGAAGCATCTCGCTGGCACACAAACGGTTAACATTTCGTGTGGGATGTGCGGACCATCTGACTGGGAATTTGAGTAATTTAATGATTTTCATCTCCAGGGTATGCAGGTGGCCCAGAAAGAGGCTCAGATTAAGCTGATGGAAGGCCGATTGAAGCAAGTGGATGTGACTGATTCGATTCCAAATCAGCTGATTACCATGCTGCGGGAGAAGGCTGAATCTATTCCTGAATTGCAGACGTTGCTTCAAAGCGTCTCACAAGGTAGCCTGCTCCCTGATCATCTTCCCCTTCTCGGGATCGCATAATGTGAATATATCCAATCATAAAATATTTCTTAAAACTCTAATGATGGTAAGATGTGTAGTTCTTCATCTGTTATTCCATTCTTCCACGCAACTGTTCGCATTACAAAGTTTCAAAGGTAACCATGTACAGAAAGGTATTCATTAAATTGAAGGTTTTTTTTAATATAAGCCGTCAAATGGGCAGAATAGGGAGGACATAGTAGTTTTCTGCAATGAGCTTCATAGAAATGATCAATATATTAATTTATAACAGTAAATTATACTGTTAAATTCCAGTATAATTTAACATATAATTCTTAACATGCAGGCTTTGGTTTATTATTGTCATGTGTAAAGAGCTACATTGAAAAGCTTTTTGTTGCAAGTTAGCCAGTCAGCGAAAATACATGATTACAATCAAGCCATTCACAGTGTATAGGTACAAGATAAAGGGAATAACGTTTAGTGCAAGATAAAGTCCTATTAAAGATAGTCCGAGGGGCACCAGTGAGGTAGGTGGTAGCTCAGTTATGCTGTCTAGTTGGTGATAAGTTGCCTCATAACAGATAGGATGAAACTGTCCCTAAATTTGGACGTATGCGCTTGAGTTTGAGGTGTTATCAATACTCAACAAAGATTTAAGGATAAATCATCTTTTCACCACAATGAACTAAAAATGATGAATGTATTCATATTATGCCAATAATTAAATGTTCTATAAAAAATATCGAATCGCGTACAAACCTGTGTGTGTTTGTGTAACATCAACCAATAAGATGACACCATTTTTCCTTTAAAGTTTGTTTTCATGTGCGTAAGTTTAGACTTTAAAGATACAGCGCGGATCTTTGGCCCATCCAGTCCGCGCAGACCAGCGATCACCCCGTACACTAACACTATCCTACACACTAGGGACAATTTACAATGTACAGAAGCCAATTAACCTACAAACCTGCACGTCTTTGGAATGGGGGAAGAAACCGGAGAAACCTCACGCAGTGACAGGGAGAGCGTGCAAACTCTGCACTGGCAGCACCCGAGGCCAGGATCGAAGCCAAGTCTCTGGCGCTGGAAGGCAGCAGCTCCAACGCTGCACCACATTGCTCATGCTGCATGAACACTGAGCTTTGACTAGTTGAATAATTCGATGTCTTTTAAACACTTATGATTTTCAGAAAATGGAGAAATAAGCAGCGATGAGGAAATCTCTGAGTGTAGCATCGGGCTGGACAGTAGGTGAGTAGGTTGGAAATACCCTGGACGTACACTGATTTCAGTATTGATGCAGATATAGATAACCAATGTGATGATATGGGTAATGCAATAATATTGTATCACCAGACCCAATAGAATTGTTCAGTAAAAAATATATATTTAGCTCTCCCAAATTAATTGATTAAGAAAGGACACAAAATGCTGGAGTAACTCAGCGGGTCTGGCAGCATCTCTGGAGAAAAAAGAATAGATGGTGTTTCGGGTTGAGACCCTTCTTCAGACTTCACACTACTCTGGTAGTGTGAAGTGTAAATGGAGTTTAATTTTCAAATACGACATGGAAACAGGCCCTTTGGTTCACCGAGTTCACGCCAACCATCGATCGCATTAATTCACTTTAATTCTATGTTATCCCACTTTCCAATCCACTCCTTACAAACTAGCAACAATTTACAGAGGCCAATTAAATAGAAACCCGCACGTCTTTGGGATATGGGAGGAAACTGGAGCACCCGGAGGAGACCCACGTGGTCATAGAGAGAACAAGCAAACTCCACATAGACAGCACCTGAGGTCAGAATCGAACCCTTGTCTCTGGTGCTGTGAGGCAACAGCTCCACCTGCTGCACCACTGCCGCCCTTTGTCTTTGATCATAGAATGCTTTAGGAGATGTACAGGGCAAGATTTAAAAGATTGCCTTCAAGTAAACATTTTTTTTAAAGTAAAATTAGATCAATTGTATAAAATTAGCCTTTCTTTATGAATTAAGTTAAGTCTAAACATTGAGAAATTTATTCCAAGAACATTTATGTTTTCTCTTTCCAGTTCAATTACAAGTTCTTTCCCGAAGCATTCGCTGAGTCAAGGAGATTTCAGGATACAGGTAAAACTATGATTTTATTCTGGAAATGACTAGGCCTGTGCACGGAGTTTTCTGAGAGGGAATCACGTTGACATTTTATATAACACTCTGTTACTCTTTTGGCAAGAACAGAGGCAAGGATGGAATTAATGTTAATAGAGGTCATTCTATCATTGTAAATATAGAGATGATTTACAGATAATCCTCGTTATAACAGACCATGGAGGGGAGGGGGAAATTATTGCTGCTTGTCCATTACAACCGAGTAATGGGATGTTAGCCCATATCTTTTCTATCTATAGCGATATATGAAAGGTAAAATAGATACTGAAAGCATGATAATAAAACTGACCTTGCAGCACTTCACACATTGCATGATGGATTGCATTGTGTTTGGAAAGAGGTTCATATAAACAGTTTAGTTTAGTTCATTGCCACATGTACTGAGGTACAGTGACAAGCTCTTTTGTTGAGCACCCGGAGAAAAGCCACGCGGTCACAGGGAGAATGTACAAACTGTACAGACAGCGCCCGTAGTCAGGATCAAGCCCTGGTCTACGTGTCTATAAGGCGGCAACACTACCACTACGCCACTGTGCCACCCTATTGTATTTTAAGTATTTTTATCTTTGACCTGCAGGCTGAGCAAAGAACGGAGCTACATTATCGGGAAGGTTATGGCTCAGCACTGGACGTGTCTACCCCAGGGCTATTTAGACCAGCTGACGGGAAAGAAAATGGCATCAAGACTGTTGACATCCTCACACGGAGCCCAAAGGATAAAGAGTCCATCGTTTTTCAACCCAGATCCGGAAACACTTTGTGAGTCAACGTACTAATCTTACCTTGCAGTGGAAATAAGGAACTGCAGATACTGGTTAATGCACAAAAGAGCACAAAGTGCTGGAGTAACTCAGCAGGTCAGGCAGCATCTCTGGACACACTTTATCCTGCCTCTTCATTTTTCCAGATTTCTTTGCTTCACCCTCCTACAATCAGTCTGAAGAAGGGTCTCGACCCAAAATGTCACCAATCCATGTTCTCCAGAAATGCTGCCTGGCCCTCTTAGTTACTCCGGCACCTTGTATCTTTTTTGCTGAATCTGCATCTGCAGTTCCTTGTGCCATTAATGTAGATGGGGCATGTTGGTCGGCATGGGTAAGTTGGCCAAAGGGCCTGTTTCCACATTGTACCAATCTATGACTCTCTGAAATATACATACAGTGGCTTGCAAAAGTTTTCATACCCCTTGAACTTTTCCACATTTTGTCACGTTACAACCACAAACGTAACTGTATTTTAATGGGATTTTATTTGATAGACTAACACAAAGTGGTGCATAATTGTGAAGTGGAAGGAAAATGATACATGGTTTCCAAATTTTATTACAAATAAAAAACTGAAAAGTGTGGCGTGCAAAAGTATTCAGCCCCCCGAGTCAATAATTGTAGAACCACCTTTCGCTGCAATTACAGCTGCAAGTCTTTTGGGGTATGTCTCTACCAGCTTTGCACATCTAGAGCCCATTCTTCTTTGCAAAATAGCTCAAGTTCAGTCAGATTGGATGCAGAGCATCTGTGAACAGCAATTTTCAAGTCTTGCCAGAGATTCTCAATTGGATTTAGGTCTGGACTTTGACTGGGTCATTCTAACACATGAATATGCTTTGATCTAAACCATTCCATTGTAGCTCTGGTTGTATGTTTAGGGTCGTTGTCCTGCTGGATGGTGAACCTCTGCCCCAGTCTCAAGTCTTTTGCAGACTCTAACAGGTTTTCTTCCAAGATTGCCCTGTATTTGGCTCCATCCATCTTTCCATCAACTCTGCCCAGCTTTCCTGTCCCTGCTGAAGAAAAGCATCCCCACAGCATGATGCTGCCACCACCATGTTTCACAGTGGGGATGGTGTGTTCTGGGTGATGTGCAGTGTAAGTTTTCCGCCACACATAGCGTTTTGCATTTAGGCCAAAAACTTCCATTTTGGTTTCATCAGACCAGAGCACCTTCCTCCACATGTTTGCTGTGTCCCCCACATGGCTTGTGGCAAGCTGCAAATGGGACTTCTTATGGCTTTGTTTCAACAATGGCTTTCTTCTTGCCACTCTTCCATGAAGGCCCGATTTGTGTAGTGCACGACTAATAGTTGTCCCGTGGACAGATTCTCCCACCTGAGCTGTGGATCTCTGCAGCTCCTCCAGAGTTACCATGGACCTCTTGGCTGCTTCTCTGATCAATGCACTCCTTGCCCGGCCTGTCCATTTAGGTGGATGGCCATGTCTTGGTAGGTTTGCAGTTGTGCCATACTCTTTCCATTTTCGGATGATGGATTGAACAGTGCTCCGTGAGATGTTCAAAGCTTGGGATATTTTTTTATAACCTAACCCAGCTTTAAACTTCTCCACAACTTTATCCCTGACCTGTCTGGTGTGTTCCTTGGGCTTCATGATGCTGTTTGTTCACTAGTGTTCTCTAACAAACCTATGAGGCCTTCACAGAACAGCTGTATTTATACTGAGATTAGATTACACACAAGTTTACTATTTACTAATTAGGTGACTTCTGAAGGCAATCGGTTGCACTGGATTTTATTTAGGGGTATCAGAGTAAAGGGGGCTGAATACTTTTGCACGCTACAATTTTAAGTTTTTTATTTGTAAAAAAATTTGAAAACCATGTATCATTTTCCTTCCACTTCACAATTATGCGCCACTTTGTGTTGGTCTATCACATAAAATCCCAATAAAATACATTTACGTTTGTGGTTGTAACGTGACAAAATGTGGAAAAGTTCAAGGGGTATGAAAACTTTTGCAAGCCACTGTATGCTTGTTTCAATTATTACCAATCCTATTTCCTATTTCATGGCATTTTACTTGGTACAAACCTCCATCTATAAAGTTGTAGATCAAATGTCCATTGATCACCTTCTAATCATCTTGCTTCCTTCCACAGCCCCAGGCAATCCACTAAGAAGCTGCAAGATACGTCACCACTCTCAAGGAGAAAATCCTACGAGAAAGTACCGATCTTCACTGACAAATCCAGGTTAATATTTAGGAAGCCATAATATAGATTAATGATAAGAGTGGTTTTATTTGAGGCAAAGGGACCATTGGTTTCACAAAAAATGTGCAATAAAATATCGCACTTCTTATGCAAGTTTAAGTAGAGGAGAAGCACTCTAATTACTGATGCTAAGGGTGCCATGTAACTTGCAAGATGAGCTTAAAATAAAATTGCATATTTGTGCCACATTTGTGTAACTAACATATACTGCTACCTAGAAGGGGAGCACAGTGGTGTAGCGGTAAAGTTGCAGCCTTACAGCGGCAGAGACCCAAGTTCAATCCTGACCAGGGGGGTTTTGTGTACGGAGACCGCGTGGGTTTTCTCCTGGTGTTCTGGTTTCCTCTCGCACACCAAAGACGTGCAGGTTTGTAGGCTAATGGGCCTCTGTAAATTGTCCCCAGTGTATAAGATAGAACTAGTGTGAATGGGTGAGATCACTAGTCGGTGCCAACTCTAAAACTAAAACTTAAAACATTGCAGAGAATATTGACCAATTTGTAGAAAACAATTTCTACTGTATATCAATTGTACTAATCTGCAGAAGTCAATAGATATGCACTGCACCATAGGATGAATCACAAATAAAAATTATGGTTACTGAAGTAAAATACTCTACCGACATAGCATAACGGCATCATTTAAATGTTTTTAAGAGTATATTTATTGGAGATATATGGGCTGCAACAGGTATGCAATATGTATATGCAAGGGAAATAAAGGTGTGAATCATGTACATGCAGATGAGTTTAGTTTAAATTAGCATTATGTTAGGCACAGTTAGTGTGGGCCAAAGGTCCTGTTCCCGTGCTGTGTTGTTTACTTTATGTTAAATTACTTTATGATTTAAAATAGTTGCCGCACAGATTTAAACAGTTATGTTTTGAGTTTTCACATTAGCAGTTACACTAAAACCAGCAACAAAGATCAAATCCTTTCACAACAGTACTCTAAACTTAGTTCAGTTTAAAACTAAACTAAACATTGTGTGGGAAGGACCTGCAGACGCTGGTTTACACCGAAGATAGGCACAAAATGCTGGAGTAACTCAGCGGGTCAGGCGGCATCTCTGGAGAAAAGAAATAGCTGACGTTTCGGGTTCAGACCCATCTTCAGACTGAGAGTCGGGAGAGGCATGAAAAGGTACAGAACAAATCCCTTTTGGGGATTGGAAAAAATTGGGAAACTAAACATTCCCTAGTTTAGACTACTGTTGTGAAAGGATTTGAGCTTTATTCCTGCTTTTAGACAGCCTCTCAAAACTTTGGAAGTCAGATGGTTGGAGAATTGTATCATTTTATGACTCCCAGGGGCTGAATTAACTACAGCCCCTTTCACACCACTTACCCTGTCTCACAATATATTATTGTGTCAAAAACACTTTAATCATTTTTGGTAGACCCTAAGATCTTATGTCACTAATAAAAATACTAACCTTTGTTTTACTTCAGTAAATCTTCACGACATTAACTCACCATTTCACATGCTGCATTGGAATCACTGAGGCCAAGTAGCTTACAGGATGAACTAAAAAAATTGTGTCTGCATTGCACAGAAGATACCAAAATTGTACTAAACAATGACTATTTTGATTAATTAATTGATGAATGATACAGCATGGGAACATTTCCTTCGGCCCACCATGTCCACACCGATCATCGATCACCCGCTCACACTAATTCTATTTGATCTTGTGTCTGGTAGGTATCTACGGTAACCATACATTTGCACATTGGAAATTTAGCTGTTTTATTATAGTCAGCAAAGAATTATATCGTTGTAAAATTGAGGTCTTGATGTTTTCAAGAAAGAGTTAGATTTAGCACTTAGGGCTAAAGGAATCAACGGATATGGGGAAAAAGCAGGAACGGGATTGTGATTTTAGATGATCAGCCATGATCATATTGAATGGCGGTGCTGGCGTGAAGGGCCGAATGGTCAACTCCACCTAGTTTTCTACGTTTCTATCCCACTTTCTCATCCACTCCCTGCACACCAGGATTTACAATTAACCTACAAATCTGCACGTCTTTGGAATGTGGGAGGAAACCAGAGTACCTGGAGAAAACCATTGTATAAGGTCAAAGGGAGAACATGCAAACTCCACAGAGACAGCGCCCACAGTCAGGATCAAACCCGGGTCTCTGATGCTGTGAGGCAGCAGCTCCACCTGCTGCGCTACTGTGGTGTCCCTCATATTAATTGTAGTAATTTGCAAGGCAATCGGCATGTTAGTTTTATGGAGGAAAACAGCTTAAAGCGTATACTTTTTAAAACATTTAAATTGTGTCTATGTCATGATGTGGTGTGTATTACATTAGCAACCATCATTCTTATTCGATATGCATCTCTTGGTGCATTGCCGTCCACTGTTCGAGATTGGTTGACAGATCGAGTGATTTTTTTTTTACCACGAGGGAGTATTAAACGTAAATTTGTTATAAATAATTTTGCATTATGGTGCAGTCACAGTGAAGATTCAATTTGCCCATTGACCCATCATAACTGCGGTAATAAACCCACAGAATTCATGCAATTGGTCATTCACGCCATTGGAGACCTTTGTACGCTGTTTGACAAGCACAGTGGTGGCACGATGGCACAGCAGTGGAGTTGCTGCCTCATCGCGCTAGAGACCCGGGTTCTATCCTGTCTATGGGTGCTGTCTAGAGTTTGCACGTTCTACCTGTGATAACGTGGGTTTTCTCCGGGTGCTCCTGTTTTCTCCCACACTCCAAGGACATACCGATTTGTAGGTTAATTGGCCCTCCGTAAAATAAATTGTCCCTAGTGTGTAGGATAATGTTAGTACACGGGTGATCCCTGGTGGGCGCAGACTCGGTGGGCTATAGGGCCTGTTTCTGCGCTGAATCTCTAAAGCACCAAAGCAATGAGATATCTGGGGATTTTCATTGTACCTTGAGGCCAGGTGATGATGCTCAGCAGGGTCAAGCCCGTGCCTTCACTCCACACTTCTGATGTACACAAACTAAGCACCATCGTAAAAACACGCGCCAGGGATCGGTCTGAATAATAGTCTGGTGTAGAAGTTCATGTTCAGTAATTATCTGAGCCGCTAGGTGTTATGCCTTTACACTGGTCTGCCTGTTGTCATGGGAAGGCATAACACATAATTCAATGGTTCAAAGGTGCTTTATTCTCACATGTGCAAACTCACAGTGAAATTATTTTCTCACATACAGTTCAGTGACGTATGGCCGTACCTAAGCACAATCCCCGATTGGAAAAGTGTACCTAATAGTGAGCGGCACGGTGGAGCTGCCTAACGGTGCCAGAGTCCACGGTACTATCTGTACGGAGTTTGTGCGTTCTCTCTGTGACCTGCTTGGGTTTTTCCTGGGAGTTCCGGTTTCCTCCCACACTCCAAAGGCATACAGATTTGTAGGTTAATTGGCTTGGTAAAATTTGTAAATTGTCCCTAGTGCGTGTAGGATAGTGTTAATGTGCAAGGATTGCTGGTCGGTATAGTCTCGGTGGGCCAAAAGGGCCTGTTTCCGCACTGTATCTCTAAACTAAACTAGACTGTATGTTAAGTAATTTGGGTTATATTCTGTTGTTTCTGCAGATCTGAATGGAGAGTATCTGAAATGAATCTAACGCCTCCATCCTCCCCACCCACCCGAGCTCGTAACGATAAGAACGTGTTCTCACGACTCAGCAATACCCAGCTTCAAACATTCCCTGCACACGACAAGTAAGTGCGTTGCACAATGAGTTTATGCTGGTCTCAATTTGTTGCATTAAAGTCATAGTCATTAAGCAGGGAAACAGGCCCTTCGGCCCAACTTTTCCATACTGACCAAGATGCCCCCTCTATGCTAGTCCCACCCGCTCACGTTCAGCCCTCATCCCTCTCAACCTTAACCTTAGACTTTAGAGATGTAGCAAGGAAACAGGCCCTTCAGTCCATGTCGATCAGTGACCAACCCGTGCACCAACACTATCCTGCACACTAGGGACAATTTACAATTTATACTGAACCCAATGAACCTACAAACCTGTATATCTTTGGAGTGAGGGAGGAAACCGGAGCACCCGGAGAAACCCACGTGGTCACAGGGAGAACATACAAACTCCGTAGTCAGGATTGAACCTAGGTCTCTGGAGTTGTCAGGCAGCAACTCTACCACTGTGCCGTCAAATTCCCATCCATGTATCTGTCCAAATTATTTGAAAATGTCATTATTTTGAAATTTAATAAGCTAATCCCAAAAGTGACCTTGTCTGTTTTATTATTCATGGATTGATTTAGTTGTAGAGGAAAAATGTTGTAACATTTCAGTGTCACAACATGAGGGTGAATTATGAAACCAGGCATTTTCATTGAGAAATAAAGAATGCATTTTAATCATATAATTATCTATATATTGATGTTTCAGTAATATTACTAAAATGCATATTGTTCTCAATAGACAATGCATTTGGTTTGTAAAGGTAAAACAAATTATTGCTGAAAACGTAACAATTTTATTCCTGGAGTTTTATTGTTGTTGGAATATTGTCTGATTTGATTTAATTGCAGCATTAATACTTCAACCGTACGGTGAGATGGAGTTTCAACATTTCTTTGAGAAAATCCCAAATCTTATTACATTTTACATTTTGGCCATAGCTCCATTTAAATCCTGCTCATGATTATTGTTACCTTAGTGTGAGTTGTTAAAGCACTCGACTGCATGTTGCTAACTATAAACAAACAACGTCAAACACCTTCTTTTCCAACATACTGTGTTGCAGTCTCGGGATTATTATACTTAATACTAATGAAGATTCGTTAGACTTTTAGAATTTTTTTAGAGATCCAGCGTGGAAACAGGCCCATCAGCCCACGGACTCCAGGCCAACCAGCAATTACCTCGTACACTAGCAGTATACTACACATTAGGGACAATTTACAATTTACAAAAGCCAATCAACCTACAAACATGAACTTTGCAGTGTGGGAGGAAACCGGAGCACCCGGAGAAAACCCACATGGTCACAGGGAGAACGTACAAACTTTTGGTTTAATTTAGTTCGGTTTAATTTAGAGATACAGCGTGGAAAGAGGCCCTTCAGGGCACAGAGTCCGCGCCGACCAGTAATCATCCCGTACACTAGCACTATCCGACATATTAGGGTCAATTTGACCAAAGTCAATTAACCTACAAACCTGAGATAGACACAAAAAGCTGGGGTATCGCGAGAAAAGGGACAGGTAACGTTTTGGGTCGAGACCCTTCTTCAGAGGAAGGGTCTCGATCCAAAACGTTACCTATTCCTTTTCTCCAGAGATGCTGCCTGACCAGTTAAGTTACTCCAGCTTTTTGTGTCGTATCTTCAGTGTAAACCAGCATCTGCAGTTCCTTCATACACAACGTACAAACCCTTATCTGTTTGGAATGTGGGAGGAAACCTGAGTACGTGGAGAAAACCCACGCGGTCACAGGGAAAAAATACAAACTCCATACAGAGAGCACCAATGGTCAGGATCCAACCCGGGTCCCTGGCGCTGTGAGGCTTCAACTCTACCGCTGCGCCATCGTGCTTCCCCCAAGTCTTATTTCAGTAGATCCTTCCAGGGAGTATAATGGAAGGAAGACTGTCACTGCCTTGTGTTTGTCTCTCCAAAACCAAGAGTTTTCTGACAACGTTGCATCCTATTAATGGAGTAGATGCATACCATTTGTGTTCCTTGTTTATGTTCTGTTCCAATAACATTAATTTTGTCACTCTTTGTTCTTTTTTTGTTCCCACTATCTTGGCTTTGTGTGTACTTGTCTCAATCACCGTGCTTTCAGTAGGTATGCCAAGTAACATTGTATTTAAATATTCCATTATGTCGTCTATTTGGTACCTTTTTCTTTGCATAAATGTGACTCTTTTATGTAAGAGTTATCTGTACAGTGCGAATTATTTGTCTCCTGAACGCGGATTTAAGAGTAGGACAAACAATTAAGTAAAAATATCCAGAGATTTTGTTTTGGTACATTCTGAGTAATAAAGTTGCAGACTAATGCGCTCACAGGAGGAACATACAAACTCCACAGATAGACGATGTTTTGGATCAGGATCCGTGCTCAGGCCAAAGAAAGGTCACCTGTCCATGTCCTCCAGAGATGCTGCCGGACCCACTTTGTGTCCTATTAAGTAAACCAGTATCTGCAGTTCCCTGTGTCTCCATTAGTGCTGACTGATTCTCAATGAAGTTAGGAACTAAACTAGAGTCGTAGAGTGATACAGTGTAGAAACAGGCCCTTAGGCCCAATTTGCCCACACCAGTCAACATGCTTCAGCCACACTTGTCCCACCTGCCAGCAGGCCAATACCTGCCCTTTGATTCCTGAATTGAGCAGATGCAGAGTGAATTGTTCTGACGGGCACGTTGTTGAGGTTTGTCAGGACGAGATGGATTTATGGTTGGGTAGGAACCATTCGCAGGCACAAGATACACAATAAGCTTTCTCGCACCAGCCAACTCAGCAGAATTTAAATATGTTAGTGATTTTAGCTCATTACTCAGCTATCAATCTGTTTTTCTTTAAAACTATTTTAACTTGATCTACAACATCACAACTTGTTATTCTGGTTGTGCACGGCTCATTTGGAGAACAGGGAGTTAGAACATAGAACAGTGCAGCATAAGAACAGGAGATTCAGTCCATAATGTCTGTGCTGAGCTTGATATCAAAACCACATCTCGTCTGCCTGAACATAACGCCTCCATCCAAAGCTGTGTAAGAACACAGAATCAAAGGGATACTGCGATAAACATAATACAGTACAGCACAGAAACTGGCCCTACAGCCCATAATGTCCAAGCTGAACATGATGGCAAGATAAACTATTCCCCTCTGCCTGCACACGATCCACATCCCTCCATTCCCTGCACATCCACGCGTCTATCCAAGAGTCTCAAACACCATTATTGTATCTGCCTCTACGGCTCTCTCCCGCAGTGTGTTCCAGTCCCCCAGTGTAAAAATAAAACATTCTCCTTTAAACTTCGCTCCCCTCACCTTAAAACTATGCCCTCTAGTATTTGTTTTTTCCAAAGATCGACACACATTGGAGTAACTCAGCAGGTCAGACAGCCTCTCTGGAGAATACGAAAAAGTGACATTTAGGGTTGGGACCCTTCTTCGGAATAAAAACTTTCAGGAAAACATTACATTTTTCTAAACTGGGAAAATGGTTCTTACTGTCTTCCCTATCTACGCCTCTCATAATTTTATGTACTTCCATCAGATCTCCGCGCAAATTCTGGAGATTCTGATTACAATTCAGAGGAAAGATGAATTGGATATTGTAGCGGACTCAAAGCACCATAAATTTGAAGGTGTTTGCAGGCTGATTAATGGCAATGCCGTCTCGTTATCAGAGCTGCCTTCCTGTCCAACATATTCCACATGAACACTTTCTAAATATCAGTGGTTAAAATTATGAATACATCATCATTGGTAAATTAATGTTTTAGAAAGCCATTCTATTTCTAGAGTAAAGCAATAAATGATTGATTTGAAGTAAACTCGTACATTTTTGTAACCCAATAAAGATTTTTCATTAACCTTTTAGTTTAGTTTAGAGGTGCAGAGTGGAAACAGGCCCTTCGGCAGGCCGAGATCACGTCGTACACTAGCTCTGTTCTAGACACTGTGCTCATTATTTGGCATGGACAAGATGGGCGGAAGGGCCTTTTTCTGTGCTTAGCTTAGAGAAACAGAGTGGCAACAGGCCCTTAGACCCACCAAGTCCACAATGACCAATGATCACCCATGCATTGGTTTTATCCGACACACTAGGGACAATTTACAGAGCCCATTTAACCTACAAACACCTGGAGAAAACCCACACAGTCACAGGGAGAACATACAGACTCCATCCAGACAGCACCTGTAATCAGGACCGAACCCGGGCCTCTGGCGCTGTAAAGCAGCAACTCTACCACTGATCCACAGTGCCACCCTGAATACTGAAAACATGATTAAACCTCTAATTTAATTTTTCAGTTGTAATCATCTTTTGATATCATCAGTCCTGTCCAGGAGGCGATGTAATTGATAAATCTGAAGGAAAAGATCACAGACGAGAACTGTTAAGCACTCTATTTTTGAGGCTCTCAGTACTGTATAACTTGGCCTGCCTCCTCTTGTTCTTGCTTGTTATTCTATTCAACAGTCCGACATGCTAAATCTCTCTCGCCTTTTGTCCCCATAACCCTGCTGCTGTTTTGTTTGTAGGTCTGATGACAGTGACTCCTCTCTCTCGGAGGTTCCCAGGTACCGGTTTCTTTTGTCACTTCTTGCACTGTGCAAGTCTCTGCTTCTGGTCTGACTGTGTGGTGCAGCTGACGGCTTTGCTGTTTGCATGTTACTGTGCGCGTGTATGTGTATCTCTTATGTCTGCCCCAGCACTGCATCGTGTACCAAAAGCAAGCACAGTTCCCTGTGTTAGTTGGTTGGGTTATTGGCTAGTTTTTATTTTTAACAGAGCACTTTAATGTCAGGACGGTTTCATTTCTAAGTCTATTTTTCTTTGGATTGGGCTGATTTGCATGCACCTTTAATTTGCCTTTGGTGGAAATATTTTTCTGCATATCATGTACATGTACAG
Organism: Okamejei kenojei; assembly: GCA_035221665.1. Taxonomy (NCBI): domain Eukaryota; kingdom Metazoa; phylum Chordata; class Chondrichthyes; order Rajiformes; family Rajidae; genus Okamejei; species Okamejei kenojei. Next base: position 22,609,580 of record CM069154.1, on the reverse strand, counting down.
ATAGTCAAACTAGTAGTTATATTTTATGCCAAATCACTTGGTGTTGGTAAATTCTCTTTGGGGTGATTTGTGTGAATAAGTGTTGGATTCCCGGGAAAAGGGTTGAATGACTATATAATGAACAAAGCTTTCGGTTCATGCATCAGGTGACTGGCGACAATTTCAAACTCAGAATGGAGGTAAGGATTTAATTGATGGCGTTGCAGTTCTTAATAAATGTTACATATCTACAACTGATGAAGGCTCCAGGATAAGGGAGGAAAACAACAGCATAACAACAGTGTAACACGCTGCTATACAGTGCCAGGCATAAATTTGAGCGAGTATTCCAAAATTAGGTGTGCGTAAGTTAAACTTCGGTAGTAATTATACATGCGTGTTACACTAAACACATGCACATGTAAAGGGCAAGTTGCCTGTATAACTTAATACAGTTTAGATTATTAGTGCCACTTGCACTTAAATATGCAAACAAAAGGCTTATTCACAATACTATCCAATTGAATTGGATAACAATATATACAAATACATTCAACCCAAACACGTACAACTGGTGGAGCGAAGAGAAAAATACCGGAGTATCGAATGTAGATTATCAGCCTTGTAGCATATCAATTCAGGAGAAAAAGTCCAATGTCCACATTGAATTAGGTTGGTGAATCGGAAAACTTGGGAAAAAAAACTTGGAAAACTTTATTGTCATTCAGACCTTGCGGTCTGAACAAAATTTCGTTGCCTGCAGTCATACATACAGTAAATAACAAAACACACAATAAACACATATTTAACATCCACCACAGTGAGTTCACCAGACACCTCCTCACTGTGGTGGAAGGCAAAAATCTTGTCTTTGTCTCTTCCCTTCTTCCTCTTCCTCTGCGCTGAGGCGACCCGGGCCTCCGATGTTGTGACCGCACCGGGTGATGTAAGTAAGTCCCGCAGCTGAACCGCGCTCCGCGAGCGGGCTGGTTCAACTCCGCGGCCCGGGGCGGTCGAAGCTGCCGCCCTCCAGTCCAGCGGACGCAGCTGTTGCCGCGGGAGCTCCGGAAAAACAGGTCACCAACCTGTGACCTGCGAGCTCCCGACGATGTCGTCCACTGTGCCCGCGGCTGAACCTCCGAAGTCGCTGCCGCCGCCACCGCCACCGGAAAGCCGCCACAGCTCCGAGTCGGGCTGCCGGAACGTCAGAACGTCGGGACAGTGTCCATAGCCTGGAGAGGGACCATTCAGAGGCCTAGAAACCAACCTAACCCCAATGTTGCACGGATACACTGACATTTGTCACAGCATTGGGATTCCAGGTGTAGAGAGTGGTGTAAACCTTCATCCTTTTTCAAAACGCCTAGTGTAAAACACAGGGTGCCTGCATTACTGTCATATACACATCCAACAAAAGTAGATCTTCAATAGTCATTGATGTCCTCAGTGACATCCTGCCATTGAATCCCAGTGAATGCTATTAGTAGCACAAGACTTTGGTTTAAGTGCTTTTAGTTTTAGAGACACAGCGTGGAAACATGCCCTTCGGCCACCGAGTCCTTGCTGACCAGCGATTACTTGTATAGTTCTACATTACACATTAGGGACCATTTGCAGAAGCCAATTAACAGACAAACCTGGACGTCTTTGAAGTGTGGGAAGAAACCGGAGCACCCGGAAAAAACCCATGCAGTCAACGGAAGAACGTAAAAACTCTGTACAGCCAACACCCGTAGTCAGAATGGAACCAGGTCTCTGGATCTGTAAGGCAGCGTGTCATTCGTTTGGTTGTCATACTGTGACATCAATACGTATCAATGATATTGCATGTAAGTTGTTAGGTGTTGCATGAATTTTATAATTTGGCAGAAGTGTTTGCTTTGTAGAAAATGTAATATTTTCTTTTACAATAACGTATTAATACAAGCTCATTTAATTGTCTCGTAACTAGTGTATGGAAATGGATAATCATTTACTCTCGATAAATTATCTGCATTTTGTGCTGATTTTCACTGAATGTTGTAAGTGGCTAAACAGGACATTTGGAAGAATATTGAGGTGTTTGTGTAAGTGATCAGCCTTCATGTGGGAAAATGGAAGTAACGTCAAAGGCAAAAGGAAATAAAGTGTTGGAGTAACTCAACGGTTCAGGCAGCAGCAGTGGAGAACTTGGGTAGGTGACTTTTTGGGTCGGGACACTTTTTTAAACTGTGTGATCTCCATTGGTGGAGTCAGAAGGGTCCCAATCTGAAATGTCACCTTTCCATGTTCTCCAGAGATGCTACCTGACCTGCAGAACCACTCCAGCAATTTGTACCCTTTTTTGTAAACCAGCATCTGCAGTTCTTTATTTTTAACATTAAAAGGCATTTTGATATTCAGTACAATCCATTTCTAAATACATCAGTCACGGCCATGAGAAGAAGTCTCGAGCTGAAAGTATTTACTTGTAGTCTGTTTTTCTTCAGGGGCGTTATTAATCCGGTCGGTGGTAACAAGGGTGGCAGGACTGCGCCACTCCAGTGCATTTCAGTTGCTGAAGGACATTCTAAACCTGTGCTGTGTCTTGATGCAACCAATGACCTGCTGTTTACCGGCTCAAAAGGTAATAAGTTCATAAGGTGCAAAATTAGGCTGTTCGTTTAGTTTAGAGATGCAGCGCGGAAATAGGCCCTTCAGCCCACCGAGTTCATGCCATACACTAGCACTATCCTACACACTAGGGACAACTTACAATCTTTACCAAAGCTAAGTAACCTACAACCCTGTACTTTTTTGGGAGTGTGGGAAGAAACCAGAGCACCCAGTGAAAAGCCACGCGGGGAAAAAGTACAAACTCCATACGGACCGTAGATCGAACCTGAGTTTCTGGTGCTGTGAGGCAGCATTTCTACCGCTGCACCACCATGGTTTCCCAACTCCGCCATTCAATCATGGCTGATCTTTCTTTCCCTCTCAACCCCATTCTTCTGCCTTCTCCCCGTAACCTTTGACGCTCTTACTAATCAAGAACCTGTCAAACGTCGCTTTAAAAATACGCATTGAGTTGGCCTCCACAGCAATGAATTCTACAGATTCACCACCCTCTGGCTAAAGAAATTCCTCCTCATGGAGGGACGAGAAGGCAGCCACTGAGATTAAAGGGCTTTGGGGAAAAAGCAGGAACAGGGTACTGATTTTGGATGATCAGCCATGATCATATTGAATGGATCGAAGGACTGAGTGGCCTACTCCTGCACCTATTTTCTATGTTTCTAAAGCAGACACAAAGTGCCCCCCTTGTACAACAAACAAACAAACAAATCTTCATAAGTCCAGGTACACACCGTTTTGTCACTCTCAGCCTAGCTGTCCATGAATTAGCTAACTAACATTAAACAAAAAAGATAATGCGTTTGCCTCACAGTTGGTTAACAGTGTGATTTTAGCACACTTCTTGACACATGACATCTGCTATGAAAGTGTAGAAAGTGATAAGCAGAGACAGTGGTGCAGCGGTAGATCTGCAGCCTCACAGCGTCAGAGACCCAGGTTTGATCCTGACCTCGGTTGCTGTCTGTACGGAGTTTGCACGTTCTCCCTGTGGCCGCATGGGTCTCCACCCAGTGCTCCAGTTTCCCCCCATATCCCAAACACGTGGGGGCTTGTAGGTTAATTGGCTTCTGTAAATTGTCCCTAGTATGTAGGATGCGAAAGTGGGATAATATAGAACTAGTGTACAGGTGATCAATGATCAGCATGGACGTCTGAAGAAGGGTCTCGACCCGAAACGTCGCCTATCTCCTTCGCTCCTTAGATGCTGCTGCACCCGCTGAGTTTCTCCAGCTTTTTGTGTACCATCAGCATGGACTTGTTGGGCCGAAGGGCCCGTTTCCACCCTGTATCTCCAAAATAAATTAGAGGACACAGCTTTAAAATGAAAGGGGCAATGTTTAAAGCAGATGTGCGGGGCAAGTAATTTTTACACAGTGAGTGGTGGGTGCCTGTAACTCGCTGCCAGGGGTGGTGGTGGAGGCAGATACAATAGTGGTGTTTAAATAGGTACTTGGATATGCAGGGAGTGGAAGGATGGGCAAACAGAGGAGACTAACTTGGCATTGGTGGGCCGAAGGGCCTTTCCTGTGCTATACCATGCTGTGTTACCATGCTGCTAGTCACATCACACCAACAGTGCAGCAGAGTAATAACTGTGAAGGTTTAGACAATATATTTCTCGGGTTTATGTAGCTTCCAATTATGACATTGGAAAAAAATCATTCTTAGCAGCATTTGCAATGTGCTATTAAACATAAGTAACGATTAAATCAAAGAGCAGCATGATTTTAAAATAATTGCTGTAATCAATGAAAAGCAGGCATTTTGTATAAATCATCCCCGTTGTGATGTTCGGTGGCCTGTTATATGATCAATGGCACAGCCTGCTTATGAGAGTGAAATGGAGGATGCGATCAACAAAATCTCTGTGTTCAAATTGTGGGCGGCACAGAGGCACAGTTGCTGCCTTAAAGCGCCAGAGACTATGGTTGCTGTCTGTACGAAGTGTGTATGTTCTCCTTTTGACCACGCCGGGTTTCTCCTGGTGCTCCAGTTTCCTCCCATACTCCAAAGATGTACAGGTTTGTAGGTTCATTGGCATCTGTAAATTGTAAGTTGTCCCTAGTGTGTAGGATAGCGCTAGTGTACGGGGGGATCGCTGGTCGGCGCGGATTCAGCAGGCCAAAGGGCCTGTTTCCCTGCTGTTTTCCTGTTATGTTTTCAGACTTTAAAATAGAGATCAAATTTAGTTTAGAGATGCAAAGTGGAAACAGGCACTTTGGCCCACCGGATCCATGCTAACTATCCATCACCCGTTCACACTAGTTCTATGGTGTCCAACTTTCTCATCCACTCACTACGCGCGAGGCAATATGCAGAGGCCAATTAATCTACAGACCCACACATCTTTGGAATGTGGGAGGAACCCAGAGCATGTGGAGGAATCCCAGGCTGTCACAGTGAGAACGTGCAAACTCCACAAACAAACAGCACTCGAGGTCAGGATCAAACCCAGGTCTCTGGCGCTGTAAGGCAGTGAGTGGCTCTATCAGTTTCACCACTATGCCCTTCATATTGGTTAAATTTGCTTTGAATCTTGTTGAATAATGAAAAATATCCTGCTTCTTGATTTCTGAGTTTCCTGTGGGTTTGTGCTCTGTACCTGCATTAGATCGGACCTGTAAAGTGTGGAATCTGGCCACGGGACAGGAAATCAGTACCCTGAAAGGACATCCGAACAATGTGGTCTCAGTCAAATACTGCAGTTACTCCAGCCTTGTGTTCACTGTGTCTACATCGTACATCAAAGTCTGGGATATCCGTGACACTCCCAAATGCATCAAGACACTAACGTAAGAGTTTTCTCCATCTTAATGTCTTAAAGTTGCTGCAGTGTCTGAGCAACTTTGAGCCCCTATCTGAGGGTGTGCTGGCCTTAAGAGGCCAAGGGATTGGGTATTTTTAATGCGGAGATTGATAGTTCTTAATTAGTATGGGCGTCCAAGGTTACGGGGAGAAGGCAGGAGAATGAGGTTGGGAGGGAAAGATGGGACCTGAATGATTGAATGGTGGAGTAGACTCGATGAGCAAAATGGCCCAATTATGGTGGTATGGTCTTAGATGATGCTAAAGCGTTAGCTTCATCAGTCAAGTTATAAGAAAGATGATACAAGGTTCATTTATTCAGATCATCCAGTCTTTTTACATTTCTCGAAATGATGGGCTGTCTTCTGAATGAATGTTTTCGTATTCCAAAGTTCAGTTACCTGTACTATGTTGGTGTCTGTCCACCCGTGATAGATGATCGTGTGGCTTTGACGATGTCTTGTTTGGAGAGGGGAATGTTTCATTTGTGGTTACATTTCCTGCTGTGGAAATTACCATACGCTAAACCTGTAGAATATTCCGTTTAATCATACTCAGTTACTTAGAGTCAGTACCTTTTTCCCAGGATGGAAATACCAAATACCAGAGGCCATAGCCTTAAGGTGAGAAGGGCAAATTCTAAAGGGGATGTGCGGGACAAATATTTTACACAAAGGGTGGTGGGGGCCTGGAACGTGCTGCCAGGGGTGGTGGTGGAGGCAGATACGATGGTGGTGTTTAAGAGGCTTTTGGTTAGGCATATGGATATGCAGGGAATGGAGGGATTTGGATTATGTGGCTTGGTGTCGTGATTTGCCACAGATGTTGTGGGCCAAAGGGTCTGTACCAGTGCTGAAGTATATTCGATATAAAACAGCTTAATTTTGCAAGTAATATTTCTAGATCCAAGCAGCTTAGTGAACATTCCTGCAGAAAAGTACCTTTTAGTGTGAAGACCTTGCTCGATGACTTTCAATTATGTAGAAGCAGATAAAATTGAGACATTCAGACTAACATATGGATTGGAAGGGTTTAGAGGGCTATGGGCCAATGCAGGCAGGTGGGACTAGACCGATCTGTCAACTTGGACAGGGTGGGTCGAGGGCCTTGTTTCCAATGCTGTGCATCTGTATGGCTCTAAGATCTGAAGCTCATGGAATTATTTCACAACATCTGGAACTTGTGCAGGTGTGATATTCTGCAGGTAGCAAGTCACTTCTTGTAATCCCTGAGACTGAACAGAATGAAATCCAGGTAATGTCATGGAGTCAACCGGCTCAGAAACAGGCCCTACATCGCAATTCGCCCATGCTGATCAAGACGCCCCAACTATGCTAGTCCAATTTTCCCCCGTTTGGCCCATATCACGCTAAACCTTTCCTATCAGTGTACCAGTCCAAGTGTCCTTTAAATGCTGTATAATACCTGCCTCTGCTACCTCCTCTGGCAGCTCGTTCCATATACCCACCACCCTCTGAGAGAAAAAGTTGCCCCTCAGGTTCCCAGTAAATATTCCCCGCTTCACCTTAAACCTGTATCCTCTGGTTCTAGATTCCCCTTCCCTGAGAAAAAGACTGTGTGCATTCACCCTACCTATTCCCCTTGTGAGTTCATACACCTCTATTAGATCACCCCTCAGCCTCTTGTGCTGCAAGAAATAAAGCCCGAGCCTGCCCGACCTCTCCCTGCCCATGCCCTCAAGTCGAGGTAATGTGTTTGCAAATCTTCTCTGAACTAGTCAGGTCCTGAACTCTATTTGTCATCTTTCCTATATCAAGGTGACCAAAACTGAACACAATTCTCCAAATGTGGGCACTTTTGAGGAAAATCCTGAAGGGGAAGGGAAAGGTAGCGAGCTGAAGATGTTAACAGAGGAATTCCGGAAGTCAGTGGTTGGGTTTTGCCGCTTGCGTTGGTGTGATTATAATTGGGCGTTTCGGCAACAGGGATGGGGGTTGGATAGACTTGGATTGTTTTCTCTGGAACACCAGAGGTTGAGGGGAGACTGATAGAAGTATATAAAGTTATGAGAGGCAGAGTTAGGATGGACAATAGGAACCTTTTTTTCCCAGGATGGAAATGACAAAGACTAGAAGGCATAGCTTTAAGGTGACAATGGCAAAGTTTAAAGTTCAAATTGCATAGGACAAGTTTTTTTTAGCACCAAGAGTAGTGAGTGCCTGGTAGACACTCAGAAGCTTTTTCCCAGGATGGAAATGACTAACACTAGAGGGCTATAAGATGAGAGGGGGAACGTTTAAAGGAGATGTGCGGAGCATTATGCATTAACATTTGAAGACAAATAAACTGCCTGATTTTTCCTGTGATCAGATCCTCTGGTCAAGTAACCTCAGGTGATGCGTGTACAGGAACAGTCAGTCGCACGGTGAGCATTGCACAAGGTGAACACCAGATCAACCAGATTGCGCTGAACCCCACCGGCACTCTCCTCTACGCTGCAACTGGTAACTCCGTTCGCATCTGGGACCTTAAGAAGTAAGGAACTTTCCCCGAACATACCTCATTATTTTTCCATAGTAAGGGGACAGAGTTTAATTGTCTGTCAGCGAATGTAATTATTTTAACAAATCTAAAAAACAAGTAACTGTTAGTTTGGTTTTGTATATTGTCACGTTTACAGAGGCACAGTGAATAGCTTTTGTTGTGTTGCAGTCAGTGGAAAGATTACACATGATTACAATTGAGCTGTCCACAGTGTACAGATACAGGATAACGGGAATAACATTTAGTGCAAGAGAAAGTCCAGTTAAAGATAGTCCACGGGGCTCCAATGACGTAGATGGTAGATCACGACCGCTCTCCAGTTGTTGATAGGATGGTTCAGTTGCCTGATAAATATTGGTTCATAGTTTTTTTAATATTTTGCAATATGTTATCAATTTAGTTTAGTTTAGAGGTACAGCGTAGTAACAGGCTCTTTGGCCCACCCAGCCCGTGCCAACCAACCTGTACACTAGTTCAATCCTGCACACTAAGGGCAATTTACGTAAGGCAATTAACCTACATACCTGCACGTCTATGAAATGTGGGAGGAAACTGGAGCTCCCGAAGAAAACCCACACGGTCACAAGAAGAACGTACAAACTCCGTACAGAGAGCACCCGTTGTCAAGATTGAACCGGGGTCTCCGGCCTTGTAAGGCAGCAACTCTACCGCTGCGTATCTGTACTGGGCTATGTTTTACGATAGTCTATGCTGGACTTTTGCACTATCTCCCCAACACACGAGTAGTGTCACGGCATCACCCCACGTGTTCGTTGGGGTGGCAACAACAAAGAGTTTTGAAATTCCAAAATATTCCCAGATTCAGGGACAGTTTGTTCCCAGCTGATCACCAACTAGAGAGTGGACCTGACTTCCTTTATACCTCATTGGAGACCCTCGGACTTTACTGGCCTTTATCTTGCACTAAACGTTATTCTCTTTATCCTGTATGCTTGCACTCTGGAAGGCTTGATTGTAATCGCGTACAGTCTTTCCACTGAATGGATAGCAGACAACAACAAAAGCTTTGCACTGTACCTCAGTACATGTGATAATAAATTAAACTAAAATAAAAATGCAGCAATTTGCAAAGTCTTCTTTGACGGTACTTCAGAACTCTGCGGTTACTGCCATTTAGGAAGACAGAGGCAACATGTGCATTGAAATACAATTACAACCAAATTATTGTCCAAGTCTTGACAAGGGCACTATTCTTTCTGTGTTTCTTGGTCAAAACAATTCCTGCCCTAATATGCCATACTCACAGTGCCTGCTGACCTCTAAAGAAATCTGCCCAGCACAATCTCACGGACAAGTTAGGGTGGATTCTAAGAATGAAATTATATAATGTAACGTTTTCAATGGGTTTGATTTATTTCTACGAAAGGATATCGCACTTTGCCCTTGAAGTGGCGATTTAGTTGTTGGCATTCTTTCAGAATGATACCTCCTCAGGGTAGAAGGAGGTATTTGGTTCTTTTGGAAACCTATTAAAGGACACACAGGGTTTACATGCAGTATATCAGAGACCTGGAAGACACAAGGAACTGCAGACTCTGGAATCTTGAACAAAACACAAAGTGCTGGAGGAACTGGTACTTACAGAAGCCAGCTAAGCCGACAAACGTGCCCGTCTTTGAAATATGGGAGGAATCTGACCACCCGGAGAAAGCCCCTAGCCAGTCAGGTAGCATCAGTGGAGGGAATGGAAGAGTGACATTTCTGATCGGGACCCTTTCATGCACGGTTCTTCCTACAGCTGGTACTAATTTCTCTCTTACTCGTTGTCATAGAATTCAACCTGTAGGAAAACTCATGGGTCACATTGGTCCTGTGATGTGCCTCACCGTGGAGAGAACAGCAGCTAAACATGATTTGGTCATCACTGGCTCCAAAGACCATTATGTGAAGGTAAGGCTTTTTCATGATCCAAAGCTCCACTTTCAGAACCACACTATCTCCCTGCTCCCTGATGCAATCCTTCATGATATCTAAAACACAAAGTGCTGGAAGACCTTTATCATTCAGTCTGAAGAAGGGTTCCGAGCCGAAATGTCATCTGTTCCTTTTCTCCAGAGATGCTGCCTGACCAGCTGAGTTGCTCTAGCACTTTGTGTCTATCAGCTGAAGGAACTCAGAGGGTCAAGCAGCATCTGTGGAGGGAATAGAGAGACAACGTTTCAGGCCGGGACTCTTCTTCAGACTCAGCCTTCACATAATCGGTATCATGTACTGCTCTGCTTACGGAAAAGATTAACAAGTGGGATTACACGAACATAGGAACTAGGAGGAGACTCCCCATATTCCCCCTTTTTAGATTCATAGAATAGTATAGCACAGGAACAGGCCCTTCGGCCCACAATGCCCATACTGAACATGATGGTTAGACTAATCCCCTCTGCCTGCACGTGATCCACACCCCCCCCCCCCCCCCCCCCATTCCCTGCACATGCATGTGCCTATCTAAAAGCCTCTTACAAGTCACCATCATATCTCCCTTCACCACCACCCCGGCTGTGTATTCCAGGCACCCACCATTCGCTGTGTAAAAATACATCTCCCTTAAACTTTCCCCTCTCACCATGAAGCTGTGTCCTCTAGGTTTTGACATTTCCAACCTGGGTAAAATGGTTCTGGCTGTCTACACAGATAAGACACCCTATCTATGCCTCTCATAATTTTATATACTTCTATCAAGATTGAAATGTCATCTGAACAATTCCTCCAGAATTCATTCCCCGCTGATGAACTCCAAGGCTCCTGGCATTCAGTCATCAAAAACCTGTAGAAACAAGGAAATGCAGATTCCATGCAGATGCTGGTTTACATAAAAGGCACAATGTGCTGGAGTAACTCAGCAGGTCAGGCAGCATCTCTGGAGAACATTGGATAGGTGATGTTTCAGACTGATCCAGGGTGGAGGAGAACCTCTTCAAAGAAGGCCTACCTTGAGACTTTTCCTGCAGAGCAGGAAAATGTGGATTCACGGATCTGCAGATGCCGGTTTACCAAAAAATCAATCTAAAACCAACACAAAACATCACCTATTCATGTCCTCCAGAGATGCTGCCAGACACGCTGACTTACTCCAGCATTTGAAATTTCTAGCCTGATATCTCTTCAGAGTTTAATCTGCAGCACCCTATATTCCTTTTAAATTACCTTGGAATATGTGTAAGAAGGAACTGCAGATGCTGTACAAATCGACGGTAGATAAAAATGCTGGAGAAACTCAGCGGGTGAGGTAGCGTCTATGGAGCAAAGGAATAGGTGACGTTTCGGGTCGAGACCCGCCTTCTGAAGAAGGGTCTCGATCCAAAACTTCACCTATACCTTCGCTTCATAAATGCTGCCTCACCCGCTGAGTTTCTCCAGCATTTTTATCTACTTTGGAATATGTTTAGATATTCAAGTGCCAACAAATATCTATTTGCTCTGCAGAAGTTTGAAATAGCTGAGAATACTTTGGGAAATGTTGGTCCCACACATAATTTTGAGCCTCCACACTACGACGGGATTGAATCTCTGGGAATCCATGGGGACATCCTGTTCAGTGGATCGAGAGACAATGGAATCAAAAAATGGGACTTGGAAGGACAAGAACTAATACAGGTGTGCAAATGAATCCCTGACTCTGCCTTTGAAACAGGAGACTTCAGATAAGTTTTATGTTTTTTTATATGTTTCTATTTTTTTTTATAAAGCAAGTGGCACAGCAGTAGAATTGTTGCCTTACAGCACCAGGAGACCCAGGTTCGATCCTGACTATGGGTGCTGTCTGTACGGAGTTTGTACGTTCTACCTGTGACCACATGGATTTTCTCCAGGTGCAGGTTTGGAGGTTAATAGGCTCTGTAAATTGTAAATTTTCCCTAGTGTGTGGAATAATGTTAGTGTACACTGGTCACTGGGGTGATCACTGGTCGATATGGACTCGGCAGAAGGGCCTGTTCCCGTGCTGTACCTCTAAAGTCTAAAGTCAAATATTTATGCTGAAGGAGGGATCATGTTGCATGACTTTACCTTTCTTTATCCACAACCATTGAACCCACTCACCGTGACTCTTGTCACTAATAGCATCTGCATCTCGTGTGGGCTTTTAGCCAGCACCATGCCATTTGCAAATACAGTGTGCCCATCTTGATTTTGGATTTTGGCAATACACACGGAAACAGGCCCTTCGGATCTCTGAGTCTGCATTAAACAGCAAACATACACTAACACTATCCTACACACACTAAGGACAATTTACAATGTTTTACCAAAAGCCAATTAATCTATAAAGCTGTATGTAATTGGAGTGTGAGAGGAAACCGGAACACCCGTACAACTCCAAGAAGAAATAAGGAGTTTTGTATCATTTTATATTTCGCAATTTATTACACAGACTGGGAACGATTAGAGGGATGTGGGCTTGACACAGGCAAATGGGACTAGCTTAGATGGAGAACTTGATTCGGCATGGATAGGTTGGGTTGAAGGGCCTGTTTCCTGTTGTATGACTAATGCTACTGAAGATGGACCTGTTAATAGAAAACAAGCTTTTAGTTTAGTTCAGTTTAGTACTGTGTGGAAACAGGCCCTTCAGCCCAACTCGTCAATGCCGACCAAGATGTCCCATCTACGCTATTTGCTCGTGTTTAGCCAAACAGATACCCGCGTTCGATCCTAACTTCGGGTGCTGTCTGTACGGAGTTTGTACGTTCTCCCACTGACCGCAAGGGTTTTCCCCAGGTGCTCTGGTTTCCTCCCAGACTCCAAAGACATGCAGGTTTGTAGGTTAATTGGCTTCTGTAAATTGCCTCGAGCGTGTAGGATAGATCTAGTGTACAAGTGATCAATGGTCAACAAGGACTGGGTGGGCCGAAGGCCCTGTTTCCACATAGTATCTCTAAACTAAACTAAACTAAACTAAACGCTCGAGTTCTATTAAAATTTATTCATCTTCAGTAGCATTAGAGTCATACATCACGGAAACAGGCCCTTCAGCCCAACGTGTCCATGCCGACCAAGTGTCTCCATCTGAGCTAGTCCCATTTGCCCATCAAACCCACATCCCTCTAAAAGTTCCGTATCTGTGTAATAAATTGCAAATTATAAAATGACAAAAACCTCCTTAGATGAGTATTTCTTCAAAGATTGTGATGGGAATTGTTATATTTCCATGTAAAAGTAAGTATTCATGTTACTTTGATTTTATTTAGCAAATCCCGAACGCTCACAAAGATTGGGTGTGCGCGCTGGCATTTGTCCCAGGCCGTGACATGTTGCTAAGTGGTTGCCGAGGGGGAATACTTAAAGTTTGGAACATCGACAACTTCACCCCGCTGGGAGAGATCAGAGGGCATGACAGTCCTATTAATGCCATCTGCACAAACTCCACCAGGATTTTCACTGCATCCAGGTAGGTTTAGTTTAGTTTATGATTGTCTCATGTGCTGAGGTACAGTGAAATGCTTCTGTTTGCAAGCTAAGCAGTCATGACAAGCCTGTACAATCAAGCTGCCTACAGTGTGCAGAAAAGGATAAAGAGTACAACATTTCAGTGCAAAGATATAACATTGAACAACATTTTAGTGCAAAAATATAACATTGAGTATCATTAATACTTCAATCATTTACAAGCATCTTTCCCAATAAAGGGAACACTTGTCTTATGCTGGGGAAAGTAGAGGAGAAGTTTCAGAATATGGACAGTCTTGGTTTCTTTTCTTATCATTTGTGATGCATTAAAAAAAAACTGCGATTAAAAATTAACACTTTTTTAAACTGTTACGATAGGTTTTCTCTTTTATTTAATGAAAACATTGTCACAGAAGGCTGTAAAGGCCAATTCAATGGATATTTTTAAGGCGGAGACTGACAAATTCTTGATTAGTCTAGGTGACAGGGGTGATGGGGCAAAGGCAGGAGAATGGGGTTGGGATGGAAAGATAGATCAGCCATGATTGAATGATGGAGTAGACTTGATAGGCCGAATGGCCTAACTGTACTCCTAGAACTTATGAATTTATGAACAAGATTGCATTTGGATTCCGGAATTAAAGAGATTGGAGCACTAAATCTTTGATTTTTAAGTTTAATTTTAATATTGAGGTGTTCTGCTGCATCGGCTCCATTCATTTAAACCAATGGATTACATTTTGAATAATCATGTTTGCTTGTATCCTTCAGCTACAGGCGTTTTTCGATTCCACATGCACAGGTCCACTGGATTAGCAGCTAAATGTCACAACACAGTTGTACCAGGGTGATCTCCCACCCAGATACTGGTTTCGGTGAAGTGCAGCTGCCCTGAATGAGACCATTGACTTTGTAGATGTTTGAGGCTTTCACTTTCGATGGGGAGTCATAAGCATCTGTACAATTACATGGGGTAAAAGCTGGTAGTGTCACGGGGACAGGTAGACTTCCCAACCATCCTTATGTTCATTGGCCAGATGTTGCTCACCACATACATTTGGCACCAGAGTCGACACCAAGAGCTGCAGATACCAGAATCTTCAGCAAAAGACACAAAGTGCAGAAGTAACTCAACGGGTCAGGCAGCATCTCTGGAGAACATGGATAGATGACGTTTCTGGTTGGGACCCTTCAGCCTGAAGAACTTTTCTGACTTTCTTTAGAACTTTCTTCAAAAGGGTTTTGAGATCTATGAGGAGGAATTTATTTAGCCAGATGTTGGTGAATCTGTGGAATTCATTGCCACAGATGGCTGTGGAGCCCAAGTCAATGGATATTTTTAAGACAGACATTGACAGATTCTTCATTTGTACAGGTGTCAGGTGTTATGGGGAGAAAGCAAGAGAATGGGGTTGAGAGGGAAAGATAGATCAGCCATGATTGAGTGGCCGTTGTGGACCTGATGTCCCAAATGGCCAAATTCTGCTCGCATGACTTATGAACTTCAGACTGAGTCTGAAGAAGGATCCTGATCCGAAAAGTCGCCTTTCCATGTTTTCCAGAGCAGCCGCCTGACACACTGAGTTACTCCAGCACCAAAATTGGGGGTTCTTTGAGCAACCACATTCTCCAATAATCATTCGAAACAAGAACAAACTTAAGTATCTCCCATTAGGTTCTTTCGGGAATGTTTAGCATTAATTGACAAATCTTAGTATTTTCCTCGCATCATCCATCTGTTGACTCCATCCAGAATACATCCAAAGTGTCTTCTGTTGCTTTACATGTGTCTTACCCAGCTTAAGACTATTAGCTGCTTTTGTAGACATGATGGGAAAAAAATGACAGACTTATTTCCGATCACAATAATGTTTTCCTGAAGAGCATAGGTATTCATTCAATAATTGGATAATTAAAAAGAAGATCATTCTGGTAGACACAAGGAACTGCAGATGCTGGTTTACAAAAAAAAAGGCAAAGTGCTGGAGTAACTCAGTGGGTCAGGCAGCAACCCTGGAAGGGTTGGGACCCTTGTTATGACTGATTGTAGTAGAGGGGGAGGGAAGCTGGTGGAGAGGAGGGGGCAGGACAAAGCCAGGCAAGTGATGTGGGGGAAAAAAAAATCACAGAGCACTGGAGTATCTCAGCAGGTCTGGAACATCCCAGGAGAATATGGATAGGTAACGTTTCAGGAAGAAGGGTCCTATCGTTGCCTATCTATGTTCTCCAGAAGAGCTACCTGACCCACTGAGTTACTCCAGCACTCTGTGTCTTTTTATGGAAACAAGCATCTGGAGTTCCTTGTTTCTAAGTGATAGGTGGATACAAGTGCGGGGGGTGTTTGGCAGATAGGTCAAGAGTATTTTAATGTCATATGTCGCAAAACAGAACAATGGAATCTTATTTGAAGGTTGAGTGCCAGAGATGTAAAGGAGACAAAAACCTGTGAGATAAGAAGTGTGAAATGCGAAGCCAGAGGATGGAACAGCCTCAGACGGCTGTGGAGGCCAAGCCATTGGGTGTTTTTACGGCGCAGATTGGAATATTCTTGATTAGTAAGTGGTGTCAGGGGTAATAGGGAGAAGGCAGGAGAATGGGGTTGAGAGGGAAAGACAGATGTTTGAATGGTGAGGTAGACTTGATGGGCCGAATGGTCTAATTCTGGTCCTATAACTTATGAACATGGAATAAAGGTGAAGGGGATGAGAGAAGGGATATAGATGAAAGGGGACGGGAGTCAGACATCTACTGGTTCTTGCGTCTTTTTCTCTCTTGCATCTTTCAGACTTGCATTATACCTCTGTCTCTCTTTTTTCTCTTTCCTTTCTGCTGCAGTGATTGCCGGGTAAAGCTATGGAATTATGTGGCGGGTCTTACTCCTTGTTTACCTCGACGTGTCCTTGCCATTAAGAGCCGTGCCAGTAGCATACCTTAAACCCCTGATTTCTGCTCTTCTCTGCATTTAGTTCATCTTCGCTGCTCATCGGTACAGTGGTTTGTCTACTAAAACTTTCTAATTAAAGCAAAAGTTGTGAAACCATGTGCGACATGTTGAACATTAAACCCAGCGGGTTTTCAAATTTGGTATTACGTCTTACCAACGGGATTTAATTTCATCTGAAAACCCAAGTCCAGTTGGTCAACTCTTCTCCAGATACGTTCTTCGGTGCTTTAATTGATGAGAATTGGTGACCATCTTAGGAAATCAACCAGATGGTGGTGGTCTAGTTGTGGCATTAAGTCAGTGAACGCCCTCTCAGAGTCTTGAAACACAAATGCATTGGCACAGATGGTACCGCAATGACACTACTGCATTATCTTCCGATAGACACGTAATGTTGGAGTAACTCAGCGGGTCAGGGCAGCATTCCTGGAGAAAAGGAATAGGTGACATTTTGGGTCGAGTCCCTTCTTCAGACTGAGAGGGGAGAGGGAAACTAGACGTATGTAAAGGTTCAGGACAAATCAAAGCCTGCACTGATGACTCAGGAAGGGTAGACCCCACAATGGTCCATTGTTGGCTGTGGAGGAGGTGATAAAGTGATACGAACATTGAAACTAGCAGAACGACTAGAGTGGGGGAGAGATGGAGAGAGGGAATGCAAGTGTTTATTGAAATTAGAGAACTCGATATTCACACCACTGAGTTGTAAGCTGCCCTAGCGAAATATGAGGTGCTGACCTCCAATTTGCGTGTGGCCCAACTCTGACAGTGAAGGAGACCCAGATCAATATGGGAGTGGGAAGGGGAGTTAAAATGCTCGGCAACCGGGAGATCGCGTATGCTAAGACAAAGGTGTTCGGCACCATCTTAAATGGTGTGAAGTGGGGTGTCTTGACAACCGAGGTGTCCCGAGTGAGTGAGAGGTAACACTGGTGAGGGTTCTTCAACCTGCTGGCTTGATATTAGCCACCTAATTTCACACCTTTAATTTTCGCCTTGTGTGTATAACATCTGATAACTCCAGCCATCAACCTGACGGAGGCAACATGAGTGCAGGAGGAGATTATAATGGAGAGACTGGGAAGAGGATAAAATTGTTAAAATATCTAAATCTGTAAGAAATTGCATCCTATGCTTTTATTTAGCCTGTTTACACCAAAACTGTGTAAAAGTCACATATCTATATCCCTGTTACTTTACAAATGGGGAAAATGTTATAATTTCAAATTCCTCTGCAAACTAAAGTTTATCATTGTAAACTTCCTCTTGATTATATTCATAGTTTGACTTTCCAGAATATCATATGAAAGTAGTAAGAATATAATCAAATATATATTTGATTATATTCTTACTCATAAGGAAAAAAAAGTATTACTCTTACAACTTATAAGTTATAATGTTACACCAACTAAATGCTAGAAGTTTGGAAGGATGAGTAGAATAAGCCATCAAGAACCTGAGCACGTATCTGGTTGTGTTTTAGAGAACTGGAGTCATACAGCATTTTGGTCTAACTCCCCCCAGAGGCCCCATCTAAGCTAGTCCCATTTGCCCGCAATTGGTCCAGCTCACTCTAAGAGTTTCCTATCTTTAAATAGGAATGGGTAGGGCGGCACAGTGGTGCAGCAGGAGAGTTGCTGCCTGACGACGCCAGAGACCCGGGTTCGATCCTGACCACTGGTGCTGTCTGTACGGAGTGTGCACATTGTCCCTGTGGCCGCGTGCGTTTTCTCCGGGTGCTCCAGTTTCCTCCTACACTCCAAAAACGTGCAGGTTTTTAGGTTGATTGGGTTTTGTAAAATTGTCCCTAGTGTGTAGGATCGAGCTAGTGTACAGGGTGATCGCTGATCGGCACAAACTCGTTGGGCTGAAAGGCCTCTTTCCGTGCTGTAATCTCTGAAGTTTAAAGAGCACCAATCCAAATGAAGTATTTAACCATATAACAACTACAGCACGGAAACAGGCCCTCTCGGCCCTTCCAGTCCGTGCCGACAAATTTGACCGAAGAATAATGAGATGAGTTGGCTGTCTATGTTTAGGTTTGGGTTTATTATTGTCACATGTACCACGAAAGAGTGAAAAGCTTTGGTTTGCATTTATTCCAATAAATTGGATAGTATTTTGCATGAATAGAATCAAGACAAGCACAAGTACAAATGAAAGAGTGACGAGAAAGACTTTTCCCTGTATAGGCTCTTGAGAGCTATTCAGAAGAAGCTAAAGTCTCTTCAAAGTTCTGCCGAGTCTGTTGAAAATGCTCAGCGGCTGACAAATGTCAAGGTGGAATCTAGAAATTGGGTGTGGTTGGTGCTTATGCCTGTGTTGCTTTGATTTTATGAGTCCTTTTGATGTTTTCTGATGTGAAGTGATCTGATTTAGTTTTGTATTTAAAAAGCTCACTGCCCACAAAGTGTCTATCAAAGTAAAGACACTTAAATTGTCTTCAAGTGATCTGAAATTGTTATGCATGGCATTGTTCGTTATGTTTATTTCTGTGATAAGAAGTCAAGATAGCTCTCTGTGGTTATTTGATTTCTTAAAGTGTCTTTACCATTTCTTTCAGTGACTGTAGAATAAAAACTTGGAATGCTAAAGGATTAAAAAACGGGTACGTTATGGACATTAGAGACAGCGGTCAGGAACCCTCTTGACACCATCCAAGGGTGCAGTTAATGCCACAAACTATTCTTTGAGGTGAACAGTGAGAGAATGAACTGGAAGCCAAGGATTTCTCAGCTGAAGATGAAAACCATTGGGAATTATTGTGCAGCAAGAAGGGGATTGCGAGCAGTAATGTTTGCCAGGATCGGACCACAAATATAATTCTCAACAGCACAAACAGTGAAATTGTCACAGCAACAAACATTTTGAATCGCACCTCAGCTTTGTAAATCTGACAAAAGCTTGGTGCCTTTTCTGCACATGTAAGAACAACATTATGTTTCATTTCCTACATTCATCTATGTACTATTAATAATTCCGCAGATTCCTTCTGTGATCTTGTCCTCCAGATTCACATTCACTAATCTTCATTTTGCCACAGCAGTGTAATTGGAAGGTGATGACTTCCACCAAAGAAGAATGGAGATCTTGAACCAGGCTTTGGATGTGGAAACCCAACAAGTTCTAGTCAACAGGACCACCAAAGCTGGCCAAGGACAATGTTGCTCCAGATGGTTTCCATTGTCAATGGTTTGGTGACTCTTCCAAAGGAAAACAAAACAGGGGCTGCACAATGATTTGGTCTTACAGTGGTGCTTTGGATCAGATATTGTAATTCATACAGTGAGACCATGCGGGCAGAACTATCAGGTCTAAATATTCACAGGGCCAGTGTATTGCCACTGCCATTATTACACGAATGCTTCCTGGAAAATCAGAACCTCAGATTGGCTGTTCTTATCCAAATGATGGATAATCGACCATACTTCAATAAGTAACATTTCTTCATGCATCCCATTGTAGCATTTCAGAGACAGGTTCACAGGACAGTTGCTTGGATGAAAATCATCGTCCTTCAGATATGACGGCTATCATCATAAGTAGTAAACTAGTCTTTGCCATTGTAATCACTGCTAAATGTATTAGATACATCCACAACCAGGGTCTTGCTACAAATAAATCTAGACTAGTTGGATGTCTCCGATCACTATCTCCGATCACTCATAAAGGTATGTCAGCACACTTGACAACAATTATCTTCATCTTCAGTGAAAAACATTGTGGATCTAAGTATTCAAATATAGATTTACTTTGAGGGGTGTCTTGAAATACCATTAAAGACAATGAATTTAACAGATGTATTCATATCTCTATGGCAAAAAAAAAACTACAGTCATAAAACCTTGGGCTTGCTGTGAACTACATTATCCAAGTCTGTTGATTTGGATAATGTAAATTGTAATCTCAGCATTTATTGCAGATGCAGTGACTAGAAGATATTCCAATCATCCATATCACATATCTTTAATCTCTACCTTTAATTCTATATTTCTTCCCCTACTTCTAACTAAATGGAACTGGATATCCAAACGAAGCTCATTTGCTTATAATGCTAATTGTCAATGGTTTGGTGAATCATCCGAAGATTTTAAAGGTCTCTGGACTTTATCGCTTCCTGAATCTAATCTCCAAAACCAGTTAATTCTGTGCTAAAATGAATGATGATACATACTTAAAGAATGGCCGTTCTTTTCAGGGGTCTTTTCCTGTGGCATTTTGCAATCCAAACTTTTGCGAAAATGAATGATGATACATACTTAAAGAATGGCCGTTCTTTTCAGGGATCTTTTCCTGTGGCATTTTGCAATCCAAACTTTTGCTAACAATGATCAAAAACAAGAAGTTATGGGTCAGTTATTTAAACCTGCAGTGTGACAACTGTGGAATTGGATTTGTTTAAATGAACAGGTTCCTTGGCTTGGCCACCTGTAACTTCTGCAAAACAAAGTGTGTTTTGTAAGTAGATGGATTAGATTTTTTTTCCCCACACAACAGAAAGATCCATGTTTCTTTCTCTCTTTTACACAAATATGTTGCCTGTGTCATTGCGACTTATTTATGTATTTTCAGAGCTGTATCTCATTTTTTGCCCTATAGACCAAGGTAATGTCCTTCAGTGAATAGAATCATTTTTTAAACCTTAGAGACACAAGGAACTACAGAAGGTATACAAAAATGCTGGAGAACCTCAGCGGGTGAGGCAGCATCTATGGAGTGATGGAATAGGTGACATTTTGGGTCGACAACCTTCTTCAGACTTAAACAAGGAACTACAGATGGTGGTTTACCGAAAAAGGACACAAAAGTGCCAGAGTACCCCAGTGGGTCAGGCAGCATCTCTAGAGAACATGAACATTTTGGGTTGGGAGTTTTTTCCTGAAGAAGGTTATTGACCCAAATCGTTGCTTATCCATGTTCTCCAGAGGTGCTGCCTGACACGCTGGAGTACTCAGGCACTTTTTTGTCCTTTTTGGTAAACCAGCATCTGCAGTTCCTATTGTTCTAGAACACATAGTAATATAATTTCATTTACACCTTTGATTTAACTTTCACTGGGCAGCTTACACCCCAGTGGTATGAACATTGACTTCTCTAACTTCAAATAATCTTTGCTTTCCCTCTCTCTCCATCCCCTCCCCCTTCCCAGTTCTCTGACCAGACTACATTTTATCTCTGCTTTGTTGTTTCCTTCTCCCAACTAACAGTGATCTATTCTACATTTCCCTTGATCCCCATTCCCTTTCTCCTGTTTTCACACCTTACACTTCCTTATCCATGTACCTCCCACTCCCCTGACATCAGTCTGAAGAAGGGCCTCGACCCGAAACGTCACCCATTCCTTCTCTCCTGAGTTGCTGCCTGTCCCGCTAAGTTACTCCAGCATTGTGTGTCTCTCTTCAATATAATTTGACTGCTGTACTGTGCCATAAACAAAATACTGAGCCATTCAAAGGAGTTGACTATTTAAATTGTGACTTGAATATTTGTTGTCCGTTGCTTATTGAAGCCTAGAATTCAGAATTGCTGATAAATAGAAATGTCGTTTTTGATTGCATTGTGGTAGTTGGCAGATTGAAAACTTACTGTAGCACAACCGAGTTGATGTTCTAGAAACTGAAAAGAATACTGAAACTGATAATACCTACAGTTAAGTATCATGCAGCCTTGATACTTGGGTTAGTTTCAGTACAATTCCTCTTTAAATTCTTGCAGTGGTCTTTAAACTGCAATAGTGTTCCATGACACTGCTTGACTTGACAACAAGCCAATGATAACAATGCTATTTTGAAAGGAAAGAGCGGTTAAATAATTAGATTTAGAAATCAGTAGTAGGCAAACTAATGTTGTGAATGTAACTGCTGTATTTTGGATATATGTTGTATGTTTGTCTTGACAGTATTTTTTAGGCTTTAATTGACTTCAGCTGCTATTGCTAAAACTCATTGAAATTTGGTTGGCAATTTTGCAAACTTATTTTTGTTCGGGGTACTGGGAAAATTATTTGGTGTCTCAATTAAACTCTATCTCGTTAAGAAATCCTAGGAGTGGGTTCAGTAAAAACAAAGCCATTAAGAATCCTTTGTTCTCATGTTGTGAGGAAAATAATTGTTTTAATGTATAGGAATTGTACAGGATATGATACTTGTTACTTAGAATAGCGTGCATGTGAATGTGTTGGTGAAATAATTGCTTTATCAACACATTTTGCAGCCCTCAAACGTCTAATTTCTGTGGGAAATTCAGCTTGTCGTTTTAACGTGGATCAAGCCTTAATATTGGGCTACACCCCTCGCATTTTGCTAAGTTATTTTCTGAAATTTCCAAGTAAACTGTTGGAAATGTCTACTTTAAAATTGAGAAAAATTCCCATGGAACAGATTGAGAGGCAGAGGGCTTGTCAGCTTTGACAAGATTAATTGCATTTTCAGAAATACTGACGGATATTCAACCCATATTGGAAGCAGTGTTAATCATAAGGTCACAGTGAAGATAACAAGTGCCTTTCTAGGTGTACTGTTTCGCCTGTACATTTCTGTAAAAGAAAAACTATGCTGTGAGACCTTTTTAGAAATACAATATGTAAAAACTGTATCTAATGTAAAAAGATTTATTTAAGATGTTGCATAATTGTTAGATGTAAATATTGTTCCATTCAAATAAAAGTGTTAAATGGTAATGTTTATTAATATATAACAAATTATTTTTATCATTGCACTGGTGTCTGAATTAGAGGGTATTTGCAATAAGGGTGGAAATGTCAAAGACAAGTGGGCATAGTTTTAAGGTGTGAGGGGCAAGGTTTAAAGGAGATGTGCAGGGGCAACTGTTTGTTTTCTCTGGAACATCAAAGGCTAAGGGGAGACCTGATAGAAGTATGTAGAATTCAATGGTTCTGGGTCTTTTTTGTCGTGTATGCACTGCATGGTGAAATTCTTTTTGCATAGGTTTACACATGCATAAGTCGCCATAATTTGGTGCCATTTACACAAAGCAAAAGTCCAAAGTGCTGGATGTACTGGAGCGGCTCCCGATCCAGGTAAGCCCCAGGCCCCCGCAAGCCCTTCCTCCATCGCCCTTAACTAGCTTGGCCCGCGTACCACCATCCCTCTCTTCACCCAAACGCCTTTGTGTCCCGGGGGTACCTCCTGCAGCCAACCTTGACGGAGCTGTGGGCAATACTCCTGTCCCTCCCCTACCGGCCCACCCCACGTGTCCGTTGTCGCCAGCGGCTCGCTCCTCCTCCACTCTCCCATCTTCAGGGTCGATCTCGGCTGAGAGTGGTGGGTGCCTGGAACACATTGCCAGGGGTGGTGGTGGAGGCAGATATTTGATAGCCTTTGATATTTTTAGTTGGGTATTTTTATATGAAGTACTGCAGGAGATTTGGTTTCAATGAAGATGCAATTGGGTGTATTAAAACAATATATCAGGAGTCTACAGCTAGGATTAAGGTATATGGAAACATATCAAAAAGGATCCAGTTAGAGAGGGGCACAAGGCAAGAATGCGGTCTTTCTCCTACTCTCTTCGTTTTGTATATTGAACCCTTAGCACAAGCAATAAGGCAGAGAGAAGACCTGAAGGTGGTCAAAATAGGGGGGAAAGAACATATAATTGGTCTTTTCGCTGATGATATCATTATTTTTCTTGAACGACCAGATATATGTTTCCCAAATCTAATGAACCTATTTGAAACATATGGATACGACTCAGGATATAAATTAAATATTACAAAAACACAAATTATTTCATTCAATTATTCTCCATCCTAACAAATCAGAGATGCAAATAATCTGAAGTGGAACTCTAAAACGATGCAGTATCTTGGTGTAACTATAACCAAAACACTTTCCAACTTGTTTGAAACTAATTATAACAAAATTGAAGAAAACATCAAAAAGGATGTTGAGAGGTGGTCAACCCTTCCTCTAGACTTCAGTGCCAGAATACAAATGGTAAAAATGAATATCCTACCTAAACTACTATATTTATTCCAATCTCTCGCAATTAATGTTCCCCGAGATAAATTCATAGCCTGGGATAAAAGGATCTCTAGATTTATTTGGAATAGCAAAAAAACAAGAATAAAACTAACAACACTACAACTGCCGAAAAGCAAGGGTGGAATGGCTTTACCAGATCTGAAAAAATACTTTTATGCAGCTCACCTCAGACCTCTGGCTTGTTGGTGTAGACCTGATTATGAATCTCGAATGGAAAGAAATGGAAAGCGAGATACAGGGTTACCAGACCCAGATTTTGGTGGGAGACAAATATCTGAGAGGGGTTTTGAGACATGCTATGGATCCAATAGCAGCATTTATGTTAGAAACATGGAATGTTATAGTGGAAAAATACAAATTAAAAAGAGGGGTACACGCATTGAAGTGGTTCGCATGTGACTCAAAGTTTAAGCCAGGGGTGTATGATTCAAAATTCAAAGAATGGGCACAAAAAGGCATAACGGCAATGTATACAGTTTCAGAAAATGGCGAGTTTATGAACTTCCAAGATTTAAAGTCAAAGTATGGTATCGAAAACAAAGATTTTTTTAGATACTTGCAATTAAGAGACTACTTTATAAAAGAGATAAGGCCAGAACTAGATGAAACTTCAAATAATGTGATCAAGGTGATTGTAGATGAATACAAACAGAAGGGGTTTCGGGTCATCGCTGCTTTCTACCAAGCTCTGGTGGTAAGCGGGGGAGAATCAACGCTCTACATAAAAACAAAATGGGAAGCAGAATTAAAGATTCAAATAACAGAAGAAGAATGGTATCAAATGTGTGAAACACAATGTTCATCCACAAGCTCACTAGTATGAAGAGAATATTGCAGGAAGAATCTAACTCACTTTTTTATAACACCCAAAATAAAAAGCAGACAACTTGCTGTCCAACAACACTGTTGGAGGCTGTGAGGGAGTATGGAGGCAGACCACTCGCATATTTTCTGGAACTGTGCAAAAATAAGGCCATACTGGGAAAATGTTAATGCAGCTGTAAATAATATCTTGGGTTATAAAATCCCAAATACCTGCCCTGTGATGTATCTGGGGGGTATTAAAGATAGTGTACAAATAGAAGATACATATTTGATTAAAGCTTTGCTTGCAACAAGTAAAAAGGCCATTACTAGGCAGTGGCTTAATGAAAAAAGTCCAAAATAGGAACAGTGGTTAGAAATTATGCGAGACATCTTTAATATGGAGAAATTGACATATTCCTTGAGAGTCAAGGAGAATTCATTTGAGAAGGTCTGGGAAAAATGGACTGTTTATTTGAGCCATGACAGCAATTAGATAAATGTCGAGCCAGATATGGGAAGATTGCGTTATATAGAACTAGGTGGTATGTTTGTATGAATGTTGAATTATCTCCAGATAACTAATCAATGTAATGTTTTCTCTTTTTTTAATTTGGTAAGTGAACCACACGGTCTTATTCCAATTTTTAATTTATTTACTTTTTTTTTCCTCCCCCCCCCCCCCCCCCCCCCCCCCCCCCCCCCCCCCCCCCCCCACCCCCCCCCATCTACTTATTTTCTTATTTTAATTTCTATTTTTCTTACTTTGTTTTATTTATGGTGATGGTGTTGCACTGTTTTGAAGATATCTCTTAAAAATCAATAAAAATTTAAGTTAAAAAAAAAGAGATATGATAGTGGAGTTTAAGAGGCTTTTGGATAGACACATGGATATGCAGGGAATGGAATGATTTGGATCATGAGCAGGCAGAGTAATTTAACTTGCCATGGACTTTGTGGGCTGAAAGGCCTGTTCCTGTGTTTACTGGTCTATGTTCCCTACCAGTATCTCTGTCTCCACCCCCAGGGAGAAGCTAGCATGATCCTGGGGGTGGGGAATATATGGCTTTGTAGTCTTGGATGTCATTAATATATGGATGGGAATTGAAGGAAGTGGTAGTGGTTGGGAACAGAGTCCAGAGACACGCAATAGCTGGATATATAAATAACTGGTGAAGCCCCTGCCTTTGGCTGCTGTCAGAAACCATAAATGTTTCAAATAAACATACACAAATTATTAAAATCTAAAAAACAACATTTATCTTGAAGGGAATGTTTGTCTAATGTCTGCAGTGCACTATCTAGGCACTGGCTATATCTGCTGAACCTATTAGCTCAGAGGCCTGAGACATGTAGCCGTCAGCCATCACCTACGCTGCCCGACCTGCTGAGTGTTTACAGCCGGGGGAAAACCCATGCAGTCACAGGGAGAACGTGCAAACTCCCTACAGACAACACCCACTTATCGATTTTTTTCGGCGACTGCGAACGTCAGTGATTGACGCCCTAGTTGTACGACACTCCTCGTCACCCGCCTTCACGCTACACCGAAGTATAATGATCACATTGGAAATGAATATCTGCTTCCTTGTCAGTTTGCTCGCTGCTCGAACAGATAGCGCTCTGGGTTTTTTAAATATGAGTCGCTCTCTGTGAGGTCTCTGTTTCGACCCAGCAGTATCCTGTTTCTAGCTCGCCGCGCTCCGCTCCCGTGCTCCCAGCAGAGTTGGATCTCTGCTGCAGATATCGTTCTGCTTTCAATTCCCGCCATTCGGGTAAATTCCGTCCCTCTCCCCTCTCCCCCTACATTCAGTAACATTTCCCTTGGACATACCAAGGCCAATAATCTTTAAGCAATCGGCGCCCAGTCCCAGTCCGTGAGATCGCCGCTTCTATGCATTCTCCTCCGGCTTCAATCTAAACCAGCAAGCTTGTGTTCGTCCTAGTGGACTGCTCAGACCCCCTCGCTAATTATTGGGGTCTCTTTAACTTGCGATACATTGCACGTGTGTCGATCTTTGTGATTACAACGGCAATGAGGACTACCCTCGCGAGTCATTCTCACTTTGTGCCGAGTTGCGTGTGTGTGTATCATAAGAAATAAAAGAGCAAAGTTGCAGGTGTGGAGCAGGTGTCACCGGCCGTCACCCTGCAGGACAGCATACGTCAGCGTGTGACGGCGCACGACATTTAAAGACGCCCAGATGTCTCCTGAAGATTTTGAACATTCCAAAATCCAGGGGAAACGGAGACACCGCGCGTCACTGCATGCGTCACCCATTGTACAACGCTCAGGGGAAATAATTAACTTTTTTGAATAAATGATTGCTTGGTCACTCAGACAATAATGTACAGCTGGCGTTTTTTTATTTTAAACCAGACTTAATGTGTGAAGTCTTAATTGTCTTGTGGATAAAAACAAATTGTAAAGTTCACAGACACCACATGGATACACAAATGGAAGTGTGAGTCATGTTGAATGTTATGTCCTTAAGGCAGGCAACGTCATTCACAAAATATCAAACTTCTAAAAATAACCAATTCTCTTTAAATTAGTTATATTTACTCCATCCGAGTTTGCGTGTGGCAAAAATGGGGGGAAGATTTACTGAACCCCCCAGTGTGAACAAAATGAACACTGGGCCACTAGTCATTAAGCAGCAATGCTTCAATAATTCTGTCATCTTAACTGTGTATGATGCAGAGCTGCTTCACACAAATGACTCATCTCCGCAATTATGCTTTTCTCTATCTTAATGTACAGAGCATCTGCACTAAACTTGCCTCAAGAATGCCCATGTCCTGTAATGCTAACTAACTCCTGCCGGTGGCATGAACAATCTGCTTCAACACCAGCTGTTCGTTTGTAAAGCTACGGTAAAATCTTAAAGCCAAACGTTCATGAGCAGATTGTTTTCATGCGTCCACCAGATAGGTGAACGATCATCCCTAATTGGCCTCAGGAACGTGATTCTTAAACCAATGCATTCCTTTCTGATAGGGCAGCACGGTGGCGCAGCGGCAGACCTACTGCCTTACAGCGCCAGAGATTCGGGTTCCATCCTGACCTCGGGTGCTATCTGTGTGTGGAGTTCGCACGTTCTCCCTATATGACGGCGTGGGTTTGCTCCGGTTTCCTCCCACATCCCAAATACGTGCAGGTTTGTAGGTTGATTGGCCTCTGTAAATTGCCCCTAGTGTGTAGGTAGTGGTTGAGAAAGTGGGATAACATAGAACTAGTGTGATCGATGGTTGTGTGTACTCAGTGGGCCGAAGGGCCTGTTTCCGCGCTGTATCTAAACTAAACCTAAACTTTCACTGAAGGTTTTCTTATAGGGCTGATAGACACAAGGAGCGACAGGTGGTGGTTTATAAAAAGATACACACTTGTTGTGCTGGAGCACCTCAGCAGGTCAGGTAGCAGAGTACGTGGATGGGTGACCTTTTGGGCTGAGACCCTTCTTCAGACAGATAGATTGTAGGAGGATTTTGACCGAGTGACAATATTATAATTGTAAGTCAGAGTAGTGTGAAATTTGGAAAGAATTTATAGACTGACCTTTGTGCCACAGTATGTTCAAGCTGGCAGTCAAAATGCCCTGCCGAAATTTGGTGTGTGGTATCAAAATAAAATAGTAAGATTAAACGAGAACTGACCAGTTCGAAGTTTGATCGTATTTTATGAGGAGTAACGATGAGGGATTACGTGAAGAAGCCCCGTCTGGCGCTGGAACGGCATACTTCAAAGCAGCGGCATGAAAAACACAGAACATAATAGCCGGAGTAAGATAGTAAGGCCCAACATAGATTTAGAACCACCAGATGATCATTTATTTTATGAGGGTCGGGAGTGGAGGGCATGTAATCCCACATCGTTACTCCTCATAAAATAACGATCAAACTTCGAACTGGTAAGTTCTCGTTTAATCTTACTATTTTACTTCGGAGTCACGTGAGTGACTACGTGAAGAGTTTGAAGCTTTCTGTGTTTTTCATGTCGTAGAATTTATTCCATACGACAGTCCGGCTCATTCAACATAGTGACGAGCGAATAACACATTTTTCCCCAAACATTGCCTCAAGTTATGTGATAAATTATTTCACATTATAAAGAATAAAAGTAATGCCCTTTCCATTGAAAGGCAAGTTTATCACAAAATATCAATTGATATATATATATTTTGATGGTATGACAAAGCAACAATTATAGAGAACCCAACACTCCGTGTCCAAACCTGACACCATGACTGGTTCCTTTTACTTTAACATTAATTTACACCCTCCTGCGGCCTTGCATCTTTGCTCGAGCGGCTCATCCCGTGCCATTCCTGTGAATGTATCTACCTCATTAACAGAGTGATTTTCCACCTTTCAGTGTCTAGTTCCACTGAGTGTATCCAATTTCTAACCATCTAGAATACATTCCTCTAGAACCATCAGTTTTTACTGAACCTAATGTGGTTATTGTGTGTAATAAGTAGTGCTGTCTCATTACCACAGAGACTCTTACCTACTTCAACATATTTCATCAATGTTCACACACACACACACACACACACACACACACACACACACACACACACACACACACACACACACACACACACACACACACACACACACACAACTTAAGGCCGACAGGATATGCTTATAGGTTTACCTTGGTTTCAGCTCCTCTTGGTGTGCTTTGTTTGGTAAATTCATAAACATATATGATAATGTAATCTGTATCCACATGCAATTATAACATAATATTTGCAATGTTTGCACTCTTATATTGATACTAAAGTCATCAGCATTATTATTTTCAATGTTAACTTTTTTGAATCATTGATAGAATTAGAGTCCATTGCCTAAGGCAATTCAGGACTATTTATCTCCCGACGTATATATTTCAATTTTGGACAGATTATATATATATATATATATATATATATATATATATATATTTATATTAATATCCACATATATATCCCTTTCCATATCGGGATATTATGAATGCACCTGATAACTTCTTGGTTAGTATATTGTCCGTTAATAGAACGGTAACACTCTGAGCCCTATTATTGGTTCTATCAATTAGATACTCAGAAATGCAATCCACAAGGAACTCACATATATCTAATATGATAAACTAACTTTACTGTATACACAGATTTCCAATTTCTTATAACAAAATATTGTTTTTTAAAAATAACACTTCTTTTATACATAATTATTTTATTGTTATGTTGTTATATTAATTAAACATTCCTAGACTTCTTTGACCATCAAACTGTAGTAATGGTCTGGTCAACCTGCAGATAGTCAATTCATATTTTCATGTCATGGATGCCTTTGTACGACAATAAATTACTGCAGGGTACACAAACTGGAGAACCCAGCGGGTGCAGCAGCATCCAAGGAGCGAAAAGGAGACAGGCAACGCCTCGGGTCGAGACCCTTCCTCAGACTTCAATAAATTACTGCAACTATGAATCATCACAAGTGGTTCAACATCACTCAATATTTATGAAACCATGAAGGATCCGTATTGGGCCACCAAAATGCCTCTGGCAGTGGCCTGCTACATTTTCATCAGACACTGCCCTATCAAACAAAATGAGGAACACAAATAACATCTTTTCCTCATGTAATTGAGAGAAAAACATCCACCTTTCCTGTTCTTGGTTTACCCACAAGAACCATTTGAAAGATCGGTGATTTAATCTGTATGCAACCAGATTAATCGTAAGTAATCCATATTAATGACAAGAAGGGTGACCCGAAACGGTCGCCTATCTCCTTCGCTCCTTAGATGCTGCTGCACCGCTGAGTGTTTTTTAATGACCCCCCCTAAATGACAATGTGTTTTTCCCCCTAGTTGTCTCCAACACCATTGTCTCTTCCTTATACTGGACTAAAACTTTTTAGAATATGCTCTGTTTACTCAGATAATCCCACGATTATTATTTGACTTATCTTGTGTATTTTAACATATGCCACAGCCGTGGTATTGTTCACCTTGATATGACATGGACACTTCCATAATAAAACAATCGATATTTAATCCATAACTCCTTATACTTCAATAATTAATACAAATGTTTGGAAAATTTCTTAGGACAATCCATTTATGCTCACCTGGTATATTGTCCGCAGTCCCAACAAGAGACGTATCAATTATTCTTATAAGAATAGATAATATTCTTATCTTTACCCAAACATTCACAGAAGCTGTACATCATCTGTAACATTTGCTTCAGTTTGCAACAGCTGTTAAGCTTTATAGTTGAAGCAGTTTGTGAACCTTTTATTTTATTTTTTTTTTTATTTATTATTTTTTTTTTTTACATTACTTTAATAATGATAACGTATCATTTGATATTTGCATAAGCCTTTCACAAAGGCATACATATTCTTATAAGCTTCTGTATTCCTTCTTTTGGAGCTTTACTCTTTACCTAACCTAATGGAGGGACAAAGTACGTCAACAACAATGAGACATATTTGTATCATGGAACAATTTTCCTCCTCTTATGGTGCTGAATTACTCCTAAATTCAGAATAGTAATTTATGAATATTTTATTAATGCCTAAGCATACGCTTTATGTAATGGGTCAGGTCCTTGCCTTCCAACAGGTTTGTAATTGCAACACTAATTTGCAGCTGACTCTTATAACCTTCCAATTTAAATGTAATCAAGATAACCCATGACCATGACCTCATTAGTGCAAGTGCTGATCTTTTATCAGCATAATTGTTCTCCCAGTATTCTGTTTAACAGCCTTGAACTGGTTTAATCCTTTGGACAATGTTTTAACTTGCACAGCTTGACCCATTTTAATTAATTTCAAGCACCTGTAATATTGATTAACAATTTGTTAATAGCAACTGTATTTCAATGTTCAAGATGTTTCCATTTTAATAAAATGTTCTTACACTGTGAAAGTGTATATAAAATGATGTTTTGTATGGTTTATACCATCAAATCTTTACACTGAGGTAATTTTATAATATATATGTACGTACCCCTTCTTTATTGGAGTTACTTTTTAGTGCAAACCTAAAATCAATTTTTAAGGTTTTCTTATACAGGTGAACCATTCCTTTCTTAGTTATATTAAATTAATGATCATAATACACCTGTAATCCCCCACAATTGGAGATTTCATGAACTTATTTTGTAACAAGTTGTTTGCACCTCTTCAACGTACTTCAAGCCTTCTTTTCCCAATTATATGGGTTTGGATAAGGCTATGTTGGATTATACCACTTCTGCCTTTGTTTTGATCCATTATCAAATCTTTCATTGGACCATAGTTTTTCCCCCAAAGTTTAAAGATCAGTAGTCTGTTCTTTTGTAATCAATATCTTTGATTTATCATAAGGCAGGTTTATTCCATAATAATCAGGAGTTTAACATAACCTGATTAGTATTGATCTGCGAATCTAGAGTGCAGATTTGGTAAATTAATATTATATATTTCTTCCCATTGAGCTCCACAAACTGATGGCAATTTATTTTATTTTAAAAGTATTAGCTATTTGCACAACGTTTTATTTTATTTTCTTTTTCTTTTTGAATAGTAATGCCATGCACCAGTTTGAAATTCTTTGAAATTGTATTTCCTTATATCTCATATAATTTGAGACATGGATATCATAAACGGATTCACCGTTGATATCTTTATAACACATAAAAGTTTTATCATATTCTGCTGTTTTAATCATTATAGCTTTGGTGAGTTTTTTGTTTCCATGTTTACTTTTCATGGCCTCACTCATCATTTGTTCTGCTGTTTTAACTATAACAGCTTTTAGTGAGAGACCAACTAATTTTGGTTTCCATGGTAATTTTCCATGGCCTCACTTCTTATTCAGGTGTTGTGCATACACCTGTGTGTGTGTGTATATATATATATATATTTTTTTTTTGGTGCTGTGGTGGGTACTTCATGACCAGCCACCACTATCAGTGCATTTTTAGGGTCAGTTTTTCTATTTTATTTTTCACTGCCCTTGTTTCTCCTGAGTTTTTCCCCTCAAGGAGACTACCTTCAGAAATATCTGAGGTAGATATTCCCACCATATTTCATCATATATATATATATTTTTCTCTATATGTGAAACCCCCTTAGGGTAGGTTAGGGAATATTTCCATTATTTTCCGTCTGAAGGCCTTTATTAACTTTTTAAATTATGGCCTTTCTGACATTTAAAATTTCCCCCCCTGCCAAAAGTTTGTGGAGCATCTAACTCCCTAACGTAGTATCGGAACCGGCTCCATAATTATCTCCCGTCCCGATCGCTGGGTATTCCCCCGGGACGTTCTTTTTTAAACTCCGTTGTATTATACAGAGTATTTTTGTTCTATTTTAATCTTTTATTTTATTTTTGTTTTTAAATTCATTTTAAATCCTGGTTCAATACACCAGGCACGGAGTTTTCCAGAACCTAAAAGTTTTTCAACTGCACTTACCTGCCGGTTCCGTACCTACCGCTGTCGACGAGCTAGCCTCTGCAGCTCTTCCTTCTGCCGTCAGCGTCGACGTAATGCCGTTCCAGCGCCAGGCGGGGCTTCTTCACGTAGTCACTCACGTGACTCCGAAGTAAAATAGTTCTTTCAACAAGCCTTCATCAGTCAGAGCATTGAGTATGGAAGTTGAGATGGAATGTTACGTTGCAGTTGTACAAAACATTGGTGAGGACACATTTGGAGTATTGTGTTCACTATTGGTTCACCCGGTTGGAGGAAAGATGTTGTCCAGCTGGAAAGGGCATGGAGACATTTTATGAGGATATTGCCAGGACATGAGGGCTTCGGCTTTAGGGCGAGGTTGGGCAGGTTAGGACTTTATTCCTTTGAGCGCTGGAGGATGAGTGGTGATCCTATAGAAGTGTAGAAAATCATGAAGGGAATAGATAGGGTGAATGCACAGAGTCTTTTACCCAGAGTAGGTGAATCAATAACCAGAGGACAGAGGTTTAAGTGAGAGGGGAAACATTTAGTAGGAACTTGAGGGGTAACTTTTCACACACAGGGTGATGGGTATAAGGAACAAACTGCCAGAGGAGGTAATTGAAGCAGGTACTATCACAACATTTAAAAGACAGTTGGACAGGTACATGGATAGGAAAGGTTTAGGATGAGTGCCAAACGCAGGTACGTGGGACTAGTGTAGATGGGGCATCTTGGTCAGCATGGGCAAGTTTGGCCAAAGGGCCTGATTCTGTGCTGCATGACACTGACTAAGTATTCCAAGTCCAGAGGGGACACAAGGAACTGCAGATGCTGGTTTACAAAGAAAGACACAAAGTGCTGGAGTAACTCAGTGGGTTAGGCAGCATCTCTGGGGAACTTTGAAAGGCAACGGGTTTGGGTTGGAACCCCTCTTCAGATTGAAACATGGCAACAGGCTTTTCAGCCCACCGTCCCTGTTGACTATTGATTACCCATTCACACTAGTTCTTTGATATCCTACTTTCTCATCCACTCCCTACATACTAGGGAAAATTTACAGAGGCCAATTAGCCTACAAACCAGCACATCTTTGGGATGTGGGAGGAAACCGGATCACCTGGAGGAAACCCATATGGTCACAGGGTGAAAGTGCAAACTCCACAAAGGCAGCACCCGAGGATTTCAGGATCAAATTCACGTCTCTGGCACTGTGAGGCAGCAGATCTACCAGATGAGCCACTCTCAGCTTTCCTATTAAGAAAAGGAGGTTCTGTCAATGTTTAATAGCAGCTGACAAATTGATTTGGAAAATTTAAAGATTGCTCCTTTGTTTAAAATTGATTTAACTACTCATTCAATGCCAAAATATGCTTATTGAGAACATACACCAGAGAGATAGAGAGCACGGAAACAGCCTATTGACCATGCAGACCATAAATAACCTACTTGCCAGTGTCAGGAGAAAACACAAAGTAGCGAACACTGCCTGGTCCACCACAAATACTGACCTCCCCACTATCATAGGGATCTACAGGAGGCGATGCCTCAAAAAAGTAGCCAGCTTCATCGGGGACCCACACCTCCCTGGCTACGCTCTCATTTCACTCCTGCCATCGAGAAGAAGGTACAGGAGTATGAAAGCCGTGACCTCCACGTTGAGGAGCAGCTTCGTCCCAGCAACCGAACCAAGCAACTGGATCCAAAGAGGTAGCTGAATGGATAGAAAATTGGCTTTATGGAAGGAAGCAGAGGGTGATGGTGAAAGGTTGCTTCTCAGACTGGAGGCCTGTGACTAGTGGTGTGCCTCACGCTTGGCCCGTTACTGTTTGTCATTTATACCAATGATTTGGATGAGAACATACACGACAAGATTGGAAAATTTGCAGATGATACAAAAGTGGGTGGTTTTGCAGATAGTGAACATGGTTGTCAAAAATTGCAGCAGGATCTTGATCGATTGGCCAGGTGGGCTGAGGGATGGTTGATGGAAATTAATGCAGAGAAACGTGAGGTGTTGCATTTTGGGAAGTCTGACATGGGCCAGACCTACACAGTCAATGGTAGGGCTCTGGGGAATGTTGTAGAGCAGAGGGGTCTTGGAGTGCAGGTGCAAGGTTCCTTAAAGGTTGAGTCGCAGGTAGATAGGGTGGTCAAAAAGGCTTTTGGCACATTGACCTTCATCAGCCAGAGTATTGAGTATAGAAGTTAGGAGGTCATGGTTGCAGTTGTAGAAGATTTGTGTTCAGTTGTGAGCACTGTGTTGTAGGAAAGATGTCAAGGACTAGAGGGTGTGAGCAAAAGGCAGAGGTTGGGTAGGCTGGGACTCTATTCCTTGGTGCGCAGGAGGATGAGGGGTGATCTTATGGAGGTGTATAAGAGTATGAGAGGAATAGATCAGGTAGATGCGAAGAGTCTCTTGCCCAGAGTAGGTGAATCGAGAACCAGAATATAGGATTTAGGTGAAAGGGAAAAGACTTAATAGGAATCTGAGGGGTAACTTTTTCGCAAAAAGGGTGGTGGATGTATGGAACAAGCTGCCAGAAGAGGTAGTTGAAGCGGGAACTACCCCAACATTTAAGAAACAGTTAGACAGGTAAATGGATAGGATAGGTTTGGAGGGCTATGGACCAAATGGGGGCAGGTGGGAAAAGTGTAGTTGGGACATGTTGATTGGTGTGGGCAAGTTGGGCCGAAGGGCCTGTTTCATACTGTATCACTCTATGACTCGATGAACCATCAGACTCTTGAATACCACCAACACCAACTGGACTCTGAACTACGAACTGGTCTAGTTACACTGGGTACTTTGGGCTTTAGTTTTGCACTGATACATTTTTTGTTTAATTTATTGAACTTTTTTCATTTATTGTGTTTTCTGTGAGGACGATGTTTTACATCTTGTGTCGCTGCAAGTAAGAATTTCATTGTTCTGTTTTCCGTACATATGACAATTAAACTCTTGACTTTTAACTCTCTTGTAGGGTTTCATTAGCTAATGTGACTGTGATGGGCCTGACAATTTGAACACCAGCCCAAAGTGTGGAGGCCAAGCGAAAGTTCACACCATTCTTTCAATTACTGTAGCTTGCTTCTCCACAATTAGGTGTTGTCAAAAGGCCAACAATGTTGATGTCTCGTCTTCCTCCTTGTGACGGGATCCAGGAAGCCGTGACATAATGTGCAGTAATTACGATTATTACTTGGTTCTTCATCCTGAAAGTGCGCTAAATACCGCAGCGTTGAGGACAGCACATTCACGGGATGACTGAGAGAGTCGGTGACAGCCACCGGTCTCATGTGGTCGTGAGCGGGAGTGACGAATATCTAAAACGCATGTAGCTTGGTGACCCAAATACGGACTTAACACAGTCAGAGAAACCAAGACACGAGGAACTGCAGGTGCTGCTTTACAAAAAAAAAAAAAAGTGCTGGAGTAACTCGGCGGGTCAGGCAGCCACAGCATCTCTGGAGAACGTGGATAGGCGATGGGATATTTTTAAGGCGGGGATTGATAGATTCATGATGAGTAAAGGTGTCGGAGGTTATGCGGAGAAAGCAGGAGAATGGAGATGACAGGGAAAGGTAGAACAGACAAAATTGAATGGTGAAGTACACGTGATGGGCCGAATGGCTTAATTCTGCTCCTATAACTTTTCAGGTCAGGACCCTTCTTCAGAATTATAGATAAATATGGAAAACAAAAATATATTTTTAACCTGGTCTTTACAGAATCATGATCCAGTGTCAAACAGCACAGAAACGGGTTATTCGGCCCAACTTGCCCTCACCAACCAAGATGCCCCACATACACTTGTCCTCCCTGCCTGCATTTGGCCCGGAACCCTCTAAAAACTTTCCAATCCATGTACCTGTCCCAACGCCTGTTAAATGCTGTTACACTACTCGTTGCAGTATCCACTGAAGCTGAATATAAGAGACAGAAGCTATGTATTGCTCTGCAAAGACCTAATTAGATGACACTTGGATTTCTGGTGGCAGTTCTGGGCGCCACACACTATGAGAGAATTACAGTACCACATTTGGAACAGGTATGCCGTAGATTTATAAATACGTGGGCTCCAAAAGTAAAATAAGAGGGAAAGGGGACCAGAGGGAGGGGGAAGGAGGTGGGGGATGGGGCCAATTGTTGCCAATTGTCCACTATAACCGAGTGAGGGGTTATCAAAAACTAACTTGTATTTGGTAGAATAATAGGTAGCCAAAAATGCTGGGGAAACTCAGCGGGTGAGGCAGCGTCTATGGAGCAAAGGAAATAGGCGATGTTTCGGGTCGAGACCCTTCTTCAGACTGATGGTAGAATAATGGTGAGTTGATGTGCTTTTCATGGTCATTGTTTTACCAAATACAAATCATTAACACGGTTTGATTTTTTTAACGAGACTTTTATTTGTTTTCAATGGAGCAGACAGATGTGCACTGAGCAGCCAAAGTCAGAGGAGGAGGAAGCACACTTATTGATATCTCGGTCAGAGAGCTGCTTTGTCTCAGCTCCTCGCTCTGACACACATAAATCACCGAGGCAGGAAAGATTCTTCCGTCCTGTCAATCTGACTCCACAACCCAATAGTTGGAGACAGATGGCTGCTGTGCTTGATTTTTGTACAAAGAACATTTCCATTAGAGGGTAGTTATTTACAGGTGTCAGTGTCAGCCATTGTGGAGTCTGATGACTGGTCTTACGACACTATAAATGCATGTTCCTCTGTATTCCTCCATTTCAGTAAGCCTAAATATTATTATTACTGTCCCAAATTCCACAGTTGGTTTCCCAAGAACGTAACAGTGGTCAGTGGTTATAAACTGTCTAAAATGTCTTTTAACATTTAAGACTTGTGAATGATCGCCTTGATTTTTCACCCAGTTTCCCTCACCACAAGCACTTGCTGACTAGCTGAATATTTCCAGCATCTCGGTTTCATTTTAGGTATCCCGTGCCTTTAGCATTTTGCTGTTGAATTCGTGAAGCAACTAAATAGGTCATACAAGCTAAATAGGTAATACAAGCAAAAAACACAGCAGTCATTTGTAAGAGTTATGGTTTAAAGGGTGCCCCTGGCCGGTTCACTTAAAACAAAATGGAGAAATATATTATTGAGGGGAAAGATTTAATCGGAACCTGAGGCAACTTTTTCACACAAACGGCACCGTGTATGTGGGACGAGCTGCCAGAGGAAGTAGTTGAGGCAGGTACTATAACAACATTTAAACATTGCAGTTGGGCAAGTACATGGATGGAAAAGGTTTAGAGGGAAACGGGTCAAACACAGGCAAATGGAACTCGCTGAGATGGGGTATCTCGGTCAGCATGGACGAGTTGGGCCGAAGGGCCTGTTTCTATGTATGACTATATATTTTACTACTTATAGCTCCAATCGTCATTATACATAATCCAGTAAATTAGTGTTAAGAATTATAAAACACAAAATACAAAAAATAATCCAGAATTAGCCTTCAAATCTAAAATATAACTTTTTTTTCTGAAATTCCATGAAAATGAATCCAATCCAAGTGTTTCATGTTGCAAGTAGTGAATCCAATCATTGACCCTTCATAGACACAAGGAACTGCAGATGTTGGCTTACCAAAAAGGCACAAAGTGCTGGAGTAACTCAGCAGGTCAGTCA
Source organism: Okamejei kenojei (assembly GCA_035221665.1). Classification (NCBI taxonomy): domain Eukaryota; kingdom Metazoa; phylum Chordata; class Chondrichthyes; order Rajiformes; family Rajidae; genus Okamejei; species Okamejei kenojei. Next base: position 22,570,450 of record CM069154.1, on the reverse strand, counting down.
GCATCTCTGGAGAACATGGATAGGTGACGTTTTGGGTCGGGACCCTTCCTCAGACTGATTGTAGTAGGGAGGAGAATGCTGGGAGAGAGGTGGGGACAGGGCAAAGCCAGGCAGGTTAGAGCGCAGAGTTCCACGGATAATCTCAGCTCCTGGGTCCAAGGTTTATCTGTGGAACATTAGCTGACTTTCTTCACGTTCTGGCGGTCTGGGTCCTGTATTGGCTTTTCTCCTTCACCAGAGGTCCTGGTGTTCCTTGGCAGAATGTTGTAAGATAAAGCGGCGGAGGTGAAGTAAGTCAGCACTCCAGCATATCCTCCAAGCAACAGACAGAGAGGTTGGACAATCACAAACAGGCAGGCCACGTTCAAGGAGGCTGAATAGTCCAGTATTAACTCATTCTTCCTACAGCTGATGGCAACCTTGTAAAAGTAAATCAAATTGACTGCTGCACATAGCACCTGATCCAACATTGCAGTCTGTGTTTCTTTGAGCAATCTGAAACGCACAAATTATTTTCCACCTCGCACTTCCCCGAGATCTCTCGAAACCAGCCTCGACCTTTATCCCCACAGGTTAATATTAACCCAGCTGTGTCTTGTGTTTTATTGATCTTGGACTTTGGTATTGGTTCATTATTGTCATGTGCACCGAGATACATTGCACGAACGCGATAAATATATATATTTTAGAGAATAATGTGACCAAACTACAAGGAGTGTTTTCCAAGATCCCTCACGATGCAGATGGTTCTTGATACGTGGTGCTGGTTTATTGCTGTCCTGTGTACTGAGATACAGGGTGCAGAGAAGATTTACGAGGATGTTGCCAGGACTCGAGGGCCTGAGCTGTAGGGAGAGGTAGGGCAGACTTGGACTTTATTCCTTGGAGCGCAGGAGGCTGAGGTGCAAAGGTGCAGAGATCTTGTAAAGGTGAACAAAATCATGAGAGGAATAGATCAGAGTATTTTGCCCAGAGTGTAGGGGAATTAAGAACCAGAGGACATAGGTTTAAGGTGAGGGTGGGGCGGGGGGGGGGGGGGGGGGGGGGGGGGGGGGGGGGGTGGGGGGAGGGAGGAGGATTTAACAGAAACCTGCAGGGTGACTTATTTTACATAAAGGCTGGTGGGTGTATGGAACGAGCTACCAGAGGAGGAAGTTGAGCCAGGTACTATCGCGATGTTTAAGAAACATTTAGACAGGTACATGGATAGGATAGATTTAGAGGGATCTGGGCCAAATGCAGGCAGGGGGGATTAGTTTAAATGGGGCATGTTGGGCTGATGAGCCTGTTTCCAACCTTCTGTATATTCTGCCTGATGGGATAATGACTCTATACATTGAAAAGCTTCAAATAGCAAATTGCTTTTATAATCAATATTTATGTATTATTATAATTGGATATGTATTTGGCGATTTAATGTGAAATTCGGACAAGTTTTGTGGAGTAGATATTTTGGCATGGAAACATAGAAACATAGAAATTAGGTGCAGGAATAGGCCATTCGGCCCTTCGAGCCTGCACCAGCATTCAATATGATCATGGCTGATCATCCGACTCAGTATCCCGTACCTGCCTTCTCTCCATACCCCCTGATCCCCTTAGCCACAGGGGCCACATCTAACTCCCTCTTAAATATAGCCAATGAACTGGCCTCAACTACCCTCTGTGGCAGAGAGTTCCAGAGACTCACCATTCTCTGTGTGAAAAAAGTCTTTCTCATCTCGGTCTTAAAGGGTTTCCCCCTTATCCTTAAGCTGTGACTCCTTGTCCTGGACTTCCCCAACATCGGGAACAATCTTCCTGCATCTAGCCTGTCCAACCCCTTAAGAATTTTGTAAGTTTCTATAAGATTCTGTGGACGCAGTCGGGAGACCCGGATGGTAGTTTGCCTCCCTGGTGCCAGGGTCTCGCATGTGTCAGAACGTGTCCAAAAGATTCTGATAAGGAAGGGAGAGGAGCCTGATGTTGTGGTACACATAGGTACCAATGACATAGGCAGAAAAAGTGACGAGGTCCTGAAGGGAGAATTTAGGGAGTTGGGGGGAAAGTTAAAGAGAAGGACCAAAAGGGTAACGATTTCAGGATTACTGCCTGTGCCGCATGACAGTGAGAGTAGGAATGAAATGAGGTGGAGGCTAAATGCGTGGCTGAGGGACTGGTGCAGTGGGCAGCGATTCAAGTTTCTTGATCACTGGGACCTCTTTTGGGGAAGGCATGATCTGTACAAAAAGGGCGGGTTGCACTTGAATCCGAGGGGGACCAATATCCTGGCAGGGAGATTTGCAAAGGCTACTGGGGAGACTTTAAACTAGAAAGGCTGGGGGGAGGGACTCGGGTAGAGGGGGCTAGGGGACAGGGTGTGGGGCAAGAGGCAGAGAAGGGAAGCACTCGGACCCAAAATGTAGGCGAGAAAGATGAAAAAGATAATAGACAGAGAATAAAGGATGGTGGGTTTATAAAATGTGCATATTTTAATGCTAGGAGCATTGTAAGTAAGGTGGATGAACTTAGAGCCTGGATTGACACCTGGAAATATGATGTTGTGGCAATCAGTGAAACATGGTTGCAGGAGGGCTGTGATTGGAAACTAAATATTCCAGGATTTCGTTGCTTCCGGGGTGATAGAATTGGAGGGACCAGAGGTGGAGGTGTTGCATTGCTTGTCAGAGAGGATATTACGGCAGTGCTTTGGCAGGATAGATTAGAGGGTTCGTCTAGGGAGGCATTTGGGTGGAACTGAGAAGTGGGAACGGTGTAGCAACACTTTTAGGGGTGTACTATAGACCGCCAAATGGGGAGCGAGAATTGGAAGAGCAAATATGTAAGGAGATAGCAGATATTAGTAGTAAGCACAAGGTAGTGATTGTGGGAGATTTCAATTTCCCAAAAATAGACTGGGAAACACATTCTGTAAATGGGCTGGATGGTTTGGAGTTTGTAAAATGTGTGCAGGATAGTTTTTTGCAGCAGTACATAGAGGTACCGACCAGAGAAGGGGCAGTGCTGGACCTCCTGTTAGGAAATGAGGCAGGTCAGGTGACGGAGGTATGCGTTGGTGAGCACTTCGGGACCAGTGATCACAATACCATTAGTTTCAATATAATTATGGAGCGAGTCAGAACAGGACCTAGAGTGGAGATTTTTGATTGGAGAAAGGCTAACTTTGAGGGAATGCGTGAGGATTTTAAAGGAGTGAATTGGGACACTTTGTTTCATGGGAAGGATGTAGAAGAGAAATGGAGGACATTTAAAGGGGAAATTGTAAGAGTACAGAATCTTTATGTCCCTGTTAGGTTGAAAGGAAATAGTAAAAATTGGAAAGAGCCATGGTTTTCAAGGGAAATTAGTTTCGAAAAAAGAGAGATATCTACAATAATTATAGGAGGCATGGACTAAATGAGGTGCTAGAGGAGTATAAAGAATGTAAAAAGAATCTTAAGAAATAAATTAGGAAGGCTAAAAGAAGATATGAGGTTGCTTTGGCAAGAAAGGTGAAAGTAAATCCAAAGGGTTTCTACAGCTATATTAATAGCAAAAGGATAACGAGGGATAAAATTGGACCATTAGAGAACCAGAATGGACAGCTATCTGCAGAGCCAAAAGAGATGGGGGAGATATTGAACAATTTCTTTTCTTCGGTATTCACCAAGGAGAAGGATATTGAACTCTGTGAGGTAAGGGAAAAAAGTAGAGTAGCTATGGAAACTATGAGATTCAAAGAGGAGGAAGTACTGACACTTTTTGAAAAATATAAAGGTGGATAAGTCTCCAGGTCCTGACAGGATATTCCCTAGGACATTGAGGGAAGTTAGTGTAGAAATAGCAGGAGCTATGACAGAAATATTTCAAATGTCATTAGAAACGGGAATAGTGCCGGAGGATTGGCGTACTGCGCATGTTGTTCCATTGTTTAAAAAGGGTTCAAAGAATAAACCTAGCAATTATAGACCTATTAGTTTGACGTCAGTGGTGGGCAAATTAATGGAAAGGATACATAGAGATAATATATATAAGCATCTGGATACACAGGGTCTGATCAGGAACAGTCAACATGGATTTGTGCCTGGAAGGTCATGTTTGACAAACCTTCTTGAATTTTTTGAAGCGGTAACTAGGGAAATTGATGAGGGTAAAGCAGTGGATGTTGTCTATATGGATTTCAGTAAGGCCTTTGACAAGGTTCCCAATGGAAGGTTGGTTCAGAAGGTTCAATCTTTGGGTGTTAATGGCGGAGTAGCAAGATGGATTCAACAGTGGCTGAATGGGAGATGTCAGAGAGTAATGGTGGATGGCTGTTTGTCAGGTTGGAAGCCGGTGACCAGTGGGGTGCCTCAGGGATCTGTGTTGGGTCCACTGTTGTTTGTCATGTACATCAATGATCTGGATGATGGGGTGGAAAATTGGATAAGTAAGTATGCAGATGATACTAAGATAGGTGGTATTGTGGATAATGAAGTAGATTCTCAAAGTCTACAGAGAGATTTGGGCCATTTGGAAAAGTGGGCTGAAAGATGGCAGATGGAGTTTAATGCTGATAAGTGTGAAGTGCTACATCTTGGCAGGACAAATCAAAATAGGACGTACATGGTAAATGGTAGGGCATTGAGGAATGCTGTGGAACAGAGGGATCTAGGAATAACTGTGCATAGTTCCCTGAAGGTGGGAATTGCATGTAGATAGGGTGGTAAAGAAAGCCTTTGGTGTGCTGGCCTTTATAAATCAGAGCATTGAATATAGGAGTAGGGAAGTAATGTTAAAATTGTACAAGGCATTGGTAAGACCAATTCTGGAGTATGGTGTACAATTTTGGTCGCCTAGTTATAGGAAGGATGTCAACAAAATAGAGAGAGTACAGAGGAGATTTACTAGAATGTTGTCAGGGTTCCAGCAACTATGTTACAGAGAAAGGTTGAACAAGTTAGGTCTTTATTCCTTGGAGCGCAGAAGGTTAAGGGGGGACTTGATTGAGGTCTTTAAAATGATTAAAGGGATAGACAGAGTTGACGTGGATAAGCTTTTCCCATTGAGGGTAGGGAAGATTCAAACAAGAGGGCATGACATGAGAATTAAGGGACAGAAGTTTAGGGGTAACGCAAGGGGGATCTTTACTCAGAGGGTGGTGGCTGTGTGGAATGAGCTTCCAGCAGAAGTGGTGGAGGCAGGATCGATTTTAACATTTAAAAGTAAAGTGGATTGGTATATGGACGGGAAGGGAATGGAGGGGTATGGTCTGAGTGCAGGTAGATGGGACTAGGGGAAAACAAATGGTCGGCACGGACTGGAAGGGCCGAGAGGGCCTGTCTCCGTGCTGTAATTGTTATATGGTTATATGTTATATGGTTATAAGATACCCTCTCAATCTCCTATATTCTAGAGAGTATAAACCGAGTCTATCCAGTCTTTCTTCATAAGACAGTCCTGACATCCCAGGAATCAGTCTGGTGAACCTTCTCTACACTCCCTCTATGGCAATAATGTCCTTCCTCAGATTTGGAGACCAGAACTGTACGCAATACTCCAGGTGTGGTCTCACCAAGACCCTGTACAACTGAAGTAGAACCTCCCTGCTCCTATACTCAAATCGTTTTGCTATGAAAGCTAACATACCATTTGTTTTCTTCACTGCCTGCTGCACCTGCATGCCTACTTTCAATGACTGGTGTACCATGACATCCAGGTCGCTGCTGCATCTCCCCTTTTCCTAATCGGCCACCATTTAGATAATAGTCTGCTTTCCTGTTTTTGCCACCAAAGTGGATAGCCTCACATTTATCCACATTATACTGCATCTGCCAAACATTTGCCCACTCACCCAGCCTATTCAAGTCACCTTGCAGTCTCCTAGCATCCTCCTCACAGCTAACACTGCCCCCCAGCTTAGTGTCATCCGCAAATTTGGAGACCTAGATGGACCACTAGAGGGCAGTACAACCGAACGTTTCATAACGTCTACCCTGTCACCTCCATCTTCACTTCACCAGATGTGCAACAAGTTTGGACTCCTAAATGCAAAAGGAGGAGTACATCAAAGCAACCTCCGGAGGAACGTTTTCTCCACGCGTTTGGAGGAGATAGCTGCACCATCACATCGCTGCGACTAGTCGTGGAGTTTGCATCGGCTCCCACAAGAACAATGCCCCAGTCACCCTGAGCAGAACACAAAGTGCTGGAGGAACTCAGCGGGTCAGGCAGCAACTGAGGAAGGAATGGGCGGGCAATGTTTTGGGGTCACCACCTTACTTCAGTTCTTTCCCTCCACAGATGCTGAGTTCTTCCAGCATTGCATTTTGCTCAAGATTCCAGCTTCTGCAGTTCCTTGTGCCTTAATTGCTATTTAGTAGGGTTTGTTCAATTCCAATTACTCTTGGGTGACAGGCAGTCAGTTCACCAGTTGATGCTTGGTACTGGTGCCAGGGGTTACGGAGAGAAGGCAGGAGAATGGAGAGATCGATCAGCTCTGATTGAATGGCGGAGTAGATTAGATGGTTCCGAATGGCCTAATTCTGCTCCTATCACTTATGATCCAGTGACTTTCGCCTCAAAGCTGTGGGTTTAGGTTGCACAGGGGCGTCTTGTGCACAAAGTCTAGGCCGTCGGTGCAGTGAGGAGTGGCCGGGGATTCCAACTTCTCCCCTTAAACTGGAAGCAAAATTATCTTCTCAGTGGCGTCACACCCGATGTTTATGCCTTAAAGACCGTCTCAAACAATTAGAGGAACTAGGAACTGCAGGCGCTGGAATCTGGAGCAAAATACAACGTGCTGGAGGATCTCAGTGGGTCAGGCAGCATCTGTGGGGGGAAGGGATAGACAATATTTCGGGTCGGGACCCTTCTTTAGACTGATTGTAGTAGGACAGGGAACTGGAAGAGAGGAGGGGGGAGGCAAGACAATGCATGGCTACATCTGAAATAAAAGGGAACTGCGGATGCAGTGTACATAATGCAACTAGGTAATGTAGTGTACAGGTATGTAACTAGTACTGAGTACTAGAATGATAAGATATTGAATATATCACATGCCACAAATCATACCCTTCTAGTACCCAGTACTTACAGTTAGTTCCCATTATATACACTACTGCGGTTACTGGTTTGTATTATTTCACGCTGGTTATCTCCACAGATGCTGCCTGACCCGCTGAGTTACTCCAGCATTTTGTTTCTAATATCTGGTTAAATCTGTGTTTGCTTTACATTGAGGTTAGTATCAGTCGCACAGACTTTTTTTTTTGCAGGACTGTTTACACGCTGTGTGTTAAGTCACACAGTTATAATCCAATGTCATCAAACTTCAATTGCTTGCAAAGCATGATTCGGAATAAAAAGTGCAAAGATGTCCAGAAACAGTGGATTGTTTGATAAACACTTGCTCGTCGAACTCTGTCCTGCTGGGGGCACTGTAGAACGACAAGTCGTCTTTGCATTTCGTAGCGTTCCCATATTTTGAAAGTTGATGCTCCCACCGCCCATGTTTAAGGCCGAATGGGCTGGTGAAGAACGGGGGTCGCTGGAAATTACATGCAACATCAAAAAAAAAAACAGTTTAAGAAACAGTGGTAATTAATTGGGATAAATCAGGTTAATCGTAAATGGTGGTTTGGTATCACAGTGTTTGAATGCAGAACATTCCGAGGAAGGGTCTCTCCGGGGATGCTGCCTGTCCCGCTGAGTTACTCCAGCTTTTTGTGTCTATCTGCAGAACAGTGCGGTACATGCAGGAACAAGCTCATCGGCCCACACCGTCCATGCTGAACAGGCTGCCAGGGCCATCATGGGTTTATCCGATGAACTTAATCCATATCTCTGGTATAAGACCTGGTTACATTGCAACATTCGTATTTGCAACCATCATCAGCCAGTATTTAGGGTTTAAAATGATGAACCGGGAGTAAATAACATTGGATTACATTGAAGAACAGTGTTGGCCGTCGGACAGGCTGGGACTTTATTCTTTGGAGCGCTGGAGGCTGAGTGGTGATCTAAGAGATGGGTGTATAGAATCATGAGGGGAATGGATAGGATGAATGCACAGAGTCTTTTACCCGGGGGGGGGGGGGGATCATGAACCAGAGCGCAGAGGTTTAAGGTGAGAGGGGGGAACATTTAGTAGGAATCTGAGGGGCAACTTTTTCACTCTGAGGGTGGTGGGTAGATGGAACACGCTGGCGGCGGAGGTAGTTGAGACAAGGGTTATTACGACTTTTAAAAGTCATTTGGACAGGTACATGGGTTGGATATGTCTGGAGGGGTGTGGGCCAAACGCGGGCAAGTGGGACTAGTGTAGATGGGGCATGTCGGGCCGAACGGTCTGTTTCCCTGCTGTACGTGTCTCTGACCGCCCTGTCAACGCTAGTTCGGGAATCGGTGGGGCTTTCTAGCTTGTGACGAGAGGCGATGATAAATAGCGCATCCATTCCCATCTTATTTAGATACAGTGTCTGTCGGCTGGGCGCCCTACACTGGCTGATGAATGAACCCATTCCCGATCTGAGACGTCGGGCATGCGAGACCCTGTTAGTGTAAACAGGGTTTGGGGAGTGGAATAACGTGTGTGCCTCTGGTTTAATCATGCTTCACTAGTCGGTTTCGCTTGCCTTCCTGAGCGCCGACTGCTACAAGCGATGCAAGTTATCTTTAGAAGCGAGGGCGGGGCGAATGGGTTCAGCCCGTAACCTGTAATTAAGGCTTCGTCGGAGCCGTGCAATTAGACGGAGAGAAAGGTTGCTTTGAAATAATTCGGAATGCACTAGCGTTCAGCGGCAGTCGCGGGGTTTGTAGCCCTTGACTCCCTCTCTCCCTCCCTCCCTCCCTCCCTCGACTCCTCGAGTCGCCCATCCCCGTAGCGTTCATGCTAGAAGAACCAGCCTGGGATTATCGGATACCGATGGAAGACGCGATGGACAAATTCGATGATATGGCTTCTGTGAGCGATTTCGACCCCATCCAAGGGAGCATCCCGGCCACCAAAGTGGAGATCACCGTCTCTTGCAGGTGAGCGGACAGAGCGCCGGCAGTCCCGGCGGAGCACCGGCTTCCAACTTCAATTGTTTTTCTTTCAAGAAGAAAAAAATATAGACACGAAATACTGGAGTCACTCAGCGGGGCAGGCAGGCAGGCATCTCCGGGTAGAAGGAATGGGCGACGTTTCTGGTCGAGACCCTTCTTCAGACTTTTAAAAACAAGATTTTAACTATGCAGAATCACAGTCTTAACGTTATATATCGTAGAGATAGTTTAAATTCTTAAGGGGTTGGACAGGCTAGATGCAGGAAGATTGTTCCCGATGTTGGGGAAGTCCAGAACAAGGGGTCACAGTTTAAGGATAAGGGGGGAAGTCTTATAGGACCGAGGTGAGAAAACCATTTTTCACACAGAGAGTGGTGAATCTCTGGAATTCTCTGCCGCAGAAGGTAGTTGAGGCCAGTTCATGGCTTTATTTAAGAGGGAGTTAGATGTGGCCCTTGTGGCTAAAGGGATCAGGGGATATGGAGAGAAGGCAGGTACAGGATACTGAGTTGGATGATCTGCCATGATCATATTGAATGGCGGTGCAGGCTCGAAGGGCCGAATGGCCTGCTCCTGCACCTATTTACTATGTTTCTATTACTGGTACACATAACTGAACCTTTGGTTAATGTCTAATTATGTATTAACCCATGATGGAAATTCGATGTTAATTTGAGTTGCAGCCAGCGGTGGCGAGATCTGGAATCTGGAAACATTAGCGTGTGAGGCAGCGTCGTGGAGCCGGGAGTCCAATGGCTCTTGTATAGCGGTGTTTACTCTGCACCATTCGGCTATTTGGGCGGCTTCAGTCAGTATTTAAAATCCGTTTGCAAAGCCTCTCGGCTCTCCCAACTTTCAACTCGTGTCCCCGCATCGAAATACACCATACACAAGCGATTGGAATAAAAAGAAAAAACGCAGGCGCCGGTTTGCACCGAAGATAGACACTGGAGTAACTCGGCGGGTCGGGCAGCATCTCTGGAGAACAAACATAGGTGACGTTTTGGGTCGGGACCATTCTTCAAAGCCACAAAAGTGCTGGAGTAACTCAGCGGGTCAGGCAGCATCTCTGGAGATGGGGGAATTGTGCTGGGTGGCGTTGGATGTCCAGATATGACCTGAAACGCCAACTATTCATGTTCTCCTGAGATGTATCTATTTATCCAACGCATTCTTATTCTCCACAGATGCTGCCTGACCCGCTGAGTTCCTCCAGCGTGGAACCTTTCTAATTATTTAAAAAATTCAACTTAATTCAAAATAAAACAATGTCCAAATAAAAAGTGTCAAATTCTTGGTATATTGTCTGTACATTCAATAGTGTCACACTCACTGTTCACTGCTGCCTTTGACCATTGCAGACACCCTTGCTACTCGTGTGGCCCCCGGGGTGATATCCCTCCCCCTGTTTGAGGAGTGTCCCCGCCGGACCCTGCCCCTCAATGTCCAGCAGTCGTCCATAAACCACCTAAACTTAACCAAAACTACCCAGAGTTCCTTATTAGATTGACAATGTATTCAGTTATAGAAACAAAACCTTAAGATGGGGTGTCGTAAGAAGATGGTTGATTAACAAGAAGTTAGTTGGTGACTGAATCGGAGCAGATTCCCCCCCCCCCTCCAATCGTCTTAAAGAGGCGTTGCAAGGAACAGCAGGTGCTTCTTCGCATATTACAAAAAGACACAGAATGCTGGAGTAACTCAGCGGGGTCAAGCAGCATTTCTGGAGGACACTGATGGGTGACGTTTCAGATTGTATCTATTTATCCAACGCATTCTTATTCTCCACGGATGCTGCCTGGCCCGCTGAGTTCCTCCAGCACTTTTTTTCTTGTAAACCAGCATCTGCAGTTCCTTGTAACGCCTCTTTTAAGACCTTGATTGAAAACATCTGTTTCCCACTTCTCCTTGTTAATGAACAATATCACCCCATCTTCATGTGTGTGTTTTTTTTTCCTCTATCATTGTTCCTCCAACGAGAAACCATCAGCGTTGTGTTCCCTTCCTTTGTAAGTTTCCATTCATGTCCTGGCCTTGCATCTCGCCACTGGCCGCCGTTCGGACAGGGATGGAGGGGTTTCAGCGGACTCGTTCGTCCTCTGTGGCACTACCCGCAGCATCAACCACCTCCTCTGTCTGATTGGAGACACTGCAGACGCTACAATCTTGAGCAAAAACACAAAATACCGGAGGTACTCAGCGGGTCGGGCAGCATCCGTGGCGAGTAGAAACAAGGAACTGCAGGTGCCGCTTTACACAAAAGGAGACGAAGTGGCGGAGGAACCCGGCGGACCAGGCAGCGTCCCTGCAGCAACAGGGATAGGCGACGGTTCAGCTCGGGACCCTTCTGCAGACTGCGTGGAAGGAATGCACTGTTCGGAGGGTCCCGAGCCGAAACATCGTCTGTCTATTCCTTCCACAGATGCTGCCTGACCTACTGAGTTCCTCCAGCACCTGTGTTTTGACCATCAGAAGTACCAGGCAGACACATTGGAACTGTTTCATTGCAACGCCGGCCGTGCAGTGGGAATGCATGCGGGCTGATGAAGGTTTGGTCGACCTGACGGCAAGGAATATGAAAGTGCAAGTGGTGACACTGGGGCTCTTGCTTTAGACAATAGGTGAAAGAGTAGGCCACTCGGCCCTTCGAGCCAGCACCGCCATGCCATGTGATCATGGCTGACCATCCACAATCAGTACCTTGTTCCTGCCTTCTCTCCATATCCCTCGACCACTATCCCTAAGAGCTCCATCTAAAGGTCCTGTCCCACTGTACGAGGTCATTCAAGAGTTCTCCCGAGTTTTCCCCTGATTCGAACTCCGGAGAATGTCCATAGTGGGTCCGTCGGAGTTGGTGGATGTCTGGTAGCGGCGTGTACGAGTAACGGTAGGGACTCGGGGAAATCCGGTAAACTCGTGACGTTTTTTCAACATGTGTTTCAATGAGATCCCCTCTCATGGCTTCTAAATTCCAGAGTATACAAGCCCAGCCGCTCCTATCAACATATGACAGTCCTGCCATCCCGGGAATTAACCTGGTGAACCTACGCTGCACTCCCTCAATAGCAAGAATGTCCTTCCTCAAGTTTGGGGACCAAAACTGCACACAATGCTCCAGGTGTGGTCTCACTAGGGCCCTGTACAACTGCAGGAGGACCTCTTTGCTCCTATACTCAACTCCTCTTGTTATGAAGGCCAACATGCCATTCGCCTTCGCTGCCGTGGAGCAGTGAATGGAGATGCGGTCAGAGGTTTGCCGGATAGTGTACAAATTGAGTCACTTTCTATTCTGACACTTGTCACCATCATTCTTCAAAAATATTAGCAATGATAAAGTGCTCTTTAACAATTGTACATTAGACTCAGCGTCTCGACCTAAAATACTTAACTGCATTCACATCGACTGGATTTTTAAAAAAAAAGCTACTATTCGCTTTATTCGCATTAATCCCTTTATCCTGTATCAGTACCCTGGATGACTCGATTGTAACCATGTATAGTCTTTCTGCTGACTGGATAGCACGCAACCAGAAAGCTTTTCACTGTGCCTTGGTACACTGGATAATAAGCTAAACTCTTCTCTTTCCAAGATGCTGCCTGACCTTCTGGGCTATTTATGTCTTTACTTTTACTGTCATTCAGCATCTTCTGCCTTTACTGCAGTTTTCCAGCATGTGCTGCATTTTTATTTGGCGTGGAAGATTTTTCTGTGAATGAGGTTTTGTATTAAATTTAATTGTAATGTTTTAAGCTTCTGGCTGGATGCTGGATGGAAAATTTAAAGATTTTTTTCTCTGCAACTTATGAAGTCAGATCAACTTGGCACTCTGACATTCATTCAATCCGTGTAAAGGCTTGTGCTACGTTATTGAGGAAATGATTTTCCCTGCTCTCTCTGTGATCAATGTACAACATGCACTTAAGACAGACACAAAAAGCTGGAGTAACTCAGCGGGACAGGCAGCAACTCTGGAGAGAAGGAATGGGTGACGTTTCGAGTCGAGACCCTTCTGAAGAGATGAGCTTCTCTCCAGAGACGATGCCTGTCCCTCTGAGCTACTCCAGCTTTTTGTGTCTATCTTTGGTTTAAACCAATATCTGCAGTTCCTTCCTATACAAAATGCACTCCACACGTTTCCCCCCCCTTTAGGTGGAGGTGCAGGGTTAATGTTATTTGATTTTGAATTTGCCATTTCATTTTTATAGCATCTTAAACTGTATTGGCATTACACCAAGATATAGAAGATTAGTTTATACACTGAGACAGTGAAGTGCTTGTTCTGCATGCCAAATGGCACTATACGAGGAGCACAATAGAACATAAAGTGTTGGAGTAACTTAGCAGATCAGGCAGCATCTCTGGAAGTGATTAGTTACCATTAACTCACCATCAAAGATCCGCTATGGGATCTTTGCTCACCATTAACTCGGTGGTTAGCCTACAGGATCTCCTGGTTGCCAACCATTTTAACCATCTCCTTCCCATTTTCATACAGAGTTCCGTCCTGTCAGAGTGAGGCCACAGGAGCAATCCTCGTATTTTGCTTGGGCAGCTTACAGCCCAGTGGTACGATCGTTGAATTCTCTAAGTTGAAGTAAACCCATCTTACACCCCCCAGCTCCCTTGCTCCCTTTCTCCAGCCTAGTTCCATAGTGCTCACATTGTTTCTCTTGAGACCATCCCTTCCCGAACCGACAATGGACCTACCCGGCACCCCCCTGCCCGAGGTCATTAGTGGTTAGCCCTTTCTCGCCTCCAGCTCTTCACCCCCACCCCCTACTCTCAGTCTGAAGGAGGGGCCTGTCCCAAAACATCACCCATCTTTTTTTCCCCAAGATGCTGCCTGACCCACTGAGTTACTCCACCACTTTGTGTCCTTTTGTGTGTTAACCAGCATCTGCAGTTCCTCGTTTCAACATGAATACAATAGATCCTCTTCTGGAACAGCACGAGGAGTCGCCGCGTTCTGGTGCCATCTTGCACCTTCCATGTCCCTGGAAGGTCTGATCTTGGCTCAAGGAGATGTGCAGCTTCCTATTTCCTCACATTGAGGCCCGGTGTCCTGGCGGCACTGGATGGGTGAAGTAGGGGTGGGCCTGGCCCTGCACGATGCCGTCGGCTCCTTCCACCGTCACACCGTGCAGCTTCTGCAGGTTGCGCTCAATCCGCTCGCTCGCCCGGCTGCTGTTGGACTTCCGGCGGCCGCCTCCGCCTCCGCCAACGCCACAAACATGCCGTCCGTCGCCTCCAGCAACCGACCTTCTGTGCGCCGAGGTCACCGTGTGTCCAGGTGTACACACATCAAGGTGCGCTGAAGGATGCTGAATTTGCCAATCTAATGTTGGTCAATGTAATTCCACCACTGTGCAAAGAATACTGTAAATCTAATTACACCTTACTGGAAATGTCTATGAGATAACTGGAGTTAGCCCACGCCGACCATCATTTACCCATTCAAGAGGCATTCATTGTCACATGCACCAATTGGCACAGTGAAATTTGGGGTCACCATACAGCCATAGGACTAAACACTAATTCACACTAATTATATGCATCCCACTTTCTCATCCACTCCCTACCAACTAGGGGCTATTTGCGGAGGCCAATTGACCTACAAGCCCACATGTCTTTGGAATGTGGGAGGAAACTGGACCACCTGGAGGAAACTCGCCCAGTTACACGACGAACGAGCAAACTCCACACAGACAGCACCAGAGGTCAGGATCAAACCCGGGTCTCTGGCACTGTCAGGCTGCAACCCCACCTGCTGCATCACTGTGCTGCCCTTTGAATTGTAAATTCAATCTTCCTGAAAATAATGCTGAATGGAGAGGTTAGATTCATGGCTGCAGGAATATTAACAGGGCTCTGTAGTGCTTTTGTGTGTAAATTGAGTAAAAAAGATTAATGCATAAATCAGCAAGTAATTTAGCAGCAAGGTTTATGATGGAATGATGAGTACTGAACTGCGAAGACATAACAATCACATATAAATGTGTTAATATGTGCCATAGATACTGTTGGCGAGGCAGCATTTGTTATCTGCGCTCCGCTCCTTTGGAGTGGAGCAGTAAAATAGAGGAGCTCCAAATTATGGGCAACTGTCAAAGCCTTCTCCCAGGGTGGAATTAATACACTGTATAACACATTTTCTTACGATTGTACTGATGTCTGGATTAGAATATATTAGTTATGAGCAGAGGATGGATAGGCATGGATTGTTTTCTCTGGTGCATTGGTGGCTGAGAGGAAACCCGATCGTGTATAAAATCATTAAGCTCCGGTTTCCTCCCACACTCCAAAGATGTACAGGTTTGTAGGCTAGGTGGCTTCTGTGAAATTGTATAGGATCGCGCTAGTGTATGGGTGATCACTGGTCCGGCTGGAGTCGACGGGCCAAAGGGCCTGTTTCTGCGCTGTATCTCTAAAGTCTATATGCTACTTTATTCCGAGGTTTTTGAGTTTCTCCAGGTGAGTTTTGATATGCAGGTGGAGTTGTTCAATGGTTCCATGTACTTTATCCTCGCATGTACCTGGATGCAATGAAATTCTTTATTTTGCATGCAGTTCAGCAAAATCACCTGCGCAATCATAAATTAGCAGCAAAGTGCAACGCTTGTAGTCGAAGAACAGCAGATTTCACCAAGTCAACACACAGAATCGCCACCTTTCTGGAGCCATCTTGCACCCTTCCAGTTCAAAGTTGTTAAAAATGTTGAGTCTTAATTTGGCCTTAGAGGCCCGTTGTCCTGGCGATGGCACTGGGTCGGAGTTGCAGGGGTCAGCCTGGCCTGGCGATGTTGGTTTTATGTCCTGCGCCACTCCATGCTGCTGCAGGAAGCGTCCGGCCTCTTGGAGCAGCGGCTAATCTAATTGAGCCCCAGGCTGCAGCAGGGCCTCCAGCGGCCCACTCCACTCCACTCCACCGACACCTTGAACGTGCCGTCCCCTCGCCCCACATGGCCACCGCGTCCCAGGGTGCCTCCCACAGCCAACCTCTGAAACTCCAGAGCAACATTGAAGGTGTGGGAGGTGAGTCACCAGCCCGCTCACCGACAGCGATCCTCTCTTCCATCCACCACCGCCATCTTCCTGTAGCAGTCTGCAAGCTCCTGGCTGTTGTGATCATATCTGGTCCAGTCAAACTTCAGGCCAATAGATTCCAGCTGGGTGTTGGGGAAGAGTGATGCAGTGGCGAAGGAGAATAGTTCATCCTTTCTTGTTGGAGCTGATTCATGTTTAGCCAAGCGTTGCTCACTCATTGAGCTGGCTGATCACTGGAAGATAAAATTGCCAGATTTAGTTTGTCTCAGGTTGCGCCTATCCATCATAGTGTTAGACTATAAAACCATAAGATACATGAGCAGAAGTAGGCCATTCGCCCCACTGCCATTCAATCATGGCTGATCTATTTTTTCCCTCTCAATCCCATTCTCCTGCCTTCTACCCATCAGCCCCTGCTTTAAGAAGATCCAATGACCTGGCCTCCACAGCTGTCTGTGGCAATGAATTCCACATATTCACCATCCTCTGACTAAAGAAATTCCTCCTCCACCACCATTCTAAATGAACATCCATTTATTCTGCGACTGTGCCTCTGGTCCTAGAATCACCCACTACTGGAAACATCCTCTTTGCATCAATCTTTCTAGGCCTATTATTATTCAATAGGTTTCACTGAAATCCCCCATCATCCTTCTAAACTCCAGCGAGTACAACCCCAGAGCCATCATCACTCCTTGTACTTTAACCCAATCATCCCAGGGCCATACTCTTAAACCCTCTCTGGACCCTATCCAACACTAGCACAACCCTCCTCCGATATGAGGCCCAAGTATTGCACTATAATGCAGATGAAGCCCTGTCAACATAGAAACATAGCAAGTAGGTGCAGGAGTAGGCCATTCAGCCCTATGAGCTAGCACCGTCATTCAATATGGTCATGGCTGATTATCCAGAATCAGTGCCCTGTTCCTGCTTTTTCCTCATATCCCTTAATTCCATTAGCCCCAAGAGCTATGTCTAACTCTCTGTTGAATATTCCCAATGAATTGGCCTCCACTGCCTTCTGTGACAGATAATTCCACAGATTCTCAACTCTCTGGGTGAACAAGTTTTTCCTCATCTCCATCCTAAATGGCTACCCCTTATTCTGAAACTGTGACCCCTGGTTCTGGACTCCCCTGTTCCGGCTACCACCGTTGTATGGAGTGGATTGAAAGGAGATGCAACAGCTACACTGGGCTAAAGCATTGTGCAGACACGAGCAACTACAGATGCTGGTTTCCCAACCAAAAAGGCACTGTAAGTTCCGGAGTAACTCGACAGGTCATGCAGAATCTCTGGCGAATGTGGATAAGTGACGTTTTGGGGTCGGGGCCCTCCTGCAGTCTCATTGTGCCATCAGCAGTAGGAAACTAGTAAATTATTCTGCCACTATTTATAATATTATAGACCAACACTTTTCCAAAGTTGTTATCTGGCTGGGGACCAATCCACCCGGTACTAAATGGTATCTCTCCCATATAGCTTCATGGGTTGTATGCAATCTCGATGTTATGAATACAGGCACCAAAGTTTCAGTAAGAACCATATGTCTTGAATAATAAACCGGAACAAATTTTAAAAATATCGTCTCCTTTTATTGAATTTCTTGAGCAATACAATGGTTGAACACAAATTCGAGACTGATCGTAGGTAGGGCTGGGTGAGCGGGCGCATGGGTGGGTCGACAGATATGTATCCTCTTTTTTTTTCTCTTTCTTTCCTTTTTCTCTCTCTTCTCTTTCTTCTCTCATTAATTTAACGTTCTGTTTGAAAAATGTTAAAATTGAAGCTGTGCCAGAGTTCTAGTTTTATTTTGTACAATTGCTTCCAATAAAATATATATTTTTTTAAAAAGCACCATTTTTATCGTTCACCCCATGTTTTTTTTTTTTTGTCCCGTAAGCTTCTCGGGAACAGCATCTTCCCCTCTGTTATCAGGCTTCTAAATGGTCCTTCCGTAAGCTGGGGTACTGAGCGATTCTCCTCTAACCCATTGTGGACTCTGCACCTTGTCTACGGAGCTGATGCGCTGCAGTGCTGAGAACTATATTCTGCACTCTGTATTTTTCCCTTTTCCCTCCCTATTGTACTTGGGCTGGACACGATTGTATATAGTATATTCTGATCTGATCTGATAGCAAGCAAAACAAAGCTATTCACTGTACCGCAGTACAAGTGACAATAATAAACCTAAGCACCCTTCGCGTAAATTAACCACTTCCTTTTTTTCTGTGTTTCTAAAATATCTATCGGTATCTTTTGCTTTCACTAATATTTTTTGGGATCCTCTTTGTTTTCCAAAGCTCCACTATTTTCCTCCTGCACTTTCTGGTGTGGAGTATAAATGAATTGCCTCGTACTTAGTTTTTGGCCTTGGCATGATACAGTTAAGATAGAGACAGATGAATGATGTTCTCACTCCTTTCTCTTTAACAAAGGCAGCAAAATGAACCTGTTTCACCTGCACGTGACATTATACAAAGACACACACACACTACAGAGAAACGTTTAAGATATATACTATCGTAATTCAATAGCAATTTGAAATTTATTTTTGGTGACTCTATTAATCCATCCTGCATGGAATAACAATATTCTGTATGTATTTTTACATTGATGTTATGCTGGCAGAGCTCCTGCCTCACAGTGCCAGAGACCCGGGTTTGATCCTGATGTTCTGGTGTTATCTGTGTGGAGTTTGCACGTTCTCCCCATGACCATGTGGGTTTCCATAGTATGTGTGCCTGGAATGTGCTGCCAGGGATGGTGGTGGAGGCAGATACGAAAGTGGCATTCAAAATGCTTTTGGATAGGCACATGTGTATGCAGGGATTGATGTGGATCAGGTGCAGGCAGAGGAGAGTAGGTTATCCTGGCATCATGTTTGGCATGGGCATTATGGGCTGAAATTCCTGTGAGGTGCTGTTTTATTTTCTATCTCGGTATCCCTTTGATTCTGTGTTCTTGCAGTGCTTTGATTTTTTTTTTTTCCCCCATTGCTCTCCCACTAATGGCCATGCCCAAGAACCTGCATTTCCCCCCTAAATCTTTCTGCCTCTCAATTCTTTCATTGTTTAAGTTGTTCATGAATGCCTGCATCTCTTCCTGTCCAGATCTTTCCCAACTGATCCTATCCGATTGTGATTGTGGTCATAGGAAGAGAATTAGGCCATTCGGCCCATCGAGTCTATTCTGCCATTTGATCATGGCTGGTCTACATTTCCCACTTAACCACATTCTCCAGCCTTCTCACCATAACGGTTGACGCCTTTACTGATCAAGAACCTATCAATCTCCGTTTTTACGGCCCCAAGACATGGCCTCCACCGCTGTCTGTGGCAATGAGTTCCATAGATTCATCGCCCTCCTCATTCCTCCTCATCTGCATTCCTTTTATCCTGAGATTGTGCCCTCTGGTTTGAGACTCTCCCATTAGTGGAAACGTCCTTTCCACATCCACTCTCTGTGGCCTTTTGTTATTCAATGGGTTTCCATAAGCTCCTCCCCTCATCATTTCCCCATTTACCATGTGGAAGGCACTGTATTAATGCTATTTCTGTGCGTTAGGCATCTAAGCCTGTTTGGCACTGATAGCTGTCATTTACCATTGTGTAGAGCAGAAAGAGTTAAAGAGCCTTCCTCGCCATTCCTGCCTCTGATAGGGTGTTTCTAAATGAGTTTACTTGCTATCGTGCATCTTTACGCTTGGGACAAAATCACAGTTGGGGGGCAAAAACATTAGCGTTAGTCATTTCCTGCAGTGTTTTCATTTCTGGTCTTGGATTAACCTGACTTCTTACCAGCATAATGATAACTAACTGGCAATGAAGAAAAATGCCCAAGAATGCGCAAGAAGTGGCTTAAATGACCCAGGATTAAATGAACGCCTATCAGATTAATGACACCTTGAGGAATAAGATTCACCATCCGGACAAACCTATCGGCAATCCGTTACAACCATCACCGTCACTTGATTTTAATTGTACTTTCCTTGTATTAATGTTTATTAGTTATAACCCATGTTTTTTATGTGATGGTATTTGCCATTATGCTGTACCGGGCCCTCTAATGTGACATTTATGCTTATTAACTGTGCATAGCTAATGGATAATGTAGATGCATGAATTCAAGCACCTATTTGTTTAGACTTGGAGTTCAGTTGTTATACTGAAATCCCTCGTTATAATGGACTGTAGAGGGGGGGGGGGGGGGGGGGGGGGGGGGGGGGGGTGGTGTCCAGTATTTTATAGTTTGGCGAAATATACAGTGCGGAAACAGGCCCTTCGGCCTTCTGGGTCTACAGGCCTACCGGCAGCGATCCCCACATATTAACAGCATCCCACACACACATTAGGGACAATTATTACATTTTCCAAGCCAACTTACCTACATACCTGTAGGTCCTTGGAATGTGGGAGGAAACTGAAGATCTCTGAGAAAACCCTCGCAGGTCACGGGGAGAACGTGCAAACTCCGTATAGACAGCACCCATAGTTGGGATTGAACCCGGGTCTCCGGCGCTGCAAGCGCTGTCAGGCAGCAACTCTACCGCTGCGCCACCATATTGCTGATTGTCCACTATAAGCGAGCGTAATATATGGCACTTCATGTGCAGAGACCACAACAATAAAATGTTCTGAGCAAGAAGTGCACTGACGGAGATGCCTTTTCTCAGCTGAAACATTAAAGCAAAACCTTTCCTGCTCTGAGCTACAACGCTCTAAGGTCTGTCTCGAAACAGCAATACAGCGGCAGGCATGGGTGGGGAAGCAGGCCAGGGTTGGTGCTGGCTGTCTAGCCTGCCGGTGATGTTCAGTAGGTTTATACCAAAGTAAGACACAAAGTAGGTCCGCCTGCTAGAATCAAAATCCATTATAAAGAGGTCCATAAAAGTCTTACAAAAATATACATTGATCAACATTTTTTCCCCAATTAATGTAGCTTGATTTTTTTGTGCACTGGCATCCTTTTGTCTATATATTTTTTTTAAATGGGCATAACTCATTGGAAATGTTAGATGGAAGAGTTGAAGCTGTATGACTTAGGAGGCCAGTTGATAAAGCCTTTAGATATCCTCCAACCAGAGGTGATAACTCCGTCTTGAATGCAGCGAGTGGGACAGTTTTACAACTAGGATTGTGTTAGCAACTGAACATTTAAAAAGGTGTTTAAGAAGGAACTGCAGATCCTGGGAAATCGAAGGTAGACAAAAATGCTGGAGAAACTCAGCAGGTGAGGCAGCATCTATGGAGCGAAGGAAATAGGCAACGTTTCGGGTCAAGGCCCATCTTCAGATGGATAATGTTACTGTTTGTAAAAAGGTGTTGTCTTATGTTGCATGTCATTGTCAGACATAAAATTGCCTGACAATGACATTGTCACCCATCACTGTTTCCTGCATCAGATTGAAGACGGGTGAACGGTGAATAATTCAGCATCCGCAGTGATCAGTGGAAGGTCCATTGGCTCTTTCACCTACATTAACGACTTTGACCTGGGGCCACAAGTAACAATATCGAAGTGCGCGTTTAACACAAACGTTGGTGGTATTACAAAATTGCAGAGCAGATAAATGCAGCCAAATGCAGACCAGTCGGCAGAAAGAGTCGACAAAGCTTAAAGCAGAGAAACAAGGTGGTGGGAGGAAGGGAAAAAGAGGGAATATATCATGAAGGATACTGTTTGTAAACAGATGCCAGACCACAGGCAGGTGGATATATGGGGCACAAACTATCAGGGGTGCAGCGGCAGAGATTAGGGTTCAATGGGTGCTATCTGCACGGAGTTTGACGTTCTCCTTGTGACTGCATTGGTTCTCTCTAGTGTCCTCCCACACTACAGGATAATGCTAGTGTACGGGGCGTATTGCTGGTCGGCGCGGACTCGGTGGGCCGAAGGCCCGTTTCCTCGTTGCATAGTTAAAGTATGACTCGTAAGAGCAAAAACATTGGATTTTGTTCAGTATTATTGGGCACTCTGTTTGCCAGTTGGGTCCTTCCAGCATTTTATGCTTCAAATTCGCATAGAGCTTGGAGCAAAGGCCCTTTGGCCCACAATATCTGCGCCGAACATGATTCCAAGTTAAAATAATTCCTATGATGTTTCAATTCCCTGTGCCATAATATAAGTAGGCCCAATCAGAAACCCACACAATGCATTTACCACCGTGGGCAGAAGAAAATTGGCCCTATCCTGTTCACTGGAAGAACCCTGAACACAGCCCTTTGGCCACCATATTGGCACTGGACGGGTTCAATGACACTTCATTGTCACCTGTACCTAGGTCCAGTGAAATTCTTTGTTTTTGCATACAATCTGGTAAAATCATACAGCAGACTTCACCTAGGCAATGCACAAAGTCACCATGTTTCTGGCACCAGCAAAGTTCTTAATACAATCTTTCAGCGGTGAACCAAGCCTGCTGTTGCACGTGGCCACAAGGTCCCTCTTGGCTCTCGGCGCCCCCCCCCCCCCCCGGGTCCAAAGATCACAAGACCATCAAGTATCTCCCTGCACATAATCCACATCCATTCCCTACAAATATTTATTGACTTTTTTTTGCTTTTCAAACCTTATGGTTCTGTTACTTTTTGAAGGGTGTAGGAATACCCATGCTACCAAAACAATGGGTGAAAAATGATGGATGCAACAGTAAGTACTTTAAGAAAACCCATTTTGTTCAAATTCTCCATGAAAATTCACAAGTGTTGGAAAGGGTATGGACGGGCATCTCAATTTTCTGTAACCATAGCAATGCAAAAATATCAATTTAGTTACTTGGCTGCCTTTGGAGTTCTCCAATTCCTCGGTGAACATATTGTCGATAGAATGTCGAAAAAAAACACACACACATCCGTTCCTCCAACCTACCCCATTGTGGACATTTAACTTTTTCCTCTGGAACTATGCTGAGAACTATGCTCTGCACTCTGTATCTTCACCCTTGCTCTATCTATTGTACTTGAGTTTTGGCTTGGAAAAAAAATTATATAACTGAATTATTACTTCTTTCATATAACTGATAAGGCCTGCTCTGCAACTTGTTTTTTGTATTTTTGTTCTAGTTGCTACGATGGGTCCTTCACCAAAACATTTTTTTCTTTCTGTCTCCTTAGATGCCACAGAATTTCCTGAGCATTTTCTGTATTGATAATCTCCCAATTTTATTTCCGTAAAACGTCTCCCCCCCACTTCCCTCCCCCCCCCTCCCCCCTCCCCCCCCCCCACCCTCCCCCCCCTCCCTCCCCCTCCCCCCCTCCCCCTCCCCCTCCCCCGTCCCCCTCCCCCCCCCTCCCCCCCCCTCCCCCCCCCCTCCCCCCCCCCTCCCCCCCCCTCCACCTCTCCCCCCTCTCCCCCTCTCCCCTCCCCCCTCTCCCCCCTCTCCCCCCTCTCCCCCCTCTCCCCCCCTCCCCCTTATGGACATCACAAAATAAATTATTAACAATTAAGACAGACACAAAATGCTGGTGTAAGTCAGCTGGTCGGGCAGCATCTCTGGAGAAAAAGGAATAGGTTGAGAAGGGTCTCGACCGAAAACAGGTTTGAAGAAAGATCTCGACCCGAAAATTCTTTTCTCCAGTGATACTGTCTGACCCACTGAGTTACTCCAGCATTTTGTATCTTTCCTTGGTATAAAGCAGCATCTGCTGTTGTGTGTTATTACAATATCACTATTGTAGTGCAAATGCATTTGTTTTGGTCGGGAAAATATGTAATGAAGGTTTAGATTAAAAGTTTAACATTCATTTACTCCCCTTCAGCAAATTGTAGGCAATATGAACTTGATCCATGTCACTGCAGGTCGGCTGAATGCTTTAATATTTCTCCTGATATTCAATAGAAATTAATATCAAGCAATTATTAGTAACAGTCACTAAATAGCAAGCGGAATGAATGTAGACTTTTTCCAATTTACTTGCAATGTTTTTCTAGTATATAATTTGGGTCAAATATCTTTTAGATGTATAATCCAATTAATTGTCCACCTCTCTTGCTATTCAAAGCAAAAGTTTCACATTCTAAATAATGCATTGATATTACAGAGAATGCCTGTTTGCCATTAAGGAAATAACAATTGGTTATTTTATTGTGATGTGCAAGCAAAAGTGGTCTCCAAGTGCAACTCATCAGATTTTAGCTAAAGTACAATGGTAAAGAGTGATCTCAATACACGTATTAAACTATTCCCTCTGTGAACATCTACCTAGAAAAATTCTAAATAATTATTTCTTCTCCTTGTAGGTTTAGGTGTTTTATTGTCGTGTGCGCTGAGTTACTGTGAACAGCTTTGATTTGCATGCCTATCCATTCAAGCCAGATTATACTATAGATAAATACAATTAAGTCAAACTCAAGTACAATAGTTAGAGCAAAAGGGAAGATACCGAGTGCAGAATATAGCTCTCAGCATGGTAGTGTAAAGGGTCTGTCCCACTTGGGTGTCATTTACGCAACATAATTTACGCGTCACGATGCACGACGCGCACGTTGTGACACACACGTGATGCGCGCATTACGTGCTCATGGTGCGTGGTGACGTAGGCAGTGACGCACATTCGCGAGCGGCACCACAGGATTTTGGGATGTTCAAAATCTTCGCACGCCACCTGCGCGAAGCGCAAATGACGCCCAAGTGGGACAGGCCCTTAACAGTTCCTGAGACAAAGTCCAATGTGCGTAACGGGGTGGGTTGGAGAATTGGAAGTTCTGAGCAGTTGGAGAGATTTGAATTGAAGTCATTTGAATGCAATGGAAAATCGGACGATGGGGGTGACTTTATGCCAATTCTGTTGCCTGTGAAGAAAGCATCAAAATCTCTGGCAGTATCGCCATATAAAATGGTTCACAGTTGAGCACAAATGGAATTTGGAATTGGATTAAAATAATCTGTTTTCTTATCAAATCAGTTTGATTTTTATTTGACAATTGATCAATAGAATAAAATGCACAGAAGTTTGTGATTGGTCTGTTTGCATATCTGTTATCCTGCTGTTAGTAAGAGTTTCATTGTTCCATTTCAGGACATATGTTAATGAAACATCCGTGACTCTTGAAATATTTTGAGTTTGTTGCCACACACAGATGCCCCTTGTACGGATTGCATGGTTGGCCAACTTAAAACTAAAGCAGTGTAATTGCTGGCCGTGGATGGGTGTGTAATTAGAAATATTTACAATTGTAAATGTTGGCAGAGTAACTGATAATTAAAAGTTGACGACAGACACTAATGTTTTGGATGGGCTGTCAAATGTAATTCACAATGCTGAGCAATGGTCTTGTCAATGTAAATACTGACGTCTAAATGGATGGTGTGGATCAGAAATGATCCACAGATTAAATGCAAAGATTTGATATTTGATTATGATGCATTGTTTTGTATGATTCAGTGCATCCTGTAATTGAATCAAGTTTTTATCTTGTATGTTAATATACAATGAATAGAGATTAATATTGTTAATTGAGCAATATATTTATCATGCTAAATCGTGTAAGTGTATTATATTGTGTTGGCGACATGCTTTCCTAGAAATTGGATCTTTTGGCATTTTACTTTGGAGAAAAACTGCACAGGTGGAGACACTGTGTTACAGTGGCGCAGCAGGTAGAGCTGCTGCTTCTGCCAAAGACCAGAGTTTGATCCTGACCTCGGTTCCTGGACCTCCTGGTTGCTCCTCAGTGCAGGGAGTTTGCACGTTCTTCTTGTGACTGTGCGGGTTTCTTCTGGGTGCGCAGGTTTCCTCCCACATCCCAAAGCCATGCTGGGTTGTAGGCTAATTGGCCCTCTGTAAATTGCCCCTGGTGTGTAGGGGGGTGGGGATATAGTAGAACTTGTCTGAATGGGTGATCAATGGTCGACGTAGGCCGAATGTTCTGTTTCCATGCTGCATCTCTGAACTAAAACTAAACTAAACACAAGGAAATGCAGATGCTGGGGTCTAACGGGTACATAGACGGGTATATTTGGACAATTACATGGACAGGAATAGTTTAAAGAGATATGGGCCAAATGCAGGCAGCTGTTTGGACAAGTTCTCTACTATTGTGGTCTGGTTACCCATTATTACTGATTATTATTTATTAGATGATACATTTTACATATTTAATTGTGTGATTGCATTAATGGTCCTTAGAACCTGCAACAAGTGAGAATTTAATAGTTTAGTTTAGAGATATAGCGTGGAAACAGGCCCTTCGGCCCACTGAGACCGTTCCAACAAGCAATCTCCCTGTACGCTAGTTCTATTCAACAACTAGGAACAATTTTACAGAAGCCAAGTAAGCTACAAACCTGCACGTCGTTTGAATTCGGGAGGAAACCGGAGCACCTGGAGACAACCCACACGGTCACACGGAGGACGTACAAACTCTGCACAGACAGTACCCGTAGTCAGGATCGAACCCGGGTCTCTGGCATTGTAAGGCAGCAACTCTATAGCTGCCCCACTGTGGGACTCGTGTAGTTGGAGTGTGTTGGGCCGATGGACCTGTTTCCATGCTGTATGACTGACTCTATAACAGTCCCATCTCATGGCATTTGACTGTGATCTCCTATTTCAATTGCTATTGATATTCTTATTTTTAAATGTCACTGCATTTAGTTTGACTGGAGTGATTTATTACTTTATTTCACTGCAACTTTTTATCCTTGCCCACCTTAATGTTGCTTCCACTCTGTCTGCATTGCTGTCTGTTTAGACACAGATTTGCGGTAATTGTTTGCTGCCGTTTGTTTATTGTGTCTTGATATCTTGGGGTAAGATATAGTCATAGATTCATACAGCACGTAAACGGGCCCTTCACCCCACTGGCCCATGCCAAGCAAGATGCCCCATCCACACGAGTCCCACCTGCCTGCGTTTGGCCCATATCCCTTTCATCGGCGGTCACTCGAAACGAGTATGCCTGTCCTCTCCTGGAGGACGCCTGTGCGTGACTTTGTTTAATGTGAGGAGACTGGTGTACAGACAACCACCGCTCGGTCCTTGACAGATCTGGGTCTGGATCCAGTGGCATGGAATCCATGACGACCAGGGCCCATTTTCTGCTGCAGCCTTCATCTGCCTTCCCAGCCACTGTGACGCTCTAAAAAATAGTAAGATTAAATGAGAACTTACCAGTTCGAAGTTGATCTGTATTTTATGAGGAGTTACGATGAGGGATTACGTGAAGACCCGTCCAGCACGCATGCGCGACATTTCTTCAAAGCAGCGGTGTGGATTCACAGAAAAAACACAACAAATTGAAATAAATATAGTAAAGAAAAAATAAGAACTTAATTACCAGTTGATCTGTATAATAGAGGGTGGGAGCAGAGGGCACGTAATCCCTCATCGTAACTCCCTCATAAAATACAGATCAAATTTCTTGAAATGGTTTGGCTCGTCACCTGACCATGAGGCTTCTTGTGGCTTATCCATAAGGCTTTTTCTCTCCCTCTTAAGTTGTATGTTGTGTCTATGTAATTGGCGAGATGGGTCTTGGCACACAAACCGTGGGTCAGGTGAATATGCCCGGAACTCCATTACTGGAGGCGTGGTACCTGGTCTAGTTTGTTTGACCAGTCCCTGAATGTGAAATGTGATACAGTCCAATGACTCTGTCATGCTGTCCAGCCTCAGAAGGTGGAGGGACTGTACCTTTGAGCTGACACTAGTGCCATGAGCATGACTGATTTCAGTGTAAGTTGTTCCAGCGTGAGTGACCTGGGTGGTGGCCATCCCCTAAGGTACGTCAGTACAATGCTGACATCCCAGATCTGAGTGTACCTAGGCCTAGGGGAATTGGTTGTTAAAAATGCCCCTCATGATTTTGACCACTAGTGGATGGGACCCCAAAGTCAGTTGTCCTGCTGCTGGAACCAAATAAGCTGACAACGCACTCCCTGGCTGTATTAATGGCACTGTAGCTGAGTCCTTCCCCGATTTAATCCAACCAGAAACTCCACAACAACTGGTGGCTGTAGCTGTAGTGTAGGTAGTTCCTGTTTTGGAGCAATAAAATACCGTTCCCATTTTCTTATGTTGGTCAGGTATTGTCTCCTGCTGGACTCCCGGTGGGATGCGGTCTTCATGTTGATGGCGTCCTCAGACAGTCCCAGGCCCAGTAGAGGTCTTTTTAGAATCTGCAAGCCAGGAGATTGACTCTGTCATGGCACGGGTGACTAATGCCTGACACTGGGTGGATTAATAACTCTCGACTGCTGGGGAATTCCAACGGTGTTTCAACAGCCCATGTCGAAGGCCACTGGGAACCAACCTTGTAGGCCAGTCGGGGTATTATCAAGATTCCTGAAGCGGAATCCAATTGAATCTTGCGCAATACCCGACTGATGAGGCAGAAGGGAGGAAAAGCATAAATTGAACATTTTCCCCCAATGCAGCGAGAATGCATCAACTGCTGCTGCCTCAGGGTCTGGTTCCCAAGCGACATACGTTGGTACCTGGTGATTCAGCCTGGATGCAAATTAGGATCAATATCTGGTGTGCCATAATTGCTTTGTAATTTCCAGCAAATATTTTGGGATTTAACATCCATTCGATGTTATTCATTTGAATCTGCGTGGACCTGGTGTCTGCCACTGTATTTTGCTTACCTGGTAGGTAAGTTGCTGATAACCAAATATGTCTTTCAACACACATTGCCAGATTAGGTTGGCCAAATCGTCACACGATATCGACTTTACACCACCCATGTGGTTGATATAAGCCACCACCGTGGTATTTATCTAATTGCATCCGGACATGTGCATGATGCGTATTAGATGAATATGCTTTTAACACCATAAAACGCACCCAACATTTCTAAGTAGTTGATACCCCGTGTCTGTAGGCAAGATGATTCAAATTTAGTCCATCTGCCCCCTGTGCTGGATTGCATGTTAGTTGCTCCCCAGCCCAAAGCACTGGCATCCGTTTGAATGGTTAATACTGGGTTGGTGGATTATTATGGGACTGGAGCTGAGCCTTACGTTCCTTGCCCACCATTGTAACTCTGGAATGGATTCAGCAGTTAAACTCATAGCTCGGTCAAAGTGACCTGAGTTTTGCTTTAGTGCATGCACTTTTGCTCTTTGCAAATTTTGATAGTGCAAAGGCCAAATTGTACATGCTGGAAAAGCTTAGCTTACCATTTTGCAATAACTCTAGCTACCTCCCGTATGGTTGGCTGATGTTTATTCATGAGTTTGTTGCATGATAGTGCCAATTCGGATGCTTTCCCCTTCGGCAGTTACAATCATGCAAACAGTATCAAATCGTAAATCCAAGATAGTCCATGGCAGTGGACGGTGTAAAATTGGGATTATCTGGATGTATGACAAACCCCAAAGTTTCAAACAAACGTTTGGTGGCTGCTACTGCCAAAATGGCTGTCTCCAAGGTTTTCCATACTATTAAAAAATGTCGTCTAAATAACGCCATGACTATATGCTTTTGTTTCCTCAATAATGCCAAGGCAGGTTTTAAGATTTTAGTGAACAGCCTTGGAGCGGAGGTTAGCCCATTTGGTAAGGCTTTAAATTGCCATAGCTGTTTCATCCAGATAAATTTTAAGTATTTACGATGCTCCTTGTGTATGGGTACTGAGTAGTAGGCATCTTTTAAATCAATGCTTGCTAGAAAGTACCCTCTAGAAACCAATAAGTCTGGCTGTTTCAAAAGTATCCATCTTGAAATGTATATACCTGACAGACTTGTTTAAAGTTAGTTAAGTCAATGATGATGCGACGTCCCACCATCTTTTTTGATTTTAGTGAAAATATTAGACACAAATTCCAAAGGTTCATGTTTTGTTCTTTCAATGACACCTTTTGCTTGTAACCTCATTCAGTTCAGCTTGACCTCTTGTTTCTCTTTGACTGAGAGGGTGAATACCCTTTTGGGTATATGCTGAACTGGCGGAATGTTTTCATGAACAAAGTCAATTTTGTAGCCATGAAGCGCTGAGTATATACTTGTCATTAGTGATGGATTCCCATGCATCCAAAAACAAGTGCAATCTCCCCCCTGTTAGTATAGAGCCCCTACTGCTCATATGCTGAGAGGAACCAGACCCACCTACCTCCATGGTTATTGGTGCTTCTTCTGCCTCTTCGCTGGGCGATGAGGCGTCTGCTGGGCTGTAGAGGGTTGATGTTGATGTTGATGTTGTTGGGGGTGGCGCATTTTCCATGGGGTCCGCTCTGGGCCCTGGCCTAAAAAAGGCTTACGGGGAATGGTTGCGGACCCCGAGCTTTCACCAGTCCCATAGTGTGGTCGACGACTGGTGGACGCCAATGGGGTACTGCATACACATGGGTTTGTTAGGTCTGCTCGGTCCCAAACCTGCCCTCACGAGACCAAAGGTCTTGGATTCTTCCTCTAGGTCTTTCACCTTTTTTGGAAGGTCTTTCCCAAAGAGCAGAATAGGAGGTTCTGAACCTGGTGTTTTGCAAAGTCCCGCAAATTTCGGGTTGAGGCAGGCTTGATAATTTCTTCCGGTAAATTGTTTATTTCATATTGAGTGGTGCACAGCAGAGCTAATGTGTCTTGCTGATTTTTGTGGAGATGTCCGCACACATCAATGGACCGAGCATAAGATGTTATTCCTGCAGTCAGGAGTTTAAGGATTTTCTGGAGCTTCAGGTTCTGATGTTCTTCACTCCAAATGTCCCAAAATTTGGCAGGGGGAGGTGTTTACAGGCGGGTACATTCAATGATGTACAATTTACTGGGGCTGTATATAGTTCAAGAGCCTCATTGACCACCTGTTCTTGTAGGGGTTTTGAGGACAGGTGGTTAATGCTGGCTGCAAGTTTCGGCTCTAATGGCCGACCCGCTTGTGGAAATGGCCACGTAGCGGTTGACCACACCCAGCAGCTCTTCCTGATCCTGTAAAACCTGGATGTACTCCCGATTATCTTCAGCCAGTGACCCCTTCTATCTTGACCAGCCCCAGACCTTGGTTCGCCAATGCTGCCTTCAAAAGAAGGTGAAGCAATGGCCAGTGCCGTAAAGGGCACTGCGGGAGTGCCTGAAAAAACTCCCTTGGCGAGTCTGCTGCTGCTCTCTCAGCAGATCTCGCTGGAGCAATTGCTCCATAAGCTGTTCCATGCGGCTTAGGCGGCTGCCTGTGTCGCTCTCGAGCGGTGAGGCATCTTCATCCGAATCGTCGGGACACTACCGCCGGTTCTGGCTGCAGGTACCTCCAGACCGCTGCTCAGGCTGCTACGAGCGGCGCTGGGCTCGGCTCGGTAGTTATAACCCGCCGCCTCTTGCCCCCCCTTCAAAGAGCATTCCTCAACGGTGGACGAACGGTGGCGAGCTGCAGACTTCTTTCCTCTGGTCTTGCTCATTCTTTCTGGAAAACAAGCAGAGCACAGAGAAAAAAGACACACGGCCACGGTAAAATTTACCTGTCGGCCCGACTTTTCAATTTGTAGCGGGAGCGCCTTGAACTCCCATTCGTTGGCGGGTGCATCTGGCATGAACGCTAATGTCGCGCATGCGTGCTGGACGGGGTCTTCACGTAGTCACTCACGTGACTCCGAAAGTAAAATCAGCCATCATCCTCCGCCTGCTCCACCTTTGAGGTCATGGTTGGATTGCTCTTTGTCAGAGTCCTCCCCCTCGACCTTACCTACCATGGGTGACCCTACCAGGAGCATAGTTACAGATGGCATCGACCTCAGGACCACACAAGCTTCTCCACCAAGACAAGGTGACAATCCACGGAGCTCTAAAAGCTTTCCTATCCTTGTACCTGTCCAAATGTCTCTTAAATGCTGTTATGTTACCTGCCTCAACTACCTCCTGTGGCAGCTCGTTCCATGTACCCACCACCCTCTGTGTTGAAAAAGTTGCCCCTCGGGTTCTGATTAAATCCTCCCCCCCTCGCCTTACACCTCTGGTTCTTGATTCCGTTACTCTGGGTAAAAGACTCTGTGCATTTCAGTTTTGCTGCATACTGACCCTTGCCAGAAATGACTAATTGGATTTATTTTGGTTTCTTCCCCATATTTCCAGAGAAACTAGCTTTGGGGCAGAAGACTTTATTCCCCCATTATCTGTAAAATAAAAAATATTTCGAACATTGTTCTTGGGTTTACCACAAGCTTAATTTAAAGAAAAGAATTACAACATAAGCCACCTTAAATAGAATCCTTGGCCAAAATAACATGAGGCGTTTTTTTAAAAAATGTCTGTTGTAACTTTAATTATATATTTAGATTATTTAGATAATTTTCAATATAACTGCATAATGAACACACATATAATTCCCTATTATAATTCAAGTTTTTAATGTGTCTTTGAATATAATCGCACCTAATTAAGATGGCGCACAAGCCAAGTAATTCTCTGCCTGCTGGTCCCAGAAGTGAGTCTGCAATCCCTCATTACAATCGTTTCATTCTTTTAAACCTCTACTCCAAGACTCCAACGAGGGTTGCCAACTGTTCCGTATTAGCTGGGACATCCCATATATTGGGCTAAATTTGTTTGTCCCGTACGGGACTGCCCTTGTCCCGTATTTCACTGCTACTACTCGGGTCAAGGGGACTGTCGGGTCGGAGTGCCGCGTCCGGCCCCGCCTGACATAGTGCAGCATCGGCAGTGCCTCACCCGTTGGTCAGTGGCCCGGCCAGCTGTCCGACCTTCAGACCTTTGCTTGCAACCGGCACCACCACCACCACCACCACTCCTTCTCATGGCCGATCATCGGTTCATGAGTTGGATGGGGGCGCCGGTTCCTGGCATTGCGCGCAACATCGCACGGCCTGGGCCAAAACTCCTCAGCTGGCCCGCCGACTGGGCTTTGTGTGCAGTCCAGCACCCGGGCCATCTCATCGTTCACCCAGCCACGGCGGAGTCGGTCAACGAATTGCCGTCGGGAATTTGTCCCGTATTTTAACCTTTTGCCCCTTATTTGGGAGCGAGAAAGTTGCCAACCTTAACTCCAACAGTAGCATTTTCACGATCCGTTATTCCCTTTAGCCTGTATTTGTACATCTGGACGGTTTTTGAGTGTAATCGTGTACAGCCTTCCTGCTGACTGGATAGCACGCAACAAAAAGGCTTTTCACTGTACAGTCTATGTGGACAATAAACTAAAATAAAATATTCAAAAATGATTGCGCTGATATACCCAAGCGTGTAGACCTGCTTTTGTGCTTTAAGAATAGTGATCTGCTCTCTGTCATATATGGGTTACTAAGAAGACCACAGTAAAAACTAAAAATATTTTAAAGTTAATCATCTTGGCTTATGAATCTACTTTCAAAACGGGCTGCTGTAATTTGAAATAATTTAGTCTTGGTCAGTAACCAAGCTTTGGTTGGGTTTAGATTTATTGTCATGTATTGAGGGTACAGTGAAAAGCTATTGTGAGCTATCCAAACAGCGGATATACGGACCATGGTACAATAAAGTCAAACTTAAGTACAATAGATGGAGCAAAGGGGAAGATACAGAGCAGAAAATAGTTCTAACACATTGTAGTGCATTTGGTTCCAGGAGACAAAGTCCAATGTCCGCAATGGGGTGGAGGTGAATCGGACAGTATCCTAGCTTATGGAAGGACCATGCAGAGACGGGAAGAAGCTGTTCCTGAGTCTGGTGGAGTTTGGTGATTGTGGGGAGAATAACATGAGAGATACTGTACATGAATACAATTGAGCAAATCCCAAGTAGAGCAAAGGGGAAGATTCAGAGTATAGTTCCATGGCATTGTAGTGCATTCAGGTCCACGTGGGTAATGATGGCACGAGAAGGTACCGACTATTTGCCTGCCCTCTCCAGAGAAGGATCTGCACCCATCTGATGGGAGAAGGTTTGGGGAAGAGAATCAGAATAGAGGCTCTTTGCTGTTGCCAATCAAAATTGTCTGCTGATGCAGTTGAAACTGAAACAGAAACAAAATGTGATGGAGTTGTTGTAGCCAGTCGGGAAATATCTTTAGACTCGCAGAGTGGAAACA
The DNA here is from genome assembly GCA_035221665.1 of Okamejei kenojei. Lineage (NCBI taxonomy): Eukaryota > Metazoa > Chordata > Chondrichthyes > Rajiformes > Rajidae > Okamejei > Okamejei kenojei. Next base: position 22,536,444 of record CM069154.1, on the reverse strand, counting down.
GGCCCTTTGGCCCATCGTGTCCTCGCCGAACTGCGATCACCCCTTACATTAGCACCATCCTACACACTAGGGACAGATCACTTTTTTTTAAAACCAAAAGGGAAGAAACCAGAGCACCTGGAGAAAACCAGGTGGTCACAAGGAGAACATAGAAAACGTCATACAGACAGCATCCATAGTCAGGATCGAACCCGGGTCTCTGACGCTGTAAGAACAGGAACTCTGTCAATTGTGCCACCATCTGTAACTCAAACAATGGTTACTGGTTCAATTTAAGATGTTCATTGACGTGAAACCTAAACAATGGTTCTTTTATTGTCACGTGTATCTAGGTACAGTGAAATTTATTTTCCCATACATTTCAGTAACAATCTTACTCTACATAAGCACAATCATGTTGCCTAGAAATGTAAGAATAGGAGATTACACTGAGCCAACATACACACGAGTCACAATGTTTCCAGTGCCATCTTGTGTCCTTCAAACTTAAATTGTTAAAAATCTTGGCCATAAAGGCCCGTCGTCCTGGTGACGGCTCTGGAGGTCAGTGTTGCAGGGGTCAGCCGGGCTTGGCAAGGTTATCGGTGTGTCCTCCACCGCTCCGTGCCACTGCAGGCCATGTCTGATCCATGCTCTTGGCCTCTTGGAGTGGCGCCCGATCAAATTGAGCCCCCAGGCTGCTGCAAGTCCTCCAGCGGCCCACTCCACCAACACCGAGACCCACGAACTCGCGCGTATCCTCGCCTCACACAGCCACCGCTCAGCCTCAGTGCCCCGTGTGAGGCGAGTCCCCAGCACGCTCACTGGCAACGATCCTCTCCTCTGTCCGCTACTGCAGCCATCTTGAATTTTCGTAGTCGTTTTCTATCTCTCGCTTCAGATCCTGGGTTGGAGATTGCAACCTTCACGTTGTCCGCCCTGTTTTGACGAATGCAATCAACCCGGCGTGCACAAAACTAAATACGATCAAATAGAACAAGTTGTCCTACAACTTTAGGCTGTGCACGCCATACACAAGAAGGAGAAGACAAAGAAGCATCAGGTCCTGACTGACCTCCTGAGTATTTCCAGCTTTACTGGATCAACATAAGGGACTGATTGACAAGACTTCAAGATCAGCATTCATTAAATACAATTTTCTGATCTTGCTCCTGAATACCTATCATCTCAAAGGGAACTAGATTCTCCAGCCAAGTTATCTTCAACTTTAAGGGGTTAAATCCAAGAGGAAAAAAACAAATCATATCTGCCTTGTCACGCCTGAATGTCAGCTTTTTTTATGCTTGGATTCCTGTATGTTCTGGAAAGGTGACCATCAACACACCTGGCTGAAAATTATTCATGTGATGTATTTTTTCAAAAGTACAGAATTTCTTCACCGGAGTTAGCAAATCCCCTTTATCCTCCTGGCCCTAATCTGTAGCTTCACCCCCAAAGCGTGGGCGGAATTAAAAAAACCATGTAGCTATCTCTCTCTTGCACATTCCCAAGCACCATGCAGTACACCGGCATAAGGCGAGAGTTGATAAATCCAGGCATAGATAAGAGTGTTTCATTCCAGCCAGGTAGCATGTTTCTGGAGCAAGATTTCTTGGAATCTTGTAAATTAGAGCTACATCTTGGAAAACTGGCCCTTCGGCCCACTGTGTCCATGCCGACCATCGATCGCCCCATTTGCACGTTCCATTGCTTATCCGGGGAGGGGGATTGCAAACCTTCACGTGGTCCGCCCTGTTTCGACGAATGCAATCAACTTGGCGTGCACAATCAAATAAGATCAAATAGAACAAGTTGTCGTACAACTTTAGGCTGTGCATGGCCACACGCAAAGAAGAAGAAGATTGCTATCCCATCCTGCACACTAGAGGCAATTTACAGAGGGCCAATTAACCTACAACACCCGCATTGTCTTTGGGATATGGGAGGAAACCCCACGTGGGTCACACAGAGAACATGCAAACTCCACACAGATGGCACCCGAGATCAGGATCAAACCCAGGTCTCTTGCGGCATGAGGCAGCAGCTCCACCACTGTGCCGCCCCTGCGGCACACATCTGAGACAAAATTAACCAATTTTCAATGGCAAGCTTAATATTTTGTCTATCGATTTTATTTAATATAATATGTGTTTGAAATGCTATACGTGGCTTTGGCACACCTGGCTATTGTAGAAAAGCAAAACTATTGTGCAAAAAAGTCATTTGTTCTTCTCCCTTAAACCTATACCTTCCTGATTCCCCTACTCTTCGGAAAAGACTGGACATGCATTCTCTCTACAGCCCTCATGATTTTTACTCCTGTATATAAGATCACCCCTCAGCTCCTGAGTCAAAGTATAAAGCCCTATAGTTCAGGCCTAAAATCTTTGGCAATATCCTTGTTAATTTTTTAGCACACTCTTTCCACTTCAATGACTTTCTACCTCAGCAGCATTGTTCAGCAGGGTGATCAAAAACAGAACACAATGCTCCAAGTTCTGGCAACGTCTTAGTGATGTGTTTACCATAAGGTCATTGGAAAAAAAACATCTAATTCCCAAGTTCTATCTATGGGAATGTTATGGAAAGCAAGAACGCAATGAAAAAGTGGAAGAGAGGGAGAACAATATTATTCTAAGTTGCAGTTGCGGATGTGAAAGGAAATGGTTTTGGAGAGAATATAAAGGAGATGTGCAGGTGAGACCTGTTTTTACACAGAGGGTGGTGGGGTGCCTGGAACCACTGCTAGGTGGGGTAGTGGAGGCAGATATGAGAGTGGTGTTTAAGGAAGTTTAGATAGTGTACATGGATCATGTGGCAGCAGAGATTAGTTCGTGTATTACCTGTTCAGCACGGACATTCACTTAGTGGGGTGAAGGGCCTGTTCCAGTGCTGTGGTGATCTCTAGCTCCAAGTCCAGGGTTGGAATACACCACAGGGGCTGTGAAAGTTTCTGAAATTGGTTCTTTTTTTTTGTTCCCAAAATAAGTTGTATCAGAACAGTACAGTAAGTGCTGGAAGCGACAGAAGCATATTCCCATCAGAATAGGATGAATGCTGGTATTTTTGACTGCATGACCAAATGTAACAAACAACCTCGTAGCTTGGAACAACCTGTCGGGTCCTCACACGTTTCTGGACGAGAGTACGTTTTGAAGCAGGCTAGGAGCAAGGCAAAACTCTTCCACAATAAAATAGAACAAGATATTGTGGGAGATTTCTTAATAAAATTGATTAAAATCATTTCTATGGGATTAATAACTACCAGTTACAAAGTTCTATTTATAAAATGACATAAACGGTGGATGATATGGAAACTCTCATCTTTCAGAATCGATAATGGGAGCTAGTAGATTTAAGCTTATTATTGTATGTCATGTGTACTGAGAGATGCAGTGAAAAGCTTTGTTTTGAATGCAAACCAAACTGATTGGATACTGTACATGGGTACATCAAGCCAATCTCAAGTACATTAGAGTTGCTGCCTTGCAGCGTCAGATGACAACTAGGTTCATTCTGGAGTTTAGACATTGTCCCTGTGACCGCCGTGGGTTTTCTCTGGGGTCTCCAGGTTTTCTTTCCCGCACAGATCCAAATCGTTAGGGGTTTTTTTTTTTTTTGTTTTTTGTTTATAGTTAATTGGCTTCTGTAAAATGAATTCCTAGTGTGTAGGATAATACTGGTGTGTGGGAGATCATGGTTGGCACTGACATTGGGGCGAAGAGCTGTAGTCTTATAAACTAAACTAAGTAACCTAGTGCAGAATATAGTTTTTTTGCATTTGTGGTCGCATCAGGTCCAGAGACGTGGGCCCAATGTCTGCAATGAGGTCGAGGCGATTCAGACGGTACCCTAACTTGTGGAAGTAGACTGTTCAGAAGCTTGATAACAGTGTAGGGGAACAAGCTGTTCCAGAGTCACAGTGGTGCATGTTTTCCATCTTTCATGTCTTTTGCTTTGGACGGAAGTGGGGAGAAGGAATAACCACGGTGGAGACAAGACTTTGATTATGTTTGACTGCTTTTCTATGTGATTAAGGTTTTTTTATCCTCCGTAAATTGCCTGGAGTGTAGGAGAACACGTGGATGAGAAAGGTGGAAAAACATTGAACCAATCTGAGCAGGTGATTGATGGGTGGCATGGACGGAGGGCGAAGGGGCCTGTTTCCGTGCTGTATCTTCCCAATCACTTAAAACTCTACGGAAGACCCCAAAACAAGGGTTCCATCAAAATATACCTTTTTGGTCCGGTTTACTGGCATTTAATAGCACATAACAATGGTAATTTACTTATTTTTGCAAAATAAAGATGAACAGATACGGTATACAGAGCCAAACACAGTAGTCAATGAGATAACATGTGTACAAATCCCGAATCAAAACAAATTTACCTTGGGTAGTGTGAAATTTACCCCAGTGGTAAATTTACACAGGTTGGGAACCCTTGGCCTAAAATGTAGAGGCATGAGGTTGCCTTAATTAGATATATTGGCCAATGATAGTGATTGTATTTTTCAAGGATGTTTCCTATTATTTTTTATCTTTTATACCATTTATATGTAATAATTATAATAATTATTTATTTTATTGTCATTGCACGATGTACAAGAGAGTTGGTATTGAGCTTCCATCCGATGTAATAATTAACTAAAATTTTAGACACCAAGGGACCCAAGACATTTTATATTAATACAGGTAATATTCCATTGTAATTTCCGTGGCTCAAAATCTAACGAGCAAGCAATTATTTAAAAAAAAAAAATTTTTTAAATGGTGATGAATTTTGCACAATATCAGATATTGTCCATGGTGGAGATTGTTACCTTTCACGTGGTAATGTCCTAGTTTCGCGGAGGCAATCAACCTTTGGGCGGGGTTTGTGCACAATCAAATAAGATCAAAGAAAAAGTTGTCCTACATATTTAGGTGGTGCACGCCAATACGCAAGAAGGAAGACCAGTTATTGTCACTATTTTGTTTAAAATGGGGTTAATCAATTTTTATTTAGGAAATGAAGACCACTTAGGTCTAAGAGATGCTTGCATGAACATGAGTTCTTCTAACACTGTGTTTTATTCTAGGTGATGACTGATTTCTGTATTAATTTTTTGTATCAACAAAATGGATGTGCGAGATCCAATTGTATACATTTTTTTTAATTTAACGGAAGCCTGTGGACAATATTTGAGTTATTCTGGACATTCTGGGTCTCATTAGAAAGAAAAAACTTCAGTTTGGAGAAATGTCGATTTTTATTTCGGAAGAATTTTGTCTTTGTTGTTTATTTCTGTCGGCGGTTAAAATGCTATTGCATTCACAAAGCATTTGTTTTTTACTTCAGGATTCTGAAAGCATTATAAATCTTTGCTTAAAAGAAAGCATCTATTATCTTGTAAAGGTTTGACCCGAAGCGTCACCATTCCTTCTATCAGAGACGCTGCCAGTCCGCTGGTTTCTCCACAATTTTGTGTTTATCAAAAGGAAACAGGATATAGGATAAGAGTACTGAGATCCCCAACACCAATTTACTAGCTTCTGGCCTCACTCCATTTAGTGAGATTTGTTTATTTGTGAACCTCCACCTCTGTTCCCAAAATCTCCAATGCTGATAAACTGAAGGTGGTGTTTTGGGGCGGCTTAGTGGCGCAACGGTTTAGATAGAGTTGCTGCCTCACAGCGCCAGTCAGAGACAGTGGTTCGAACCTGACTATGGTTGTGTCTGTACGGAGTATGTACATTCTCCTGGGGAGTGCATGGTTTTCTCGGTGTGCTCGGTTACTCCCACACTCGTTTAACTTGGCATTTGGTTATAAAAATAGTGAATTGTTTCCTAGTGTGTAGAGAGAATTAGTGTACGGGGTGATCGCAGGCCGACGTTGAGTCTCGGTGGGCGGGACGGGCCTGTTTCCATGTGTACTCTAAATACAACTTCTGTGTAGTGTGTGTCACTTGCACACTCCACAAGGGAGTTTCATCAGAATGAATATCTCGTGTCCTTAATGGTATTTTAGTTTGGAGCAGATAGGGGGATAAACCTTCCTATCATTCACTTTGCAGGTCATACTGGATTAAGGACCCCAGCCGTTGAAGGATCTACAAGAGTGATTGCTCCAAAAGGTAGCCAGGAATTTCAGAGGACCTACTTTCATTCATCTGCCATTGGGGAAGTAGGGCTTCAAAACTGGTAAGAGTTCCAGGTTCAGGAGCAGCTACTTCCTGATACCAATGGGATTATTAAACATAAACTCCAAATAGGCTTGAAAAGCATAGATTGGGGGCAAAAGAGAATCAAAGGGCTGGAGTACTCGCCTGTCAGGCAAAATCCTGGGAGAACATGGATAGGGTTTTGGGTGTACAAGAGTCGAAACATCACTCTCCAGGGATGGTGCTGAATGTGTGTAATCCAGCAATTTTGTGTTGTTTTTTGAGTAAACAGTATCTGCGGGGTTACATGTTTTAATGCTGAAAAACATCACGTCATTCTCTACCAGTTGCTGCCTGAGGGGGGGGGGGGGGGGGGGGGGGGGGGGGTCTGTTGAGTTCCTCCAGACTTTGTATTAGAGTCGTTTAGAGTGATACAGTGTGGAGGAAAAGGCATTTCGGCACAACTGCCCACACTGGCCAACAATGCTCCAGCTACACTAGTCCCACCTGCCTGCACTTGGCCATATCCCCCCAAGATTGTTTTCAATGTACCTGTTAACTGTTTGCCTCATACATTGGGATATTCCCAGGCCAACTACCTCTCTGGTAGCTTGTTCCATACACCACCACCCTTTGTTGTGAAAAGGTTACCCCTCAGATTCCTATTAAATATTTTTCGCTACACCTTTGAACCTATGATCCTCTCGGCCTCTTCCCTACTTGGGGAAAGAGATTTGTGCATTACGATCTAGCTCACTTTTGTGAATAATATGTCCCTCCTATGTAAATGAGGATGGTTGTTTAAAAGATACCTCGTGTTATTTTAGGTGGCATGTTTCAAGTCCCAGTTTCCCATAGTTGTGGACTTAGTACCTGGAAAGTTGAATGAAAAAGCAATTTGTATAGCAGAAAAGGAGTAGTAAGCAAGACCTTAAGTAAGGATGTCAGGCTTTGAAGAGGGGGGATTTCAAGGGGGACTGCAGGTGACATGGAGAAAGATAACGAAAGTGGTGTGACTCTGTTCGAAATTGAATTGTAAGAGATTATTTAACAAAAGGCATTCTGGTCTTGAAGGTTATCAAAGGTGGAACCATTGCTGTGGTTTAAGTTTGAGTGGCGACGAGTGGACATAATGTTTAGTTCATTGGTAAATGAGCCAGAGGTGATATGAGGGAATTAATTACTCAAAGTTTGTCATCTCAATGATCTCTTGGTGAAGCGGATGGAATAAGGATTCTCAAAAGGGAATCGGAGGAAGAGAAAAGGGCAAGGGCAATTAAGAGCTCTTAATTCAACAGAAAGTGGGAATTTTGATTATGTTTTGACCAGTGGTTTTAAAATAACAACTGGTATATTGCCTGTTGGTATATTGATCATCTTTCAAAGCTAAGGTATGTACTTTTGGCCTGACCCATTGCGGACATTGGACTTTGTCGTGGAACAGTTGTAGCTACAATGCTGAGAACTATATTCTGCACTCTGTATCTTCCCTATGCTCCACCTTTTATTCTTGAGGTTGTCTTGATGGTATTTATGTACAGTATTATCGGCCTGTATTTTGGATAGAGTTGCAAAACAAAGCTTTTCACTATACATGTGACAATAATAACCCTAAAAGTGGTCTTAAACCCTTGGTGGATACATTAACTGTTCCATCTTGAGCGGTACTAAGTTGTAATAAAATTCAAAGAGTCGAAACCGCACAGAATTTAAATGATAAAATGATCATGGAAGCCTTTATTGACAGAGCTGTTATTTACCAAAGAGCCTTTCCCCGGAAAGAGTATTCCGATGTGTTGAAAACTACCTGATTGATTACTCGCATTGAATCTACAGACGGTAAAGGCCAACTGGTCTTTTTATGATGACTTTTTGCTGCTTTTTATGATCCAAGTTTTATGATTTTCACTGAAAGTGGTCATTGTAATGAAAATGATGACCTGCCCAGCTTTGTCAGCCCTTCACTTTTGAGTTTCTTTTCTCCCCATCCCGCAATAAGTCTGAAGATCGGGTCCCGACCCGAAGATCCCCTGGCATTTCTGTAGGGAAGCTGTCTGACCCATGAGTTACTCCAGCACTTTGTCTTTACTTGAACGTCTACTTTGGACATGATATTGCACTTCTATATTTGAACATGAGCACAATATGCATTTCCATGGTAGAGAATGAAGGACTCTTGTGCTCTCCTCCTATTTACTCTGGTTCCGTGCAATCCTGCGTCTTCACACGCTATCCCTTGGGCCCTGCTTCTATCCATGTTTTCTTCTCCCTGTCCCATCACCACGCACCATGATTCCTGGGTTATTTTTAAGCTACATTTTTTGGTATGAGTAATAGGTTGCAATACTTAGGCATTCAGTCATCTATCCGACATTCAATCAGGGTGAACTATCTCTCATAACCCAATTCTCCTGCCTTCTTCCCGATAATCCTGACACCCTGTACTAATCGAGAATCTCTCTATCTCTGACCTTAAAACTATCTTATTGACTTGGCCTCCTGGGGGGCATTACGTGGCAAAGAATTCCGATTCGCACCTCTGACTAGGGAAATTTCTACTGTCTTCTTGTAAATGAACGTCCATTAATTCTGGGCTTTGGACCTCTGGTCGGGACTCTCCATGTGGAAACATTGCTTTCTACATGGTCCTATCCGTACCTCACTATTCGGTAAGTTTCAATGAGGGTCCCCCCCCCCCCCCCCCCCCCCACCCCATCCTCTTTACTCAGGAGTAGAGGTCAGTGCCATCAACGCTCAGTATTTCAGTGTTGTAATCATTCACTTATTGTGTTGCCCATTTTTTTCTATCTTTCAAACCTCTAATTTAAGTGTAACCTTGCCTTCCTGCGCTGCCCCTTACCCCATGCTAGTCATACACAAGCCCACGGTTTACATCCATATATATCTCCTTTGTTTCTTGCTCCTCCACTGCAACTGGACATTGTGGGCTCCACTTTGTGGCCATCGGTGGCGGCTAGATTTGTTCTGAACCTTTTCATATCTCTTGTTTCCCTCTCCCCTGTCTCTCAGTCTGGACAAGGTCTAACTGAAAGTCACGTATCCTTTTCCAGCATTTTGTTGTGGTCTATCTTCTTACCATTTGCATTGAATTCTACAGCCTTCCAGTTTCCTGGAGGGAAGTTGTGACCAGTTTATATTAGAATGTACCTGAATCTCTTGCCTTTTATGGTAGGATTAAAGATGCATTAGAGAGGTTCAAAGAATGTAACGATGGCTTTAAATGTAGCCTAAGTATTTGTACAATGTACTTAAATGGATATTTCAACACCATTGATTTTTCAAGGGTCAGAATTAAGCTCCTGCACAACATACAGCTTGTCCATAGTGAAGTTATCTGTTTAAAAATCTGTAAAACACAACATTCCCAAAATATCTCAACCAACTGCACAACTGAATATATCTCACCCGATACTCACCCCACCCAACACCCAACTACGAACTACTAAACCACACCACAAACCACCCCCCCCACCCCCCCCCCCCCCCCCCCCCCCC